>OW388292.1:63777054-64977054 GCA_936450465.1 Gibbula magus | reverse complement strand
ATGTATTGCCAATGATTAAAGGAAAAAGATACAGATGCTAAATGTTGGTTTTATGATTAAAGAAAGTGCTATCATTGATTCGTATTCTCGAAGATGACGCAATGCGTAGACCTGTCTTAAAATATCTACATCTGATTTAATCTATTTGTGAATTAATGATTGTTAAATGTTTTTATTCAGAGAATGACTGTAATAGCCCTTAAGTAATTTTAGTGTATCATACGCCATGTGATCGGGTTCATATTTATATTTTATGTGTATCTGTATTGGATATTATTGTAACAGTACGTGACACTTCATGAACATTTTCATTTTCTCTCATGGCAATCGTTCGACCTAATATAATGACATTAAACGTAAGTCATTCAAATTTCGACGGCTTATTATCTTGCCCTATCGTACATAACATTTTTTATTAAATTATACACCAAGAAACCAAGTTTTCTGTCTTTAATGACACGAGCGCTGATATGAATCAAATAGCTTATCTTGGAACTCCCTAATTCTACTCTACTGAACGAAATTCCTTTTATTAATTTTTTCCCAACGTCAATAGCGTAACTCGGTCAATATTTTACATTCATAATATTTAGCTATATACGTAATAACTTGAATAATAATCGACTAAAACAAGTTTCATTTATTAATTTTTCTGCATTCATACACTTTCGATGTCAATAGTGAAAATCGGTCAATATGTAACATAACACATATCATAAAGAAATGATTACACTCGAAAGTGTGTAATATGTCCTTATGAAACTAGTGTGTTTTTATTGCCCGAGCGAGAGCGAGGGTTATACACAAATTTGCACGATTACCTCCGGTAATAATTTTTATACCGCCTAACAACTTTGAATATTCCTCGAGTAAAACAAGTATCGTTTGTTCATGTTTCTGCATTCAAACACTTCCGGACTAAATAGCGAAAATCGGTCAATGTCTTCACATTTCTGCATATTTCTCAGCGTACGTAATAAACACTTTAGACGTAATACGGATTTAGGAAAGCGAACATCCCCATGATCTCCACTTATCTCCAAATCGTTCAAAAAGTGCATAGATACTCTAATAAGCCTCTACACATACACGTAGTAACAGAACAGAACAGAACAGTAACGAAGCACCGCGTGAACTAACACATATGCTATGTTTATAAATAAAACCTGTTGATCAACAATAAAATCTTTCTACCTATCTTGTCGAAAGGTATTTCAAAACATCGACAACGGCTCTTTACGATGTAACTGTGAGATCGGCCAAGATAATTTGTATCGAGTTATATGTAGATTTGTGTGGGGTCGAGTCTATATTAATAACATCTTTTTTATCAGCTCGAGTGGCGGCGATCTAAGCACAGCCCAATAAATTCCACATCGCAATTTCTGTATTTTCAGTGAACAGGGAAAGACCTAGGTCGGCAAGTGTATACCCGCGCCTCTGAAGTAAGGCCTTGATTCGCAGGTGTCGGTTTTTACCTTTCTCAAAGGGTTCTGATCGACCGCAAAGTTTTCCTGTTCTGACGTAAAAGTTGGATTAGTTTGATGTTAGTATACTTATACAGTAAGTACTTGAGCGAAATAGGTCGTCTGCAGGTGTGTGTATGCTCCCCCATCAAATTACTTACCAAAATAAACCCATTCAAGGTATTACGCCGCTACCTGAGTTTCTGTAACGGTGTGTATGTGTGAATAGGTATGCTGTATATTGTTAAATCGTGACACTAGTATAATTACATAAAATTGTGTGATACAGCGTTGCTGAAGGTGGCGTGAATGTTGCTGATCATGTCCGCGATTAATAGGAAAAGGACATATGTTATGCTTATTGAAATCATTTCATAAAGACATATTATAACCTATTTGAACCAGATCTTAAAAGGGGATAAAATGTCACGATTTTCACCGTTTTTCTCATAGGCTATTTTGAAAAGAAAATCGGATAGCGGAGCTTTCCATTTCAATCTTACTGACGAAAGACCACGAAAAGCTTGTCTCTGTCCTTCGTATATCTCTCTCTCTCTCTCTCTCTCTCTCTCTCTCTCTCTCTCTCTCTCTCTCTCTCTCTCTCTCTCTCTCTCTCTCTCTCTCTCTCTCTCTCTCTCTCTCTCTCTCTCTCTCTCTCTCTCTCTCTCTCTCTCTCTCTCTCTCATTCTTTCACTCATTCTCTCACTCCCTCTCTCTCATTCTCTCTATCACTCTCTCTCTCATTCTCTCTGTCACACCCTCTCTCATTCTCTCTATCACCCTCTCTCATGCTCTCTTCTCTTTCTTCCTCTCTCATTTTCTCTATCACTCTCCCTCCCTCATCCTCTCTATCACCCCCTCTCTTCTCTTTCTTCCTCTCTCATTTTCTCTCTCTCTCTCTCTCTCTCTCTCTCTCTCTCTCTCTCTCTCTCTCTCTCTCATTTTCTCTTTCTCTCATCTCTCTCTCTCTCATTTTCTCTCTCTATTCTCTATCACACACACACTCTCTCTCATTCTCTCTCTCATTCTCTCTCTCATTCTCTCTCTCATTCTCTCTCTCATTCTCTCTCTCTCATTCTCTCTCTCATTCTCTCTCTCTCATTCTCTCTCTCATTCCCTCTCTCATTCTCTCTCTCATTCTCTTTCTCTCTCTCATTCTCTCTTTATATCTGTCTGTCTACGTCTCTGCCCCCTGTCTCTGCATGTCTCAGTGTATGTTTGTGTGTCTCTCAGTAACTAGGACAGCGAGACAAGACGAACTAGGTGACTGGTGACGGCAGGTGTGTATGTATATGAGTGTGACGGTTTCCCGCCACGGGTCAACTGTGTCGTCTGCTCAATGTATCTTTCGTCTGCTAGCCTCCTGCAGATGGTGGAGACGAGAAAGTACCAAACTACCTAGATGGGAAAATAAGACGAGACGTATCCACTTGAACTAAACACATAACAAGGACATTGGACCCTCGTGGAGCAAATACGCAAACTCGCCAACATTTGAGTACATGCTACTTTTACAATCTATGATTTTGTACCTATGTATATGTAAGTTCCCCATCTCATCTTCAAAGTCTTCTTGGCATCTCGTCTTCACCTTTCCTCGGGACTCCAAATGAAGAAAGTTTCGGCTCGGGTGGGGTCTTATATAATTGCATTTGCTTGATTAATACCGATGTATATCAATGTATGTGTGAAGAGGACACATGTTTAAAGAATTTCCATCCGATTTCGAAGGGTCACCCTAGTATAGATACCAATTGAAGGCGAAGTTTGTCCAACTAACTGATATCTACCAATAGGATACATAATATTTATGTATAGGACTTTGTAACAATTATTCTATTACTACTCGGAGACATTTAATAGCTGGTACACACTGTCTGTAACTTTTCCCGAAATTCTATGCTTAACATGTCGCCTCCCCCCTCTCACACACACACACACACAAATATAATTTCCTCCCTCCTTCGACCCCAATCACCCCCCCTCTATACCCCCTCCCCCTTCTCTCGACCCCATGTAACGTTTGACCTACCTATGTTCTCGATAAGCAATAAGGATTTAACAGACTCCCAGTCACAATTAGCAGATTAACTTATATTTCAGTCCGACCCCATATTTCTGGAAGACTTCAACATGGCAATGTAGCAAGTCGCCCAAGACACACTGTCTAGTAAATCCTTTAGCTCAGACTACATAATGGTAGTATTTGTTGTGCTAGGAATGGATGCAATAAACTGCGGGGTACCTGGGAATTTGTAGACTGTACATGTACCAAGTGTAACATATAGGCTTCACTACCTGTACTTTAGTCCCAGGTGACCTAACAAACGATTATTGACACGTAAATGTTAAGACTGTCGACTCCGTAAGTCTTTACATATTTTGATCTCTCAAGGACACTGTGTATTAATTACATCACTTAAATCATTTATATTTTAACGTATGTGACTGATAGTCATCATTGGTGTTAGTGTAACACTTAGATTCTGAAAAACATATTGAAAAGAAGCCTTATTTAGGTCTGTAAATCCCATTTCTCATAGTCTCCTTATCAATATTTAATAAAATGTATTTTCGGAATATATTTTGAGTCTGAGTAACACTTCACTGGCGTATAAACATTGATATCTAGTTTTATTTTAAACATGATCATGCTCTCTAACTGTGTATACAACAAGAGTCTTCAATACAGTCAAGATGTTCATTCAGCAAGTCTAGATTAACTGAAATTACAAGACTAAGAAAATAACTTGAAAAGGGTTGTCGTATTTTAAGAATATATCATATGCTAAAGGTTGATATTTACAACAAAGTACGTCTGCGTCTCAGTCATTGTCTTTCCGTCTGTCTGTCTCTATATTAGTGTCTCTCCGTTTTTGTCTTACTGTCTCTGTCTGTCTCTGTTTCTATGTCAGTGTCTCACTCTTGCTCCGTGTCTCAATTAATGTGTTTTTCGTCTTGTTGTCTCTATGTTTGGCCCTTCCCCTCTCCTTTCTCCAACGGTGACATTTGAATTAATATGTGGAAATATATTTATAAAATCAGTCGTAAATATTTACCCTTATCTGATGTAAACGTCACCAAAACTTCTTTAAAATGTCATATCTAAAATATGTCAACTATTTCAACATTTCAAGCCACTTGACACGCGAGTGATGGGGTATTTCACCAAACACAACCTACATTGTAGATACTAATCGAGTATTAGATGCATTGAATAGCGGAGCGGATCCCTCTCCCCCCTTTTAAAGCCTAATATTACTTTTCCTTATATACAGTTTACATGTAAGGGTATAGCCATGTACTGAAATACACCTATAAGATTATATGAAAGTGAGATACCCCCGGAAAGTCGTATACCCTATAAAACCTCTTATTCACTCAGTTGAGATAAGTTTATCTAATTTGTATGAAGCAGGCTATGGGGTCGGGTAAGAGCCGGAGGGGAATCATGCCCCCCTCCCCTTCTCCCCCTGTCCTCTTACTCAACTTCGATTAAGTAGGTCAGCGAAAAGCGGTAAGAAAATAGTGATTTCCTCACCGAGAGTATACCGATAAGACGGATCGTGAATGCATGGGGGTGAGGAAGAGCGTGGAGGTGGGGATGACAGGTCTGGGTGATTGAGAATTGAGGGTGGATAATGGATATGGAGAGGTTAGGGGGAATGATCGCTAATGTATTGACTATTAGAATGGTTTTTATATTTTGTGTGGGGAGAGGGTGGGTTGTTGGTGGATGGGACAATGTTTGGATGAGGTGGTGGAAAGGTGTGACAGTGTCGGGTGTGAGGGGGGGGGGGGGGGGTCATATCGTCTTGGATGTGCATCGGATATTGAAAATAGAATATAAGACAGCTTTGGGGTCGGGAGGAAATACGGGGGTGGGGCAGTTGAGGTGAGGGATGGTGCTGTATGGAAAGTATAGCATTAAAGAAGCATGGTTGTCACTCCCTGTCAAATACATGACACATACAGCTGTCACTTGTGAATCATTAATATTTCGCTGAACCAGCATTTTAGTATTTCGACTATGGTACACTCATACGTTGGGAATGATTCGTTGATACAGAAGTGAATTTAACGAAATCGTTAAATGTAAGTTTTATGTGTTATTCCATTGAGAAATCAGATTATTAAACTGTGTGTAAACTTGTATCCAAATTGGTCCCGGAGAGGTTTAAAGGGATCAAGCGAACCCACAACACACCGGCAGGGTGCAATGATTTGACACGAGGCTGACATATATGTATGATTGATGGTATAATCTTTTCCCAATTGGCAACTGTTTAATGAAAAGTGTAGTCTTTCGACGAACTTGTGTCGATCAAACAGTAATCCGCTAACCTCTTCCTTATGTAAAATGTACATTAAACGCAGTTAACAATTTCTCTACATGTATCGTGTATAGAAAGTCCCTGATATAGGCGAAGAACGAAATCTTATATGGACGTCTGCTCTAGCCGACAAACAATTTCAGATGCCATTATTGAACTTGTGGTAATGGTTAAATATGAAAGTTATTACATCGCATTGGTCGCGAGTTTTGGAACTTAATCTGTTTATTACATTTTCCTTTAAAGTTAAATTTTTAAAAATGATTTTTTTTAAAGAAAATGAAAATTGCTCTAGTTTCGTCTTGTACTGACCCAGTCTGTTAAAAAAATGCAATGGGTGTGGCGGGTCGAGTGGGATAATTACGTAAAGGTGATGGCAGACTTGTTTGTGTTTCAAATGTCAAATGTCGAGGGTTAAAATGTCAAAGTAAACTGCAGTGTTTAAACCCATTCACACACGGTAGCCGAAAGTGCTGTTGGACTAATCTTATGTCCCAGTGCAAGCCAAGTCATTCAGTTCCTCACTATCAAAGTACATAAGACGAGCAAGATTTTATCTCGAAATCTCCAAATACATTTAATGACGATAGATTGAACTACTGCCTAAATCAAGTGCAGCGACAGGCTGAATAAAAGACACCCCGCAAGCTTGGCAAGACGCCCAATTTCGTGCACGTTACCAGCCTTGAGATGGGAAGCGCAGTTAAGGGGGAGTAACTCTAGTTACTATTCATAACTCCTCTAACTGTGGTGTTATCGACCGGTATCGTTGGTCAGGGATTCTTCTGGACTGTCTAAGCGATTACGTGAGTCAGTCTGGTGACACACAGCCGCCCCTCCCCTCTCCCCTCCTCGTGGAATGGAACTCGGGGGGAGGACGGAGGGGGAGGGGGATACGTTTCGTCACCCGCTGAACGACAGCAGACGACATTTCGCTTAAAGATGCACCGAGGTTTCAAGAACGCACCGAGTTCATCAGAATGGCGGAAGAGTGTAAAATTGTGTTAACAGATATAGGTTAGATTAGGATTGGCTTTGATAATATTTATGTACTAGCTGACTAATTGCACGTAATATATGTCATGCATGTTGTTGCCTATGATTAATAGTATTTTCAAGTCAGTTCCTACAACAACACTGATAGTGACAATAATTAAGGTTTTTTAAAAAATAAACAAAAACGGAGATTATTTCCTAAAAAACCTTAATTATTATTTAAGAAAACATAATGATTAATACCCATGGTTTTCTACAGATGAGAAGGTATATAATGTTTACATGTCATTTATTGTAGGGCTACACGTTGAAATAATTGAACTTCAGGAAAAAATACAAATCAGTAGGCCTATCGATACACTTAAACACTGTTCTGTTCAATCTTTTGAGCTAATTTCAAATATATTTCCCCTTGAATCATATTTACACAATCTTTTGTCAACTGCTGTGAAGATCTTGTATTTTTAAGAAACAACAACCTAGTTTGTAGGTATTACCAACAATCAAAGCCGTAGGTGTGTATATTGGCATCGAGTTTGACGTTGCAAACGCTTCGCTGTTCCAAACCATATTATCTCCCTTACATTGTCTGGAGCACTCGCAGAGTCTCGGACAGGAATGGTAAATATCATAGTCGAACAGGGTTGGAAATATTCTCGTTTCACCAATACGCATGATACCAACCATTTACGAGTAGTTTCAACACGTTTTTCAAATCAGTATGAACAAGATGTCATACTTTGTTCCAATGTTTAGTTCGGGGATAGATTAGTTAGATCCAGTTGGACGACGTCAATTCTAGTTTTCACATTTAAGAAAATAAGAAAACAACCATGAAATGTTAGTGTCGCTTTTCCTTAGTGTTGACAAGAAAAGGTGAAAATTTATGTTGAGAACAATGAGGACAATGTAGGCCTATGTCACTGAAGTGCAGTTGCAGTTATTAAACATTGCGAACATTTTTTAAGTTACATGGTATCGAATCACAGACCCTCTTGGTAAGATATCTTAATTTGAGTTTTCATAAAATTCTGAATGGTTAATTATACCCCCATTGGTGAAATAGTTGTCCGGACTCCGTAGAGAACTGTCCTCAACGCAGTTAGGTTTGGGTGCAATACTACACGAAATTTCACCCGTGTCACCAATGGTTTGCTAGTTCTAGGCTGGTTTTTGCAGGTTTCACCGTGGCGTTGCAGGCTTTCTCCCTGCAATAATACTAGTCGTCTTGATGTTGGTGAAATACTCTTCAAAGCCGCATTAAATACAAAATTTCCTCACCACACGAAGTTGGCTTATACCGCACACTAATAATAATAATGAGGATACTTATATCGCGCTGAACTCCACTACACAAAGGGCAATGCTCAAAGCGCTACACACATTATTACCCTGGTATAAGGACCAACATCGTTCCTTTTTCATTTTCAACTCCTTTTGGAGTATACAACCTGGGCTACCAATTAAGGCGCTCAAATGTTATCTGTCACATTGCCTTCACTTCCAAACCAGGTACTCAATTGTACTGCTGAGTGAACAGAGGCACATTTCGAATAAAGTCCCTTGCCCATGGTGACACCATGAGCCTCTCAACTCATGTCTCAGTGTGGGGCAGGGAATCACCCTTCAAACTCTCAGTTTTCATTCAGCAATGAGGCGGGTAACCCACCCATCCAGCGAGCCACGCTCGTTGATGCTGAACTTCACTGATAGCGGTCGACTGAGCTATGCACAGGACCACGTGACACCACAATCACAACCACAATATTGCCTGATCACCGCTCGTGTTTCTAACATTTATAACACTTGTAACAGATCATTGTAAAATCATTCATTCTCTAAAGTTTAGTAGGTCATGGTTAAGAACTGTTACTATGTTTATGGTTACGTCGTTTATATGATCCATAACCTTATCTGCATATGCTACCCCGATTGGTTGGGTGGCGGGAGTGTGTGAAATGTACTTACTTCTGTCCCAAACCAACTCTCCCAGATATCAATCAAGTCCGTTCTTCCACGTTTACAAAGTAAGAAATTGACTAGGCAACTTCTGTTGGACTTATAGTGTCTGGCACATTTGATTCAAGCATAAGAGGGAATTATCTTCAAATTATACTGAATTCAATTGTTGTTTGTTAGAGTTTGGTTGTGCATTTACACATGTATCACTTGTATCATGTACCACGTGTATCAAGTACCCTAGCTAATACCAACTACAATACCCTGTTTTGCGGTGCATTTCAGTACAATGCCGTCCACGGTTCCTTAGTTTTGCAGCCAATCGCAAGTTTCAGTCACAATACATAACCACGACCTTGCGGGCTTTCTCCACTACAGTCAGTGTTGTTCTTACGTGATAAGCTGGGGACGGGGTGGGTGGTGTGGCATTTTGGCAAATTCTGAACTGAATGCAGTGGTAAGAATATCCTACTCAAATTTTAAGGGACACAAAACCAAAAGGTGGACAAATGTCCCCTCTAGGAATGACACTGCAGTCACCATGACGCATGTGAATCCTCGAAAGCGAATTAAATCGCACTCTACCCAACTTAAAGAACGTCAGTTTCAGCGAGAATATAACTTGAGAGATACCAGAAAGGCCTACAACATAAGCCACGGTGTTTAAGTTGAGTGTTTTATGCATGTTTGTGCCACCCTATTTCACCTTCCTGTACCTCACCCGGAGGTTGTACCGAAATAACCCCACATACTCCGAGGGTCTAGTTTTGGGGTCATTCACCGGTCGAGATGTCCTATAACACCTGACGCTTGCTTTCAATGTAATTTAAAGGCGCTGTAGCACGTTTTTTGCAAAATTTATTTTTTCAAATTTCCCATTTATAATGATAGTTTATGTCATTTAAATTAACTTTAGAGGGTAAAACATCTTATTACACAAACAAATTATCTGTAGTGGTAAAAACTATGTTCCGTATAAAGCAAAAATTGCATGGCGGCCATTTTATTGTGAACACAATTTATTATTTTGTATTACAAAAACGATTCCCATGGCTTAACCAAAACATGTACACTCGTTTTAAACTTTATTTTCCGAGGAGAAAAGGATGTTTTACTATTGGTGAAATTATTTTTCAAATACATTTCATCAACTTATTTGAGCGAAAAAACGTGCTACAGCGCCTTTAAGTTAAAAAATGTCAACATTATATTGATTTTTTGACAAATTGATCAAGAGTTCAAACATGGATCGATATTTTTCATTTTAGAATTCAAGGTCCTATAAATCAACTTTAGATATATATATTTTCAAAATTTTAGTTTAGTGTTGATAATGTTCATTTAACATACTATTGTCCAACTTCCCAGCGCAAGGCAGACTCTTGCCAATCTCCATTACTGGCTGATTTAAGTCTTGCAGTATTTCCCTCACTTTTCCGTTCTAACATAGTGGATCGCTGAACCCGAAAATCATATTAGGCTGTTATTTCCTAGCACGGAAAACTTAAGGAAATACGCCAAGGCTTAACTCAGCAAGTAATGGAGACTGGCAAGAGTTATACCTTGCGTAGGAAAGTTGACTAATCTCTATTGTCACGTATTTGTAGTTTCGCGTTTATCGTCTTGCTCATCCACATACCAATGCCTACAAATTATGAATTATTATTTGGATCCACTTGTTCTTATCTCTCATACTTACATCTAAAGAATTTTAATTTAGATAGACAGTTTTCCAGTTTTAGACATTTAGTTCATATTGATTCGTGATAACAGTCAATGGAATTGTCCTTGTTTTTGTGTATTTCATCGTTTAGGAGACGCTATTACGACGCCCCGCTCCATGACAGCTTATAAAAATAAGAGTCTTAATAAGTCCTTATTCACCAAGTCTAGACGAGCTAAATACACTTGAAGTTGCTAACTAATAAAATCATTACGTTGCATTATAACATAAAGGTCAACTGTTTGAGAGGCATTCTAGAAGATGGTGTGATGAAGAAGACACATTTTTTATGGATGATCAACTTCTTTATTGACAATAGCGACGTTTCGGTACAGATCCTTATACCGTAACCAAGCATCATAAGGATCTATACCGAAACGTCGCTATTGTTAATAAAGAAGTTGATCATCCATAAAATATTTGTCTTCAACATAAAGGTATTTTCATAGACTAAATTTTATCCTAACGGCTTCTAACTTCTTGATTGGCATTCAAGTTGAGTTGATGAAGAATAGAGACAAGTTTATGGATACACAACTTCTTTACTCTTTGGAGGCGACGTTTCTACACATGGATTCTAATGTCGATTTCAAACAAGTGATCACGTGCTTGCCAACTCGCTTCCAAAGAATAAAGAAGTTGTACATCCATAAAATTGTCTCTATTCTTTTAACGGCTTCTTTTTTAAGATGAGTGAGTGAGTGAGTTATTGTTTAACGCCGCTTCGGCAGTATTGCAGCCATTAGCGGCGAAGTTAAAAGATGAACATTAAGTTCAGAACGAGAGTTCAGATACCTCAAACATCAAGCTCCAGAATATCGAAACCTCAGATCCTCCAAGAACAACTTCCTGCATGTACCTCCATCCAGGACCCCGTTCCATAACAGCGAGCGCTTATAATCGCTCATTGATTGCTCAATGTAGCGCTCAAGTAGCGCTCATTCTCTCTTGAACGACATAGTGCAAATTCCTTAAAGTGTTTGCTCGCCTTGCTACGCAGCGCTACGTTGAGCAATCGTGTTCTAGAGAGTTTTAAAATTAATCGCTAATTGAGCGATTACTTTGAAACCTCTCTTGAACACGGCCCAGAACTCGCACCTTTGGTGCCCGTGCCTTTCAGGTTACCGGCCCTACACTTTGGAACCAACTTCCTCAAAACCTCAGAGACTTTGATGAACTTTTCTAAATTCAAATCTGTACTGAAAACTCATTTATTTTCATTGCTTTTGATTGACTTTCAGGCATTGTCACGTCCTCATTATAGCGCTTCAGAGCAGTGTACTGGTTTTAGCGCTTTATAAATGTTTTATGTATGTATGTGTTAAACCAACATTTATTGTCATTAGCATCCACGTGGCTACTTCTATTTCCTGATTGTCTTCGTATCTGGAACTTCATGTTGCCTTTAGATACATCTCTTTTGAAGGCTTTATTGCCTGTATTGGCCTATATATGACATTTATTCATGACTTTGTAAGCTCAAGGGTTAAAGTACGAGAACCTTTATTGTAAGAGTTGATATCAATTATAGAAGATTACATTATGAAGAATGAATACAATTTAATATGAATCTGCGATTACAGCCAGACCTCGTTTAACCGCACGATTTGGTTGCAGATGAAAAACGTCCGGAAAGCGAGCTGTGCGGTTAATTGAATCATCATTTGTTAAGAAAACATCGAGAAGATTTGAAATACTACCATGCGGATGGCCAAGTGTCCGGATAAACTGGGTTCGGTTAAACGGGATTTGTACTTTTAGACAGACAGACAGACAGACATATTTATTCAGTAGTTTAGGCCTTTGGCCCATAATACATACATATTACAAAATAATTTATAAATACTTTTAAAGTACTTTTAAGTGAAGACGAATAAAGTCAATTTTCTATGAATCTACGACTACATTTCCGGTAAAGTCTTGCAAATTATGAAAACATGTCGTTGTTTATATCATTTTAGAAAGATGTTAAACTGTTAACTCTTATTCCACGTATGTACTGGATTCGATACCCACTTATTGATTTCAAGTGGAAGCTTGTGTTTTGTTCCAGTCCCGATGCTTTTTAGATTGGTTAAGTCCGCCGCGTCAGTGTTTGTGTTTAGTTAGTGTTTTATTAATCACGTTTTACACGTGGAAGGCGTGAATCACAACGAGTCATATCTGGTACTGAGTAATTGGAACCATGACTGATTATCTTAGTATTTTATTGACCATTACAACACATCGTCATGTTCCAATGTGAGAACATTCTTTACAAGTTATAACGTTAAACGTTATTTTCCTAATCATTATCTATCATATTCCAATATTGAAACATTTATTTCACATCATCATATAACAATGTGAGAACATCATTTAAACGTTATAACGTTATAAGTTATTTTCCAAATAATTATTTCACATCATATTACAATGTGAGAACATCCTTTAAACGTTATAACGTTACAAGTTCTTCTCTAATCATTATTTCACGTCATATTGTAATGTGAGAACACTCTTTAACGTTATAACGTTACACAATGGTTTTACTAATCATTATTTTACACAATATTACAATGTGAGAACAATCTTTAAACGTCATAATGTTACAAATCCTTTTCCTCAGATGTAAAATACTCACAAGGTATTTGAAAAGTAAACCTCTTCATCAGAGGGACCATGTCAGCAGCGACCTTGAACTCTATTGCAATGATGACATGACTATCCATAGAACTTGTGCTATCTCATTGAGTAATCTTCTAAAATGTCTCTAAAAAACGACATTTAGAGTATTTTAATTAAAACTGAAATTTGAACATGTAATTTTGGACAGTCGACAGTCTTTATCCCCTAACTAATACGTTGTCAGCCGACCCCTGATCTTCGCATCGATTGCAATAGAAAAAAAGACTATCCATAACAATTGTTATATCTCCTTCAGTCATCTTCTAAAATGTCGCTCAACGACGACACATATTTTAAAGGTACATCCATTGTGTTGTTGGGGTTCAAATATGCCAAACGTTATACATGGTGTTATTTTATCGAGAAGTACCAACTGTTACCGAAAACTACCATTTTAATGATACTCGACTTAGTATATTGACGATATGAAGGTAAAAGTATCGATTTCTGATCGAAAACCGGACAATGCACCGCGTGTGGCGCGCGCCAATGAGTCAAACGTAATTTTGGAATCTTATTTAAACCAGACAACATAACACATTTGGGTTGATAATGTTCAATAGGTCATATAACCACTGTGCATGTAAATAGAGCGTGCATTTTCGGTTTCTGCACATGCATAATGATGTTACTCGATTTTAATTTGAAACTAGTAATTATGATATGTTTAGCAGTTGGGGATGAATATGCAAGCTGAATTAATTTTTTGTATTGTAAACAGCACATATGGTGTGTTGGAACGTATTAAAGCCAAATAAAATTTTATGAAACACAGTGGATGCACCTTTAAGTATTTTAGTTTAAATTGAAATTTGAATATGTAATTTTGGACAGTCTACCTCTATTACCTGGCTCATAGCTTGTCAGCATCGACCAGGACCTTCGCATCTATTGCTAGAAAGAATTAACTATCCATAGAATTTGTTCTATCTCATTCAGATAGACATTTTGTTCAGTCATCTTCTAAAATGTCTCAAAAATACAATATTTAGAGTATTTTAGTTTAAACTGAAATTTGAACATGATATTTTGGACATTCGGCCCAACAGTCATAAGTCATCTTCTTCATGTCTCTCAACGAGGACACATTAAGAGTATTTTAGTTTAAACAGAAATTGCGATTTCCCAGAATTCCATCCATAAAACCGAAGAACAGTTTAAAGGAACCATGATTGGACATTAATATATTATACTATTAGCAATGAACCTATGTAAATATTGTAGATTGCTGAAGCTAAAATAAGGCATTGTTCCCTGTATATTGTTAAAATGAGACTATTTCCATATTTGCCGCTTCGTGGAAGAAGGCTTAGCGACTGACAAGAAAATCAATAACTACTCGTAATTTCTCGAGCTCGGCACGTGGCGCCCTCTGTCGGTGATATCTGTAAATCAATAAATATCAGGAACGATCACTTATGCCAAACAGCACGCCGCGAATTCTCAGCTTGGCGCGATTTCAAGATTTTTGGTTCGAGTCTTCGAAACCGGAACCGGAAGTAACATTTTTTAGTTTAGTCCTCTCAGGACAGTTTTGTGGCAAGGGGATATTCTTGTTTGACCATGATTCTCTTATTGCATGATTAAAAGTGTTTTATTATTCATATTGTGTAATATCAAAAAAATAATATTGTTTTCGAATATTATTGTTTGTGTGTCTTGATCTCCAGTTTTAAAGCGATACATAAATATACATATATAAACATTTGTATAGCGCCAATATCCAGCTAAGCTAAAGCTGCTCAAAGGCGCTCTGTTTGCCCCCGATCATTGGATGTCACTGTTTAACGACACTCTTTGTCAATCTCAGCTCCATTTGGAGTATGCAACTTTTTGCAGCCACTAGGCGCACCAAGTTAAATCACCATGCTCATCCTTACGAGGTACCCATTCATAGCTAGGTGAACTAGGACACATAGTCACAGTATTTTGTCCAAGGATACTGCACGTTGCTGTACCTGCAACTAGGTATTCATGTGGCCACCATCTGGTCATTTACCAACGGATTCGTGGGTTCTTTTAAGTGCACAGGGTTGTGTACTGTACACTAGGGGTTGTGACAACACTGAAAGAGTCCGCATTCAAAGTTGACTCCAAGGTTTTTACACCCGGTCACAGGTGGACTCGAACCCGGCACCTCAAGCTCGCTGGATTGCTAACCTGACGCCTTTGCCGACTCGGCCAGCGTGCCCCCAGATACGATTGTTCTTTTAATAATGAAACAAGAGTGCTCTAAGAGCACAACGATTTCGCCATGTGCTGTCCTCTAGACAAGCACTTAAAGGTACGAGTAATCTACAAAGGATCAGGATTTCTTATTCTAGAACTGCAGAAGAGATGGTCTTTGATTTGCTTGAACATTATCATCTTATCTAAATGGTGACAAAGGATACACATGCCAGACAATGTTCCTACATCAATCTCATGACCTCATAACATACATCATGTTATAACAAACACGCCAAATCAACTACTCTCTACTGTACTATTGTCTAGACTCGAAAATACCGTTCTTGATAATAAACTACCGGGCAAAAGAAAGTACTCACCTCAGTTGATTTTATCATATGTATGATTTCCAATTGCAAATATCTCAAGTTTTCGATGTCATAATCCAAAACTGATAAGTACAGGTGTTTAGTTAGCAGTCAAAGTATACTTCTACATGTTTTTTAATTATTTTTTTAAAAATGAAATTTTAAGTTTAATTTTGTTTTTAAATTATTGTTGATGATACACAACTGTTCATCGACATATAAGACATATCCTATGTGAAAATAAATAAATGTGCCTGATTCTGCACACATTTAAAACATTTTAAACAGGGCAGGAGTCATGTTGGTGAAAATTTCATTATTAACCCTGTCTTCATTACAAAAAGATATTTGAACTAAAATTTAACCTCAGTCACCAACAAAGTCATTCACACTACTGCAGATAAGTATTCTTGTATCGTGTCATAGTCAAATACATCTGATTTCTTTTAAATATTGAATTAATCGAAATAAACTTAGGTGAAAACTTTCTTTTGCCCGGTAGTTTACAAATTACAGATTGTTTTCGATCTTGACAGTAACACGTTCACACATCTCACTGTGTGTGCCAACGGTTGAGAAGGGCATGCTTATCTTGACCGAGAACACCTACGATCATCTAAACGATTTGCATGTCACGTCCCATGGAATCCGTTTTAGCATTTTTAGAGACATTTGAATGCTGAGCATCTCTGTGGTTTTATGTCATATCTAGCTTGCTTTCGTACAATATTCATACCTTAGAATAAATAGAAATTGGGAAACCTTGTCCTATCCATTTTTTTAAGAACGATGTTATAAATATATCTGTTCAAGTCAGCTTAAAGGGGCAGTAGCACGTTTTTTCACTCAAATAAGTCGATGAAATGTATTTGAAAAATAATTTCACCAATCGTAAAACACCCTTCTCTCTTCGGAAAATCAAGCTCAAATGAGCGTACATAGCTCAGTAAAGCCATGGGAATCGTTTTTGTCATTCGAAATAATAAAATGTGTTCACAATAAAATGGCCGCCATGCAATTTTTGCTTTATATGCAAAACTGATATTACCACTACGGATAATTGGTTTGTGATATAATATCTTTTACCCTCTAAATATAAATGACATAAACTATCATTATAAATGGGAAATCTGAAAAAATAAAATTTGCATAAAACGTGCTACTGCCCCTTTAACGCATGGTTATTTAGCATTTAAAACTGTGTGAGATATCGCTTGCACAGGAGAAAACGTTTTGACAGTTTCAAATTGGAATATAACATTTGTTTTATTATCATCATTACATGCTAACATTCACTCTTTGAATTTATTTTCAAACTAACCTTGTTGTCAGAAGTACATTTAAACACAATCAATCTTCACTAGACAAGATTAAAACAAACCAATTCCTGACACAAACAGTAAGTTGATAAACCAACACACCACACTGCATGACACTTAGTCTTTGAACACCTTAATGTATTTATTCCTAAAGAATAATAATTTATAAATATTACAAAGGAGCCTCCATGTACTGGGTATTGAAGACTAAAATCTAGACCTGCTAGATCAAATTTTGAGCTAGGGTGTAGTCAGGGTTATGTATTATGAGCTATCGTTTTTGGTTTAGACTACGAACGCACTTACAACACTGGGTAATCCGAACTTGATAGAGTATCAACTTTGTTTACGCATATACCATCCACCCTATATCATAATAATCGCAAAACATTTAAAAACTAAAAATCCCATTTCACGTGTCCTAGATTTCGCCTACGTAAGTCTAGCAAATCTTCCGAAAGACCATATACAAAACACTTATGACCCGATTTTAAAGTCCCGATTGAGGATACATTAAGTAAACTGTCCACTCCCACCTCACGACCTCTTCTTGGGTATTTCCTGTCCGTTTTATCATCTAACTTTCAGGCCTGGTGATCACAAGCGCCGCTACACCGTTAATTCAAATATAGGCTCCTTTCCGTGTCAGAACGTGGGACGCTACACATATCTATATACATAGGTATTCCCCTCTCTCCCCAGTGTCGGCGTCTACAAACAGCATTATCTTCACGGTCAGGTATGCATTATAAGTCTGTCCCGACCAATAAAGAGCTTTATAGAGGAAAACAAGGTGTTTATTTCCTGTTTCAAACCAAACGGTTTAGGCCAGAGTCGTAACTCTTGTTTGCCGTATCATTATACTGTCGAGTCCTATGGGCGATTCCAGATATATACAAATATAACTTAGAATCGCTGCTTGCTTATTAAAGGGCGATGTTTGTGGAGATTGTTTACCTATCTTTGTCAGATTAAGAATGAACGATTTACCTGTCGCGTCTTGTCGCTTTAACAATGATAAGATTCTTTTACAAACCAAGTAACCAGATATTGAAAACCTGTGAATTCGTAACGATCAATATCTAAAAAATCTTTTTTAAACAAAACATAAGACAACAACTTATTATTCTAGAATTGATTATACCGAAAACGTCCTATTAACAATGATTTCAATATTTCTTTTAAAAGATATAATCAGTTTTGCATGCCTTTTAAAAAATCACCAATATATAAACGTTATAAGGTTGCAACAGTATAAATATGTAGAAGTATTTTTTATATTATGTATTAAAGGGGCAGTAGCACGTTTTTTCGCTCAAATAGGTCGATGAAATGTATTTGAAAAATAATGCCACCAATAGTAAAACACCCTTCTCTCTCCGGAAAATCAAATTGAAAATGAGTGTACATGGTTCGGTAAAGCCATGGGGATCGTTTTTGTAATGCGAAATGATTAAATTGTGTTCACAATAAAATGGCCGCCATGCAATTTTTGCTTTATACGCAACACCGTTATTAACACTACGGATACTTTGTTTGTGTAATAACATGTTTTACCCTCTAAAGTTGATATAAATGACATAAACTATCATTATAAATGGGATTTTGAAAAAATAAAATTTGCAAAAAACGTGCCACTGCCCCTTTAAAAGGATTTCAGTACGCAATAATACAGACCCTGCCCCTCCACCCCCCTCCAAATAGACACACTAACGCGCACACACAGAACATCGCCATCCGTGGAAATCGTAAAATTTCATGATGAGCTTGTTAGAACTTGAGTTAGTTGTGCTGCTGATTGATAATCTGCGTGATAGTCTACTACAATCTATCATTAGCTGATATAACAGTGACTGGACCAACCTCAGGTGTACTGAAGTGTATATCCCATATGCTTATTAGATTAGTTTACTGCTGCAGAAGTTCTGTTGCTCACCAGCTCGTCCGGTTCGAAATCTTGATCATACTTCTGAACATGAAGCAAGCATCAAATATGAGGGAGAGACAATAAGAGAGAGAGAGAGAGAGAGAGAGAGAGAGAGAGAGAGAGAGAGAGAGAGAGAGAGAGAGAGAGAGAGAGAGAGAGAGAGAGAGGGAGAGAGGTAGAGAGAGAGAGAGAGAGAGAGAGGGAGAGAGGGATAGAGAGAGAGAGAGAGAGGGAGAGGGAGAGAGAGAGAGAGAGAGAGAGAGACAGACAGACAGACAGAAAGAAAAACAGATAGAAAAGAAAGAAAAACAGTTAGGTCGAGAGAAAGGTCGAGAGAAGGAGAGAGATATAAGCAGATAGAGAAATTGAGATGGTGATGAGAACAAATAGATAATTATATACCGTTCTTAGTTTACCATTTCAACACAAATCTGAATCGAATCACAAAAGCCCAAAACTCTTGCAATCAAATCATACTATTTGCCATTAAATTATCATTTACCATCAAATCACAAAAACATACAGTCTCACAGTTAAACCATCCCCACATTTACCATTAAAACACTAAATCTTAATCACATCACAAAACACAAACTCTTGCAATAAAGTCAAACCTACATATACCATTAAAACACAAATCTTAATCACATCACAAAATCACAAAGTTTTACAATAAAACAATACCAATGTTTACTATAAATCGTTTATTATCGTTCAAAACTAATAAGGTAAATTTGGAAGGCAAGTCGAACGCCCTTTCCAATGCTATCTCAAACAGGAGCCGAGACCTTAAGTTATAAGGGCGGAGACATACGCTATATATAGCAAGCTTTACGTCACTATGCATGTATAGGTATTTAATGTCTATCAAGCGGAGTCTACCCAACTAAATGAAATCGTGATGCATATTTAACTATCGTGATATGGTCGGGACAGCACTGAAGGTGAAGGCCGACAAGCAAAGGTCAAGGGTCAGAATGGCATTACAGGAGGTGTCAAAATTCAGATGAATAAACAATAATTTTAAGATGTGTCATTATTTTTACTAATGTTTTGACAACTGAAATGCATGGTTTCACAGCTTTGGAGGTTTTTTGGTTACGTCAAAATGGTTTAAAATGATAAGTTGCCATGTTTCATGTTTTGCATTTGCAGTTACAGGTACATTAATGCAAATTTATACGTTCTGACGTGTGTTTCAATTATTACGTTTTAAGTTGCTGTCTAAATATTACGATCTCAGTTTCATTAGGCTTTTATATTTCGTAATTTCAACATTGGCTCAGTTTTCGAATATGTTATATATGTCGATAAACGTAAAAAGGCCCTACGTTGATATATTGAATACCAAAGTATTGCTTTGGTCCGGTTTTGACATCGACACCGATTGAACTCGAGGACAATGCACATCCTTTTCCATTTTTCTTCCAAATTTCTTGTCTTAGTTAGTTTGCCATGTTTCAGCGATGTTACGTGGGCTCCGTTCCATAACAGCGAGCGCTTATAATCGCTCATTGATTGCTCAATGTGGCGCTCAAGTAGCGCTCAAGTAGCACTCAAGTAGCGCTCATTCTCTCTTGAACGACACGGTGCAAATTCCTCGAAGTTTGATCGCCTTGCTACGTAGCGCTACATTGAGCAATCGCGTTCAAGAGAGGTTTAAAAGTAATCGCTCATTGAGCGATTACTTTGAAACCTCTCTTGAACATAGCCCTGAAGTCATGAGGTCAAATCCTCAAACGTTGGACATGCACCAGATCAGACATCTCTTATTGTATGTACCTTTGCAAAGGATTTCAAATGTTGGTCATTTGTAATCAGTACTTTCTCACAGAGGAGACATACACTGTATAAGATACATACATTAATTTGCTTTTTGTCATACACATGGTCTAAATGGGGTTGTAGCACGTTTTTTGCAAATTTAATTTTTTCAAATTTCCCGTTAATAATGATAGTTTGTGTCATATGAATTACTACATGTTCATGAACAGTTAGTTTAAATTTTATTTTTATTTTAAATGATAGTTTATGTCATTTATATTTACTTTAAGGGGTAAAACATATTATTACACAAACCAATTATCCGTAGTGGTAATAACGGCGTTGCATATAAAGCAAAGATTGCATGGCGGCCAATTTAATGTGAATACATTTTATTATTTTGAATTACAAAAACGATTCCCGTGGCTTTACCGAACCATGAACACTCATTTTTTAACTTGAATTTCCGAAGAGAGAAGGGTGTTTTACTATTGGTGACATTATTTTTCAAATACATTTCACCAACTTATTTGAGAAGGAAAACGTGCTACTGTCCCTTTAAGGTAAGAAACACGATATTCCGGATAACAACTTCTTCATTGTGAAGGAACTCGGCCTTTCGAAGTATATGCTTACTCTTTCATCAGGTGGAATGAAGGAGCAAGCATAGTGGTTCTTCACTATAAAGAAGTTGTCATCCATATATCTGTTTTATGTATTCCACTTCTAAATGTCCTTTAAAGGGACACCGCGTCGAGGAGAAATATGAAATCAGATGTATCTACCTATGCTGCTTAACGTGTCTGGTAAAGAGTCACAGAGCCCAAATTAAGACAATTCAAGTAATTAGCAATAAGAACTACTATACTGCATGTAGACAGTGAAGCGAAGTGAAACTCATTACCAGACACGTTAATCAGCAAGGTCGATAAAAGTGATCTCATTTTTATCCTTGACGCAGTGTCCCTTTAAAACATGTTTTAAGTTGACGTATAACATCCTGTTTGCACCTCCGAGAAAAGTCAGTAATTATTCAATTATTAACCCCCTTTGACCCAATAGAATCCCCCTGGGTAGCATTGTATAACACGTACATAATAACATCTCCCCACCTCAAAATAAACCATACTTACATATATACAACTGACCACATTCGCTGAACCAAGACGGTCATTGCATGATGAAAATACGTTTACCAATCTCACCCCTATTGAAATACATCTACAATAGCTATAAAACTTATAAACAGACATATAAAACCTTTTCCATAATCTCGTTCGAATGATATTGCTTGACCATAACATTAATACAAAATGAACAGGCATGTTATGCGTGCATGACGATTTCTGATTATTTGTAAACAAACTCGAATATGGGTCACCACAGATTGTCTTCAATGCCAGCGGACGGCGTTTCGCCTCGAGCAGAGAAATTTTTGCTTATTTAAAACCTTCTCGTCCCTCTTGTCACCAGATTGACACTTGGAAGGGCGCCAGATCCAAAATAATTTCCAAGTGAACGACTTAACGAAAAACACTCTTTCATTGGATTGCTCTTTGGGCCAAGGCAAGACAACTCGAGAGTCATGACATGCCAAGTTATTTGCAAACATAATTCGTGTCATGTTTATGAAATTTAAAGGGGTTGTAGCAATTTTTTTCAATTTATTTTTTATCAAATTTCCCATAATGATAGTTTATGTCATTTAAATTTACTTTAGAGGGTAGAACATCTTATTACACAAACCAATTATCCGTAGTGGTAATAACGATTTTTCTGTATAAAGCAAATATTGCATGGCGGCCATTTTATTGTGAATACATTTTATTATTTCGAATTACAAAAATGATTCCCATGGCTTTACCGAACCTTAAACACTCATTTTTAAACTTGATTTTCCGAAGAGAGAATGGTGTTTTACTTTTGGTGACATTATTTTTCAAATACATTTTATCGACTTATTTCAGCGAAATAACGTGCTACTGTGTCTTTAAAGGGTAAAATGTACTTCTACAGGTCCGAATCTTCTGCGTGGTGTTTTGTACGTAGCATGTTGTACGTTAAATAAAAATCAAAATGGGAGATTATTGATAGATATAATATCATGATATAAAGAGATAATGAAATATGGTATAAAGGAGTAATGATATGCTACATGGAATGAGTGAAATAGTGTGTAAAGTTAAGAATAGTAACAACAAGAAATAGAATAGAACCTTAATGAAGAATATCTATTTCAAAATGTGATTGAATATTTTGTTTGAATAGTGAAATGTGATACATGAATAGGGATAAATCTCATGAAGAATAATGCTATATTCCAAAAATGTGATCGAATTTATGTGTGAATAATGATTTATGATATACGAACTGTGAAACTGATGAAATGTTATTAAAAAAAAGTAAGGACGATAAATTTTAAAGAATAATGAAAATGTATAAAGAAATACTGAATGTTTTATTAAGGAACAATACAATGTTATGAAGGAACAGTGCAATGTTCTAACACAAAACATAGCACTCCAGTACGTGTTGAAAAAAAATACCCTCACAAAAATGTATTTTGTAAAACAATTACCATTTGTGAAATATAATATATGACGATTCACCCTGTTCCATCATAGTATTCGCATGACCCCTGATTTTCTACTTAGCTTTTGCCTAGTAACGTTAACCGGTTGTTACCAATAGCCATTTATAGCATGTACATAGTCAACCAATGAAATGTTATGATTTCAAATTTGATGGTCGCTCAACGGTCTCCCATCCGGGCACTGCTAATTTGCTCAGTCAGTTCATTGGATAGTTCTTTGTAGCGGTACGAGGTAATAGCTCAGTAGTCAATCAGGAGAGTGTAGGAGCATTACTCTGATGAAGCAGGACGATGACGATTACGACCTTACAGAACCAAATTGATATATTGATATTGCATGACAGATACCAAAATGCAAAAATAATAAAATATTATAATATTATTAATAATAATATATGATAATGAAACGACAATAAAGTTCGAATTCACGTCACGCATATTTCAAATGACTCAGCCAAAGGCGAAACCAAGCAGGACGAATTTTTAAAAAATAAAATTTTAGTTCAAACCTCTTTTTAAAAATATGTATTTTAAGTAGCCATGAAACTCAAATAAGTATGGTACGGCAATGAAATTCCTTTCATCACAGAGACGTTGCTTTCTTTCTGGCTTGTATTTCCTTTCAGCTTTCTCTCTCACCCTTACTTCCTCTGACATTGAGGTTTGAACTTACCACTTTGAAAGAAAATACGCTTGCCGTGAAAATAGCTAAGCCCCTTATACCCGTAATACAATAGCGTAGCGTCTATTACCAGCCCGGGAATATAAAACGTAAACTCTAAATGGTTATTCCTATTCACATCCCTTTTCAAGAGCCAAGCCAAGTGAAAAGCCTGTTCAGATTCTATACACTCAAAAAGGTCTATAAGACTTTAATGGAGTATCATGACGCACTTATTATCCTTGACAGTTATATTTCGTCCACATAAGCAAAAAAACGAGAGATAATTACCTTAAAACCCGTGACTATAGGATGGGGTCACGTGATAATGACCAATTTCCCCTACCCCACGGCTTGTATCAAAGAGTATGTTTTACCCGGAGTTAAAGCATTATTTACAGTTTTTCTTCTCGGCATATACATACATCCGCTATTATTCCTCTGACCCCAATCTATCGGCAACATTTGTATAACACAGCCCCCGACCATTGTACCCGTTTCCCCTTTAGGCAACGCTTCTAATAAATAGACACATCCCGCAGGGCGCTACCCCAATTACTCCCTCCTCACGCCCCCTCCCCCCGGGAGCGTCTTCCCTCCCCTCCTCAGGTGTTATACACAGGTAAGCGTGTGACATACTCATATGACTTGCGCCTACGCTCAGGTGTATAGCTTTCCGGGGGTTTCCAATACACCTACCTACATACGTACACATGACACGAGGTACTAACGATACCATCAAGGAAGACTATCATCGTTGACGTCTTTGGAATATAGGTCATAGATCTTATAATTTTAATCAATTTTCGATTTAGATTTATATCATGTATATCTAAATAGTGTTGGATATACTTCTGAATACCTCGTTGATCAATTGGTAATTGTAAATTATCATCTTAAATTATTTACGCTAAACTAGTTAGTTAGGAGTTCGTCGATAACATATTGGAAAAAAGAGATGGATATTGTAAAAGGGGTAATGGGTTCCAAACCATGTCGAAGAGGGGGTAATGGAGAGAGAGAAGCATATGGTAACATAAAATTAGTTCTCCTACAATTAACCATCTTCTAAATGTAGTTAAAAGAAGTCATATGGCAACAGACAAATGGAATAACAAGTATCAGAGATATATACAGTTTGAAACAGAATGGAACGCAGATTGAGATAAAGAAGAATCAAGCCACGATACACACCGAGAGACAGACATACATATAGACATGCATACTAGTACAGACAGAGATGAACAGAGAGGTACATAGAAGAACAGAGAGACATATACAAAGAAGATATATAAAGAGAGAGAGAGAGAGAGAGAGAGAGAGAGAGAGAGAGAGAGAGAGAGAGAGAGAGAGAGAGAGAGAGAGAGAGAGAGAGAGACAGACAGACAGACAGACAGACAGACAGAGAGGGAGACGGGGACAGAGACAGAGACAGACAGACAGAGGCAGCTACAGATAAAGAGAGACAGAGATAGAGAGACAGTGACAGAGATAGAGAGACACAGAGACAGACAGACAGACAGAGAGGGAGACGGGGAGAGAGACAGAGACAGACAGAAGCAGCTACAGATAAAGAGAGACAGAGATAGAGAGACAGTGACAGAGATAGAGAGACAGGCAAGGACAGATACGTCGACAGGAATAGAAAAGACAGAGAGGCACGGCAGAGATAGAGAGACACATATAGAGAGACATCGAGACAGACAGACAGCCAGCGACACAGAGAGATTGAGACAGAGTGTTTGAGATACAAGCGAAAATACCGATAGATACCGACAGAGTGATATAGAAAAAAGATAAGGATATAGATATACATACAGAGGAAACCACTCGTAGGTATATAAATATGATATGTAGATACAAAATATAGTTATTGCTAAAAACACATACAGTAACTAATACATAAAATGTATTGACAATAGAAACGAATTTCGATCCTTCAATAGGCACAATTATGTTGGCAATCTTGGTCAATCGCATAACCCTTGTACTTAGTGACATGCAGGGCAAATTAATTATATTGTTGTACATTGCGTGTAGGTTTCAAAGCAGTTCACTTGTCAGCTGTTAAACGGCAATCGACAACATCCTTGACTTGCCCGAATTAACATTATAACATCACAAAAGAATTATTTCCTGCTTATAATAAACTACAGTTATGCGTAAGGTCTTTCACACCGCATCTACATAATATTATGTTATGCTTATGCGCCCGTTTCGGAGATATGTATCTGCATGATCAATTTCTTTATGATATACGTCCCACATTGAATAATTGAGGAGTGACCGATAGGAATGAGAGAAACGTTTAGGTATAAAACAAACATATTTTTATCTAGGTCACATTATCTAATTTAAAATGTAAGGTTTACGAAAACACATCATTAATAATAATTTTGTTTCGCGGTTGACGCGTACAGCAAGGTACGCTTATGAACAAAACGAGAGTCGTTATGACAGGTTACACATTATGAGGCATGAGATTTAAACTCGGAACATGGGGGGTGAGAGCCAGCTGACAACTTTTGTCATGGCCACGCGTGTTATTTCTCCTGTCAACGGCTCCCTGTGTACTTTTACATTTACTTTCGAATTCATGAAATACTACTCCGTAATGTTTATAAAGGGGCAGTAGCACGTTTCTTTCGCTGAAATAAGTCGATGAAATGAATTTTTGAAAAATAATGTCACCCTTCTCTTTTCGGAAAATCAAGTTTAAAAATGAGTGTACATGGTTCCGTAAAGTCATGGGAATCGTTTTTGTCATTCGAAATAATAAAATGTGTTCATAATACTCAACACCGTTATCACCACTACGGATAATTGGTTTGTGTAATAAGATGTTTTACCCTCTAAAGTAAAAATAAATGACATAAACTATCATTTGAAAAAAATAAAATTTGCCAAAAAACATGCTCCTGCCCCTTAAAACTACCTGTTGATGAACATGTAGTAATTCATATGCACCGTGTTATGCCTCCACCGCTTTGGACATTCTATCCTCCAGACCCTAGAGCAAAATATTAACTTGATGACCAGTCTAGAAAATTATAGCAAGTCTAGATTCCTCAGCTCTAGGCAAGGTATCTTTAGGGCTCCATTTTATATATTCATTTGAACTGATTGTAAAATGTTATTGTTGATAAGTAAACTTCTTATTTCTGTGACTAGTATACGTTTCTAGGTAAGGATAATATTACAATATGGATGCGTTTATATGACATACTTATCTACATCGAATGTATCCTTAAGCGTTATTTACACATGATGACCCTGGCTTAAGGACCTACGTCGTTAGTTCAAGTTCAAGTTAAAAGTTCCTGTGAGTATACAACCTAGCAGGCGCTGTAAGGTTATAATTCACACTGCCTTCACTAAAAGTCAGGTACCCAAATGAACTGCTGGGTTAAAGATGGGCAAATTGAATAAAGTCACTTGTCTAAAGCGGCGGTCACAACCCGTCGTACTTGCAAGTGCGTGCTGTCTACGTGCAAAAACGTGGGCAAAATATTGGTAGCCGTACGTTCTAAGTACCAAAGCCGTACGGGTTTGGGAGCACGCAGACACGCCGTAGCACTTTTAGTGCATGCAGAACTTTCGCTGCTGCGAACTGCGTATTTTCAACTCTACGGACACCGTGCGCACAACGCACGGATGCCATATGTGTTTTAAGTTCTTCACACGGTCATATATTCCACGGACGACGCACTTAGCACGTGAGGGCTCCGCACGTGGTAAGTGCGTCGTCCGTGCTTACTCGGCACTTCCCCTGTTCAACTGTTAAATGACCACGTAACACTCACGTTGTCAGTGCCGAGTAAGCACGTGCTCCGCACATACAACGTTCGTTGTGCGCACTGAATTCTGCAGTTATTATGCGCTGCCATTTGAAGCTGCTTTTGCAGCATCAGAACCCGGAGTCTGTGGTGGAATGAACGGCAGCACAGATAGAGAATCTCTGAAGGTCGCCCTATACCCTTATCCCCTGTTTGAAAAGCTCACAATTACACAGTAAGGACATCGTGCGTGCGCAGCACATGTAAGTACGGCCTCTGTGCGATAACGCGGCAATCGCAAGTCACACGCAAGGTGTAAGTACGTTGTAAGCACTTATACTACTTTATTACTTGCCCGTTGAATATATCACTGTTTAATAAAAGTACAATGTTAAAACACATTGTGTAATAACATCGCGTGCTGCCGATTGACGTAACGTCATAATGACATAAATACGACGTCACAATATCAGCGCTGCGGTCACAATGGAGTGTGTCCCCTTTATCGACGATTTCAGTGAGTGAGTGAGTGAGTAATAAGTAAAATACTTAACTCGGTTCCGTTTAATAACATATTTATGAAACTCGTTAAATACCAAACCACTCACTCGTTTCATAAATATCTTAGTAAACAGAACATCGTTTAGTATTCTCTATCTCTTACCACGTGCGGGCAACGTACTTACACCTTGCGTGTGACGTGCGTTGATGAACTCCCTCCCCACGTTTCCATAAATACTTAGCGTATGTATGTATCATTCTGTACGAAAAACATAAAAATGAAACCATCGTTATTGCTGATTTTCGTTATATTTTGTTATCTAAGGTACAAAGATATGAATTTACATGTTACATATTTAGTTTCAGATACATTTCTCTCGATATGGAGACTTGATTCAATATTGAACACAACATTACAATGAACATGACAAATAATAAATAAAATGAAACCCCATTTATACTGAAATCAATTCAATATATATAAATATGTAAAATGAAATATTTCAGACGACACTTGTTGTATATATTTATTTTATGAAGACGGTCCGCATAGCATTTCGACTCGACAGGTCGACAGTGTGTATATATACATGACTTTCATCAAGAAACAGCTACAGCGCAATATTAAACTGAAACTGTACTCTGTCGACGCTGTTTATCACAATACACCTTGTTGATTTCACCTAATTATGCCAATCAAAGCAAAGACTGCAGAGTAGTCCCTGTTTACTAATTACTCGATAAACATGTTTATTAATTCCTGTGAACTTGTTTCATGCACTTGTGACAAATATGTCTTTTAATACATCATTTTCTACCAACACTCTAGGTATGTTTGCCTACGTTTTATACCTACATCTTAATTACTACATCGAGTTATTGTTCTCCTGCTATTATAAAAGACATATTGAAGCAGCAATTCATATTAGATTATTAGATCGCTAGTTGCAGCCGATGCTCGCAGGTTTCACCGCAATGCATAGCCACATGCCGTTGCGGGCTTTCTCCCTGCCATAATACTAGCAGCCGTGATATAAGTGAAATACTCTTGAAAGCGGCGTTAAACTCTAACTCACCTCACTTCACCTAGATTATTAAATTAAACATGTTTCCTATGAAATTGTTTCATTTATGTGTGACAAATGTGTATTCTAATACACTCTGCTATAAGGTAATATCACACACCAAAAAGTCATTGAAATTTCACTCTGAACAGTGAATTAATTTATAAAACAATTTTTTTTTATAAACCGAACTATTTGAGAGACATTCTAGTGTGATGAAGAAAACGAAACATTTATGGATGATCAACTTCTTTATTTAACAATGACGACGTTTCGATGATTGAAAGTGGTATGAGAAACTGTAACGAAACATCGCCATTGTTAAATAAAGAAGTTGATTATCCATAAATTCCTTGTATTCTTAAAATTTAAAGAAGTTGGGAAGTCTTTTTATTATGACGATTAGCGACGTTTTCCGAGACAAGTGCCACCGGTATGGAAGGTCATGTTTAACATGTCAGCGAACACATGCATCGTGTTCAAGACTGCAAGATCAACGAGAAGACTCATAAACTAAAGTTAATTTCACCCGCAATGCATAAGCCGCGCTTGTCTCTTCAAGTGGCAAATTTAAGCCTTGCTGCATTTCATCACATTTTCTTTGATGGCGTAGCAGCACGATGCTCCTGAACGTGACAGTCCGACGGTTTTCATATGAGATTTTTAGTATTTCAGTATTAAACGTCAATTAGCACGGTGATTCAGTAACTTTGTTTAATTTAAAGGGGCTGTAGCACGCCGTCCCTACTGAAATGAAGTGATCTCACGTAAAGGTAAAAAGTGTTACCAATGGCTAAATAATACGCCCCAATCAATAAAAAGAGGTGTAAAACGAATATACATGGTTCGTCGTATATAGGGATTAACACATTTCTAGAGACAGTGAACTCAACTGAAACGGACAACAAATTTCTGGATTTTGATATCAATTTATATTGGATATACACGATAATTTGTGTAAAATTTTAATGTACAGAAAGTCAAATATCCAGGTGTATGGTAGTCTAGAAGAAAAACACAATAACATCCCCATGAATGTTTATCAGTCTTTTTAAAAAATCATTATTGTATTAGTGTTCTTAGGTATTGTCAGTAAAACACTTCAGATCTATTCATGGTACGATAGTTTGAAAATACAAGCACGAACATGTGGTTCTAAGTTTCAGACGATCTTCTAACGAGATGTGTATTTTCCCCCAGCCGTTACGGATGGTGCATTACAATACGACGGGTAGAAACATGTTACGTTTGTTTATTGCCCATGTCTGCTAACCCCTTATATAACATTGCATATCTCTTGGCTTGAGTTTTACATGATGTGACAAACCGTACCTGTTGCAGTCTATGATATAAGCAGAATTTTTCGAGAGGATTGTTCAGGGTTATGAGCAACCGTTGGGTGGTTTGACTTCTAGGGGATGAAGTACTACACTCGCGGGCAAAAGAAAGTATACCTCATTATTCTTTTGTCCGCGCGTGTATTATCAATCTAATCCATGACGATCATCGTCATCGGTTATCCATTGTATCATTATATCATCATTGTACATGAGTGATTTTAATTAAACCAATGACTTGCAACAAGGAAACGAGTTTCGCAGCTTATCACAAACATAATATTCTTACATAAAGTTAAAGTTTTTTTTATCTGTCCATATGCTTCGTCTTGCTTTTAATTGTTATCTTGGTCATGTGGCAATACTGGTGAATAAAATTATCATCCTCATCATTATTTTGTCAAGTTAAAGAGAGGGTCCCATTGGAAACATCCGCCATTTTGTTTATGTGTATTAGCTGAAATGAGAACAGTCATGAAAAACGATAGACGCATGCAATGACATCACCAACTCCTCCACAAGGAGGATTTTGTCCTGGATTTGTTTTGTGGAGGAGTTGGTGATGTCATTGCATGCGTCATTTCGACAAATCTCGAGCCAGTCTCAACCATTGGCTAAACCTTGCTGCATTTTGTCTTCTTTTCTGTGCCAGATACTTCCACTACAATGAGCAGGTGCAGCACACTACTACGCTGGTACAGAAAAACGGATGAAATGCAGCAAAGTTTGTATTAGCCAGTGACAGAGACTGGCACGGCTTATGCATGACAAAGTAAGTTAAGTTTAAGTTAAGTTAATGTCCCCCTCCCCCTCCTTCTGTCAAAAAAGTGCCCCCCTCCTCCCGAACTACCCCCTCCCAGGATATATCTGAATCTCCCCTTGAACAATGCACAATCGTTATCGAATTATCGACCATAAGTAAAATATACAAAATGAAACACAGCAAAATACATTATAAGCCAGTTTCCAACTTTCAATACATAGTCATAACCAAAAGCCCATTTCCCAGTTTTTATGTACAATCAATTGGAGTAATCCCATCCCTTCATCAGTATGGGAATTATCGACATGAAGGCACACACCTAACGCCACGGCATTCCTCCCTAATGCGTGAAGACATCTGCCTCTCGCTAACGTCATATTAAAGCCTATTCTATGCGTTAATTGCCGTATAGACCTTGTTAATTGATTGTCAAAGTGGAATTAAAACACCATTGGGCCTACTCCGGTGAATGGAGTAATTATTACAAGTTTCGATCAGCTCCAACATTGCCCAGGGCAAATATAGCGACTTTGCCGGGGGCAACTTTTTTGGACAACATCGGATCGTGTTTTTTTAATCTTGTGACGTAACCTTGGTTGTTTCTTGCTTTAATGTTGGATTTGAAAGATCACACTTATAGATGTCAGTTTTCTATTCGCTGTAGAGTATTCATTGGTGATTATTTGGATTGTTGTGATTGTATCATCTTATGGTGTATCTCTCTGATATTTTTATTGACAAGAAAACTCTTTGATCGGCATTGCAGATTATGAAGTTCTTTAAAATCCATAAATTTTTTTATTGATATTATCTCATATAAGTATACTGACGTTCAAAAGAAACCTCCCGATCAATTCGAAGGCTCGTAAAAGAAACACAAACTCAAATACAGTTTTTTAAAATCAGTGGGATATAAAAGTTCATGTATAGTATGTTATATTGATATATTTAAGAAATTTAATGACAAAAACATGCCATTTTTTTACCAATGTTAAATAACAATTAAACTCTAGGTCGGCATATTTTATTCAAACGATTTTTAAAAACCCTGACTTTATGGATTTCCATGTGACGAAGATATGATGAGGAAGTTGGTAATCCAGAAAATCGTTTTCTAGATCAGAGATTATTCCTTTATTATTTCCCCAACAAAATTATTTCAAAAACAGCAAATATATTGTCAAATAGACGACACTTTGCCCCAGGATGTATTGATGATATTGAGATTTTGTTCAAGCAAATGTGTCATAATGATAAAGATAGGAGGTTGATCCTTCAGGAAAAGATTTTCTCAATATATTTTCTTATATATAATTTGCACAAAATGTTTTCACAAAAAGAAAATATACTGTCTATACACGATAAGTAGTCAGGATAAATGTTCCCACTTCCTTGAACGACGATCCTAATATCCATTGACAAACCCTTTTTGCTTTCCTACATCCTTATAACTTATTCATATTCGAGTGGGGTGTATCGTAAAACTGCCACTTCTATGATCGGGGGTTGTGTTAATGTTGGTGTGATGCTAAAATATGTTGGACAAGATAAAACAAACCGTGTTGTAACCCTAATCCTAAACTCAGGTATGAAAAAACAATTACCCGAATCCTGTGAGATGAGATTTCGATTGTTATAAAACAGGGGTTGGTAGAACGTTTAAACGAAATATCTGTTTTATTACGACAAATGATATGAGTTGTCTGAAATGCATTCTAGAATTTGTGGATAAGAAACTTGTTTATTACATGTTACCGGGTAACAATAACGAATGTCCTAATTGCAAAGAAACATCGTGGTAACAAATGAAGAAATTGTTATCCATAAGATTTGACTTTCACAACAGTTATTATATATGGATATGATATTAATATAAACATCCAAATCAGTAAAGATTATGTATATCGTGACAAATCACGTGAAAAGCAATGTATGCAATGAAATTATATCACTTCGGGGTTCAACATTATTCTAGAGAATTAACTGTCATATCATCATCATCACCATCATCATCATCATCATCATCATCATCATCATCATCATCATCATCATCATCATCGCCCTCATCATTATCTTCATCATCGTTATCATCATCATCATCATCGCTCTCATCATCATCATCATCATCATCATCATCATCATCATCATCATTATCTTCATCATCGTTATCATCGTCATTATCATCATTATCACCTTAAATTTTCTTTTTGTGGTCGAAAATATCATTCTTTGTAGTCAAATCATATGTCTAACCCGAAACTTCATTTCAATATGCTCAAATTAATCTGACTTGTTTGTATTACCATGTGGACCCATTATAGATTATCAGATAATCAGATTATCATTTGAGATTCATCATTCGGATGATCTACACTACATTATCATGAACAATTCTCTTTCCATCTCTTACTTAAAATTGCTTTGTATTCACAAATCACAAAACGCAACTGACACTCAAGACATGTTTTCCTTTAACGCATCTATTCGTATGATACACCTTATACTTAATGATATACTCGTATGAAAGTACGAGAACATGAAATTATGATCACATGAGAATTAGAGAACACGCCGGCTTAAAGATTAGACAGTAAGAAGAGAATAAGAGATTAATCTAGATATACACTGTATTGATCGAACATATTGAACAAAGAACAAATATGTTTAAAGATAAGATAAAACAAAAAGAAGAGAATATGAAAATAGGAGGATAAGACAATAAGAGAAAAATCTAGTTATATTGATCACATGCATTGAAAAAAGAACAAATAGGTTTAAAGATAAGACAATCAGAATAGAATAAGAGAATATAAAAAGGAGAATACGAGAATAAGAGAATAATCTAGTTATGTTGATCAAATGCATTGAAAAAAGAACAAATAGGTTTAAAGATAAGACAATCAGAATAGAATAAGAGAATATAAAAAGGAGAATACGAGAATAAGAGAATAATCTAGTTATATCGATCGAATACATTGAAAAAAGAACAAATAGGTTTAAAGATAAGATAAGACAATATGAAGAGAATAAGTGAATATGGAAATAGAAGGATAAGAAAATAAGAGAATAATCTAGTTATGTTGATCAAATGCATTGAACAAAGAACAAATAGGTTTAAAGATAAGACAATGAGAATAGAATAAGAGAATATAAAAAAGAAGAATACGAGAATAAGAGAATAATCTAGTTATATTGATCGAATGCATTGAAAAAAGAACAAATATGTTTAAAGATAAGATAAGACAATAAGAAGAAAATAAGTGAATATGGAAATAGGGGGATAACAAAATAAGAGAATCGTTCATAAAATTATATAATTGTCTTATATCAGTCTCTTAACCTTCGTCGATTATCGGCGGAAAGATCAAAGCATACTATTACAGGTGAAAATGCGGGGCGACTCAAAACGATACGTATGTATACTTGTTTAATGATTTACCTGTAGGTATACAAAAGGTAGACAGACAGGTCTCTGTTTGATCATGCCGCCAGGACAATTGTCGTATAAAGCATTGAACATGCATGTCCAAGGACATTGCAGAGGACAAGGACATTGCAGAGGACAACTTCTCGGCTTATGAATGTGTATAGCGATTTAAAAGTCTAGGGTTTTACTGACCGAAAGCACATTCAATGTGTTTTTAATCTCCCTTTAATGGGGTATGTACGTACTGGGCTGTAAACATGAGACTGACCAGTGTTACGTTTCCGCAATGGTCAGTGGTCACTCTGAAAAGGATGGGTCATTCTCGCCGTGGGGTGATGGAGGAGCATATTGTCCGTAGACGTTGGGTCTCGCTGTTGTTTACAAGTGGTTTAACGTATCTCCTCCAGTGACTTAAGATTACGTAGAACAAATACTGGCACTCCAGTAGGTTCGAGTTATGCAAACCAATGTTATTTAAAGGTAATGAGGAAGAAAGCTCCAAACAATGATTATGGCAAATTAACACCCTTTCTGGTGTGGGGGACTTGACACTGTAATGTTGTACAGACGGTTATGTAAAAATATTCTACCATTGAAGGTTTTAAACATGTGTTTTGAATCGTAAATAAATGCAGTGTTTGAAATAAAACCCGTTTGACATCATTGAACCTTGGAACCTTTCTGAATTTTATTTAATTTTGCTATTTATTTTGGCAAATTAACATTTTGGACTGAACACTTTTCAAGTGTTAAAAGTGATAGTTGTTAATTTTAAAATTGGATGAAGAGAGATAAGCAATCACGAAACGTCAACATCTTTCGAATTCTATCACTCAACGGAGATTTAAATTTCAACAGTATTTTTAATGACAAAATAAGGCAAAATACTGTTAAAACCTACATGTATGTACACACCCTCCGTAAGTGAACCACGTTCGATTCTAATGAGACATGAGATCGAACACAAATATAAATATAAAAATGAAAATGTATGAAATATGAATAAATAGAGTTTGAAAGGTTTTGAGTAAACTACATAGTCTGGACATACAAACTCCATTTGATTGTTTTGAGGTCACTGTCAACATTAAACGCACAAGACACTTTCTGTCATATTGCATAAATTCACTAATTTTGATTTTTTTTTATATGTCGCTCATATTGTTTGCAAAACTGGGTGTGTAAAATCTCCTTGCATAAAAATTAATGAGAACAGAATATTAATTTACATAGACGAAAAAGAGTTAAAAAGGCAGTCCTACTCATAACAAAAAATACGAAAAATAACAACCAACGGTACTAGAAACATTCAGGGTGTCTGAATAACCAGACACTATCACAAACAACATCGAAAACTTTTTTGTTATAAATGAATGTGTGTAAAGTTTTTTTTTTTAAAAGCATGCTTTATCAGCATAAATGATGGGTGCCCTAGGTGGGATGGTACATGTTTGCTATAATTAGGAACACGTAATTTTATAAAGTAGCCTAATACATTCTATTTTATTCTATTGACTTTTGAATTTCACGAAAAAAAAAATAAAATTAAATACTTTGTTGATATTTAGTCAGCATTTTGTGCTTGTAGTTTCTCAATATTAATGTTAATATCGCCTAAAAATATTAACACGTGTTGTCAGCCGTTGGAAAACATTTCTAGCAGATTCTGTAATGAATGTACTCGACACGAGAGACTCTAATGTAAGAAATGGCGATTTGATGTGTTATCCTAGACTCATAATGACATTATTGTTTATGTTCATATATCTGGAGAGCCCTAAACGCGATTCAACGTTCCAGGGGGCATCTGTGGCTTCTTCGTGTTTCATGTGTAGCGGCCCCAAGGGAGATCACTCTAAGTAAAGGGAGATAACTGCTTCATGTTTCTAATGCATCGATGACCTACTTTTTATTTGGCCTGGTCGGAGAAATCATTCCACTGGGAATATAATGTTTGCAAACAAATATGCAGTATCCCTTTATCAATAATACTTTATAGCACAGATGAAGGATTATTTGTGTTACACATTGTACACACAAGACACGTGGTATTAGTATTCGTCACTGGAGGAAATTTCAAATCTTGTTAGCGTTGATCGAATCTTGGTTATGTTCTGCACAACAGAAATCATCCACATATCTAATAATTCCTTTCATAGTAAACTTGCCATTTGCATTGAAAAAATGACAATATTTTGATCAACTATAACATGGTGACCAACGGGATAAGGATTTTATAAAATATATTTGTTGATATATATATCACCGGAATATATACTATTTCAAATCATCTGGCAAAGTGAAAATCATTCATGTTGCCCAAGTAAGGCTACGGTATAGCAGCACCAGTTATAGGCTTTTGTGATGACTCCCAGTGACTGAAATTTTGCTTAGTACTAAATGACTATGTTTCGTTAATGAGCCTTTTATACAGTCCTTTAGCCAATATTAGTTTCAATACAGCCTATGACATTGTAAGCTCACGGAAATACAAGTAGTGAAATCAATGTCATTTGTATTAAAGGTACATTCATTTTGTTGTTGGGGGTCAAATATACCAAACGTTATAAATGGTCTTATTTTATCGAGAAGTACCAACTGTTACCGAAAACTACCATTTTGATGATACTCGACTTAGTATATTGATGATATGAAGGTAAAAGTGTCGATTTCTGATCGAAAACCGGACAATGCACCGCGTGTGGCGCGCGCCAATGAGTCAAACGTAATTTTGGAATCTTATTTAAACCAGACAAGATAACAAATTAGGGTTGATAATGTTCAATAGGTCATATAACTACTGTGCATATAAATAGGACGTGCACTTTCGGTTTCTGCACATGCATAATGTCGTTACTCAATTTAATTGGAAACTAGTAATTATGATATGTCTGGCGTTTGGGGATGAATATGCAAGCTGAGTGAATTTTTTTATTATTGTAAACAGCACATATGGTGTGCTGGAACGTTTTAAAGCCAAATAAAATTTTATGAAACACAATGGATGCACATTTAACAGTATTGTTTTAAAAAAATCATAGAGTAAATGTTAGTGTATGACATTATTTTATACAAACTAGACGAATATATGTGGTGGAATTTTTGGGTGGTGGTAGTAGTAGTAGTAGTAGTAGTAGTAGTAGTAGTAGTAGTAGTAGTAGTTGTTGGTATAATGTTGGCGATAATGAAATAGTGGTAGTAAAAATGTCATGGCGGTGGTGATAGTAGAAGTGATAATGGCAGTGATTATGTCTTGGTGGTAAGTTGAGGTTGTTGGTGGCAGCAGTAGCTATAGAAATAATAATAATACCAACATCTGTAGTCACGAATGTTTATTAACAGTCTTTGTAAGTCTACAATCCTCCTCCAATTGTAGCAGCAACAGTAATTTTGTTACCAAAAGTACGAGTAATATCAGAAGAAACAACATCAGACTAACCCTCAGCCAATACGTATTTTGTTGGTATAAAACCAGAGTTCATTTATGCTGTCGATGTTTAAGTTGTCGAAAAATAGATTTTAGGAGTAAAATACCACTATTTAAAAGCAACGTAGTCAAAAGAGAATAGTCCTGGGAGATTGCGAACATACATGCATGCACTTCTATTTGTAGTAGGGACAGAAACCACTTTTTGTTGTGCATTCCCTCTAAAGCTGTTCAACAATTCTGTTGAGGTGTTAACTAAGCTTTCTGTTTAGATAGCATCATGTATTCCATCATTTGTAATTCAACATATCATTTTCACTACAATTATGATAAACAATGTACCTAAACCAAACAGACATACAGTGAACCAATTTGTAATTCAAAATATCATGTTCACCGGATTTATGGTGACCAATGTGACCTTAATCACAAACCGACAGTGTATCAAATTTGCCATTTAACATCTTATTTTCACCACATTCATGATGACCAATGTGCCTAAATCACATACAGACACCATGAACCAAAATGTAATTAAAAATCACAATAGCACCACAAGTATGATGACCAATGTGCCTAAACCACATTTAGACACCATGAACATCTCATTAGCATCACAGCTATGATAAGCAATGCGCTTAAACCACATACAGACACCATGAACCAAAATGTAATTAAACATTTCATTAGCATCACAACTATGATAGGCAGTGTGCTTAAACGACATACAGACACCATGAACCAAAATGTGATTAAACATATCAATAGCACCACAACTATGATAGGCAGTGTGCTTAAACCACAAACAGCCAACCAAATTTGTAAATCAAACTAACCACTGCTTCGCTTGAACGACGTACAGTTTCTTCCTGAATCTGAAAATGTCATATCTGTACAGATCACAATTAGCAGCGCAAGAGAGACACGTATATAATATATACACTAGCCATATATACAGCACTGCTGTTGCTATTAAACATGCCAAGAGCTAATTACTTTCTATATGTCACATCTGTTTAGACACTGGCTTACTGCCGTCTACATTTAAGCTCATCTCGACGTTTAGTGAAGAATAGGACGCGTATATCACACTCAAGAGGCATGACTTCCACTTGGGGAGTATACTCACCGACTGAAGAAAGGACACAAGAGAGGAATTTCACCAAGAGCACACAAAAATGGTGCTAATCGATTGTGTAGTTGACCAATGCCAATATTACATTCAAAACGCGTAGAATATCACTTAAGAATATTTTTTTAATTTTTAATTTTCATTATTTTCTCTTTGCTGTCTTTTTTATCAGTTTTTTTTACCAGGGGCAATGAAAGTCGCCAGTTCAGTTTGATAAGGATTTATGTATGTTGTAGTTTTGTTTAAGTACGAAAGCGTCACCATTCACTTTTGCAATGACCTTATGAAATAAAATAGCTTAAGTAATAATTATAACCTCGTCCTTTTGTCGGTTGGGATATAAGATGCTTTGACCGAATTACAATTTATCCGTTGTTAGATTCGAACACACGTCTACAGTATTCTATTCTATTCTACCCTATTTTATCCATGTCATGCAGGTTATATTGTAACTGTTTTCTTCTCTTCTATCGAATTCTTTCCTGTTCTTCGCCACTTCACACTCTTCTGTTTGGCTCGATTCTGTTCCCCCCTGCTCTGTGTTCTGATCTATATTAATCGTATCTGTTCTACCCTGTAATTATGATAAGTGTCTCTGTTCTGTTCTAAATGTTTCTGTTCTGTTATGATATGCGCTGTTCTGTTATGATTTTATCTTGTATTTCCTGTTATGATTTTATGTGTCCTGTTATGATTTTATGTGTCCTGTTATGATTTTATCTGTTATGTTCTGGTTATCTCTGTTCTGATATACGCTGTTCTGTTATGATTTACTCTGTTCTGTTCTTGCTTCTATGTTCTCTTCCTATAATAATAGTTTTTTCTACTCTGAATCCCGTTGCACGATAAACTAAGGTGACCTTATGCCCTAGTCTTACACTTAGACTCTGAACAAAGTATTTATTCTGAAAATATCACCATTGTATTAATTATCAAAAAACAGACTGTAAGAAATGGAATTTTCTGTAAAAAGAAGGCTCCTTTTCAATAGTTTTTCAGATATAAAACATATTTTTTCAGAGTCTAAGTGTTAGACTTCTTATGCCCCTAGGTAACCCTAGTGCAATGTTAAAGGGGCAGTAGCACGTTTTTTCGCTCAAATAAGTTGATGAAATGTATTTGAAAAATAATTTCACCAATAGTAAAACATCCTTCTCTCTTCGGAAAATAAAGTTTAAAATGAGTGTACATGTTTCGGTAAAGCCATGGGAATCGTTTTTGTAATACAAAATAATAAATTGTGTTCACAATAAAATGGCCGCCATGCAATTTTTGCTTTATACGCAACATACATTTTACCACTTCAGAAAATTGGTTTGTGTAATAAGATGTTTCACCCTCTAGAGTTAGTTTAAATGACATAAACTATCATTATAAATAGGAAATTTGAAAAAATAAATTTTGCAAAAAACGTGCTACTGCCCCTTTAATGTATGGCACCAAGGTTAACCCGGGTGGTAAGGTTGTTTTGTACAACGACCACCTGTTCTTTCTCTGTTCGCTCATGTTATAGTTTTTTTTCTGTTCTGTTCTTTTATGGTTTTCTGTGTTGCTCTGTTATGGTTTTCTCTGTGCTGCCCTGTTATGGTTTTCTCTGTGCTGCCCTGTTATGGTTTTCTCTGTGCTGCTCTGTTATGGTTTTCTCTGTGCTGCTCTGCTATGGTTTTCTCTGTGCTGCTCTGTAATGTTTTTCTCTGTGTTGCTCTGTTATGGTTTTCTCTGTGCTGCCCTGTTATGGTTTTCTCTGTGCTGCTCTGTTATGGTTTTCTCTGAGCTGCTCTGTTATGGTTTTCTCTGAGCTGTCCTGTTAGGGTTTTCTCTGTGTTGCCCTGTTATGGTTTCCTCTGTGCTGCCCTGTTATGGATTTCTCTGTGCTGCCCTGTTATTGTTTTCTCTGTGCTGTCCTGTTAGGGTTTTCTCTGTGTTGCCCTGTTATGGTTTTCTCTGTTCATCTGTTTTGCTGAGTTCTGTTTTGCTCTGATCCATTGTAATTGAATCTGTTCTCTCCTGTTATGATTTTCTCTGTTCTGTTGTGAGTTGCTCTGGTCTGTTTTCTCATGATTTCTATGTTCTCTCTTGTTAAGGTTTTCTCTACTCTGTTCTGTTATGATATTCTCTGTTCATTTGAGTTCTGTATTTGGAAACTTTCTTTTACGTTGTTATTGTTCGGTGTTCTCTGTCTTGTTGTGCTCTCTGCTCTATTATTTAATCGTTTCTGTTGTGTTATGTTCTGTTCCGTTGTGTTCTCTCCTGTTAAGTTTTTCTCTACTCTGTTCTGTTATGATATTCTCTGTTCATTTGAGTTCTGTATTTGGAAACTTTCTTTTACTTTTTTTTATTGTTCGGTGTTCTCTGTCTTGTTCTGCTCTCTGCTCTATTATTTATTAGTTTCTGTTCTGTTATGCTCTGTTCCGTTGTGTTCTCGGCTGTTCTGTTTCGTTGTGTTCTCGATTGATAGGACAAGGTGGTCCACGTGATTTACACTTAACAAATAGCGGTTTATGCCTAATTAGCAGTAGGCAGGCAGAAGACAAGAGGCAATATGTCGGTTATGAACACTCGTTGATTAATGTAGCGAATATCAATTTGAGCAATTGAGCACTGATGAGAGATTGGTATGGCCACGTTTGTTATGTAAACCTTCACAATAGGAAGAGTAAATTAAGCAATAAAGGTCGCCTATAATTGATTATATTTCTCGATAGAACTTAATATTGACACAGACGCAGAGACATTTGTCACACTTTGTTGTTGAGATCAATCGTTATAGGTTGTTAACCCGTAAAATATAAAGTGGGTCACTGAAGAATAACCAATTGGAGATTCCTCAACAAAGGTTTATGAATTCCTGTATACCATAGTCCTTTAAACTTCCCGAAGACAACCACATAGATGTCAATGTACCTTTAACATTTGAGAGCAAGAGACAGTCCAAAGCCATCCCTTCAGTCTCTTGCATTTCAGGCTAGAAATCCATTTCACCAATATTGTAAATGACCCCGAAATTCAATAGCAGCCCAAAGTGCAAAATCAAAACAGCCGCACGCGAAGCAGCCGCTTCAATTAAAGCCGATAATAACGGCTCATCGTTCGCTCTCTATCATTCTCGGGAGCGCAATCGACAATTAAACGTACTATGCTCTGTATTTGGTCGACTAGAATTGCCTTGCATTGTTACCGCAATTTGTAAAATGACTATTTATTTACATACGCATATTTATTCGCTTTTTGAGGCGAGTTTTGGTCCGCGCTGAAGCAGCGATGCTTCTATAAGCCGACTGAGTCCAACCATCCGCTGATCGATGCAATGTTCATCGATTAGTCTTTGATTCGGGGTTACCATGGCAGCCAGAACGTCACGTGATTCGACTGAGGGCGTGCGAATAAATATTTCATAAAGATTGGTACCACGTGACCATGTTAATGATGCTGGGTCCGTCCGGCGTTTGTTGGCATCGTCGTATTGGTCGAAATTTATGTACGCACGTGCGATATGAATTAAAATAATGGAAAACGAAAATAAATAAACAGAGGTTGCGGTTCCGAATGTTAATTGCAGTAAATGCGTAGTATTGGGGGATTGTTCTCCGTTTGCATTTATATTTGATATGTGGATACATTTGGTCCGCTGGACCAATGGATAGAGGGCGAGATTCGCACGTGAGAGAGTTTTCATTTTACCGACGGTACCAATGGTGCGATGCCTGTCCAGTTGGAAACCGCATGACGCGTGAAGCGCGGATTTAACCCTGTGGTCGGCCAAATTCCTCCGACATAGTGAATTCTGTATGTTTGAGGGAATGGTACGAATATCGACTTATTCTGACGGATCTAGCGGCAACAGTAGCGATACTCAACTAGTCAATATATGCAAGCGTTAGTCGTTCCCTGCAAGCCAGCCGCCATCATGTGAAGCATCAGTCGACTCCAACGTTCTTCTCAGTATTTGGACATGTGTCTTGTAATTCTACGGATTCTTTGAGGACCGACGGGCAACGATGCCACGTTGGCACCGTACAAGATGGCGTTGGGGTACCTTTGAGTAGATGTTACCGCCATGGGGAAAAAAATTCAATGCATAGGCCGATATGTTATGAATGCCCAAACACTGGGTAAGGGAAACTTCGCTCGTGTAGAGTTGGCCACCCACAGTGTGACCGAATGCAAGGTAAGGACACTTGTTGTCTTCAGGAATGTCTTCCTCTTTTCCTCAGATTCGGCCCAAATTTATATTTTCCGAGGCCAGACACCGAAATATTGACGAACCCTGCACATAAACCACGCCCCAATCTCATAATCTCTACACCTCTTCCAAAACGTCTTTATATGATTTAAAGGACACGTTGTCCAATTTTACGTTTTTCGTCTGTATGATGTATTATTTCATTCTTCTGTGCACTGTATTTGCTTGTCCTCTTTCCATGGTTGTCCTCCCTTGAAGCCAGAATGATTTCCATGCAGGACAACCCAGCTGGTAAATGATGTCATTTGACATAGAGAACAAAATTAACCAAATAGAGGAGGTTAGACAGGGTTTCCAAATTTGATCTGAGTTTACCGATTTTCATTGGTATTTATGATTTTGAATTATGAGAAATATTATCTATGTCTGACCTATTTTAATGCAGCATGTAGGTGTTTTACTATATTGTATATATATGCAGTTCAACAGATGTTGACACTTATCAAGCTTTATATAAGGTTATCAAGTTGGCTGTTGTTATGCATTCTGATATTGCCACAAGGTTGCAAACTACGTTGGTAATGTTTATAATAGTGTTAAAACTTACCATTAACAAATAAGTGGATAATGGTATAACATCAATGGTTATCACAGTTTATCATGCTCTTGGGGAAATGGATTTCCTAAATATTCCATACAAGAACCAGTGTCCTAGATATTTCTTCCAGACATGCCCATTTTAGGGGTTTCATTTGATTTTGTCATTTTGTCATATACTTCAAGCCTTACTAGTCTTTATAATTACTGCATTCAGTCCATGATATTAAACATGATCTATGTTAAAAATGATTTTTTAAATCGATTTAAGGAAATGAACAAACCATATTTTATACCTAATGTTGATTCAATATTTACAAGTGACAGCAAACTCTCATTAATGAACATATCTCAATAAATATTTACAAAAATTGAAAGTAAACACTTGCTTTGTTGTAACTACAGCTTTGATTGTGGCATGAACCTTGCAAAACAATACAATTACAGTGGTGAAAATGAAATATCTAATGTTTCTTATGATAAAAAGACACCCAGGTAAAATAGAACAATTATGTGTCCATTGGAATCCATTCAAAATGGACATATGGTCATATTGCACAAGTAACTAATTGTTGACTAAATATTGAAGCAATCAATTTCATAATTGACAAAGACAGATGCATGTTCTATTCATGAGGATGCCCCAGGCTACATGTCAATTTCACCTTGTCTACCTGAAAGAGATTCAGGTGCTAATTGTCTCATGCAATTAACACCCAATCAGCCTTGTAAAACACATTTGTTTGGTCATATGATATTTTTGACCAATGCTTGTCAAAACATATCTTTAAAGGGCATTTTTGTTAAATATAGGTTAACATGAAATGGCAAGTTATGAATTACTGCTTTTTAATATTTATATATGTTCATTCTTATATATGTACATTTAAATGATCACATACTCCCGTTTATAACATCAGTGTATGAAATAAGCTTAATAATATCAGATCAGAAGTGTTATTTTGTGGAATTTAATGGTAAAAGTAGAAACAAATCCAAACTGGCACAAACGCAGCCTTATTTCATAGAATGACAATATGCCTTTTAGAATGAGAAAAATACAGCAAAGAACAATATCATGAAAATTTTCTGGAAAACAACTTCTTTAATGTGAACATATGTGTATTTCTCATTGCAGAAGTTGTTGTTCAGAAAATCATCCTGTTCTTATGTATGTCACTTCTAAATGCCCTTCAAATATCACAAATGTATATCCAACAGGTGTCATTATTTATCAATATCCGTAACAGTTAATTATATCAAACAATTTTGTCTAAAATTGCTTTCCTTAACATTTCATATGTATATGTATTAATAATTGTTTTTCTTCATCCTTTGCAGTAAAACAAATCCATCTACTTTAATGTACTAAGTTTGTGCAAAAAAGCATGGTCTCAGAATGTTCCCTTGCCTAACCATCTCTTTGAAAATTATCAAGTTCTGTTTATGACCTTGAAAACAGTATGTACAATGTCAATAATTCTAACATGTTTTTCATCAAATGTCTTTTGATGTACTCAGTTAGATACAGAATCAAAATTACTATGTCATAAGTTTATAAACAATAATCGCTTATAGGTGTGTACATTTGTGAAACGAAAATAGTTCTTCAAGATTGTATTCAAAACATCATTGGCTATTCATAATTTTTTATATCATTACACATATTTGTAACATCTATTTACAGGAATATACTTACTCCTTAACCAGGGTTAAACAATTATCATATTTCAATATTAGGTATGGAAAATTTCAGTATTCATTGATATGAAATATTTAAATAAATAAAAAAGTACACATTCTTTGACATACAGGGATTTGCTATATAGTCAATTTCAATACCAGTCAAAAATAATGGTTCAGTGTGACACATACATTAAAAAATATGGAGAGTTATGAAATTGATACCATTTTATATGAACAAAGGTAGATATCAACATATGTTGTTTCCTGTAGTAATTGTACTATAGCCTGAGGGAAACAATAGGATATTGATCATATTCATACTGAATAGTTTATAGACTTGGTTTTTGTCACTTGGGAAGAGACTAGCCTAAATTGGAAATGGATAGTTTAAGGGAGGGTCGGTTCTATCAGGGTGTTTTTTAAATAACTAGTCTTAGCCTAGCACCCATGGTTCGTTAGTTTCAGCTGTTCTTTCAGGTTTCACTGCAATGCATAGCCACAAAAGTGTTGCAAGCTTTCTCCCTGCAGTAATACTAGCATCAGTGATATAAGTGAAATAAACTCTTTGAAGTGCGTTAAAAAATTTCACATCACCTCACCAATGTCAAATTTTGTCAAAACATTAATGTAATAATGCTGAAATTACTTATCAGGGGAGTGAAATAAAATATGTCAACTATTGCCCTCTGGCAAGAAAACATTGGAAACCTTAAGCATTTGTAAAACAGGAAACATTGATAAATAATTCTAGTGGAACCAAAAGAGGCCAAGGTCAAATTTTGTTTACCGGTAGTTTTCTCTGTAAAGGAATAATGAACAAATTAAATGTGCAAGTAAATTTTGGTTCAAGTCTTTGAAGAGCATTTAGAAGTGGCTTACATAACAATAGGAAGATTTTCTTGATAGCAACTTTTTTAATGTGAATATACACATCATTTTAGAGTATATGCTCACTCCTTCGTAAGAGGTTGCTATCCAGAAAATCTACCTGTTGTTAAATTTTGGTTAATTTTTGCTGAATATGATTCCGAAGTTAATTTTTTATAAGACGTGTAAAAGAAGGAAATATTCTAAGAAGGAATAGCAAGTATTCCTGAAACAAATAGAACTTTTGGCATTCTTTTGTTTTGATCATTTGCAAGCTCATTTAACACAGCATTTGCACTGCGATAATATTGCAATATATCGAACAAACTTTATCTTCAACTTTTTGCACTTATATATGCAGTTTTACATTACATTTGAGATGAAATGCCTTGCAGACCTTTCAAAATACAGAACATTTCTAAAAAGAAATGATACAGTAGATTAAAACATGGCTACTTTCACTAGCAATACAGCCTAACCAATGTTTTTTCACATCAAGAACATTTACTAAAACCTGCAATTTTTCCCTAGAACAAGATATACTTGATATATGCATATATTTCACTTAAATCTGTTTGCTGCAAAATATTACATAAACCCAACAATAATTGTATTGCACAATCTGTAAACAGTTAGACCCCGTTTATCCGCACGATTTGGTAACAGTTAAAATTCGTTCAGATAGCAAGTTGTGCGGCTAGGTGAATTCATAATTTGCATAAAAATGCATAGAGAAGATTGAAAAACTATGTGCAGATAAACGAAGTCTGACCGTATACCAATATACCAATATACCAATATACCACTATTCCAATAACATTGCACAACCCTAGTAAATTGGAAGGATTTTGTTCATGCCTTATTATTTTATAATTTATAAAGAAATTATTTTTAAAACTTTTTCTCATAAAAAATACTGTTGTGAAGAACTTTAATTTTGTGTTCTGTTAGAGTGTCCTATTATCTCATTTAACAGAAATTATTTACATTATCTGTTTGTTCAATGTAATGTTTTAATCAGTCATGAAAGTTGAATGAACACATGAGGAAGCTGTTATGTGCCAGGTTTATTTTTTCATGAACTAATGACGACCCGTCATGACTCAAAAGTCATGTTTTTTTCATTTGGATTTCCTGGACCTTGCAAATCAACATTTAATCTTTATCTTTTTAAACCGTGTAGATGGTATTAACAATTAAAAATCGTTTGTTTTCTATCAAGGAATTTATAGTGTCATGTTGAAGTCACATGACGTCATGTCACTTTGGAAAATTGTTATGATTGGTCACGTTTTAAATGATATTTGTTTTTATTTCCAAAAACGTTCTTATACAGAAAAACTTGACCTTGTTTTTGTTATGTATTTCAGCTCTAAATGCCCTTCAAAGACTATCTTGGATTTGTATATTTTCGTTGTGTGATGAAATATCCATATTCATAAGACAATGTTTATTTGTTATTTTTTGATAGTTGTTTATGCATGGAAGTACTTATTGACTTAAAACTGAAGTATTATGATAATATGCATTGTAGTATTCACAAATAGTCACCGTATGTTTATATTTTTCAGGATATTTTTGTGGAAACATAATTCTAACAGAAGGTTTATTATTTCGCTTAATCTATTTTATTGTATACATCATTATAATATTTTAAGATATATTTTCAAAATTAAAATAAAATTGCATGCATTACATTAAACTTTGGAAGGTTTACAAGTTAGACTACCAGATTTTATAATATACTTAACCAAGTTTTGTAATATACATTACCATATCTTGTAATAAAAAGTACCATATTTTGTGAAGTACATTACCATATTTTGTAATATATTACCAAATGTTGCACACATGGTTTCCACATGGTTTTGTAATATGTATTACCACATGTTTTTGTAATAAACATCAAGATTTCGTCATATATATTACCAGAATTTGTAATTTATATAACCAGATTGTGTAAGATACACTACCATATAGTTTTGTAATATATATTACCAGATTTGCAAAACACATTACTAGATTTTGCAATATACTTTACCAGATTTTGTAATATACATTACCACATGGTTTTGTAATATACATTACCATATTGTTTTGTAATATATATTACCAGATTTGTAATATACATTACCAGATTTCGTAATATACATTACTAGATTTTGCAATACACATTACTAGATTTTGTAATATACGTTACCACATGGTTTTGTAATATACATTACCACATGGTTTTGTTATATACATTACCAGATTATGTAATATACATTAATCTTGTCATAAACATTATCATATCTTGTAATATAAATTACCACATTTCATATTATACATTACCAAATGTTGTAATGTACATTACCAGATTTTGTTATAAAGAACTAATAACAGACTTTAAAAACCAACAAACCAAAGGTATATTCTAAGAAGTTGATATATTCCAAGTATCTACAAGAACAACGTCTAGAGATGGTATACCAGCGGCCCGGTAGTTAATTGGCAGTGTCTAATAGATTCTTAGACTTTACCAAAGACTGGAATCGAAGTCCTCTTTTTCCTCTTTGTGTTCAAATTACTTTCATTGTTGAAGCCACTCAGATGGCCAAGCAAAGAATCTGTTTCTTTTGTGTCCGGAACAGGTTTCCGAGTTTAATCAAAATGTAAGATAATATGGGGTTCCGCAGAATCAAAGTTTTCGAACCATTGGTTCCAATTTTATTTTTACACAGGTAATTTTATGAGATCGAATTAGAAGCGGACTTATAGATTTCCTAAAAGATGTCTTCTCCTGCTTTGCCATGGTAATCAGTGTCCTCATTGATCGATATAGTCTTTCTCGTTATTTAAGATGTTTGGAATTATATCAATGGTACATTGAAGTATGTTTCCTAACTCTGTCACTTTGTATGTTAAAGATTTTATAGTATTTAATCACAAGAAAAAAGGAGTTTCTTTCTTAAAGGGACACAGTATCGAGGATAAATATGAGATCAGACTTATCTATTTTTGCTGTTTAACGTGTCTGGTAACGAGTCACAGATCCCCAATTTCAGACAATTGAAGTAATTAGTAATAAAAAACTACTGCATGTTAACAGTGAAGCGAAGCGTAACTCGTCAGCAGGCATGTTAATCAGCATAGGTAGATAAAAGTGATCTCATTTTTATCCTCGACGCAGTGTCCCTTTAAGTGTGTCACTGTAGATATTTCTCTATACCTAGGATATTTTGAAGGAAGTCAGTGGATGTATATTACTGTGTCTCTTTGTATGTTTCATGTTATATAAGATATTTGGGTTAAATCATAGATATAATGGATATATATTTCTGAAGTGGGTGACTTTGTTGTTTCATGTTTAATAAGATGTTTGAAATGAAACCAGTGGAATGTATATTAACTGTGTCGCTTTGTATGTTTTTGTTATATAAGATGTTTGAAATTATATCAGTGGATGTATATTTCTGAACTGTGTCGGTTTGTAAGTTTCATGTTATATAAGATATTTGTGATAAAATCATTTTTCGGTTTTCATTTCGTTTTCGTCATTACTTTTTGGTGATACATTTCGCTTGCTTTGAGTTTATGTTTCCTCAATTCATTTTATGTAAAAAATCTCTTTTTATGTCATTTTCTTAACTGAAGATGTTACAATTTGTGTTTAATGTAAAATATAGTGTTGTAAGCAAATTCTTGTTGAAAGTTAAACTTTTATAATTCATTGATTTTACAAATTTTAAGTAAAATATCCTTGTTGGCAATTGTTAATTTTTTTATGACATTTTATATACACTGTCTTCTTGCAAAATTCAATTATAGGAGAAAAATAAGAATTTGAAAATAGAAAATTATTAGATTTTGTTATTGCCATTTTAAAAGGAAATACAAAAGAAGCAAAAAAAGCTGATATTGAGTTGTCATGAGATTGACAATTCTAATGGTGCAGATGACAAGCTTGTCAATCAAGGAAGAAAATATTTATTTGCTAAATTATTAGAAATATGACATGTTAACTTATGAGATGCTGTAGTTTTGTGATTGGCTTTATGTTTATTTATTTCTATATATTTCACTTCTTTAAATATGAATTCAATGTGTTTCATAATATTTTATTTGGTTTTAATACTTGCCAACACCATATGAACTGATTTCACTTCAAATAATTTCACTCAACTTGTGTATTCATCCCCAATCAACAAACATCATAATTAATAGTTTTCAATTAATATCGAGTAACATAATTATACATGTGTAAAAACCGAAACTACACTCCCCAATTACATACATAGTAGTTATGACCTATTAAACAGTACCAACGTCTTTTTTTCTGTTGTAAATTACCTTTGATTAATTTATCAATAGCAGTACATTGTCCAGTTTTCGATCAGAAATCACTACTTTTACCTTTATATCATCACTATACTGTATTTATTATCATCAAAATGGTAATATTCTTCAAAACAATTGGTACTTCTCGAGAAAATAACACCTTTTACAATGTTTGGCATATTTGACCCCCATTTGATGCCCCTTTAAGTGTCAGAAGCAACTAAAAATCTCAATCAACTTTATATCTCAATATTATTAACCCTTTCAGTGCAGAAATAAACTTAAATTGTCCAGTCTGATTAAAAGTTGACCTTGTTCTAAGGAATAAAATTTGCAAATTAATGCATCTACCGGGATACGAACAGGTTCTGTAGCTTTCTCTTCACAAGGTCTTAGAACACCCTGTATAGGCGCATGTTCTGTACAAGTTTAGTGCAGACAAAACCCAGTCATATAGCTGACCAATCACATCATGTTAAAATTTTTAATGGTTGACGTTTTGAAACATTCAGAATCATTCGTAAACATGTCCATATTACGAAAACTGATGAAAGTATGGCTGTTGAGAGTTACCTGCCCCTAGCTTCTCGCACCAAAATTTTTTGTTGGACCTTCTGTGATTGGCTATCTGATTAGCGTAAGAGCATGCATGCATACGGCTGTTATCATACGTTTTTGCGAGGAAACCTCCGAATGATATGAATTTGTATCCCAGTAGATCACTATTTTGCAACTTTTATTCCTCGGAAAACAGATTTTAATCAGACTGTTCAATTGTCTGTTGGGAATCGAACCCCAACCTTATTGGGTGATAAGTGGACACTCTACTAAAATTACTGATGTTGAAAATGTGAAAAAGCTATTAGTATTCTCAATATAGTTTGAAATTAATTTGTTGACTGATAAATTCTGTTTGTGTAGATTTCGATCCTGCACCTAATGCATGCAGCAACAAGCACGACGAATCATCAATAATTAATATCAACACCAAACAGCAGTCCAAATTAGACATCTTTTGAAAACGATTCTTGGCAAATCTTGCTGTGTCTCAAAAATGGAAAAGAAAAATGTTCTTTGCATACCTGTCGTTCTTCGTTCTTCTGTTCTTCTGGGTTTAGGTAGAGCTGTCATTTAGATTAAAATTTCATCATATGATCATATGATAACCATTTTCGTAAATCTTGCAATGCAATTTTATATATTTATTTAGTTGAATATAGATTTGCTGAATGACCATCTAGACTGTATTAAAGACTCTTATTGTATATACAATGAGTGAAGGACATATTGAATTAAATCTTGAAAATATACTTTTTGGCTTTAAAGGGAAAATAACAATCCATTAAATGTAATCTGCCTGATTGTGAAAAAAACCATTTACAATATGAGTAGAAAAGATTCAATCATATTAAAAATGAAATATGAAGATACTAAAAATTATGCAAATACATTGCTTACTCGAACAATGAACAAACAAAATTCTTTGCGTTTTGGTCATCACTCCACACTCTATTAATATAACCTTTTTCACAATGATCTTCCAATGTTTCTTCCATTCAATTCCTTTATTTACAATGTGCAAGAAACTACTGTTTACAATGATTAGGCCATATCATTGTGTACGAAGAATGTCAACACTCTTCTTAATTTGAGATGACATCATGCAAATCAACAGGTTTTGTTTATCTTCATATTCATATATACCAACAATTGTAAACATTGTCTTATATCCTTGTATACATATGCCATGTAATGTGATTTCTTGGGAATAAAAACATAAAAAAAAGAAAAAAAGTATATACAATCATGGAATAGGACTAATTCAAGATGAATGAGTGAGCATATATTCCGAAACGTCATGTATCTACACAATATTGTTGTTTCTTGTACTCGTTTTTGATTGACTAATGGTCGCTATGTTTTTTCTTATGTACCCCGTCAGTCTCAATGTGTACAAATTTCATGTACCCCGCTACCATAGTAACAGCTCCTAGCTACGAGTAAGTGCCACATTATGGTCAGATGACACTATAAAATGACCCATCAGTGTACTCGGGTGATACGGTCTTATGTACCCTCTTTGTACAAGTGTCATCCCTCTCCTGACGTCTTGGGAGACACTGGTACATGAGGCCATATTACCCTCGTGAGAAGCATAGAACTTTTATTATCTGGACTAACATATTATTAGAATTAATAATATGTAACATCAACTTAAAGCATATTTGATTTACATAAAATGTTAAATAAAATATTCTTGTTATTATGCTCTAGCGGTAGATAACAGTTATGTATGATGATCACTACCTATGTGTTTATTATCTCTGGTTGTATGATTGCAATAATTCAAATTTTAAAAGGCTTGAAATAGATATTTGTCAGGAGTTACTATTCTTGACATACATAGATGAAAAATTGAAGTTGAAAATTAAATGTCAATTTTCAGTTAAGAATACAAAATGTCTTATCTGTAAGAGAACCCATTACATAATGGATTTTATGGACATTTATGGTTAATCTTAGTATGAATAAGGAATTTCAAATTGAAAATCCATGCAATTAAGTTTAACCAAAAGTCAGATATTTTGTATTTATTAATTTGTAGAATGGAAATTCTGATATAATTTAAAATTTGATTTATGTATTATATGAGTTCTTAATTATAGATGTACTATTTAATGCAGGTAAACTCATTGATGGATGCAGATTTTTTGCATGCAATTTTTTAATATGGACCCCTCAAGGTGTCATCATAACCCCCCCCCCCCCCCCCCCCCCCCCTTAGTATTTTTGGATCCACAATTGAAACTACAGATATTCTATTCCATCAACAAGAATATACTGTAGTCAACGGACAAACAGTATCTTGTGTTCACCTTTTACGTTTTTGTCATTTTGTAGGCACGAGAGATGTCAATTCTAATGTTAATTACAAATCATAATATAAATAAATACATACGAAAACAAGATTTTCTGGTTAACAACTTTAATATTAATATTATTTAATATTATAGAAGTTGTTATCTAGAAAATCTTGTTTTCTGATTACATAAATAGTTAGTTGAGATGGGTAAAATAATATGATATCATATAATCTTATCATGACATTTTCTTCTTATAATCCATATATATATTTCGAAGATATTTTCTGTCGGTGATTTCATCTATGTATAGTATATTGTTTTTCAAATTTTTTAAAAGATATTTTAATAAGAAGATTTGATCGATTGTTGTTTTGCGAACTAAGACTTTTCATATTTTAGCTATAAGAAATGTGATTGTGGGTGTAGATTATGATATGCACTGGGTTTTATTATGATTTGAAAATAATTGTCATTTTTATTAAGGTGGAGATTAATGAAATAATTTTGTTTTTGTAAATAAACAAACCTACGCTTTTAGTTTTAGATTATTAAATACCAAATAATAATATTGACCTTATTTTGAATATTCGCTTCATTTAACACCTGTCAGTATTTACATGTATATCATGAAACTAGAGGAGTTTTATTAATAAATAGATTAATAATCACAACTTAACGATAATTGACATTATTTTTTCATATTTGCTTCATTTAACCCCTTACATTATTTACATTTATATCATGAAACTAGAGGAGTTTCTTCTATCTACCTGGCTTACCTGGCAAGAAATCACCTGGAAGGTAAAGGCAGCAATCAATGAGATATAGGTGGGTCTTTGTTACACATGGATAAGTACGTTTCATCACACATTGGGATGGGAAATAGACAACAATCATGCAACAGGCAATCAGCTTCAGGTCATCGCAATCAACGAGTCATTGGAAGGTCAAAGCGGTTCTTACTTCCTCGGTAAATTAGCTTGCTAATCAATTTAATTAATTAGCTTTTTGGCTTTCCTTAATTAAGAGTGTACTATGTATGATACTACCTGAAAAACTTAATCACACATGATGGTGATGGTCATTGTGCCAAATTCATGTCTGAAATGTTTGAAATGTGCGAAATGTTTAAAATGTGTGAAATGTCTGAAATGTTCCAAATGTCTGAAATGTTCTGAATGTCTGAAATGTTCCAAATACCTGAAATTGTTCCAAATGTCTGAAATGTTCCAAATGTCTGAAATGTTCCAAATGTCTGAAATGTTCCAAATGTCTGAAATGTTCCAAATGTCTGAAATATTCCAAATGTCTGAAATGTTCCAAATGTCTGAAATGTTCCAAATGTCTGAAATGTTCCAATTGTCTGAAATGTTCCAAAGGTCAGAAATGTTCCAAAGGATGGAAATGCATGTTCATACAAAATGTTCCTAATGTGTATTAAACTGTTCTACATGCATTGGGCAAATATATTTTTTTATAAAAAAGGATATATGTTTTTTTTTCATTTCTGTTTTTTCAAAAGTATCATATTTATGTTCTTTATAATATCCCTCACAGTGATATTTTCATGTGCCATATTGAAAAATATAGTTAAAGCATTTTTAACAACTGTAAATTAAGACTGATCTTGAAATAAAACCTTCAAAATACAAATAGTTACACTTTCAAATTTAAAACATCTGTTGTTTATATACTAAATTAAAAACATGCAAGATTTTGTTTTGAAATTTGAAATCCTTTAAACCTATAACTAGATCCATTAAATTCCAAAATTTTAAACAATTTACATACTTTATCTCAGATATTTACATGTACATCATCATGAATAATTTCTAGATGACCTTAACTTTGTTAACAAGACATTTGTGGTGAACCTTATTACGTGTTACACCATTGTAATCAGTTTCTAAACGACCCTGACAGATAAGGTTTAGTAAGTGTTTGTTTGGATCAAAATGCTGGGCTAAACAAACACATTTATGGGACGTGTTTGTCACTTATAACCCATCACTGATACTAAGTAAAGGTCATTTACTTATCTTCATGACAGATAGCTGTTAAGTATTTTACAAGTTTTCGTACTTGTTTGCTGAAGACCATAGGGATTTAAAGGCACTGTTGCACATTTTTTGCATTTATTGTGCGGTCAAATTTGCCATTTATATAACAGTTTATGCAGTTTATCTGTATTATAAAGAGGGTAAATCAGCTCATTACAAAACCTGATTAACCGTTGATTATTAGTTGTAGAAAATGATATCACGTATATAGAAATTATTACCTGAGGAAGTGTGTCATATAATTTTTACGAAACGAGTGTGGAATTTTGTATTGCACGAGCGAGAGCGGGGGCTATACACAAATTTGCACGAGTTTCGTAAAAGTCATATGACACACTTTCGAGTGTAATAATTTCTTTATTACCCATTCTATTCTGTTTCATTCGCGTAAAAATAGGCAGGAAACGGCCCACTTCCCTTGCGACGGCAAGCTACAGTGACGTCACGAACAATCGTTTTATGTCGTCATAATACGGGAAGTCGCGGTAAAACAATGGTTGCTAGGCAAACGTGATATGTGCACATGTGCTCATATCAATAATAATAACTCGGTTATTTTCAACCATATGGGTAATAAAAAACAAAACCTATTAGTGACCACATTTTAGAAATTTGTGAATGGAAATGGATTTGTTTAAAAAATCCCATTTGCTTATGGCAGGGCATCCGTCTGTCCATAAACATTTTTGACTTCTTCTCAAGAACTATTGGCTCTAGAGAGATGAAGTCTTGTGTAAGGACTCCTTGGCCAATGGAGATTATTAATGGTAGATTTTTTGCAATTCTAATGCTGCTTGCCTGCAGTTGTTCTTGTGTTGCTGTTCTTGTGTCAAAGTTCTACGATTGCTTTTCTTGTGTTAAAATTCTGGTGCTGCTGTAATAATGTTGCTGTTCTTGTAACCTGTTCTTTTTTTGTTTCTTCCTTATTTGTAGAGAAAATCTTCTGGTATTGTTGTTCTTTAGTTGTTCTTGTTTTTCTGTTCTTGTATTGCATTTTTTGTTTTGGAATTCGTGTACACCTGTTCTTGTTTTGCAGTTCTTGAATTACTGTTCTTTTGTTGCAACTTTTGTGTTGCCGTTCTTGTGTTGCAGTTCTGATATTACTGTTCTTGAGTCACTGTTCTTGTGTTTAAATTCTTGTGTTACTGTTCTTTTGTTGCAGTTCTGATATTACTGTTCTTGTGTCGCTGTTCATGTCTTGCAGTTCTTGTGTTGATGTTCTTGCATTGCAGTTCTTGTATCGCAGTTCTTGCATTTCAGTCCTTGTAGTACTGTTCTTGTCCACCTTTCCCTGTAACCTCTTCTTGGGCTACCGTAATTGTCGAGCTAGTCTTCATCATTCTTGTACAGCCGTTCTTGCACTGCCGGCCCACTGTATAAAAAGCATCCATAATCTCCTCCTGAAGATGAGAGGAAAACCATTGGGAATTGGAGTACAGTGTAGCCGCTGTTTATTGCTATACAATTTGGGTACATTACAAGGCTCCGTATACAAATCATACTCTTTTCAGAGCATATCAAATTAGTACTATCCAAGAGAAACTAATCAATAGAAATAATCTAATTAAACAGAACCTTCTATGGCTCTAATGTAATAAAGCCTACAGATGTTCCTAGGTTCATAGGTTGGACTACAAGACATTTGATAGGGAAATATGCAGCTTAGGGTGGTACACAGTCAAGTGATGGTAATTATGTACAAGTTGTGATCTTAGATATACTAGTTGTTATGTTAAATGTTAGAGTCAGATGTTGGATGTAAAGCTGTGATCAGGGACGGATACAGGTTTTTGGGAAAGATGGGGTCACAAAAGAGATCCCAGTGGGAGAGGGGGGGGGAGCGGGGGGGGGGAGAACAAGAAAGAATGCTAAGCAGACCAGCACCAGAAATTTGTGACATTCACACTAATGAATTAATAAATGTAAAACCATTCTTAGTGGCCAGTGTATTGGGATTGCTACTCTTTAACTAGAGGAATACTCTGGTTTTGTCCACCGGCTAAACTTCTATCCTGCAATATTTTGGGACCCGTAGGTAAAATGTTCCTTTTCACGAATTCTGAGGTTATTTATTTTGCACCTGTTCAAATTAATGGTGTACACATCCAGAGGTCGTATATCATGTAGTTTAACAAATTGTGAAGATATTTACCATGTAGTTGTACACATTGTGAAGATATTTACCATGTAGTTGTACAAACTGTGAAGATATTTACCATGTAGTTTTACAAACTGTGAAGATATTTACCATGTAGTTTTACAAACTGTGAAGATATTTACCATGTAGTTGTACAAACTGTGAAGATATTAACCATGTAGTTGTACAAATTGTGAAGATATTTACCATGTAGTTGTACAAATTGTGAAGATATTTACCATGTAGTTGTACAAACTGTGAAGATATTTACCATGTAGTTGTACAAACTGTGAAGATATTTACCATGTAGTTGTACAAACTGTGAAGATATTTACCATGTAGTTGTACAAATTGTGAAGATATTTACCATGTAGTTGTACAAACTGTGAAGATATTTACCATGTAGTTGTACAAACTGTGAAGATATTTACCATGTAGTTTTACAAACTGTGAAGATATTTACCATGTAGTTGTACAAACTGTGAAGATATTTACCATGTAGTTGTACAAACTGTGAAGATATTTACCATGTAGTTGTACAAACTGTGAAGATATTTACCATGTAGTTTTACAAACTGTGAAGATATTTACCATGTAGTTGTACAAACTGTGAAGATATTTACCATGTAGTTGTACAAACTGTGAAGATATTTACCATGTAGTTGTACAAACTGTGAAGATATTTACCATGTAGTTTTACAAACTGTGAAGATATTTACCATGTAGTTGTACAAACTGTGAAGATATTTACCATGTAGTTGTACAAACTGTGAAGATATTGACCATGTAGTTGTACAAACTGTGAAGATATTTACCATGTAGTTGTACAAATTGTGAAGATATTTACCATGTAGTTCAAATTGTGTGAATATTTATCGTGCAGATGATACAAGAGATCTCATGCAGTATATAGACTGTTGATTTCTTCTCCGCACTCAAGCATGTCGAGGAATTCTTCAACAGTATAGCTATAGACGTTGGGTCGTTAATTATTAACAAACCTTTTTCAATTAAGATTTTTGTTCCGGCCACAACTCAGGGGAAGCTTTTGTAATCTTCATTTTGTTGTCTATGGACACGTTTTATGGTCCAAAAATACAAATACAATGTTATATTGTCTTTCCAGTTTCACTGGGTTGTAACCTTTTGTGGTAATACCTTAATAATATAAGGGTGTTAATGATTACGGTGAATATGTGTAGTATTGTCAAGGGTTTCCTCTTCACTGCTTCTGTTTGATATTTCTTGTTTGTTTTCTCGCAATTAATAACAATAGTTAATTGAAGTGGTGTTAATAGATGTATATCCTTTAAATTTGTATTTTAATAGATAATAATATGTAGCATATTTTATGCTATATCCGTTAGAAGTATGTGTACATGTACTTTCAAGAACAACGTTTGGGAAGAAGTTGTGTTGATGGAATTTTGGTGATAGAATTCTGCCAAATCGGCAATTATTTTTCATTTTTCACTTAACCACCAATTTGGAAATCTAAATATGATATGATAATGAGGTCTTGACCAGAATGTAAGGCTCTGAACTATATTATTGTATTTTGCATATAATATTTCCTTCATACATTTGTGTTATTCATGAATTTTTCTCAGAAGGTTTAATGACATGTCATGATGCAAAATTTCAAGACACAGAGGGTTTTTGTACTTTTATACAATACATTATAATTTGGGGAATTTTGGGCGAATTTTTTCACTTTAGAAATGAAACTTCTGAAAGGGAATCACAATAACCCATTCCCAAGTATTTACATTTTCAATTAAAAAATAATACATTGCACTTTTCGTTTATTTTTCAGGTTGCAATAAAAATTATTGAAACTCGTAAAATCAAAGAGGAGTACCTTAGGCAGAACATGCACCGGGAGGCCCGGATACTGGGGCAGTTGCGGCATCCAAACATTATCAGGCTCTATGAAACTCTTAAGGTGAGTTATACAGATTTGGGGCTGGTACACAGGGTAATTTCAAGGAGTAAAGGATGTTAGATGTTCTTGATTTGGTTTGTTACAATCACGTCACATCCAGAGGTGGGTTCAAATGCATCTTTAAAAAAAAAATTTGAATTTGAAACTCCCCCCAATCCCTTTGAGATTTTTTTTTATCCAATTATGCATATATATATATATATATATATATATATATATACCACCTATATATATATACCACTTATTAGACCCAAGTGACCCTTATTCTGTTAATTCTTGCTACCTCTCAAGCTCACGTTGTTTATACATTACTGATCATTGGAATACAAGAAATATACATGAACAATGAACATAATATATATATGCATGGCTTATGGCATTTCAGTTTCAACAAAATGTATTTTGATTTTCATTACATATATTTTTGCAGGGTTATAATGAATCTCTTGAATAAAGAAGTTGTTTATTAGATTTATGCATTAATTCAAAGTTGTTAAAGGCTATCTGGCTAAAATACATCCATTCATTAAAAATTATCAATCTTTGGATGAATATTGAATATTTTTTAAAAAATGATATGAAAGTATTAAGTTGTTTAATTCAAGCTCTATTTGGTCGATTTTACTCCAAAACTTGACATAAACATTTTTTATATGTTGAGTGTTAATTTTTACTGCAAAGATAATAAACAAGACAATTCCCATTTAATGAAATTTGGTTCATTATCTTTAGATGTCTTGTTTTAGGAAAACTTGTTCAATGAATATTAAGACCTATTGACAACTTTGAATTTAGCAAATTAAGCATGTAAAAATGAAAACAGGATTACCATATTTACCTAAAAGATGTGTTGGTTGTCAACAACAATCCTGCAACAGTTGAAAGGTAAGATGTTTATACATGTTCAGGGCTCATCATGTCATGTGTGTCCAAAGACTCATGTATTTTAAGCTTCAGAAGATATATTATTTTAAAAATTCATACCAACAGAATAATTTTCCGCTTATTATAATGTTTGTATGAACTTGACAGAAAATCTGTTATGGGCAGAATATTATTATTACAATTCAGAAATGTTCATGAAAAACATAAAATCATCCATGTATGATTCCATGTTGATCCTCTTGTATCCCAAGAAACACAAACTCTGAAATAAATGAGACTGTCATTTCCTTGATCCTTCAAGGGTTGCATCACCAAAGAAATAAATATCATTAAAAATACATGATGTGGACTCAGATGGAACAACCAATGGCCCTGATCCTGGATATCTGTTATGCTGCTCAAGCCCAACATGTAAATCGTAGAAAACATGTTTCCTATATTCTGTCTGTGATAAGGAGGAGGAACGCTTCGAGTCCTTTTGCCACACGGAAATCAATATTCACTGCCAGTATTGTGTTTGTCCATACTTTGTGCTGGTTGGCGCCAAGGTTTTGAGGCAGCAAAAGATGAAACTCTCGTCTGAATTTATTAAATCTTATAAGCAGAGCAGGCCCATTATGTTCCTAGAGGTGTCGGTACCATCACAGAACCGATTCTGAGAACGGTAGCGCTGATGGACGATGCCGCCTTCACCAATATCTTTTGGTAAAATGGCGTCGTTTCTTGAGAATGAGTTTACCGCAAGAGCCTGTTGACACAGATAGCGTTTGAAAACTAGACCACGAGGAAGATGGTCTGAATAGTCTGATAGGTGCAAATATTTGTCGATCAGATTTATAAAACTATATATGTAATTTAAAGATGCATTTTTCTTATTTAATGGTGTTAGTATGAACATTGGTTTTAAAAATATGACATTTCAACTGCATACTTTTATCTTACATGTAGAATTACCCTAAACATCTATGACAGAATGCTATATAAATGAAGACACCCAATCTTGATCTTAGATGATATTCGAACAAAGAGGGTCATATTAATAAATGAATTAAATGTCTTTATTTCATGCCCCATAACGATAAAGATCCTTCAAGTTCATATATGAAATCTATATAATTTCTGACACTATTATTCAGATAAAGGACGAATCAATAAGAGAGACTAGCCCTGAAGCTGAATATTAATATAAAGCATGAAAGTCCTTGTGCCAGGCAATATCAGAGGATCCATCAACAATATTGGAAAATACTCAATAGACTGTAAGCTCCGGCCAATAACTGACCACTCAATTATCATGTCTCTGACCACTGCTGGAGTGGACGTTGGGAAGATCTGGACATTGATCCCGTTATGTAACTAAGGTGTGACCCTTGGTTCGTTATCAATATTTGTTGATAGGAAAGATTTTGGAATTGAGGAAAGGGCTTATTGAGAAATGGTAGAAATGTGTTTGTTTTAGTGGGTATGTCAGGAAATTTTATGTTCTCTAGTGTTCCTCATTATTATTTGATGTTGCAAGTATTCTCTGATTCCTGATATTCTATGATGTGCACTGTTATTTGATATTCTCTCAATACTTCTGATATTCTCTGATGATATTTGATATTCTCTGATGATATTTGATATTCTCTGGCATTCCTTGTTATTCTCTGGTGTTCCTTGATATTCTCTGGCATTGATCCTTGTTATTCTCTGGTGATTCCTTATATTCTTTGGTGTTCCATGATATTCTCTGGTGTTCCATGATATTCGCTGACATTCCTTGTTATTCTCTGGTGATTCCTTATATTCTCTGGCATTCCTTGTTATTCTCTGGTGTTCCATGATATTCTCTGACATTCCTTGTTATTCTCTGGTGATTCCTTATATTCTCTGGTTTTCCTTGATATTCTCTGGTATTCCATGTTATTCTCTGGTGATTCCTTATATTCTCTGGTGTTCCTTGATATTCTCTGGTATTCCTTGTTATTCTCTGGTGATTCCTGACAATCTCTGGTGTTCCTTGATGTTCTCTGTTATTCCTGCTAATTCTCTAATGACATTTGATATTCTCTAATGATTCCTGATATTCTCTTGTATTCCTTGTTATTCTCTGGTGTTCCTTGATATTCTCTGTTAATATTTGATGTTCTCTGGTAGTCCTTGATATTCTCTGATGACATTTGATATTCTCTGATGATTCTTGATATTCTCAGGTATTCCTTGATATTCTCTGATGTTGTAAGTATTCTCTGATATCCCATTTCAAACATAATTCTTAGGATGAAAACATATCAAATGGATACAAAAGTTCTTTATCCATGTAATTTGTCTTCATTCTTCATCTCAACTTCAAAAATGCAAATGCAAAAACATATTTATGAGCATGTACCATAAATGCAAAATAAGTTCAATAATTCTTTAAAAAAATAAAGCGCATAGTCTTGTCCCTTTAAAGTGTTACTCTGTACTAAGAGAAGGATATACTTGTTTCCAGATAAGCATATACTTGTGTATTCAGATTAGTGAATGTTATCTATGGAGTGTGACAGCATCCTGTCGGTGTCATTATAATCTTGTTGATATCTGTCACTCACGCTTCTGGTCATGTCAATATCCTGACCGAGATGGTCAAATCTACTATCAGATCATGTCACTTTCAGATCCCTCCTTTAAACTCATTTTTAAAGGGAGGCTTCTATTGGGGTATTTTTTCTGAAGTGAAGTTTGAGGGGACCTTCCTGAGAGCAAAAATCAATTATCAGTTTAAGAGTTTAAAAATGGCAACGTTATGTGATCGTTTTCTTCTTTGGTATAACTTGCACTTTCTTCTAATTGCTTGTATATTTCACCAAAGCTGCAAATTTTGAGAAATTGAACAGCATCTTTACAAAACCTTGTTAAATTGAACAGCATCTTTAAAAAAACATATTTAAATTGTACAGCATCTGTATAAAACTTTCTTGATATTGAACAGCATCTTTACAAACCTTCTTGATAAACTGAACAACATCTTTACAAAACCTTCTTGATAAATTGAACAGCATCTTTACAAAACTTTCTTTATAGATTGAACAGCATCGTTACAAACCTTTTTGATAAATTGAACAACATCAGTACAAAACCTTGTTAAATTGAACAACATCAGTACATAAACTTGATAAATTGAACAACATCAGTACAAAACCTTGTTAAATTGAACAACATCAGTACAAAACCTTGTTAAATTGAACAACATCAGTACAAAACCTTGTTAAATTGAACAACATCAGTACAAAACCTTGTTCAACTGAACAACATCAGTACATAAACTTGATAAATTGAACAACATCAGTACAAAACCTTGTTAAATTGAACAACATCAGTACAAAACCTTGTTAAATTGAACAACATCAGTACAAAACCTTGTTAAATTGAACAACATCAGTACATAAACTTGATAAATTGAACAACATCAGTATAAAACCTTGTTAAATTGAACAACATCAGTACATAAACTTGATAAATTGAACAACATCAGTACAAAACCTTGTTAAATTGAACAGCATCTTTACAAAACTTTCTTGATAGATTGAACAGCATCTTTACAAAACTTTCTTGATAGATTGAACAGCATCTTTACAAAACCTTCTTGATAAATTGAACAGAATCTTTACAAAACCATTTTGAGAAATTGGACAGCATCTTTACAAAAACCTCTTGAATTTGAACAGCGTGCATCTTTACGAATTTAAAACCTTCTTGATAAATTGAATAGTATCTTTACAAAACCATGAGAAATTGAACAGCACCTTTTGATAGCTGAACATCATCTTAACAAACCTTCTTGATAAATGTTTCAATAACCTAGATGCAGTCATCCATGACGACGCAATATGCTCCTCTATAAGAAGAAGCTAACGGACATGCATCACGGTTCTTACTAGTTGTTTAAATTATTCATATCTGACAAAACTCATAAAAAATATCGATTGGAAAAGATAAAACATATTTGTGACTCTTGCATTAAATGAATTATTTCTAAATAATGGATGTAACAAGCTTTTCCGGTTTCAAGTAGCTGAGGTCAACTAAACAATTGGTTCCATCTTGTCAATGTCATTAATGAACAATCGTTAACACACTTAACAAAGGTAACCACTCACAAAATATGTTGTCAATTTCATTTGCTCAGGTGATATAAAAGGTAGCATAATCATTACGTATTGATGCATGAATATGTAAATCTTTTGCTTAAAGTTGATATTTCGTTTACTATACTTTACTATTTTCAACCTGACACAAATATAATTTTTTTATATTGATAATATTAAGTTAATTTCAGATGACATTAATTTCTTGTGTATAGTTTGCTAGGATGGAACAAAATAAAATATATTTTATTAATTACAGAATCTTGACAATAAAGGTTTTTGCGTTGAAATGATAATTAGATTTTAGCACGATATTAGATATATATTTTACTCATTGATTTAAGTTATAGACTTGAAATAGTATATAAAATGTAACAAATGGATTGCTTAATTTCTATAATCACCTGAATGTTCATTGTAGAGACTTGTGACAGTGAATACTATGTAGATATATCTTTAGACATTATTTAACCTTTGTATATCTAACCCAAGATGTTCTTTATATAGACTTGAGATAATGAATTTATTAAAATGAACAGAAAATGTTCTGTATAATTTGTTCCATAATAACTTGAAGCTCACTGACTAGTGTAGATGTTCAAATTAAATTATAGACTAAACTGTTGTATTTCTAGACTTGATTAAGTCCTGTTTAAAAATACCTAGGATAAGGGTGTGAGATAACGTATGACATTAACGCTGTGATGTAGAGAATGCTGTCTAATCACCTGTCAGATAATCTTGTCATCTCTGCTGATATTGACGATGATATTAACGCTGATATCTTTGCACCTCCACCGTGTCTTTGATAAACAAGATGTATATGTACAAGAGCATACAGTACGTCAATTGAGGTGAGGTGAGGTGAGGTTTAACGCCGCTTTCAAGAGTATTTCACGCGGCTGCTAGTGTTATGGCAGGGAGAAAGCCCACAACGCCATGCGGCTATGCATTGCAGTGAAACCTGCAAGCATCGGCTGGAACTAGTGAACCATGGGTGGTACTACTAAATTCAGTGTAGCATTGCACCCAAACCTTACTGCATGTAGAACAGTTCTCTACTGCAGACAAAGTTGCCGTGCTCCTAGCGGGATTCGAACCCCAGACCTCTTGATCCAAAGCCGAACGTGCTAACCACTGCGCTATCCCACCCATTACGTCAATTGAAATTATTAACGAAAAAATGGTTTCATCTTTGACATGTAATGATTTATTAAAAACGGGAATGTTTATCCTCGTTAAAATCTTATATTTCATCAGTAAGTAGGGTATGTTCTATTGGAAAATCTGCCATTTTGGTTTTGTGCAATATGGAAAAGTACTTACAATATTTCTTTGATTCTATTAAAATATATAAGGTTTTTAATAAATAGGTGTTGACTAAATATTAGAAATCCTGCCGAGTATACATTAATTCCAACCATCATATCTACAATTATCATCATCAATGGATGGTTAAAGAGAGGGTTCTACCGTAGTAGCGGCCATTTTGTTTTTGTAATTACGTCAAATGAGAAAGACGCTGTATTTCTACTTATTATAAAACTTTTAATAATAAAACATATACTCTGATAGAATATCTATAAAATAACAAATAATTTCTTGTTATGCCACAGCAAAATTTTCCACACTCGTAGCACGGACTTACAACTTCACTTCTCATTTTTTTCATTTTTGAATTAATGCGCATTATTCATTGTCAAATTGTCATCTCTAAAGTCGCCAAAATAATACCCTCAATATGTTTCAACTATATTGTGTTAAAATCACGTATTAATAATATATATTTATATCAGCAGGAATGTTACCTCAAATTTTGTTTCCCACAAAAATACCCTGATAGAATTCACCCTTTTAATCTCTTTAAACCTAGAGCATACGCACACATGTAATAAACCAAACTCTTTTATCATAATACCATTATCTATTTCAACGGATATAACAATCAAGATAAGTAGCTACCCAAAAAATAGAAGTAAGATTGTTTGCTTTTCACATGACAGTTATGTGCACTTTCGTGTGCAGTTAAAAAGGTTAAGTTTATTTCAAATTGCGTAACGGTCTGTGTAACAGCGTGATAGTAACAAACCAGGGTCAACCCTTGTACAATCGTGTTATCGACAACTTTCTAGGTGAGTGACAGCTTGTCATCCTGGACAGGTATCAGCCTTGGTGCTATCAACATGCTTCAGTTACTATGATCTCACACGGAAAAGGAGAATGTATTTTCTTAGAGACTGTTATGTATAAACTATGTTATATATCAAAATGAAGTGTCAAATCTATGGATTAAGACGAAGACAAATCTTGGATAACAACTTCTTTATTTGTTTTTCACATTGTTTCTGGGCTATACTTCTTGCCCCTTCTTCATGAAATTAAAAAATATTAATCCACTTAAAGAAGGGGCAAGACGTAAGCGCAAAATGTTGTGAGAAACAAATTAAGAAGTTGTTATCCATAACATTTGTCTTGTATTTAGGATTTATAGTCTAAAACATGTAAGAAAACAAGATTTTCTGGATAACAACTTTAATATTGTATAGATACACTTACAGATTATATTCTCCCTCCTTTATCAGGTGAAATGGATAACAATGTAGGGTATCCTTGATGTTGTTATCCAGAAATTTTTGTTTTCTTATGTATTCCACTTCTAAATTAATGCCCCTCAAAAACTTAAAATATGTTATTCTTTACTCAAGAATAGATCTGGATAAGACATTTGGTGGCATTTTGTCTTACAAAGTTCAGTCAACTGCTTTCATTGAAATTCAGCAAGAGGAGTTGATTCTCTGCCTACTACAGAGACATGACTTGAGAGACATGACTTGAGAGACATGACTTGAGAGACATGACTTGGAGACATGACTTGAGAGACATGACTTGAGAGACATGACTTGGAGACATAGTTGAGAGACATGACTTGGAGACATGACTTGAGAGACATGACTTGGAGACATGACTTGAGAGACATGACATGAGAGACATGTGGTATCACCTTGGGTGCTTAAAAGTACATCTCATCATTCAGCAGTAAGATGGGCACCTGCAATTTTCTGAACATTTCTGGAATTTTCTGAAATGTATATGTTTCCATGGTTGTATTGTGCGATTTTCGTAAAATATAATACTAGTATAATGGAATTGTTAATCATTTGTCATTTACTCCCTTTTTCACCAATGAACATATTGGCAATTGTTGTTGATAAACGAGGTCTAAAAAGGTTCCTAACTCTAGTGATGTTGATGTAGTTCACTCAATGCAGTTTCAGTCATGATGTTGACAATCCATATGTTATCCCTCTGAACAATTGACAAGAAACTGTTTCATTGTTATCTACAATTTATCTTCTTGTCTTCAGTTGAAATAAGTTGTCAATTTCAACAGCAGACATTAGAAGGTTATGCGAACGACTCTCTGCGAATAATTCCAATTTTCCAAATTTCAAACATCTGGTCATATGACATATGTATTCATAATGCTATTGACAATAACGATCCTGCAATGTGCGATATTAGTAGACAAGGCTGCCACAAACTGACGACGGTGCGAAATCAACCCTCTCGGTATTTGCTAGCCACATCAGCTAATTAAAGATGGTAAAATATTCATTGATAGCAAGGTACCATTGTTCAGTAGAACCCTCTGAAGAAGATATTTCTCCTGCGTTTGCTTCTTAGGCAGGTCTTTCGGGATTCAACCTTAAATTACTGGCTTTGTCCATGGCCTTCTGGTTTGTCTGAAACTGAAATTCAACATCGTTTTATTCTTCTTTGTGACCTACAAGCTAATGAAAAATGATTTTTTGGTGATATGTGAATTAAAACAATGTTATATTATGGATCAGTTATGTTAAAAAGAAAGTTCTTGTTTCTTGTGACATTGATGGAAAAAGTTCTTATCTCGCAATATATGAAATCAACATTTTTTTAAGTAACATATTTCACATTATGTCACAAATATATATGTGGTGATGTGTATAGACGTTATATTAAATCAACGTTATAATTTTTAATTCTTTGGTTTACCTATTTACTCATGTTCGCATTTGTCCACCATCACAGCATCCTTGAGTGGATCCATACAACAAGCATTTAAAGTGACATCAAGGATTTTTATGTGCTGATTTAAAGGGACACCGCATCGAGGATAAAAAAATCAGATCATGTGTATCTACCTATGCTAATTAACATGTCTTCTAACAAGTCGGAGAAACCCAATTTCAGACAATTGACGTAATTGGTAATAGCAACTACTGCATATAGACAGTGAAGTGAAGCGTAACTCGTTAGCAGACACTCTAATCAGCTTAGTAAGATAAAGATGAGACTCATTTTCATCCTCAATGCGGTGTCCCTTAAAGTTATGATAAGATAATTTCATTTGAAATTGATACTCATACCCAGTCACCAACAGCAACACTCTTTTTCATGTGCAGAAACCAAAATAACAATTCCCATTTACATGTACAGTAGTTATGTGATCCACTAAACATTACCAACCCAAATCTGTCATATTGTCTGTTATAGGTAAGTTTCCAAAATTATATGGACGAATCAGAGAGCATGCCAGCCATGGTAAATTGTCCAGTTTTCAAATCATGACTCTGACCTTTATATTGGCACTATAATCAATGAACAAGCTTTAACATGCTAATTTTCGAAAAAGCCATTACACCTTTATAAAATAACGCTATTTATAACCAAGTGTATTCTCTATTATATGTGAAACATTTTTCACTGCAACCCATACTTCATTAAATGTCAAGTATCTCTCATGCTATTTTCAACAAACAAAGAGACTGTATGCAAGAAACCCAAATTTTCAAACATCTTCTTAAACGTTTAAAATGTTCAGAACAATGACTTCTTTAAGTGTCTATTTCAAGCGAAACGGGACCTAGATTCTTTCACTCCAATTTTAACGCAGTGTACATCAACATATTTCACAAGGTTCAGTTACCCCAAACCATGTCATTTTCCTTAAACCATCGTCAGAGATTGTATATAACTCTTCTAATTTCCCACACTAGATTGTAGCAGCTCTTTGAAGTGAACATCTATGGTGTAACAAGCATTAGGACACACTGGAATATTTCCCAAGCTATGCAACACGAAATACCGTATTCGACTTAATTAGTGCCCTCTTGCTATAAGCACTCCAAAACCATGTTTTTAACTCCAGAAAAATTGAGCTCCCTCTCTAGACAATTTAAGGTGATAAAAAACTCCATAAAAAGTGAGGGCCCCATCTCTAGACAACTTAAGGTGATAAAAAAAACTCCAGAAACTTTGAGGGCCCCCTCTCTAGACAACTTAAGGTGATAAAAAACTCCAGAAAACTTGAGGGCCCCATCTCTAGACAACTTAAGGTGATAAAAAACTCCAGAAAAATTGAGGGCCCCCTCTCTAGACAACTTAAGGTGATAAAAAAACTCCAGAAAAATTGAGGGCCCCATCTCTAGACAACTTAAGGTGATAAAAAACTCCAGAAAAATTGAGGGCCCCCTCTCTAGACAATTTAAGGTGATAAAAAACTCTAGAAAAATTTAGGGCCCCTACTTTAGACAATTTAAGGTGATTAACCTATGAACTAAGTCTTTATCTGAATTATGTTACCTTATATTTGAAAACAGTGATATTGAAAATCGATTCTGACCTTTATTTGAAATGTGTACGTTGATCAAATCGTCTTTTTCCTGTATGTACAAGGAGACCTTGTTTAATCCGGAATCCTGGCTATCCACACGGTAGTTTTCAAATATCCTCTATACATTTCTATGCAAAAGGGCATTCGCTTAACCGCACGTCTTGCTATCCATCCTTGCTATTCTGGCTATTTTCAACTGTAACCAAATTGTCGAAGATCGCAAATATCCAAGCATTTTACTTATTGGACTGAATGATAAGGTCATTTTAAATGAGAGCCCCTTCTTCCAATTTTCTGAGCAACAGGACCATATTTTCGAAGCTTCCTTAGCTCTAAGATAGTCGTAAGTGCCATGCATTATCATTGAATTACGACTATCTTTGTACTAAGACAGCTTTGAAAATATGGTCCCATGACTCATATTTTCGAAGCTTTCTTAGCGCTAAGATAGTCGTAAGTTCCATGCATTATCATTGAATTACGACTATCTTAGAACTAAGACAGCTTTGAAAATATGGGCCCAGGACTCATATTTTCGAAGCTCTCTTAGCGCTAAGATAGTCGTAAGTTCCATGCATTATCATTGAATTACGACTATCTTAGTACTAAGACAGTCGTAAGTGCCATGCATTATCATTGAATTGCGACTATCTTAGTACTAAGACAGCTTTGAAAATATGGGCCCAGTGCTCCTAATATGTTGAATATGGTAGCCTTCAGATATACACCATCTTAAACTTAGATTGCACCAGATAAGTGAATGATGTACATTTGCCTTTGTGCTAATCTCGACTATGTGGGGCTACATAACCTGTGTCAAGTGTCGTTCACGACTGTAATCCTCCTATCGCTTGATAAGCAGGTAAGTAAAGAGGGATTAGGGGAAATATACATCACATATACGAACCTGTGTTTACCCGTAGGTAAAAGTTACATGGTAACTAAATCTGAAGAGAGAGTTTATGAGAAAAGTGCCGGGGAATTTTGACACTGGAATTATCTCAAATTATAGGAATTTTTACACTGCAATTATCCTATGTTTATAGAAATTTTACACAGAAATTATCGTATTTTTCAAACTTGACACTGACATTATTTAATTTTTATAGACACCATATGTCACCTATGTTATGCAAGTGTTGCAATTTCTTATAGAATTATTTGTTGACTTCCAAATAAATCTTTTAATATGTCCCTGAATTTAAACTTGAAATTATTTTAACTCTTTACCTGTGTGTCCTTAAGAATTTACGGATAATCAGTGATAACCTATGTTTGCGGAAAAAAAGTTATTTACATTTCCTAGATTAGGTATGATACAAACTATGATAGGTAATGATACTTATACCGCGCTGAACTCAAAACGAACAGACATGCTTAGAGCACATACAAGTTATCACCCTGGTGTAAGGACCAACATAGTTCTTTTTCGTGTTCAACTCACTGAGACTTTACAACCATGCTGTCAATTAAGGCTCTTTACATTTCTTTCCTTTCCATACCAGGTACCCAATTGTACTGCTGGGTGAACAGAGCCACACTTTGAATAAAGTTACTTGCCCAAGGTAACACAGCAAAAGTTTCACAATGCTCGTCATTGAGCAAATGAATCAACCCTTCAAACTTTCAGATTATCCTGCAACGAAGCAGGTCACCCACCCATGCAGCAAGCTATGCTCATTGTTGCTGAACTTAACTGAAAACGGTCAACTGAGCTTTGCACAGGACCACTTTGATGGGAAACACTAGTAGAAAACTTACGCTATTAAATGCTGTTAAGAATTCCTGACCAATTCATTTCTGCTATTTCAAAACAATATAATTTTGTATTTAAGCTTAAATAACTACAGAATTTTGTTTACCCTTGTCTGTAAATGATGACATGTTTACTATTTCTTCATCAATTGCAAAAGAATAACAGATTAACTTATATAATAGAATTATATAATAAAATCATAATTATTCAATTTATATGCAAAAGTAATCTCAATTAGGTTTTTTAATATGACAATTTTCTATATTTTTGATAAATACCTGAGTTTTGATAAAATTGACACCTGGTTTTCTATATGAAATACATACTGGTTCAATACTCATATTTTTTAAAATAATGAAAATTAAAAAAAATATTTTAAATTGTCATCTACATCGATTTTTGGTGGACAAAATTCTTTAAGTTGTTAAAATGTTTAGTCAAAATATTTCAACCACAATTGTTAAACAATGATTATAACCTGATGAGTAAAATCTAATGTGTTATAAGGGTCCATGGCCTCGGATCTACATATGTATATATCTAAGTCTGTTATAAAGTCTAAAAAGGTGAAATAAATCCTTCAATGGGGAGTAATTCCTTAAGCAAACAAAGTAGGTGTACTTTGGATGTGTACATCCCAAATGATATTTACATTCTAGTCCATGAAATTTACGTGACATACATTTTATGTTACATTGTCAATAAGATTCGCATCTTCAAATATAATCTCCTTATAAAACTTGTTTTAATGTTGTTATAAAAGAAAATGGTCTTATAAAAGAAGCTATCACTATCATTAAATACCTACTTATGATATTGATGCAAGTACGTTATTAACTAGCCAGATATTGACGAGAGAACACACTCTACGCAGCCAACATCGTCAATGTCATATGCATCAAGTAATAATGGATTTAGGCATTGTTGAACGGATTAGAACGTTTCCCTTATATAAGATCACCCTTTTGAGGGAATCAAGATTGTTCCGATGAAAATAGCTTTTTAATCTGATTATGTATTTTACATGGGAAAATTAAACGAGAATAGAACAAAAGATATTATCGGAGATATTATCAATTATCTCATGCTATGACAATCATAGGAGGACAATTTTATAGCATTTGTGTCAAGCCTGTTTGGACATAACACTTTATAGATTTTAAAAGTTATTTTGGTGAAATTTAAATTTGTATTAATTTTTGAAACAATTTCAGTTGGGCATTTCAGTTTGGAAAAATTAAATATTCATATGAAAATCATTTGTTTTATAAAATGAAAATTTCAAATTGTATTGCTCCATTGCTATAGTTTAAACTTGTATTTGAATCTTTGTCATACCAGGGGGCGGGATAGCGCAGTGGATAGCGTGTCGGCTTCGGATCAAGAGGTCTGTGGTTCAAATCCCGCCAGGGGCACGGCAACTTTGTCTGCAGTAGAGAACTGTTCTACATGCAGTAAGGTTTGAGTGCAATGCTACACTAAATTTCAGCGTAGTGCCACCCATGATTCGCTAGTTCCAGCCGTTGTTCGCAGTTTTAACTGCAATGCATAGTCACATGGTGTTGCGAGCTTTCTCCCTGTCATAATACTAGCAGCCGTGATATAAGTGAAATAATCTTGAAAGCGGCATTAAACCTCAAGTCACCTCATCTCAGCTATGTCATACCCTCATCATACCAGTCAATAAATGTATGTTTTTCAGAAAAGAATAATGTTTTTAAAGTCAAGAACTCTTTTTCGGATAGGATCGTCTTACACTGAATCTCTGAAAAAAGTTCTTAAAAGTGACCATTTTATTAAATATTGTAAAGGAGCCTCTGAAAACTGACAATTTCATACTAAACTCTAGACTTGCTTTTCAAGGAAGGATCATGTTTCGAGAAAATTAAGGTTAAAATATTATATTAATATTACTGCAGTCTTTGAGTAAGAGTACTGTTGGCATAAGAAACATAACATTAAGTACCTACTTGAACTGAACTGAACTGAACTGAACTGAACTGAACTGAACTGAGCTGAGCTGAACTGAACTGAACTGAACTGAATTGAAATCTTCATAAAATATTTATACAAACTAAACATAAAATATTAAGTCATAATACAAACTATTATTAACATTCTTAAACATTTCAGTAAAAGTCATATTTTGCAAAAGAGGTTGTAAGTCATGTGATTAACACTAAGTTCACTATTTTAAGTCCTTTATCATGAACAGATCCAAGAATATTTCACAAGGGGAGGGGGCACATATTATAAGGGTAGGGTTTAGATTCTCTGGAGTTTCTCTAAGGGTGTACATACAAAATTTAAAAAATAAAAAAATGATGGGGGTGGGGGGTTGTTCCACCTGAAATCCCTTCTCCCATCTTCACCTCCATCCCATGACCCATTCTCACACCCCTGCTCCAGATTCGCCACTGTTTAAAACAGAAATTCATTTTTACGGAATTGTTCAGGATTACTTCCTGACTGTTTGCAATAGCCTGAAATTTATTGTTCTCGTTTATTTCACTCTGATACAAACACGAATCAATGGCTGGCAAAAAGCAAGGACTTCGAGCAATGTAGGACAGAGGCTTTAGAATCAATAAATAACCACGTTCTCTCAATGTGCAGCAAATACGATAACCAGAGGTCGGTTTGTATGTTTCACAATCAGGGACTTCGTCTGGTATGATGTTATGGGATGACAACATGATCGGATATTATTCATGACGTCATGAATATTCATAAGCGAGGCCATGATTGCCATGCTAGGATTCCTGATGGTTAATTTTGAGGGGTTGTGAGGGTTTCATAGGCACAGCTTCTAATTAAGGTCTTCTACATAATAGATGTCTATTTCGCCACAGGAATGTCTCTCGCCATTAATCTAGGTCTGGGAGTTTGATAGAGCTACCTTGTTATTGGATATGAACCGAGAGGGATTTCACGTCGAAATGTACAAGACTATCGTTCATTGCGATCAGTAATAGCTTAATGTTGAGCTTGAAATGGCTAAAGAAAAAATAGAACCACCAAAAGGATATTTCTTTTCAGTTTTGGTTTGTTTTTTTCTGTTGTTACAGGTACTTTTTGTTATTGGATGTGAATTTCACAACGAAATGTACAAGACTGTTGTTCATTACATTTGTATAAACTAAATTAATGTTTAGCTCTATATCAATGACCATAGCAAAAATGGTACCCCCAAGAATGTATTTCTTTTCAGTTTAAGTATTATTTTTCTGTTTTGAAGGATATGAACCGAAAGGGATTTCAAAGTGAAATGTACAAGACTGTCGTTCATTGCATTCTGAAATGACTTAATGTTTGGTTTTTAATTGCCAAAGAAATAATAGTAAATGTTTCTTCTCAATATTTTTATGTATTTTTGTTTGATAGAACTTTTTTGTTTTTCGATATGAACCATAAGAGACCATTTGATTAATACAATATTCCACAGTGTGAAGGGATTTAAAAGTAGGTTATATTTATGCTAATTATATTTATCCATGCAACATAATGATGTAAACTGCAATGCAAAGGAGTTTAAAGCTTGTACTCATATACCATAGAGACATCCGGCCTTGTAGTATACAGTTGGTAAATATTTACAGAAATATATTATTTCAGTATTTAACCTTAATATGCTTATTGCATATCCTTTTAAACATTTTGAGTAAACAAAGATAACTTGCAGTGTTCCAAATCATGGTGATATGTTTGTGTATGGAATTAACATATCTTAAAAGGCATGATCAAATGAACATGGAAAAGTGTTACACCTTCCATTGTATGTAAAATTTGACATTTGAAAAATTTAAAGTAGGTTTTTGCCTGAAAAGAAAAACTATAACAAAAATGATTCCAAGAAAAAATGTGTGGAAGAGGTTTTTAATTGTAATTCATGTTTTGAATTCTTTTCATTTCTCTGAATTCTATAACTCCTTTCCTTCCCTCATTTGTCTTCCATCAATTTCATAAATTCTGTTCTTCATGCATTTTGCAGAAGAACTTTCTTTAAATGCATTCTTTACTTTTTCTATGAACTATTCCTAGCATTAAGTATAACGATGACTATATTATAAATAATTGATTTGGGCAAATTTAAGAAGGTTAATATGACATTTCTTGGGAATAATTACACAGTTGTTACACAGATCCAAAAATAATTACCAAAAATGAATATGAACATAATAATGACATTATGGAAAAATTTTCTGTCAATTTTTAATGTCATTGAAAGGTATACAGTGCTGTTAGGTGGTCTGATACAGAGGACTGAGGTTGGTTGTAATATAGCTCCGTTGCCGCCATGGTGCCAGAGAGATTCTAAAGGTCAAAATGTCCTCTTTCCATAGAATCAATGACGGTCTCCTTAAGAAGTATGGAACTTGTCTCTGCTGTCTGGGGAATATAGACTTGCTTGTATAGGGGATATAGACTTGTATAGGAGATATGGATATGCTTGTATAGGGGATATGGACTTGCTTGTTTAAGGGGTATGGACGTGCTTTTAAAGGGGATATGGACTTGCTTGTTTAGGGAATATGGACATGCTTGTATAGGGGATATGGACTTGCTTGTTTAGGGGGTATGGACGTGCTTGTGATGGAGATATAAACTTGCTTGTATAGGGGATATGGACATGCTTGTAAAGGGGATATGGACTTGCTTGTTTAGGGAATATGGACATGCTTGTATAGGGGATATAGACTTTCTTGTTTAGGGGGTATGGACGTACTTGTATTGGAGATATGGACTTGCTTGTTTAGGGGGTATGGACGTGCTTGTGATGGAGATATGGACTTGTTTGTTTAGGGGGTATGGACGTGCTCGTGTTGGAGATATAGACTTGCTTGTATAGGGGATATAGACTTGTATAGGGGATATGGACATGCTTGCATAGGTGATATGGACATGCTTGTATAGGGGATATGGACATGCTTGTATAGGGGATATGGACATGCTTGTATAGGAGATATGGACATGCTTGTATAGGAGATATGGACATGCTTGTATAGGGGATATAGACTTGCTTGTTTATAGGGAATATGGACTTGCTTGTATAGGTGATATAGTCAAGCTTGTATTTTGGATATGAAATTGCTTGTATAGGTGATATAGACTTGCTTGTTTAGGGGATATGGACGTGCTTGTGTTGGAGATATAGACTTGCTTGTATTTGGGATATGGATTTGCTTGTTTAGGGAATATGGACTTGCTTGTAAAGGGGATATGGACTGCTTGTATCGGGACTATAGTCAAGCTTGTATTTGGGATATGGGTTTGCTTGTTTAAGGGATATGGTCACTTGTTTGTCTAGGTGATATGGGTTTGCTTGTTTAGGGGATATATATATATTAGACTTGCTAGTATGAAAAAAACCATTTTGGCCAAAAGACACAGATTGGCCTGCCAGAATGATTAGGGCTTTCTTGTGTTTTGGAAATATATTTTTGCTTGTAACAAAAGATTTTTCGTCTTTTTGTCACAAAATTTGTCAAAGAGTGATGTACATTATGTGTGTATATGTACATGTATATTTTTACCTTAATTTTCTTTCAAGAACCATTTCATGTTATCAATATTGAAAGAAACATTTTCTCTGTAACACCAAGTCCTTTCTGCTCCAGATCTCCTTATTTCAGTCTATCGTTTATTTGTAATATCTCATGGTTGTTCATAGCGAAATCTACATGACTGCTCAGGTGTTGCCGTGATGTGTTTGACATTTCCATAACCTAATTTGACACAAGTAAAGTGATCTATGCGATACGATATGTACAACCGCATATTCTGTTGTACACCAGGTGGCAGCGCTTGGAGCGGAATATAGAGTAGAATCCTAATACAGAAAACAATGATGTAGTGACAATGTAATATAGCATATTGATTTCACATGATATTGACGACCCAGCCATATGATGATGCTACATTTTGCTCTTAACATGTGATTTTACAAAGAGTGAAAAAACGTGCATTATTAGTTTGGGCATTTTTAACCATTAATAGTGAATATGTATGTTGTTTTTAACATTTGGTATTTTTATGAATACATTTGCTTTACATTTACAGAGTTTTTGAAAACTGCACGAATTTGAATGTTTTTTTGTTACCTATAAATATGAATAATGAAAACAAATGTCATGATTCACAACCTAATATTCACGCATTTTATGATTTCATATTTTAATTCACAAAAATAAGGACTGCAAGTTCAAGAAATTTTCAATACTTTAGGATGTGTATGATTATAAGAATCTATTTAATTCCAACTGCAAAGGTTAAACATTAAACAAAATATTTAAAATTGTTTGTGTATTCGTTGTATTTGTAAATTTACAAAACAATAACTTTAAATCCTTTCAATTCCCTGCGTCTAAGTTTACAAAAAGCCGAAAGCAAACAAATGACCTTTTCAGTTCTCCATCTTGAAGAGCATATTTACCGATATTGGCGCCATGATCGAATCCAAGGCACCGTTGGCCGTTCTAAGAGAACAGAAGAGAGCTGACAGCCCAAAAACACCTATCCTTAGGCAAATTACTTAAGCTAGCTGAGTCTCATACATATTTTATAAGCAAACCAATTCGTGAGAAGATTCAGTAGCGTCGGTGCTTCGAAGACAACACGTTTCTGCTCCCATCCAATGATTTGTTGACTTCCGTGTGCTTCCGTAACGAGTTACATGTTAGGAGCAACGTCAGAGCTTTCAACGGGGAAAAAATCTTAACACTCTTTTCTTTTATTATGCTTTGTTACAATTAAGTTTACGTGTAAGGTATCACATTGTGATATTGAGTTTTTGGGGCAGTATTTTTGCTACTGTCAAACGTCAGGTATCAGCTATGTTCTTTCTTACTGGTTTGGTTGTTTAATGGAAACATATATTTCCAATATATACGAGGTCAGTGGCCATGAACATGCCCTGTGATTAAGTGGAACTAAAGCAGTTGTCATGATCATGCCCTGTGATTAAGTGGAACTAAAGCAGTTGTCATGATCATGCCCTGTGATTAAGTGGAACTAAAGCAGTTGTTGTGATCATGCCCTGTGATTAAGTGGAACTACTGAAGCAGTTATCATGATCATGCCCTGTGATTAAGTGGAACTAAAGCAGTTGTCATGATCATGTCCTGTGATTAAGTGGAACTAAAGCAGTTGTCATGATCATGCCCTGTGATTAAGTGGAACTAAAGCAGTTGTCATGATCATGCCCTGTTATTAAGTGGAACTAAAGCAGTTGTTGTGATCATGCCCTGTGATTAAGTGGAACTAAAGCAGTTGTCGTGATCATGCCCTGTGATTAAGTGGAACTAAAGCAGATGTTGTGATCATGCCCTGTGATAAAGTGGAACTAAAGCAGTTGTCATGATCATGCCCTGTGATTAAGTGGAACTAAAGCAGTTGCCATGATCATGCCCTGTGATTAAGTGGAACTAAAGCAGTTGTCATGATCATGCCCTGTGATTAAGTGGAACTAAAGCAGATGTCGTGATCATGCCCTGTGATAAAGTGGAACTAAAGCAGATGTTGTGATCATGCCCTGTGATAAAGTGGAACTAAAGCAGTTGTCATGATCATGCCCTGTGATTAAGTGGAACTAAAGCAGTTGTCGTGATCATGCCCTGTGATTAAGTGGAACTAAAGCAGTTGTCATGATCATGCCCTGTGATTAAGTGGAACTAAAGCAGTTGTCATGATCATGCCCTGTGATTAAGTGGAACTAAAGCAGTTGTCGTGATCATGCCCTGTGATTAAGTGGAACTAAAGCAGTTGTCATGATCATGCCCTGTGATAAAGTGGAACTAAAGCAGTTGTCATGATCATGCCCTGTGATTAAGTGGAACTAAAGCAGTTGTTGTGATCATGCCCTGTGATAAAGTACAACTAAAGCAGTTAACGGAATTCCTGGCCAAGTCGTTTATTTCAAATCCACCAGCCTCTATATTAGCATAAAAACAATGACTTCCACCAAAGCCTTTGCCAATGATTTATTGCAGTTGATTAGAATTTGAGTGATAATATCATAAATATGAATGATAGAACTTTGTTAAAATACCCGCTTTATGTTTAATGTTTGCTTGCTTATAGGATAATGTTACTTTGTTAAACTTGTTGAATTATTGATCAGATTATGACTTATTTAGGTCAAATATTTTCTGAATTTTGAAGGTCAGTGTCTATGAGATGCTTTGTTGTATGCATTTGTCTTGACACAGGAATTCATCAATAGTATCATTTATTACTCAGTGAGCAATATACACTAAGTTGCAAAAGAAACTATACCTCATTTTCGAAGTCAAACACAAAATATTGCTTCAGGATCAAGTTTATTTTCAATGTCTGTGATGAGGAAATATCTTGTTAATCACTTATTTTTTTAATAATGTTTTTACATGATCTGGGTGCTGATAACGCTTTTTCAAAATAGTTTTTGGACATTGTGTTTGTTTTGCTTTTAATTTTTTTTAAATTGAAATATGAAAATTATGTTAATACAAGATGTTGTCAGCATAATGTACATTCTTGAACTTTAATTTGACGACGCATCATTGCAGTAGGATGTCATAAAACAAACAAAAGAGCAATGTTTCACCCTCCTATCTTGTCTGGTTAAGTAGATTCCGACAATTTTCTAAAAGCATTTTTTTCAGAATATATTAACAGATACTATTTCAGAAATTACAAATTTATTTTATTTGACTTTCATGCAGAGACACGGTGTAACTATGTTTCAGTCATGTTCATCACTCATGGATTAAAATATCTTGCTTGGTTGCACATATACTTTCTTTCTGTTCTTAGTTTATTTAGTAAACAAAGACCATTGTGGCCCAAAATTACCACAAGAACGCTCAGATACAATAATTGCGGTATTGAATGTGTTGGATTGTTTCTGTTCATCATTAATGTAGTTTATGGTCAGAGAAAAATATAACAACACATCACTCCGCATCATTATCTATGAGTTATTATCTACAATACGCCAATTAGGAGATTTTGCTTCTCCGGATTTTATATCTTTAAAGAACAAGTTCTATTTGGAGTATCCGCCATCTTGTTTTTATCATTATGCAAAATGACAAATGCTTATATTTTTAATAATTTTTACATCTTTTTGATAATAAAACATATATTTTGATAGAATATCCACAATATACCATCAAGTTCAAATGTTCTATCATAGATTTATCAACAATGTCACTTTTAGCCATAGCAAAATTTTCCACACTCTTCAATGTATGTCTTCATTTCTCATTATTTTTATTTTTAATGAACTTTTGCTAGTCTTTATATCTTTAGTCTTTTATTTTAATAATATTTTCAAAATATTACCGTCAGTTGTATTTGTCAACTGGAGTTGTGTTAATAACAAATGTAACAGGAATGTTCCCTTGAAATTTTTTTCCCCCCGATTCGAGTGTTTCCTTCAATAAACTTGAACTGAAAGTCATTTGGTATATTTTTGAGTGACACCTTGCAGTTATTTGGTCAAACTTGCTCATGACAATGAAAGTAAAACTCCAAGGAACTGTCAAAGAATTTAAGTGATAAAGGTCTTTGAGGGGCATTTATAAGTGGAATATATAAGAAAACAAAATTTTCTGGATAACAACTTCTTCAAAGTGTAGATACATGACGTTTCAGAGTATATCCTCTCTCCTTCATCAGATTGAATGTTAAAGTAATATAATTGATATTCATTAAAGTTCATTATTTCAAGAAGATACAAACGTAGACTTGATAAATCATCTCCTCATTTATATTTTCAAAAAGATCTTTGATAAATTGAACAGGAGCTAGCGCCAATGGTTGGAGTCATTATTGATTCCTGAACCAGACAGAATGTCCAAAGGCAAGGACTATGGCGCCTATTTCTTCAACAATCTTCCCAGCAGTTTTCAAAGTTACTTCGAACTGTGTAACTGCGTAGAAGTTATTTCGGATGTCCGCTGACAATAGACGTGTAGTAATTTGTCCCCTAAGTGAGAAATTGGTATTCCATAATTCAAAAAGGGAACTTTTTTATTTATTTACTTTTATTTAAAGTTTTTAGGATTCTATCAGCTTATTTAAAGAGAGGGTTCTAAATGGTATTTTTCTTGAAACGATTAAACTTCAAGAGGACATTCTGTTTTACACATATATGTTATAAACACATGATTAAGACACAATCCATTTGAAACATATCACTAAAAATCATATTTTGATAACTTTATATTTGATACTTTGATCAAGACTAAACACATTCATTAACAGTAAAAGATGACGGAGCGAGTCCATTCATCTGCGCAAAGAGTGTGAACATTTTTGCTATGAGACATTGTTGATTAGTCTAATGATAAATCATTGAAATATTCTATTTTGGTATATGTTTATTATTTATTTATTATCTTAAAAACAAAATTTGTAATAATGCCAAGCGTTTGTCTTCTCATGTAATGCAAAAGATTGCGGACAGCTGCCAATAGAACAGTCACTTTAACTATATGGAATCCTCAGAGTTGAAAACAACTTGTAATAAGAGATGATGATTGTGTGTATAAATTAGAATTTTTTAAAACTTAGTTTAGTTTAAACACATTCTAGAGATCTCTTTGTTTCCATCAGAAATGTACTGAACATAGCTGACCATATTCACAGTATTTTCAAGAAAGTGTCATGTAGTTCAATATCATAAGAAAGTACTAGTACTTAGTATGAGCAGGTGTTCCAAAAGAACTGTATTCCTTTATTGAAGAATTCCTTGATTGGGCAATAAAGAATTATTATTATCATATTCATTACTACAAAACATAAAGACCATATCAAGCTATAAAAGCATCATATTGATTCATATTACAAGGTGCTCCAAAAGGACTGTATTGTGCAGGGAAATCAACTTTTACTGAACATTTGCAAGTATTTTGAAAACCTCTATATCGTTCAGTTATAAAAGAATATACTGAACATATCATGGTATTCCAAAGCACTGTATTGTGCAGTGACCGAAAATTTGACTGAACATTAACACATATTTTTTAAAACTTCCATATATTGTTCAACATTTGTAAGTAGTTTTTAAAAAACCTAATATTGTTCAACTGTAGAAGATTATACTGAACATCATGGTATTCTAAGAGCACTATATTGTGCAGGAACAACAAATTTTACTGAACATTTCAAGTTGTTTAATAACCTTGATATTGTTCAGCAGCAGAAGAATAAATACTGTATACTGAACATATCATGGTGTTCCAAAAAACGCATAATTCCACAAGCACCGCTCGATTCTCAGCACCAGCATCAACTGCAGGCGGAGTCGGTGTACAAGCACAATATTGGTATTGATTCTGATTAAAATAAGCTTCTGAAGGGGGTCAGCCAGTTGACCCCGGAAATCAATACCCCCAATGATGAAATGAACGAGATCTTCCAAGCTGTGGATGTTGTCTACATCATGTTGCTAAGGGAAAACTATTATCTTAAACTGAATCAGATATATGATTGTTAAGCAGGTGGCTGCCTAATTTGCATTTTGGAGAAAATATTACAAATAAAATACTTTTTAAAAAAATAAAAAAAAAATTGAAAAAGAGTTAAATGTACATGATTTGCAGTCAGTCTGAAAACTGAGACATAATATGTAATTCATATATTATAATTATGTCAGAATTCTTGCTTGAATTAATAATATTTATGCATCTTAAATAGAATCTCATATTTTGAAAATAAAATTATTGTCTTTTTTTTCACTCAATTTTGAAAGGGATGTTGATGTAATCTTAACCGATTTCTAAGCTCAGTAATATGGTGTCAGAAAAAGTTTATAAATCAAAGATGAAATGTCATTTATTGATAGTTATAGGTAATATGTTGTTCCTCGGTCAATTTGATATCTGACGTGTAGAGCATAAGTGAATATGAAAATATGACCACAAGGTGATTACATATTGACCGAGTTTGGCTCCAACATCCTGAATAGCCATGTTAAGCTCTTGGATGATCTGGGCCCAATTGGGAAGAGAGTCCTGTGTTTTCTGTCACAACAATCCAAATGTGGCGTCTATGGTTCATTTCAAAATTCGTCTTTAAGGTCTTTGAGGATAGTTCCAAAACATAATTCTTCTAAAATTCTTTGAGGATAGTTCCAAAACATAATTCTTCTAAAATTCTTTGAGGATAGTTCCAAAACATAATTCTTCTAAAATTCTTTGAGGATAGTTCCAAAACATAATTCTTCTAAAATTCTTTGAGGAATTTCCATAACAGAATTCTCCTCAAAGTCTTTATTGATAGTTCCAAAACAGAATTCTTTCTTTAGTCTTTGAGGATAATTCCTTAACAAAATTCTCCTCAAAGTAATTCCGGATAGTTCCATCATAAAATTCTACTAAAAGTCTTTGAGGATAGTTCACAAAAGATGTGTTTATCAAAATCTCTCTAGATATTTTGTGGTTTGTAAATAACTTTTGAATTTGAAATTTTGAAATATACTTTTTGGAGTTTTCTTGTCTAAAATATATTTTTTATGTTTCTATTATCAAGTTTCATGGAAAAAACACTATCAGCATTCTGCCATAATTCCGCCAAAATTTGTGGAATTTTCCTATATGAACATGGCCATTATGACCACATTTGTCAATTAGCCATACACATACTCTCCGTATTTGTTTATATATTCACGTGCTTTTATGCTATCTAACGTCCATGTGAACAAATATGCAAAGTTCGTACATTGGTCTTGTTGAACCCTCTGATATTTGTCTGTACATGATCTCTTCAAAATCCTCATGACTGGCGGTGCCACTACCGGATTAATCCTAATGCATCTCTCGTAGATAAGAAAATTTGCATATTTATCTGTTTCGCTAATTCCTCTGAGTTGGTAGACCAATACGTTTGCTCAACATTGAAAACAAAGCGGTCATACGCATTGCGGCAGTGTCAATGCGACTGTCACTGAAATGTGTTTGTTCTGTTAAACGATGAAATGTATTGTGAAATTGAGTGAGTTTTATCATTATATTTTCTGCTTCTATGATTTTGTCAATTAATGGATAAAATATTTCATTATATTTTATGTAAATTTGTTATCTAAATGCATATTGCATATTTATGTCGATATCTAAAGGTAGAACAGGATCATAAAATAATAATAAAAATTATGCATGTGATTTAAATTGTGGTTACCTAGTTATAATATTTAATTTTATCGTTTACATGATTAAATTATAGCATAAAATATGTAATATGTAAAAAACGGGGGTATGACTATTTGACTTAACAAAATAAATATGACATTCGCAAAATTTTCAAGTGGATGACTTACAGAAAAATAATGTTTCCAAAATGAATTTATCAGTGCTATTTCAAAACAGTTAATTGCAACATATGATATTTGCAGAAATATAAGAATTCCAAAATAAAATTATCTTTACATTTTCAAAGGTATATTGCGAAATAGAATCTCAAGAGAAAACATTTTTTGCCAAACATCATGTCAGCTCTGAGAGAAACCAAAGAAATTACTTGTGTTTTGATAACAAACAAGTCGTGTTCTGCCATTAGTGTTTGCACACCTAAGGTGTTCTTGGTCGTTTCCAAGATATGGACAAGAAAGTACTTGGTTTGTAACGAGTTATCCAACATGATCTTATCCTGAGCAAAGAAACCCTTCAGATTACTAAATGGACAAGTATTTCCCAAACAGTAGGCTCTTATCGACCCATATCATAATGGCATATTATCTGCAAATGATTTCTTCCGCCAATCACATTTGAGATTAAATACAGTATGCTTGGATAAGACATATTGTTACAAGACATCGTCTATGGGGATTTGGCTGGGTGTTCATTTCATGCTTCATTTCCTCGCACACGGTCAAGATAACACTGACGAAGCTTGTTCTGAAATTGAACAGCGTCAATTTCAGATGTATATGTCAGTTAGAAACAATATTGGTCGTCATTATCAATTGCTATCGTGCAGAATAAAAGAGCTGATGCAAATATGAACTGCAGTTATAGTTGTCGATTTCAATTTGACATGCATGATGTGTGGTTTGATACTGATGGCTGTTGATTGACAGCAATGTAGTTTTTGAGATGATATTTACAAGATATTGACGACTAATCAAGACATAGAGATGAATGTTCGCTGGCTTTAAGGACATGAAATAAGCATTTGATCATGAATGGAGGTTTGTGCTACATGGATTTGTGGATAAATATTTGCAATGGTTGTTTGTTCTTGGATCTATACGTGATTGACTGGGTAAAAAAGGGAATTGAAAAATGTTGTCAAGACATGATATTAACGATTAGTCTTGTTATAATAGATGACATTTAGATGATAGCTAATCAATGGTTAACGTAATTAGGTTTTTGTTCCTATTATTCTACTTTAAATATATCATGGTGTTAAAAGGGGCTGTAGCACATTTTTGAAAATTTAATTTTTTTCCAATTTCCCATTTACAATTGTTTATGTCATTTATATTTACTGTAGAGGGTAAAACATCTTATTACACAAACCAATTATCCGTAGTGGAAATAACGGTGTTGCGTATAAAGCAGCCAGTCTCATGCATAAAAACAAAGATCACCAAACCTGTGACTGTTTGTAATAATAAAACATTTTTTGATACCATATACTTAAAGTAGCAAATAACTTATCTTAAGACTGATGAACAATGTCCCGTAATGCCGCAGCGAAGCTTTTCCATCAAATTTAATTTCGAAAAAATACCTTGAACGAACCCTCTCTTTAAATGAATTAAGAATTATTGCACAAATGTGATTATCTCATATCCCTGTGTAGCATGTTGATATAACTGTTCAATGGATATAACAATAATAATACAGTAGAATACAGATGTAACGAACATGGATGTAACGAACACGGATGTAACGAACACGGATGTAACGAACACGGATATAGTGAACAAACATATATAGCGAACACGTTTATAAGTCCCGTCAAAAGCCCTATATAATAATAAAATTCTTTATATTTATTATATAATTGTCCTCATTACAATGAAATTTGAAATTCTTGTTGTGCCCTTGGCACCAGGCAGCCACAGTGCAGCGCCAGTTCAAGCGTTGTTCTATTCTTTAAATGCTGAGCGCAAAGCAAGGAAGCAACAACTCCCATCTTTTAACGTCTTTTGATATGACGCGGCCGGGAATCGAACCCCGACCTTCCGGGTGATGACACTCTACCAACTGAGCTACATCCCCGGTGCCAAACGCGAACAGCGGATATAGCGAACTGCCCTTTGAGTTTGTTATATCCGTGTTCTACTGTAGTCCTTTTATATAGCACATATATCCATGGACATTGCATGCTTAATTAGTTGCTGGCCAACGTATTACCCATGTTCAATGACTACAGAACATTTCCTGGGGAGAATACAACTGGTCGCCTGTCAGGCATTCAGATTCACATTCAGACTACCGGTACCATTGTATGATACCAGGTACCCAATATACAGCTGGGTACAGAGGCACACTTCGAACTTTGTCCCTTACACAGGCGCTAGACCCTATATATACACTAACGTATACCTACCTACCTATGTAACATATAAAGAAGGTAGACACTGTCCGCCATCTTGAATCTTGGCATAATGTAAACTTGAATCAGTCTACGAATATTAGAAGGCGTATTTGAGCCAGCAAACCAGTTTAACCATTTCCTATGGCAAGATTCAAGACGGACAGTGTCATACCTTATTTATATGTTATAGGTAAGAACATATATGTATATATAGGTATATTTAGGATCTGGCGCCTATGGTCCCTTACCAAGGGTGACACCACAAGTCTCTCAACTCATGTCTCTGTGTGGGGCAGGGAATGACCCTCATGACCTTTCAAACTCTCAGTTTATCAAGCAATGAAGCAGGTCACCCACCCCTGCTGTGAGCTGTGCCCATTTTTGCTGAAGTAAACTGAGCTATGCACAGGACCGCGTGCAACCAAAAAGTGTGAAATGGTAAAAGAGTAAAGGCACTGACAGAAGCATACAATAATGCTGAAGCAGTTACATCATAATGAAGCAGTTTGGAGCTTTATTTGGATAATCTCATTGAACTATTGACAATTTAAACGTTCCATTTCAGCTCTGTAGCATTGCATCAAGGAGGAACAAATTATCTCAGATTAAACAAACCGTGCAGTTGAATGGCAAAATATTGATGTATATGCTCCGAGCATATTGTTGGAACCCCCTTGTCCGTAATGATGATCAAGTGTATTGTGTTTCCATCTTGCACAAGAACCCTCCAAAGTAACATGAAATCATTCATTGCTCTAGAGGAATCATTGGTATTTATACATTCAAATGATGTACAGTCGTTGATTTCATGTCAGTAGCGCAATTGACGTCGTTTCTTTCAATGACTCCGATACTAATTGATACCGAGAATTTATATACATTTTTCAACAATGGTATAGCTCTTGATGGGAGGAACTTGATGGTTTTTCATGCTCTTGCATAACTAGAGCATGCCGAATTAAGACGAGGACCAATCGTGAGAAAGAACACGGTTGCTAGTAAAAGGTTACAAACCCCCTAAAGAGGTGCATCTATACGCAAGGGACACACGTAAATGCCACTTGCTATAAACAACTCGCTGATAATTGATCAGCTATGAACGGTAGGAGACAGCTTAACTTTGATGGTTATGCCTTGTCACAATGGATAATGACATATGGAAGCGGTCGGGCGATCTCGATTGAATTATCATTTCAAAGAGCTGATGACAATGTTTGCAGGGAAAGCGAAGTGTATCAGCTCCAAATGAAGTATCTATACTCGTATATAGCAACGATAGGTCATGTCGATTTCATTCTATTTGAACTGGTCCTCCAGGGATGGTGGGAAATTAACGCTGTTTGCTTTGGGTGGTCATATTCTTGGCTTACACTGAGCTATGACATTAATAAAGTGCTGATTGCATATCTATTTGCATAATTATGATGCGCTTTAGTCCTCAGAGACTGACGCCAGGCTGGAATAATGCCTCTGATGACATGTATGTAAAATCTAATTGATTTCATGATCCTTGTATATTTACACAAGTCCTTTGTTTCCATGCATCATTACAAGTGAAGAACTTAAAGAGTAGGATATTTGGCGCTGCACATCACTGGCGGTCAATCAATTAGGTAAAATTGAATTTGTTCGATTTTTTTCACGTTCTTGTGAAGAATCAATGCGAGTTAAATAATTCGTTGAACCCCATCTTGTTTATTGGATGTTTTGCAATCGGTAGTGAGAATACGAATTGGACATTTTTTCGTTACTGGAGCTTAGGGATCGTGGAATTAATTTCTAAAACGAAACAGACACAAATTATAGCACTTTTTTTCAGTTAACAAGTAATTCCTCATCAATTCTTTTCATTATTTATGAGTACTAAATAGGTAATAAGAAAGACCAAATAGAATAATTCAGCTATAAAGACAGCATGCAGTTTGAAAAGAGTCTGTACATAACATTTGATCTTTCTACGGCTTGTGTAAACAGACATAGTTTTGAAAATCTGCAACATAAGATTTATTCATTATTTTTTAAATTCATTTACTTCAATCCTGTTGTACACCATTATCATAATCACTCTCAAAACATTTGCAACAAAATTGTTGACAACTTATCAAAGTTTAAAATTTAAAATTTCCACAAAAAAATGAAATATATAGTTACAAATTAACAACCTGCATCAACATTGTTTCTCCCAAAAATATTCAAAAAAATGGAAACTCTCATTTTCTGTTTTCCTAGAATACTACAAAATCAATAATCAAAAAGAAGTTGTCAATATCATGCCAGTAACTCTATTTCTAAGTGCCCGTTCTAGAAGATAGGTGAATCTCCCTTGTAGATAGCTGTCTATCTCCCATTTCTGAAGAACTCCCTCATTAGAATGCATTAGATTTACAATATGTTCATTTCCACTATTCACTGATTTCTCCCCTTTACCGAGATTGATTTCAAAGGAAAAATAGGCCTGTGATCTGATCCAATCATTTAAATGATAAATGACCTTTGAACTTATCGTCTATTTCCGAAAGCTATTGACATCATACAGGAGTTGAACTCAATGAAATGTCCTCTTGGAAGTCTTGTCTTATTTTGCTGGCTCACAAATTTACCGTTCTTCCCGTTGGCGCCAAACAATTTTCAGAGCTGGATTCTAGTTTTGGTGTCTGATTAATTTAACAACTCTTCATGAAGATCATGAACATTTGTGAATTTGTTTAGGGAATTTAAAATCTTCAAAATATTTTGTGCCCAACATGCTGTAGAAATTTTTTGTTTGACATTTTCTACTTTATGAAAGACATGACGTTTTATTAAAACAAAAATATGCAGAATAGAATTGGACATAAAATGTAAGTATGTAGTAAATAAACTTCATGTTTCATATTGAAGAAGTGTGGTCTCTTCATCCTGCATGCAAACAGATACATTTTTAAACATTTCTAACAAATTGCAAATATACTTACTTTTACAAATCGATAGCTTGACATCCATTGATATTGTGACAAAGATAAAATACATAAAAAAACGTAACCCCAGAATTTTTCAATTCATACATGAAGTTAAGATAATGAATACCAAAGGATAGCCATTCTGAGCGACTGCATGACAGAGAATCCATTTTCAAACAACATCCAAAAAGGATAAATTTACCAATTGATAACCCAAGTATTTTGAAATTATTAAATTAAAGTTATAGTTATGCTAAAGATAACTATTATGAACAGCTTCATAGTTAAGAGTACATTTTCAAACAACATTGAAAAATATAAATTTACTCATTGATAACCCATGTAAGCATTTGGCAATCAATAAATACCAAAGGAAAACCATTTTGAGCAACATCATGGTGAAGAATACATTTTCAAACAACATCAAAAAAGATAAATTTACCCATTGATAACCAAGCATTTGGCAATCAATGAATACCAAAGGATAACTATTTTGAGCAACTTCGATGGCAAAGAATACATCTAATTGAAGAATTACCAACCGATAACCCTAACATTTTGAAATTATTTTCTAGCATAATAAACACCAAAGGATAACCATTATGAATCCTTTCATGGTGAAAACTCTTACCCTTGGTAACGAAAAGCCTTAATTATTGAGAGGTTTGCAGTTTGCAAGTAATTGTACACAAAATAATTGGATGAGGATCCTGGAAGCAGTATTTGCAATATTCATCCTTAACAGGAGCTGGAAGCTGTGTATTGATGATACACAGTCCGATGTACCAAGTACTAGGTCACTTATTGTGGGAATATTAATTATTAATTTGCACAACACTTAATGACAGTTGTATTATAGAGAACACCTAGGGCCCCACTGGCTCCAGTTGCCACGTATAGTCTGTTTCAAGATCTTCTTATGTCTGAATGCCTTTCAAAGACGATCTTCTTGTACGTCTTCAGGAAGGTAGATTTTAAACTCTTTGGCCCTGAAAGGTCAGATGGGGCCCACTGGCTCCAGTTGCCATGTATAGTCTGTTTCAAGATCTTCTGATGTCTGAATGCCTTTCAAAGACGATCTTCTTGTACGTCTTCAGGAAGGTAGATTTTAAACTCTTTGGCCCTGAAAGGTCAGATGGGGCCCACTGGCTCCAGTTGCCATGTAAAGTCTGTTTCAAGATCTTCTGATGTCTGAATGCCTTTCAAAGACGATCTTCTTGTACGTCTTCAGGAAGGTAGATTTTAAACTCTTTGGCCCTGAAAGGTCAGATGCGGCCCACTGGCTCCAGTTGCCACGTATAGTCTGTTTCAAGATCTTCTTACTTCTGAATGCCTTTCAAAGACGATCTTCTGGTACGTCTTCAGGAAGGTAAATTTTAAACTCTTTGGCCCTGAAAGGTCAGATGGGGCCATTGTCCGTCCGTTGTCCATCACATATAGTCTGTTTCAATATCTTCTTACTTGTGAATGCCTTTCAAAGACGATCTTCTTGTACGTCTTCAGGAAGGTAGATTTTAAACTCTTTGGTCCTGAAAGGTCAGATGGGGCCATTGTCCGTCTGTTGTCCAACACATATAGTCTGTTTCAATATCTTCTTACTTGTGAATGCCTTTCAAAGATCTTCTTGTACGTCTTCAGGAAGGTAGATTTCAAGCTCATCGGTCCTGAAAGCTCAGATGGCCAATGGCATGGATCATCATCTGTCCGTTGTCCGTCATTATAGTCTGTTACAATGTCTTCTTACTTCAGAATGCCTTTCAAAGACAATCTTCTTGTACATCTTCAGGAAGGTAGATTTTAAACTCTTTGGCCCTGAAAGGTCAGATGGGGCCCACTGGCTCCAGTTGCCACATATAGTCTGTTTCAAGATCTTCTTATGTCTGAATGCCTTTCAAAGACGATCTTCTGGTACGTCTTCAGGAAGGTAAATTTTAAACTCTTTGGCCCTGAAAGGTCAGATGGGGCCATTGTCCGTCCGTTGTCCATCACATATAGTCTGTTTCAATATCTTCTTACTTGTGAATGCCTTTCAAAGACGATCTTCTTGTACGTCTTCAGGAAGGTAGATTTTAAACTCTTTGGCCCTGAAAGGTCAGATGGGGCCATTGTCCGTCCGTTGTCCATCACATATAGTCTGTTTCAATATCTTCTTACTTGTGAATGCCTTTCAAAGACGATCTTCTTGTACGTCTTCAGGAAGGTAGATTTTAAACTCTTTGGTCCTGAAAGGTCAGATGGGGCCATTGTCCGTCTGTTGTCCAACACATATAGTCTGTTTCAATATCTTCTTACTTGTGAATGCCTTTCAAAGATCTTCTTGTACGTCTTCAGGAAGGTAGATTTCAAGCTCATCGGTCCTGAAAGCTCAGATGGCCAATGGCATGGATCATCATCTGTCCGTTGTCCGTCATTATAGTCTGTTACAATGTCTTCTTACTTCAGAATGCCTTTCAAAGACAATCTTCTTGTACATCTTCAGGGAGGTAGATTTTAAGCTCATCGGTCCTAAACGCCAAGATGGCGCTATTGGCATGGACCATTGTAGGTCCGTCCTTCATGACATATAGTCTGTTTCAGTATCTTCTAATTTCTAAATGCCTTCAAAGACTATCTTCTTGTAGGTGTTCATGTAGTCTGTTTCAATATCTTCTTACTTCTAGACTTCAAAGACGATCTTGTTGGTCTTCAGGAAACTCTTCGGTCCTGAAAGGCAAGATGGGCCTATGGCAAAGACCATCTTTTCTCCGTTGTCTGTCATGTCATCTTAGTATTGGTTGTGTTCAACCTCTACCTGCAGAATTAATCTGTGATTAACCATTCCTTAGTGGCCCATTTACAAGAAGAATGACCTTTAACAAAGTGATATTCTGTGTTTGAAAAGAGTGAGGTGAGGTGATGTAGGATTTAATACCGCTTTCAAGATTATTTCACTTATATCACAGATGTTAATGCAGGGAGAACGCCTGTAACACATTGTGGTTATGTACTGTGGTGAAACCTGCAAGCATCGGCAGGAAGTAGTGAACCATGGGTGGTACTGCACTGAAAATCAGTGTAGCATTGCACCCAAACCTTACTGCACATAGAAGAGTACAGAAGACCCAAGTTGTCGAGGCCCCTGGTGGGATTTACCGAAATTGTACTTTTTAAAAAATATTATCAAATAAGATAAAACAAGTGCCAATAATATGTAAACTTGCTTAGAGTTTCAGAATGTTTCTTGTTCTAAGGTCAAGGAGAATAAGATATCTTGACTTTCTGACACATTCCTAGACTTTGTGTAGGATTCTGGTGGAAAAACATTGGTTCGATATTGATTATCAATAATTTGTAGACTTGATCTTGGCTTAAGAATGTTTCTTGTTCTAAGTTCATGAAGATTAGTATATCTAGACTTGCTTATACAATTCTAGACTTTGTATAGGGTTCTTGAAAAGTACATTAGTTTGTAAGTGAACATCAATAATTTGTAGACTTGATTTGAGTTTCAGAATATTTCTTGTTCTAAGGTCAAGGAGAATAAGAGATCTAGACTTTCTGACACATTCCTAGACTTTATATAGGGTTCTGGTGAAAGTACATTAGTTTTTTAATGAACATCAATAACTGGTAGACTTGATTTAAGCTTCAGAATGTTTCTTGTTCTATAGGCAAGAAAGATATGGTAATCGAGATTTGCTAACACATTTCTACACTTTGTGTAGGGGTCTGGTGAAAGAACATTGGTTTGTTATAAATCAACAATAATTTGACTTCATCTGGGTTTCAGAATGTTTCTTGTTCTAAGGTCGGGGGAACATACAAAGATATCTAGATACATTTCATTAGCCATCTCAACTATGGGTCGTATTACTGCATCAACGGGAAAATTATTATGATCTTCTAGAGAATTAGTAAATTCTCCAAGTCTTTGAACAGCATTTAGAAGGGGAATACATAAGAAAAACAATATTTCCTAGTTAACAACTTCTTTATTGTGAACATACACAATGTTCCATGGTATGCTTATTCCTTCATTCAATGGAAGGACTTATATCACATTCCATCTGATGTAGGAGTAAGCTTATACCGTAAATCCGTCAATAGGCGCCTGCCTCGAATAGATACCCTTGCACAGACATTTTTTAGAACAATAAATGCCTACTTTAGTTAAAGGGGCAGTAGCATTTTTTTTGCTCAAATAAGTTGATGAAATGTATTTGAAAAATAATGCCACTAATAGCAAAACAACCTTCTCTCTTCGGAAAATCAAGTTAAAAAATATTTATGCATGCTTCAGTAAAGCCGTGGGAAACTGTCTATACAAACCTTATTACGAAATAGAACGCCTGCTTTGAATAGAAGCCTGCTTGAATAGACACCTATGGTGTACCGTTTGAAAAAATAGAAGCTCGGCATCTAATTAAGGATGTAGGATACTCTTAAGGTTGTGTATGCTTTCAATAAAGAAGTTGTAATCCAGAAAATCTTGCTTTCCTCAAAATTCTCACTTTGATTATGAAAATGATAATGTTAACAAAAGTGACATCCATAACTAAAAATTCTACTTTAGTCCAAGCTACAGCCAGGTAGTTATCTGTTTCAGTCAATATGCTAAGTTTTCTGAGTACTGTACTGTAAATAACAATGCTTCATATACAATGACTAGAATTAATCTATATGCTTCCCCATTCAGCTCTCTCTGCATGATAGAACAGGTGTGATGTATATTTCATGAATACCTGTATCTGATGTAAGTGCAATCAACGAGCAAGGTAGTCAAGGTGAGGTGAGGTGATTTGGTGTTAAAAGCCGCTTTCAAGATTATTTCCCTGCTAATATTATTGCAGGGAGAAAGCCTGCAACACCAGTGTGGCTATGCATTGCAGTGAAAATTGCAAGCATCGGCTGGAACTAGTGAACCATAGGTGGTACTGCACTGAAATTCAGTGTAGCATTGTACCCATACCTTACTGGCTGTAGAACAGTTTCTCCACAGCAAAGTTGCCAAGCATTTGGCAGGATTTGAACCCCAGAGCTCTTTATCCAAAGCTGAACTTGCTAACCACTGTGCCATGTGTGAGCATCTAGCGAACGATGGGTGGTACTGTGCTGAAATTCAGTGTAGCATTGTACCCATACCTTACTGCATGTAGAACAGTTTTCTACAGCAAAGTTGCCAAGCACCTGGCGGGATTCAAACCCCAAATCCAAATGTGCTGCACTATCCCGCAAGGTAGTCAAATGATGAAGTTGTCAAGCATGTGTATATACTGTCACACACAAAATTTTCTGGATGATGGGCATGGGATTTAAACGCAAATTCAATTTCTTTTTCCCCCAGATATTTAAGACCAAATGTAGAGAGAAAAAGTTTTATCCACTAGGTGTTGGGTACTCACCAAAAATATCAGCTTTTGGCTTTTCGTTCTTGAGAAGTCGAAAATGTCAGATGTGGACAGACAAGGGCCTATGCTATAAGGCCAATTTGGGCCTTTAGGCTAAAATGGCATTGTCAAACATCAAAATGTGACCTGGCTTTAAATCATTTGGCAAACTTTAGTTATATATAATGTGAAAAGGTTATATCTGACCCTTATATAACACCTGGACGTTGCTATAATACACATTTTCTTAAATTCAAACAAAGATCCAAACTATCAAATTGTGAAAATGTTTGAAATTGACCTTAAATTAAAACCAAGATCCAAACTATCAAATTGTGAAAATGTTTGAAATTGTTCTTAAATTAAAACCAAGATCCAATCTATTTAAATGTGAAATGTTTGAAATTGACCTAAAATTAAAACTAAGATCCAATCTATTTAAATGTGAAATGTTTGGAATTGACCTTAAATTAAAATCAATCTAATCTTTTTAAATGTGAAATGTTTGGAATTGACCTTAAATTAAAATCAATCTTATCTATTTAAATGTGAAATGTTTGGAATTGACCTTAAATTAAAACCAAGATCCAATCTATTAAAATGTGCAAATGTTTGGAATTGAAGGTCAGTCTGTAATTCCACAGAATTTATCTGGAACAAGTCTTCTAGAACTGGAAGACCGAACTCTCAAGACACAGGCGCTGATTCCTGGTAGTAGAGTAGTCCATAGACAACGAGGAAATATTGATTATTAAGAGGTCTTGCTGCTCAGCCTCCCTGTTTTCATGTCGGGCTTTAATACACATGTGCCTATCTTTTGTTTCTATGCTCATTCATAATAGAGTGTTTTTGCCGCAAATGTCCATGGCAAAAGTTGGTGCGCCGTGACCTTGACGACCTTTAGTACTACCCTACTTTTCTTGACTTTCGAAAGTTCTTCGGTTTTCTCTGCAGAAGGGATTTTTGGTTTTATTAAATTTATCCTGGCGGTGGTTTTCCATTCATAGTGTATTGTTACTGCCGTTGGCGCATTGCAGTATAGGGTTGCATTATCGATTTTACCGTTGAAATGTACGAGTTTTCACGATCAAGTGCTTATGTATTAACAATGTGTTGCTCGATTACTGCACTTGATAAATTGACTTTTAATGCTGAAACTAATGTTATGTAATATAAGTGGTTATAGCTCATAAGCTATGCTTCATTTGGGTTTATTTTCACTAGTAAGAAGTAGATTTAAATTTAAAGTTTGACACAGAAATTTAAAATTTTTGAAATTTAAACAATATTTATTCACCTTCTGACTGCTTAATTTTAAATCATTTTACATAATTGTTAAACGTTTGTTATTTTTATATATGCATGATCGATTTTTTAAAATTGTATAACAACCCCAAATGTTGTTTCCTTTTTGAAGGAAAACATGATACAATAATTATCACACTCTTGTAAGCAGTTCTAATCTCTTAAGTATTTTGACAACTATGTTATTCATATGTCTTAAAATTCCATTTAAGATTTCCTGTCCTAAATCATTGAAAGTCAAACCAGATGCCACGATAAAAAGCATGCACCGAGATAATTTCATGTTTCTTTGAAACAGAATCACATAAAAATCAACATAAAATCGACATAAGAACATTTTTCAAAAGATAAGTAAAAACTGAAAAGACTCATATTTGGAAGGAAACTTCAAACTTTACGTGGTTGTACTTTCAGTGCAGAAAAGGAATTACTGAGTAAAAAACTAGGACAGTTCTGCTTTAACTCTTTGAATGCCAATGACCTTCCTGAGTATCTTGGAGTGCATACTTCCGGAATATGGGGTTAAACCTCCCAGATTCTTGTAAAGGAAAGAAATTTAATCTCTTTGCTCTTCGGAGTATGTAGGTAAAAGATATACACGCTTCCCATCAGGCCTGCCCCCCATATGTGACAAATGTCCTGCTGTTGATAACATCACCATTTTCCGACAGACAAAGTTTAAACAGCTGCGATTCTGTTCACGTCTTGGAATGTGCTGTCCTGACAGATCCACAACCGTTTCTTGAAATTCCATACTCTGCAGATTTTACTTATATCCCGAACCTATCTCAAAAAGAGGAGAAAACATTACCTTATAAGGTCGTCTGTTTTCTCCAATGGGCTTCCCCTGTCTTTAATGATAAGGAGAAACTCTTCTTCGGCATTAAAGGCCACATTGCCAATATATATATATATATACAAATATGAAAATGTAATTAGGAATTGGAATATGTCAACTACGTCTGCTTTCCACATGACCACATCTATGACAGAACATCAACTTATATGTTCATATATTTCTACAGTACCATTTTGTTCAAAAGGTTTATTCTTATGTTTTGACTCAAATATCATAGAGGCTTAAGTTTCTTTTCGGATAACATTCAGTGTACAAATATATAAATACGAAAATTGTGGAATGGTCTTATTCAAATAATAATTGAAAGGTACAAGTTGTTGCAAATGGCTGCAAGATTGTAAACAACAACTCACTCACTGCTGCAAATAACAATATCCTCTGTGGAATGCTTATGGTGATTATGATTTTGGTTCAGTATTATGATTACAATGTATAGTATATATAGTTTCAAGGACTGTTTGTGTCAGCAGAATTCTTACATTTATTTAGGTTCCATGGGAACCAAGCAAGAGAAAGTTGTTAACTTCTCTTATTTTAGCACTCCTCGAGGTGACTAATTGTGAGAATAAGGGATAGGGCATTTATGAGGCTGGTGGAAACAGGTCAATGTTAGATTCATTCTCAAAATAACGATAATGATGATCATCATCATTTGTACCAGTATTATCTTTATTTTTTGTCATTATTGCATTATTTGTACAATTCTTCCTCACTATCTTTGTCGTCATCATCAGCATTATCATTAGTATCATCCGTGATACATCATTACAACCATCAATGATTACATCACCACCATCATCTCCTTCATGCTTACATCAATATCATTACCCTCATCATCATCATCATCATCATCATCATCATAATCACCATCACCACCATCATCACCATTTCCTCCAACGCTTACATCATCATCATCAACATTATCATCATTACCATCATCATCATCATCATCAACATTATCATCATTATCATCATCATCATCATCATCATCATCATCATCATCATCATTACCATCATCATCATTATCATCATCATCATCATCAACATTATCATCATTATCATCATCATCATCATCAACATTATCATCATTACCATCATCATCATCATCAACATTATCATCATTACCATCATCATCATAATCATCAACACTATCATCATTACCATCATCATAATAATCATCAACATTATCATCATATAATCATCATCATCATCATCATCATAATCATCATTATCATCATCATTACCATCATCATCATCATCATCAACATTATCAGCATCATCATCAACAGTATCCATGCTAACATCATCATTATCCTCATCATCATCACAATTTCATCATCATCCTCATCATCATCATCATCCTCATCATCACCATCATTGTCATCATTCATGCTCTCACAACCGACGACAACATTATTCATTGCATTTGGTAAAATTGTTCAATGCCACATCCATTTTGATCAATACTGATAATCATCATATTCATTACATTAATTTTCATCATCATACTCACAATCATCACTTGTTTATAATTAGCAATCATGATTTTAAATATATTATATATATTACTTATTAGGGTTACTTTAAACTGATGCTGTTTGGACAATATGAGTCACACTCAGGAACCATAGCAAAATAGAAGGCTTGAAACCAGGACAGACATGACTAATACACGACTGATGCATCAATAAATAAAATATTTTTAAATATTTGTGCAAGGATTCCAACATATGCCGTATGTAAACCAGTTCCAGGTGCTGTGTTCCACAGGAAGCCCTGGATATTGTCAATTTCAATACATTTCAGACTGCAATGTAAAACCCTTGCTCTTTCCCCTCCCGTTGTGCCGGTACAGTGTCGTCCTTATCACCAAGGGCCATGTGTATTTCAGTGAAATGTACACACTGCTCTGTGTTCAGGAAATGAAAGGTGAAGAGATGTTACGCTGGGAGATAGGGCCTCGTTGATAACACATACAATGTTGTAGATAGCATGTCTGTTTCACGAGCTTGCAGATTATTCCTACCAATTATTTGGCTAAATTGGACGGTTTTGTTGCTTTAATGTGATGTTTAATTAGTAAGATGGAAATGCCTAACACTTGAGGATATGTAGTCTTGATAACGTAAATAGTGAAGCTTTTTAAATTTTCATTTTGACATATGCTTACTGATGAGGTTTGTCAAAATAAACAATTAAATTTAGCATCTTAAATGGAAACCGTCTGGCGGCTACCTCTGATAAGACAACTGTGCCTTGTAGTAAGAGATGAAAAATGTATATTTCTAAATAGGGAAATTAAAAAAATGTTTCTGAAATGTTTAATTCTTTGGTTCATTGATACTGTTTCGGAATCTTTGTTTTCTTGATAATGAGGTCTCACGCTGAAAAAAAATACTTTTTGATAAATGCGTATTCAATATTTGACATTGAAGTACATTCTGTGTACATGAATCTATATTATTATCTATATTTGTATGGTTTGTTTATATTTGGTTATACATTTCTAGGAAGGTATTGTCATTATTGTATTTCTTTGGAGCTTGAAATAGACCAACAATGGTATTTGTAATTGTGAAAGTGGTGATGTTTATCTGATAGTCATATGGGAGGATGAGGTCCAAAGCGGTTCCAGGCTCGAATCCCCCTGGATGTTGAAATGGGTGTTTTCACTCCTACTTCATTAATAGACCTGTATTTCTCAAAAGAACAAGACATATTCTGGAAATGGTGTGTGTCACAGGATGAGGTGAAAGAATTCCTTCCAACTTGAGATGCTGGGATGTTTCTTTAGCTCGATGGGTAGAGTGTCTGACTCTTACCCGGAGGTCCTGGGTTTGATTCCCCTGGGATGTTCGATCCTACTTCATTCGATGCCCATCAGTTCATGACTATTCCTTAATGTCACTGCAGCTTTTAAGTCCTTTTCAAGTTTGTAAATCGCTATATATATATATAGAATACTAAACGATGTCCCGTTTGATAACATGTTTATGAAACGAGTGGATGGTTTGGTATTTTAACAAGCGAAAGCGAGTTAAATACCGATGCCATTCACGAGTTTCATAAAATTTTTACTAAACGGGACCGAGTTTAGTATTTTATTTAGTACTCAATGATGTAAATAGCGCTGAATTGCAAGAAAATCATTTTGAGTGACGCTTACTTGCAAATAGGTCACCCGCTATTGCAGTCGCGCGGCTAACATTGTAACGTCAACCAAAAACAACTATGACGTCATGCGTTGATTATGACATTGCGGCAACACGCGGTGGTTTCACACATGTGTGTAAACAACTCATTGTTACCTAATGAGTGATCTCACCACGGTTGAGTAATAAAGGGATGTAAATCCTTCATAGTCATATATAACTCAAATTGCTGACTAAAGGACGGGTCACTGTGTTGAGGGGTGGAGGGGGGATGTGGCAGGGGGAGGTCAAAAGCATTCTACTCCCTTGAGCTAGTGGGATGTTCCTGTAGCTCGATGGGTGTCTGATTCTCACCTAGAGGTCCCGGGTTTGAATCCCTTTTGATGTTAAATTTGCTCCCCCTCCTGCTTAAGTGTTAGGAACATAAAACTATCTTTGTTATACCTTCTTAATTTGCATTTCTTTTGGTGTTCAGTATATATTGTTTCCTCATTTGAATTTCAGGTTTGTATACACCAACAATATATTTGTAGCTCACATCTTTCAGCTTTAACTTACATTGTATTGATTGTCATGATTTATAATACAACAATGGGTTTTGTAATAATGTTTGATATGGACAGCATAGAGAAGAAATTTTCTTTTTTTTAGACTTTTGTAAGAAGATTATAAAGAAAAGAAAATGTCAAAATTTGTACTGTTTATTCAAACTGCCACATGTTTTTGTTTGTGTACATTGCTACCATAGAGGTGTCAATTACTAATTAGCATCGTTAACACAATCATCTTGTTAGGCGTCAGTCATCATGTTCATTACACAGCATGTAATTAACGACCTTCCTGTGGTTGTCATAATAATTAACTGGAGATGGACACCCACCCTGTGTGATACCTACAGCAAATTGGATATGTGTCATTTTTGATAAGAGAAGATCTTAATAATAATCTTTAGTTGATAAGAGAAGATCTTGATAATAATCTTTAATTGATAAGAGAAGATGTTCATGATAATCTTTAATATCTCTTAATATCTCTTATATTCACTTGTCTCATTATTAATCTTATATGTCATTAGAAAACACAATTTTTTATCCAAGAAATCTTATTTTCTTATGTATTTATTTCTAAATGCCCTCCAAAGGCCTTAAATATGTTTCTCATTGACCTCTTTTATAGGAACAGGAAGATTTTCTGGATAACAAATTCTTTAATGTGAAAATACATGACATTTCGGAGTATATTCAACAGGTGGAATATATATGTTCAAATTAAAGAAGTTGTTATCCAGAAAATCTTCCTGTTCTTCTGTATGCCCCTTCCTTCAAAGAATTGATCTTTGATAGGCATTCTAAAGAATTGATCTTTGATAGGCATTCTAAAGAATTGATCTTTGATAGGCATTCTAAAGAATTGATCTTTGATAGGCATTCTAAAGAATTGATCTTTGATAGGCATTCTAAAGAATTGATCTTTGATAGGCATTCTAAAGAATTGATCTTTGATAGGCATTCTAAAGAATTGATCTTTGATAGGCATTCTAAAGAATTGATCTTTGATAGGCATTCTAAAGAATTGATCTTTGATAGGCATTCTAAAGAATTGATCTTTGATAGGCATTCTAAAGAATTGATCTTTGATAGGCATTCTAAAGAATTGATCTTTGATAGGCATTCTAAAGAATTGATCTTTGATAGGCATTCTAAAGAATTGATCTTTGATAGGCATTCTAAAGAATTGATCTTTGATAGGCATTCTAGTAGTTGAGAGGATGAAGAACTACTTCATAGATATGCAATTTTATCCATAAAATAGTATTTCATTCTTTCTCAAAGGTGTGAGGTGGTTTTGGGTTCAATACTACTTTCAAGATTATTTGTTGAGTATTTTTGAAAGGGAGAAAGCCTGCAAAGCCATTGTGATGATGCATTACAGTGAAACATGGTACCATGAACAAGAAAACTTGGATGATGTTTTTGATATATAATGTAGCACAACTTTGCTTGCACAGTATATCTTGCCAGAATGAAAATAAATATATGGATAACAACTTCTTTATTCATGATGTGACGTTTCAACACAAATTTTTGTGTCGTTTTCAAGCAGATGACACAAGAATCTGTGTCGAAACATTGCATATCATAAATAAAGTAGTTGTTATCCATATATTCTTCATTCTCGTCACCCCAACTCCTGAAATGCCACTCAAATCTCACCAGTAATAGGGGTCACAGAGGCTACACTCTTGAAACTTATAGACTTAGAAAGCTGAAATGTAGTGTTCAGACACCTTGATCAGTGTGGATTTTATCATAATTTTATTATTATGATTAAATGTATATATTTGACAAATACTTCTTGAAAATTAGAATTTTAAACTTTATATAGTGTATTTGTATAAAGCCTGAAGACCTACAGAGCCAATGGCTCTATTTTTCGATATTGGTATGGCATCCAGTTTCAGTGATCAATTTATGTCAACTGCATCAGAATCTTGTTAGAGTTTCTCTGAAGGTCTTATAGCTAAAATTCAATATCAAATTTTGAAACTTATAATGTATTTATATAAAACCTGATGACCTACAGAGCCAATGGCTCTATTTTTCGATATTGGTATGGCGTCCTGTTTCAGTGATCAATTTATGTCAACTGCATCGAAATCTTGTTAGGGTTTCTCTGAAGGTCTGAAGGTAAAATTCAATATCAAACTCTGATTCTGATTTTCAATTAGAAATAAGGTAAATTCTCCATGAGAACTCATTTACAGTTTTAATAGTCTTCCACTGGTTGTTTATTTCATTTGTATCAATGCATTAACCTTTGTCAAGCTATGTCATTATGAATCTATTTACACAAATGTTTGATAACTAATGGGTTGGAAAATAGCATTCAGCCAACTTTGAAAACGTGAAAATCAATGGTGGCTGGCTTTGAGGGTGATTGATTGATCAATTCCATTGATCCTTTTGGTTTACATCGAAGAAACATTATATGTAGGCCAGTGCTCCGGTTTTATGATATTAATAGCATTTTTGTGAAATGTACATGAAATATATATACATGATATAAACATGAAAAATACATGAAATATGCATGATATATACATGATATATATATGCACTATATACACTTGGTATAAACACATATATACATGAAATATACATTAAATATATTTTACATGAAATAAACATGATATAAATGTGATATATACATGAAATAAACATGAAATATACATAAAATATGCTTGATATATATACATGAAATATGCATGATATATACATGGTATATGCATTATATATACATGATATAAACACATATATACATGATATAAACACATATATACATGATATATACATGAAATATACTGTATATGAAATACACAATATATATACACGAAAAGTACATGATATGAACATTATATAAACATGAAATATATAAATTTGCAATAATAGCCAATGTTTAGGGTTAGGGGAATTAACAGTTTAACTGCTGAATTAAATAGTACCAAACCATTCTGTTTGGCCAATAAACAGGAATCATCTCAGATTGACCCCTAGTGATAGCTAGGATATCCTGGATAATTTCAGGACCGCACAGGTTAAGAGTTAATGTTGTTCCAGTAACAGAAGCAAACTGAGTTATAAAACTGGTTTTCATCTCTTGCCAACTGCTCGAAATAGTTGTCAATTCATAACGAACGTTGATTCATAATTGTCGTTTGCAAATAACTGTTTTCAACCAATAGTTACTTCCTAATTAAGATGCAGTAGAAGTGCGCAACTGTTAATGTGCATGTTCGCTGCGGGATGGCAGCCCTATCAGACTGCAAACTGCAAATCCATGCAGTTCCGTATTGATTTTCTCAAAGCAGAGCCTTGTACATTGCGAATTGATTCACGTCAATTTCAATCATTGTTTACTGTACGGTGATCAGGGAGGTTTATAAATCTCAGTTTTCACACCTTTTGCTTGCAGATATCTGTACGCTAAGGAGAACAAATAGAAACAACTTTCATGGATTTTTTAATCTGTTCGTTGTCCAACTTTTGTTTCTAAGCCGGCTTGTTCATTGCGCGATGGACACTGTTTACTCAGACATAAATAGATTCTGGATAGACTTTTAATCTGTCGAAAGGAATTTATTGGAAAATGGATGAGATTGGATCAATTTTATTGAATAATGAATAATTTTCTCACTCAGCTTGTGTATAAGGGATCGATGGAGCTTGCGGAAGACCGTTGAGAATCCATGCAAGGAAACGGCCTCGGCCATAACCATAAGGATACTGAGTATAACGAATTCCAGAAACATCGCACCTTTTTCAGAGATGATGCCTTGACCAAAACATTTTTCTTATTTCATTTTAATGACAAATTTATAGATTACTTATATAAAATACAATTTTAAACATTATTATTTGAATATTTGTTCTTGAAAACCATATTCCAGTGGATATGTATCAAATTTCCAATGGACATTAAAGAATTATCTTATCTTATCTTATCTTATCTTACTCGCAGGTTTCACCACAATGCATAGCCACCATGGTGCTGCAGGATTTCTCCTGCAATAATACTAGCAGATGTATAAGTGAAATACTCTTGAAAGCGCGGTGTTAAACCCCAACTCGCCTCATCTCACCTATTTGTTCCTTTTAGAAGAATTTTATTTAAATAATAACATAACCATTTTGTTTTATCTAAACATTCATTCACACTCATAATGTTATTATGTGTAAATTAAATAACATTTAATGGAAGAATTCATTAAATTCCAGCATTCAATTATCTAGGTTACCAAAATAACCTTGTTTTTACAGAACAAAATAGGCTCATTCAAGGCAGAATAAAATTCTGTTATCATGGATTAGATTTAGATGTTGTATACATGCATGCATTTATTTTTGGATATAATAATAGTTGCCTTCAAATATGAGTCACTGGCTGAAGATGGCATGAAAATAGCGGCTAGTAAAAACTTCCGATAAAGTTTTCATTCCAGCAAGAAAACGAAAGAAACACAAGAAGCCTGTGTGTTAAATTGAGGCATATTATGTATATATGTATGTAGACTTATCTTGAAGATGAAGGTATATAATCCTGTGGAGATGAATTAAGGTTACGTTTTTTCACATTTGTTTTTACGAGAGTGATTCAGCTGGCTGGAAACAGGATCTATATTGTTGTGAATCTCTTGGGCAAAAAATGCAATGAAGTTATTTTAACAAAATAATCGGTCACATCTTTAAATGAGTCATTTAGTAAGTTTGATGTTTGTTTGTTTTGTAGAAAGATCAACACTAATTTGTACAATTTTGCTTAAAGATTTAAGAGTATTTTATATTTGATTTCAATCAACAACATAAAGTTGAAAACATGTGGATAAGAAGTTTCGCGTCTATTTTATGTCTATTTTATGATGACAGTTAAGTTGTTAACTTTAAATAATCATAATAATGTGATATGTTTCTCAATAGTTCTCTTTGTTTAACTGGAATTAAAGTGCTAAGTTAAAGAATGATGTCAATGACATATAAGGTAAAGTTTAAATTGTTAACTAAAATATAATCATAATACTGACATACGTTTCTCAATATTTCTTTACGTAAAACCTGAATAAAAACAATGAGTAACAGATTGATGTCAGTGACATTTCAACTAAAATTGTAAATGTTTTCTTGAAATAATCATGAAAATCAGGTATGTTACCAATAGTTCTCTAGAACCAGTAAAACCTGAATAACAGCACTGAGGTAAACAAAAATGTCAGTGACATGTAAAGTTAAGTAAAGTCTAAATTATTAACTTAAAAATAATCATAATAATGACATATGTTTCTCAATATTTCTTTACGTAAAACCTGAATAAAAACAATGAGTAACAGAATGATGTCAGTGACGTGTAAAGTTAAGTAAAGTCTGAATTGTTAACTTGAAAATAATCATAATTATGTTAAGTGTTCTCAATAGTTTTTTATAGAGCCTGTAAAGACCTGATAAAATCACTTAGTTGATTAATGATGTTAGTGAAGTGTAAAGTTAAGTAAAGTCTAAATTTTTAACTTGAAAATAATCATAATAATGTAAAATGTTTCTTAATAGTTCTCTAGAGCCTCTGAAACTGATAAAATCACTGAGTTTAAGAATGATGTTGGTGACATGTAAAGAAATGAAATGTTAAAAAAAACAAATTCTAAAAATGGCAAAATTATAATAAATAATAATTGAAATAAATCACTGAGTGTAGATGATCACATGAAGTGTCCATAACATGGAAAGCATGTCCTGGTCGACTTTTAGCACTTGTCATAAAAAAATACTTCTGGACATTTTTTTTAATGAGATGGCATCAAACATAATTTTAAAAAGTGATTTATCAGAGGATTCATTATTATTATATTAAATAAAATAGCCTTATGTTTTAAAATCTTAAAGGCACTGTTTCACTCTTTTTGTGCTCAAAGTAACTGTTGTAGGTCATATGAGTGTATATGCCCACACTATACCTTCAAAACCGATGCGATAAAATATGAAAATGCTGAAACGTCACTAAGAGATAATACAAATTGTAAGAGTCGCTTGTGTACAAAATGGTAAATGTAGAGTGTTGAAAACGGCTGAACCAGGATTATATGCAGGTTTTGAATATAACTCTTAATTAACAACAAAGAATGAAATAATCTCCATTAATGTATCTGTAACTTGACTGATTTCTAATACACATTGTAAGCATTGGTTTTGTATAAACTATATGTTATATGTGCATTATCTGTATCTAAAACCATTGGCGTGCAACAGTGCCTTTAAAATGAAGATGTTTTTCTGAGGATAATCACAAGCGTAGAGAAGTCCCCGACTGGTTTGGTTCTGCAGTAGCATTGCTTAACAACATGTACACAGGTGTAAAGTATGTATGTTATTAAGTTTATGACACCACAACAGATATGTAAGGAGCAGTTTTATCATAATAAATATCATAATAAATTAAGGATATATTATTTGCCATAATGTTTTTCATTACCTTAATTTCTTTTCATTTGGACAGTCATTTTTCCATGTTTTTCCTGACAAAATTATGTATTATTAATTTCATAACTTTTTGTAAGAAAACTTACTGGAATATTTATATTTTCAGAGTTCATATTAAGCAGTTTGTAGAGTATATATTGAAATTCAATTTATTTAGATTTGTTACAAGTTATCATTGAATAAAACATGAAACAATTATCCCGTTCCTTAAAGGTGCTGTAGCACATTTATTGCATATAAATTTTTCTAAACTTTGCTAGTTATTATTGAAGTTTATGCAAAATATTGTTACTTAGAAGATAAAACATCTCATTACAAAACACGATAAACTTTATTCATAGAAAATGGTTATCTGTATTGGAAGAAAATGGTACGAACGTATAAAACAACAATTTTGTTGAACTTCAGTGTGAGAAGTCGATTTGTGATTTGTGATGCGATTTTGAGAGTTCAGATTGCAAGGTGGTTGACCATTCCATCATTGTGCCGTTTTTATAACTCATCTAAGGTATAGCTACATCAGTCAGATCACTTGAACTACTTTTGAGCGGGCTTTTTAATGATAACGCCTTTAAATGGCCGCTCGATGAGATATGGACTCGCATGGCTTAAAAAACCATGCACACTCAATTTAGAATTCTTTTTTATTGATGCAGGAGTATTTCAATGGTAACAAATATCTAACTTTTTGGGAGAACACTTTATTTCAGTAAGAACGATGTTCTACAGCGCCTTTTAAATATTGGTTCTCTCAATACTGTAAAAATCCTTTTAAAAAATCATAAATTTAAGTTAATTTTGTAAAGGAAGTGTCATAACATTTAATTATCTCAGGAAAAATATGTTTCCTTACATAGATGTGACTGACATAGGTAGGTATATATAGGTAGACATGAGCTTGTTTACATGGGTGTACATGTACATGTACATTTCGTACCTGCAACTGACAGTGTCACTGTCACAGTGACAGACATACAAACTAGACATACCTGTCACATATACGTATAACCATGGACAAAATGTACACATATCTCATAATGTTATTATTTAATAATGCTATTACGACGTGCATGTCCTTTTTGAATCGTGCCGACACGGACAGTTGTGTTGTTGTATGTTTCATATAAGAGTGACACCTGCTTTTGGGACGAGGCAGGCACTGATGAATGATAATAATTAAAAACATATTGTTTAATTTACTTTTTTCATATTATTGAAATTAATGTTTTCCAATGGCTTTAAATTTGGAACAAAAATTTCACCTTTACATTGCATTATGATTCTAATGTTTTGCTTGCATGAATCCTGATTAGGGGTAGGGGGCTGGGGTGGTGTGCTAAATTTTTCTTGAGTGAAGAACGTGGTTTGTGGGGGAGGGTGATGGGGATTGTGGCGCTTGTAGGAAGAGGGCACAAATTACTTCAAATACGGTATATGAAGAATCAGTCTGTGTGGTATGACATTGTTTACGTCTATGAGATGATAAACGATGGTTTTGACAGATCCGCAACACATTATGGAAGAATTCTCTTCCTCTGATAAGCATCGTCTATTTCTCTCTGTCAATTTCACCCTATTTCTTTCGGCTTCGTTTATTTCACTTCAAGCTAAACTAAACATTTCTCTTTGGTGAGAAAATATAGATAGTTGGTTAATGAACGAGGAGGTGACCTGTATAATGTATTGTATATTTGAACTTTGACCCAAGTTAAACATATTCATACTTTTTATGTTCATAATGATGTTGTTGGTTATCTTGTTAATGTCATGTTGATTGCGAGTGGCCCAATTTCCAAAGGTTTTCGGGTGCAGTTATTGTTTTGAAATTTCACGTGGGGTGTTATTTTTGTGACGGTTTTATTTTCATAATGTTAAATTCTTTTCTCAATTTGCAAAGTCAGCAATTATTTTTCTCAACAAGGAATGTCAAGAATTACATAACTGTTACCTGACATTTCATATTGTAAGTAAATGAATTATTGTTAACTTATTTACGTCATTTATGGTTTTAAATGTAATAAAAAATAAATAAATGTTAATAGAAGTCAAGTAATTTCGTAATATGATTTGCCTACGGCTGTTTATGTAGTTTGTCAGACCAGACCACAGTGCAAATAAGTCAAGGAGCTTTATTAAATCTAGAAAATGTTGGCAAGTCTATATATTTACTGTTTCTTAGAGCTCCTTTCAAATTTATTAATATTTTATCTTAAAAAAAAAAATCATTTCAAATTCTTCTATTACTGCAGCCCCAGCTATATTTTATGAGCAAGTTACTCACTGAAAAGAAACAAATGCATGTAAGGGTTATGTCAAGGATATGTGTTATGTTAAGGTCTGTATCATTTAAAGAGCAATTTATGATCTATTGTACTATTTTTGGACAGTTATACATAATATTTAGGATATTTTATAAATAATTCAGTTCTGCCTGTTGTATCCACCAACTATATTACACCTCCCCTTATCATTTTGCATAAATATTATGAAAATATTTTTTTAACATTTTCACAGGTTTTTTTTGCATTGCATGTACTTAAAAGAAATTAAGGGAATATTGATGATGTTTTATGATGTTTGAACCAGCAATTTTAAAAAGTAAGTTATTTGAATAAAATATCTATGTTATAAAAACAGAATATCTATTAATCAGTAGGAATATACAAGTGTGTTGTTTTACGGGAAAGTTATGGTCTTCTTACATTGATAAATGTTTATTTATGAAATGAATAGAATGTTTTAAAAACGTCTAGTCAGGGAAATTATTGTAAAATTATTGTACATATATATTCTTATTAATAGTAAAAACTAGTACATACCATAATTGATGTAATAAGAGCCCTTGGCGCTTTCATAACATTATTCAAAGACGCAAGGGTTGAGGATTTCCTTTTGGAGGGGGAAGCATTACAAGCAACTTGAAAAATAGTCCCCCCACCCCCTCCCACCAATTCTGCTGTTCATGCAGTATCAACATTTTTTTCAGAATTGTGATTTTGTAAGTTACAACTATTTTCAACCAAAATCTCAGAAAGATATTTAAAAGTTTAAACATATAAAAAAATTGATAAAAAGGTGGTTTTGAATTGCAACTTTGTAATAATTGAAGATTTATGTGAAATGATATCCCTAATTTGTCACAAGAATTAACCCACAAAATATGCAATGCATCAAACAAAATCATCCTCGATGTGTCAAGTTATAACACGGCACTCCTAACATTATCAAATAAAGAGTCTGTCAGAATAATAACATCATTTTCCACCTTACCTGTAAATAAGTGTTTATTTCATCTTGATTATACTGGCACTGCACCTGTGTATGAAATGTACAATGTACGAGCAATGAACCATACGCATGTCCATGGACCTATCATCTGCTGCAGTAGAGCCAGCAACCTATCCCTTGTGATTATGTCCTCCATCCCTGTCGGAAACCCTATGAACTGGCCACACAGAACTGGCCACGCACAGGATAAATTGACAGGAATCGATGTGAAATATTGGTGTTAGCATAATGTGCAGTATGCCCCATCCTTGGACCGTCACATGATTCCATTTCGGTAATATGATATTTAATTGAAATGGACATGATATAGACGATGCTATTTGCATGATTCTGCCATGACATGTCAGTATATTGACGAGTCAAAGCTTTAGGCTCGGCCTGATCGGAGGCCAGCACCACGCAGGGGAATTGAGGTTATTTAGTGCCCCATGGATTAGGGGGATGGGGAGGGAAAATGGCATGAAATTGGCCACAGGCAGTAGATGTCATGTTGAATGGATTAATCTTCAAGATCAGAGTTGAAATGGTTGATGGTGACTCACTCAAATTAGTTTACGAGTGTTTAGCCATAAACCAATATCATAGACCATTGATATGAAATATGTTGAATATATAGAGGATATCTGTCTTTTCTTGACTAATACCATGTTTATCTCATCGAGTTGGCGCAGCCACGAGTGAAAATATATAACTTTTCTACCTCACAAGATGGTTACCATTGTCATAACGTCCGAAAAGGGTCGTCTTCACGCCAAGTGGCCGCTAGGAACAATCACCACAATTCACTGTAGCTTTATTTTATTTTAGCTTTAGTTTATTTCACTGATAAACCCCAGTATTTCATTGCTCGTCATATAATAAATGAGCGTTATGTAATGAAGGAGCCTTGAATTCATTAGAAATAATCAACGAATGGTGTATGTTTGAATCTTGGCTCAGAAATGGATTTTTTGTATCGTATTTTAGATATCTTGAGATCCAATTCAAGTATATGGATGTATAATTATGTCGTGTTGAGATATATACCAAGACAAAATATGTCATTCTTGAAAGATATTCTCAGGTTATCCATGTCGTACTGACAATTTTAACAAGTATTTTGCCTATTCATTAAAGAGACTGTTCTACCAGGGTATTTTTTGTTGAAACAAAATTTGAGGGGAATTTGCTTATGTTATTAATATATGGTTATTATGCAATCCAGTTGAAACATTATTTACAGTAATATTTTGATTTATTTAACAATTTGATGAAGACAAGAGCATGTTCATTAAAAATTATAAACAATGAGAAGTGAAACCATTCATCGGAGCGAACTCATATCAAGACGTTGTCGATCAGTTTAATGATAAATTATTTTTTTACTTGGTGGATAATCTATCAATATATAGCTTTTAGTCTTCATAACTTATAAAATTAGTGAGAAAACAGCGTTTTTTTTCATTTCATATAATACGCAAAAACAAGATGGCAGACACTCGTCGAAAGTACCATATCTTTAAAATAAGGACTAAGCCATGTAAAAATTACATTTTTTTTCAGGCAACGACACTCTGATTGCATAGTGTATGCAGAATATGTGTATTTCCAACAATGACCAAATGTAACTATAATCGTTATCATTTATGTAAAAAATTTAATTCGAATACTAAATTTTTTATTTTTTTTCCAGGCAACAACGTTGTATTGCTTAGTGACTGAGTATGCCGCGGGCGGTGAACTCTTAACATACATCAAGTTGCATAAGGATTATAGACTTTCAGAAGACAAGTCTCGGACATTTGTCCGCCAGATGATCTCAGCGTTGCATTACCTCCACGAAAGGGGTGTGGCTCACAGGTAAGTGTTCGTTTAGAAGCTTATGTTATACTTATATGCTTGACATAGTGAAATATCTGATCATCTTGAAGTTTTTAAAATGGTCATCATATTTTTTTAATTTGAGATGAATTGAATCAAAATTTTATGAAATAATATCAATTGATCTCACGGTTTGGTAAAGCTGTTGATAATATGGTTATATTCAAATTGAATAAATTATTTGTGTTTTTTGTATTAATTATATTTTTTCTGTTTTCTGATTATTCTTTTCTTGACATGCTTTGACATACATGACATATACATGTACATTTCACACACTTCACGTGATATACAAGTACAATGACAGATGATAATGAAACAATGAACCAATTACAACAACAAATTATATGTTACAGATTTCCATTTGGAAATATCATTCTGAAATTCTTGAAAAAATAGATTTCTTACATTATCACCTTAAATAGTTGCTGAACTAAAAGTGCCAAACCATTGTGATGGCCATTTTACAGGAATTACTACATACAAAAGAGAATAATTGTGGATTGGCGAATATATCTAAAATTTGGTTATCCTTGACGTCTTGAACCTACAGGGAGGAGACATTAATCATTCCTGTAGTATATGTGCATGTAGATTATTATCCTCATGACTTGTCATCACACTTGAATCCCCGATAATCCAATTGTATAGCGCCATATAACCAGCATACCTGCTATATGGTTAATCTCCATTTTACCATTGATCATTAACTTATGACTTAAAGGTGCATCCATTGTGTTTCATAAAATTTTATTTGGCTTTAATACGTTCCAACTCACCAGATGATGTGTACAATACAAATATATTCACTCAGCTTGCATATCTATCTCCAATCGCCAAATATATCATAATTACTAGTTTCCAATTAAAATCGAGTAACATCATTATGCATGTGCAGAAACCGAAACTGCACGTCCCATTTACATGCACGGTAGTTATGTGACCTATTAAACATTATCAACTCAAATTTGTCTTATTGTCTGTTATAAATAAGATTCCAAAGTTACGTTTGACTCATTGACGCGCGCCACACGCTGTGCATTGTCCTGTTGAAATCACTACTTTTACTTTCATATCGTCAATATGCTGGGTCTACTATCATCAAAATGGTAGTTTTCAGTAACAGTCGGTAGTTCTCGATAAAGTAACACCATTTATAACATTTGCAATATGTGACCCCCAACAACACAATGGATGTACCTTTAACTCCCTGAAATCATACACTGATACTTATGATGTTATAAATGTCTATAGATATATATATATATATATATATATTACATCATACATATACACTCTATGTGGCATACATATATACGATGTTAGCCTAACATGTTTTCTTTACAGTGGAAAAAAGGTAGGTAATATTTGGTTTATTAATACGCACAACAGCAGGTTAACATCCTGAAGTCAAGTATGAGACAATGAACAAATTGGAAATAATGACTTTATTATAATGGGTTTTGTTAACAATCATGGCATTTACGTTCCCACGGCCAGAAAAATATTACTTCACATTACAGTTATATACATATAGATTTGTGTTTGTTTTTCCATGTCATTTTTATCTCCCAAGATTCAAACCTTTAAACAACAATATACAAATCCGCGAATTTTGAATGTCAAATCTGATGAGCGTGCAAAATATTTTCATGTGGAAATGAACGTTGCATGTATTTATGAACATTAGGTTGTGGCTGAAATATATGTTTCAAAGCAAGATTTAGAAAAGCTTGATAAATATTTATTACGGGTGTTTATTATGAAAGATTATGGTATAAAAGGTATGTGCATTTAGTTTCATTGAGTCATAGAATTATCATGTGATGATGTGTTTATTTACCTTAATTTGGGTACTGAAATAATGATTTGAATGATAACTGAATAAAGATTCTTGATCAATGCTTTGTCAGGTATATTTATTTATTTATCAACACACAAGTTTTCATATTGAAATCGACGAGTTTCATATGATATGGATAAAAAAATATTTTTCCAAACAAATCCATTATGTTTGTAAAGATGAATGAAATTTATGAAATTTATGAAATTTATGAAATTTATGAAATATTATGAAATATTATGAAGTAATGATGTAATGTTAATCAATACAGGTGAATCCAGGTGATACTGTAGTGTGATGTACATATGTATAAACTAGTGTAATACCACTACACATATGATGTCACAACTGTTTACAGAAATGCAACAATGTTAAAACCGCTGTCATAATGGTACCAGACTAAATGTTTTTGCCATTGAGTTATTTTGCTTGATTAATGTAATGAAATAATGTAATAGATACAATACTAAACTATGTAATACCACGTTTAATACAAAATCATTAACTCATTTATCAAAAACGGTATTACACGGAAGTCAATTTAGTATTCTCTATATCACACATATTTTTTATACATCCATCTGAATAAAGCTAAAGCTGCTTTTATGGTAATTCAGTTATCAACCTTTATCGTCTTAGGATAAAAAATTAATCACGTTAAGTGCAGTTATAGTTTATTCTTAAGATCTCTTCTTTAGTGGTAATGATCACCTTTGCCTTGTATATTGCGAAGTTTGCCAGAGGCGTTTATTACTGTCACGAACACATCAGTGGGGGGCGACAACATCCAACAAAACGTAAATAAAATGAGATGTGCTTCGGCAGGCTCCTACAAGCAGGGATAGGTCCGGATCTGTCGTAGCTAGGGTATTATCTACATTTTACTTATGTTATACCTACATCTCACCTACTTGTACATACCTATTCAGGTTCTGTTCACTCACCTTAAGATACCTGTACAGACTAGATTCTTTTGAAGGTGGTTTGGGATAAGTAAAATTAGATGTTGAAAGGTATACATGCCCACCTGAATATATCACTGTATATGTATATACCTGTTTAAGGTAAGCTGTACTGTATAGTGATATTGTTATGTTTGAGGGGAATGGGGGTGATCGAAAACACTGTGTTGGTGATGAGATAGGTTCATGTAAAAATGGAATTTTATTTACGGAATTTTTGATTTTCATAAACTTTAAGCCTATACTAAGCCTGACATATGCTGTTCAAAAAGTTAATAAAAAATGTTCAGATTTTTTTTTGAAAAGTAATAATTTCAAGATGAATAGATGCATGGCTTCTTTTTCATTATTCATATATTTAAAATATTGAAAATGGTGATCTCATTATATATGTATGACGTAGTGCATAACAGAAGTTTCTATAAATTGTAAAGATACTTGAAAATTGGAACATATGAAATACTTCTGATATCCCAAAACTTGGTTCCTTGTTATTTCATATTAGTGAATACCCTTAATTCAACTATGGCTACTGGAATATTCCAGAAAAGCCAATCTCAAACTGGACAGAGAACCCTGTTAATTGCACACCCGTAGGGATTTGCTTTGGCAGCTATATGTCTTCCCTATGTTGGTAATATTTTTTATCTAGCAGATTAAGGGTTAAGTTTTCAAGTAGAACCGAGACATGAATGATCAACTACTACATATTTGATGAGAAGATTAAGTTCATGTCAACACGTTCTCTTACTACCAACCATGAATTGTCGCTATCATTACGGAACCGCTCAAGCATGAAATCAGGTCAATCAATATCTTTATCAATATCAAAGCCAAACATAAATATGTATCGTGTGCGCAGAGCGCATCACTTTTCTGATAAGTATCTGAAAACCTTTCGTTCATAAAAACATGCATGAACAAATTTTGTTAATGATATATTATATTATGTTAATGTTAATAATATATATGTATATATTATTTTACAAGGATTTGATATATTAAACAATATTGCAAATCATGACATGTATCACGTATTTGAAGAATAACTCTTTTCTAGAAAATACCTTTTCGTTTTTTTCGTTTTTTTTCTCATAACATGTTCAAACAAATTTTGTCTGTAATACATATTTAATAGTCGACAATCGTATTCGTGTCTCAACAACGTCAAGGTCACACATTCACTGAAAAAAACCCTGAATAAAGCACACATCTTTCAAATCTTAACATGTTTGTAGGTATACCATGAGGTCAAAGTATACTTTGGAATGGGAGGAATTCGGATCTTTGTGATAGTGCATGGATGGTTGTCTGGATCTTAAGGGTGAACAACTTCATCTTTTGTTGCCTTTTATGTCAAAACTTGTCTGAGGTTTAACAAGAACTCTCTCAATATAAAATGTTGGGTTAGTTTAAACTTGTTTCTTATTGCCGTATATCAACCTAAACCTGTTACGGGTTATGTAAGTAAATATGATTTCTTTTATGAAAGGTTTATCAAACGTCGTAATATTTATGTATTTACAAAATCAATAAAGGGACAGATATTGTTATATATGGATTAATGTGTTTGAGCATAGTGGGTTCATATCGTCTCCTATTCCATTTTAAAGCTTTATTACTTATTGTTTCCAGTCAATCCAAATAACATCAATGATATGTTCACTAAAATTGATTGCTAGGTATTATTTAGAAGTTGTAAAAGACTTGCAAATTTCTATTGATAATGGTTTTGTCATTTCATTTACTGAAATGAAATTTGTTGTTTATATGTAATGTACAATCAATGACAATTATTAAATTGATATAGGACTTATATGAACATACATTTACTAAGTTATTCATAACCTTGTATATAACTTTTTATCAATGACATAGACCTGTTACCAATAAAAAACAAAAAACTATTTTATGGATATACAACTTCTTCATTCTGCTTAGACGACGTTTCAACTAGATATGTTGTCAAGCAAGTGATGTTTCAATGGCCAATCCTACATGAAGTTACCAATGTTACAATTCCTGTAAATCAGCCATTCAGAATGATCAAGCCAACATTAATTCAACCACTTAAGTGATAAAGGGAAGATACAACAGCAATATTTTGTGAAATAAAAGAGCTAGCCCATTGTATTTATTGTGTGATTTAAAAAGTGAATTTGAAATCTCTTTCTTAGAAAGTTGTTCTTGGGCAAATAGCATGAATACAGAAATTGGAAAGCTCCAAATTTTACCCCCAAAAAATGCCCATTTTTATTCTCCAGTATGAAGGTTCAAGTAAGAGCAGATGTCCTCTTAACTGTTCGAGTATTAAAGTGACATTTGTGAGGGATCATAACACACTCAATTTTGTATGGACGCTCAGAGGACCCCGCAAACGGACAATAATGTCAGGAGAAGCCTATATAAGTATAAAATGATATACATATCATTGATAACAGTTAAGAACCCTTAATACCAAGCCTAAACCATTGAGTACAGCTCACAATTTATTTTCACCCCTGCTAGGTAAAAGTTCACGCGAAAATTAGAAGATTTATTGTGTGGAAAATAGGATCTTTGAATCAGTGTAAGCTTAATACGCAAAAGTCTTGATCAGAAGTTTGTCTTTGAAGTATGTTTATTGTGACCCTAAAATTTGCCCTTAGAAAATTCGGGATCCCTTGAAGACCTAGACATTCCATAGAGGGTCTCCCTTTGGCTATTTTTTGTCATTTTAAACCCCGAGATTGGGAGGGATAAGCAATAAGTGTATAAATTTTACACCTGTCTGGTCAGGTAGGCCACTGATATATATACCTGGTTTACATCGTATACCGTTATTTCTCTGTCGATGGGGCTCAGTGGGTAGTCTCTTTCGAAGCCTGACGTGTCTTGTTTCAAGTCCACCTTTAAAAATATAAATACCTTTCGGTGTACAACGGTATCTGACAGTACATGCATCAGTAACTGTGAGGAATATACAGTACTTACACTAAAAGTCATATATATATATACTTGAAAGGTTCTTATATACACTATATGATGTATCATTACACTCTGGTTTAACTACATAAAATATCAAATTTAGGGCTTTAGGTATTGGGAGGAAAATCGAAGAAATATGAAAATGAATTTTAGAATACCCTAATATGTTAACTGAAACTTCAGGAGTCTTGATTTTCGATTCAGACAGACACTAAAGATGGGTATTATTTATGCAGGTAATGTGTGTTTTAAAGTAGATCAAGTTTTACATGAACTAAATTCAAGTATTCAACATGTAATAGACATGTTTGTCCTACTTTGTTGATTCTTGTTAAAACTGGTATTCTTGTTGCTATTCAGTACAGTGGTATTTATAGAGAGATGTATATAAGACAAGGTGGTGTCTTGTGACGTTGTTTATTGAATATCTTGTTACTGTTACATTCAAATGAGATAAAATATTATTTTTAACCTCTTTGTTTTCATTTCTGCCTTTTTGTATTGAAATAGTGGTTATCGTATATATTTTGGATAAAAATATATAAGCAGTTTTCCAAAAAGTAGTGAATTGATCGAAAGTTACGTGTGCAATTTCTACTTTTTGATTTGATGGCTCATTACCCTATATCATAAATTGATATCATATATCATATAATAATCACTGTATACCGTGTATATATATACACCATACAATATACCATATATCATTTACCATTTACCATTTACCACATACCACATACCACATACCACATACCACATACCACATACCAAATATCATATACCATTTACCATTTACCATATATCATTACCACATACAATATACAATATAAAATATATCATTTACTATATACTATACACTATATACCAGATTATGTGAATCTTGTTCAAGTTACCTTTAACAATTACTATGAATATGTATACATACATTATTTATGCGCCATTTATCAGTTTCATTTTTCATCCTATTCTTTGCAAAGATTCTACCCTAAAATTAAATAACGGGTTAAGTTTTTCAGAGTTTCTTCCTGCTAGACTGGTTATGTAGGTTGCTAACGGTATATCGGTTTCCATTTCACGTTGTTTCCCTACATGGCGTTAGAGCGTGATACCTATAAACCTCGTAATATTTTTCTGAAGTTTTTGAAAATTTAACAGCCCCCAAACTAGCTCAAGGCCGTATAGTCTGCAAGAGTGATCATTTGGGTTGAGTAACGGCTTATCATTTTATCATCTTTCCTTACGGTTTTCTTCTTCAGAATTGCATAGAGATGGACATGATTAAGACGTGCAATCCATCATTTTTCACAGTTTACAAACAATAAGTTTGAATCATTTACATGACTTTAGTTTTTAAATTTCAAATCAAAGTTAAATGTTTAAAAACAATAAATTTGAGTCCTTTAGATGACTTTAGTTTTTAAATTTCAAATCAAAGTTAAATGTTTACAAACAATAAATTTGAGTCTTTTACATGACTTTAGTTTTTAAATTTCAAATCAAAATTAAATGTTTACAAACAATAAATTTGAGTCTTTTTCATGACATTATTTTTTAAATTTCAAAGTTCAATGTTTTAGTATGCATTTTCTTGTTATTTATGAATACATTTTGAAAAAGGTATGAAGTTTCAAATAAACAATGCAATTTTGCATTTGTAAGAAAGATTATTGATTGAAATACCTGTTCCTATACAAGATGCTTTAAGTTTCCTTTTATCTCTTGGAATCTTATCTTAAACTTGACTATTTTGTCTGCCTAGTCAGCAAAAAGGTTCAATTTCAAGATTTATATAGTCTAAAAGGATTGCGTAGCTCTTTTCTAAGCTATCTACATCCTTTAAGTTATGCAGAAAATCCCAGGTGATGGCTAACATATATAAAACCCTCAGACTACAGGAGAATACCTGGGGACAATAATACAGGTGAGGATCGCTTATAAACACCTGTGGAATCTAGATTGTCGATTTCAAGTGTTTGTAAACAATATGTGTTGACCTATGCTCTGAAAGAAACTACCGGTGTCAATTTTGTTTAGCTTTTAAGAAGGCCATTTCCAGGCTATGATGTGAGTGGTGACACTTTATACTCGTAATAAGCTTCTCATCGGTGTACGTTTCCCTTGACACGTTAAGGAAATACTTTTCTTACCTATATGAGTATACATCTGTATTGTTCCCAAGTATGGATCAACATTCATAGAATACAATGATGTTGAAAATATGATTTATTAATTAGAATATATTATACTTATCTTACCTTCCCGAGTACACCATTTTTACCTATTTGAGCACACCATTTTTACCTATTTGAGTACACCATTTTTACCTATTTGAGTACACCATTTTAACCTATTTGAGTAACTCTTTGTTTTCTATTTGAGCACACCTTTCTTCCCAATATATACACTTTTCTTATGACTTACCATTCATATATTTACTTGCAACACCTTTCCTACATACTTTACAAAGTTATATATAGTTTTCTTACGGCATGATATATTTTACAAATTTCTCACAATAAAATATGTCCAGATGCTCTTTATCAAACTAAAAAAATAATATAATTTTTTACTTCATCATATTTTGGTCAAATCAATACAATTTGCAGTACAACTTATGGGTGGTCAATTTCAAGAGTTAAAAGACTGTTATTGATAATGGTACATGTTTCCATACAGAGTAAATGGCGAGTGATATGTATATAAGATGTATATTGCTGTCAAACAGAGACACTGATGATCCATGAAGCTCAAGGTCAAGGTTCATTCACCAAAATGTGTCATCAATGCATGCCAAATGAAATTAACCACATGTCATTCACCAAACAGTCGTTGAAATTGACATGGGTCATAAAATCAACCACATGATTGTGAACTGTTTATGAACTGGAATAAACGGTTTTAGTATGAATAGAAATATGTGGTAGAAAATGCTTGTTTATTTATCTTCTGGTGTACTTTGAATACAAATAGACATTATTATAGAGAATGTTTTTGCTTCTAGTTTGAATAAGATTTGGCATGCTGAAGTGAATGAGAAATTTTTTAGTCAGTTTATGCATGAATCTAGAAGTCGGTTTGGAAGAAGTATGTCTATCTATGTTTTAGGTATACAATTACCTATATCTAACTTTATTAAAGGAACAATCCGACCAAACTATATTTTTGGAAACCAAACCTCATGTCTATTATTTTTGGTAATTTTTGGTTGGGCTGGTAACTTATTCTTTATTTTCTTAAATTTTGACATTTATATGTTTTAAACGTATTTTATTTCATAAACATGAAATTAGGATTGGCGAACAAGCAAAAGGCTTATTTCAACGCCGCTCCAGACATTTATATTGACTAAATAGTACATTTGGGGTGACTGCCTTTCAAGCTTATTTCATTTGCAATATATGTTTCATATTGACTTTTATCATTCATATGAGCATAAATGCCGGATTTAAAAAAAAAAAAATGTTCTACATAAAAGCTAGTCATACTGCCATGTCTATATCAACAGGTCACAAACTTATGTCTCTTAATTAGGTCTTCAGACTTTAGTCTGAAAGACCTATTGTTATTACCCGATTTTCCTTATTATTATTATTATTATTATTATTCTTTTCGGTAATTTTGTGTCACCTGTACTGCCTAAACTAGTGATGCAAATTCCATGAAACTTACAGGGATGATAGCTTCTGGGCTGAAATTGATACAGATCACAAAAAATCCTGACTTCCGGCTTCTGTTTTTGTGTTACAGCCCCTTTAAATTTCGATTTTTAACATGGGATTTTTTTTCAAAGTGCACTTAGAGACTTGAAACTTTTTGCAAAAGATGCGCATTGATCTGTTTAGCAAAAAAGCAAATCATGAGAAAGTCGTTTGTCACGTGACTTAGACGCCATTTTGATTTTAGAGTATTTTTTTGCATTTTCAGCCTTTCCGACACTACCGATCTTAAAAAATCTTCTCCTCTGAACATACTGGTGGTACAGAGCTGAAACTTTTACAGAATGTAGCTGATGCATTGTACTTAAAAGGATACCTACATAGAAAATGGAAACCTCAAAACTATTTTCACAGTGCCCCTTCAAATTTGTCCGAAAATCGAAAAACTTGAAAATACGCAAACTTCAAGGGCAGATAACTCGAATACCTAACAAGGGAACTTTATAAGTTTTTCAGGTAAGGAAGACACATATGTCATATACAGGAATCAATCAGGAAAATGCTTGCGTAAAGTCATTTTTTATCTGTAGAAATGTCGAAAAAATGTCATTTTTCAAAATTTAATTTTTTAACATGGGCAAAATTTTCAAAATAGAACTAGCGACTTGCAACTTAGTTTAAACGATAGCTAATAACCTGACAAAAAAAGTAAATCAAGACGAAATCGTAGGTCACGTGGTTTCTATAGTATAACGCATTTCCTTTGTTTCCGTTCGAAGGTCTGCTTTTGGCGGCATGCTCCTTGGCAAGAGGTTGCGGGAACCTTGCATCTTTTCACTATTTTCATTGTATCTTTTCTAAATATCAACTTAGAGACTTGCAACTTGTTTTAAAAGATACACAATGACCTTGCCTACAAATCAATAAAGCTTATAATATTCTTAGCAGGGGTAAAAATTTTATATTTCAACATTTCCATCGTTCTTCAGTCTGGTCTGCTTTTGGTGACATGCACCTTGGCAGGAGCCAGCGGAAAGCTCTGATCTCTTCAACATTATGTAAAACGTGGACAAGAAGGAAAGATTGCTTTGGCTACAATGCAGCAGTCTGAAGACCGTCAGTACTGCCCTGGCAGTCCTAGTGTTATGACTATTATTATAACTTATTGTTAATCACTGATTTTATCCATGTCAGCATCAATGCAAAATAAGATAATTTAGTATTGTATTAACGAAGAACTGCAATTTAATTAAAAACAAAGTTTCTTCTTTTCACTTCTACATAGTTCTATAAAACATATAGTTATTCTTCACAATTTCATTGCGAAGAACTGCAATTTAATTAAAAACAAAGTTTCTTCTTTTCACTTCTACATAGTTCTATAAAACATATAGTTATTCTTCACAATTTCATCTTTTCACTTCTACATAGTTCTATAAAACATATAGTTATAGTTATTCTTCACAATTTAATTTTAATTTATGCACTTTCTCAATCAAATAGTTTTGAATTATGTAAACATAGATATATGTCTCACTCAACCTAAAATGAATAATACTATTAATTATTGATAAATTATTGGATATAGTCATGCTCCATTTGATCCCAGACATATTTTAAGTCAATGTAAGGAACTACCTATATGTGTCATGTAGGTGTCCTATATGTCTATATAGATAATATCAACAGACGTGTGTCGTTATCGCACTTCGTATTGACACATGGATATCTTTAATATCTTATATTGACACGTGCCGTCGTGGTGTTGACATTATCATAAGTGTGTTTTATAGGGCAATCTAATTTGATGGCAATTATGTCCTCGCTAATTATGACACTGCTATTACATTACATTATGATATTAGGATAAGTATTGTTATTAGTATTGCATGAACAATGAAGAAATTACACAGCTTTACTTCATATTATGATCATTGAATCTCATACGGTTTGCGAGCAGCGATAATTTGCATACCTTTGGGAAACATAGAGTATGATTAAGTCAAAGTAATGTGAACCTATGTCATTTGTCGTAAGTAAACATGAAAGTTGATTGAAAAAAAAAATATATATATATATATATATATATATATATAAATGAAACCGGTTGGAGAAAAAACACTGTTTTTATTTATTTGTAAACCCAGTGCAACCTTTAACCTGGAGATTTGATTTTTAGTGAGTAAATAAATAAATAAATAAATAAATAAATAAATAAATAAATAAATAAATAAATAAATAAATAAATAAATAAAAGTAAATATATATGATTCTGCAATAGTTTATCTTAATCACGTTATTTGATCATGGTTTTCTTATTACATCATCCAAGCATCACAGAAGATAAGGATGTCATTTATGATCAACTTCTTTATTTAAGCATGGCAATGTTTCAGGATCTTTATACTGTTATTAAGCATATTCATGATATCGGTATAAGGATTTATACCAAAACATCACCATTGTTGAATGAAGAAGTTGATCATCCACAAGTTTTCTGATTTCTCTATAATACCAAAAATCTCCAATACTTCATTCAAGCATTACATTACTTCATAAATGATGTCATATAAAAAGTGTTATTTCACTTAGTTGAATAACATGATATAAATTCTCATCCTCATTTATAATGTTGAATGATATATTGTGAAAGAACATCATAACAATAATATTCATAAGCTAATGAAAATGTAACACTTAATTTCTAAGCTATAGGAAAGCTTTGAAAATATTAAACCAGCAATGTATACTAGAGTGTGTCGTGAAATGTTTAATTTCTTAATTGATTAAATCACGCCAAAGCAACTCAGTGTAAGTAAAGGATGTCTGACTGGTGACTGTACAACAATGTGTTGTGTATATATGCTCAGAGGGGCAGTGACATACATTGATATACATCTGACATATATATATATATTCCTTCCGATAGATTTCAGCCATTTGATCACCCATGTCAATGGCAAGACCAGTTGAAACATGAAATTGACGATTCATGGAATGAAATTCTTTGTATTGGATTACTTGTTGATTCTAACTATAAGCCTTTTGAATGATAGTTTCAATTAGTATAGGTTGTTTAGTGTTTCTCAGTTTCATACAATTTCTCTTCTAAGATATTTTGTCCACCAGGTACAGAAATTTTACTAGAATTTTGAAATGTAAATTAATCAGAATTAGACAGTAATGAAATCAGCACTGTTGGTTTAAACATATTTTATTCACTGAGAAAAGGATATAAGGACAAATTATAACTTTATAGAATACCTTAGATTCCTTTGTATGTTTATTAATATTGATGTTTATCTTTTTTACAAAAAGATTTGATAGATTTTTAAGAAGAAACAGTATAACATGAGGAAAGAGATTTAACAGAATTCAATAAAAGAGTTAATTGATGTACAAATCAATTTCCCTCACTGATAAGTCAATGCTGTAAACTATTAATTATGTTGTGTTTCTCAAATTATATGATTCATAAAAATCCATAATCATTAATCAGTTATCCCATTCACACATCCTAATTTGTTTAACTCTACGAATATACTGTCAAGTTGCCATAATAATCTCCATAGTCACAGTCAATACTAGAATATATCTCTATTTCACTTAAAGCAATTTTGAAGTAAAAAGGAGAAATCTTAATTTCACATTTTCTCACCATCAGTATAAATATAGTAAGCCATAATATCATAATTCTCTAATATTAGATATAAAAACCTATACGGGGGCAGTTGGTACACACCAAAATCCTTTCCATCAAAACTCTTAATCTACCATTCTCATTTCAAATAAAGAAATTCTCAGATTGAATGGGTATTACCTACATAGGAAATATAAGCTTAAAATGTCTCAACTATTTCTACATTTGTCATGGGAACGTCTATTTTTTCTTTTGTCCAAAACGTAACAGTTATTTTCTCACGTAAGTAACTCGGGGTATATGTCATATTTCATGTCAGAGGCTAGTTGTCAAACCACCCTTGTAACCAAAGTAATAGTATCTTACGTTTTTTCAGTGTTTCACAAGAGTTGACAATAAAACTCCTCTATCCAAACTCTATGACCCTTCGTGACCCGCTTATACCTACCTGCGGCCGAGGTTCACTTCAGAGAAAGATGTTTGTTTCGCGTTTAAATGTTTGACTTGCATTTCCTTCTCTCAGGTGTTTATAACATTTTCCCACAGGTTTTGGTTACCTTGAAATTGTCAAAGGTAAAACATTTCCCCCTAATTGAGCTGCAAAACAATTATGCCTCAATTAACAGTTTCAATTGTGAGCAAAAACATGGTGTTGTTTATTTCAATCATCATAATGAACAATAAGTAATTAACGAGCTTGATTACCAGTTTGTGTATCAAACAGTGTCAACAAAATTCATGATTTTTTTTAATATTATACTATTTTTAAAAAACTTTTTCAAGGTATTATGCATATGGCTTATGGCTTATGTGTATAATTATAAAACTGTTACATGACATTGATAAAGCAGTAGGATTTCTAATTTTTCTGTTACATGTCGTGTTTGATGATGTATTTTGTTTCAAAACGTCTCTTTTTGTATGGTGCTTTAAATGCATACATTGGATCATAAAGATGCTGTACGCTTTTACTGACATACAAATTTGCATCATGGAAAATGAGTTATGCTGTTACTGACATATATGATGCGTACAAATTTGCATCATGGTAAATGATGTGTGCTATTACGGACATATGATGCATACAAATTTGCATTATAGAACATGAATTATGCTGTTACTGACATATGATGCATACAAATTTGCATCATACAATATGCTGCATAAGTTTTTACTGATAATGTATGCTGCATACAAATTTGAATTTTAGAATAGGCTGATTTTACTATTACTGACTACTTTGCATCATAGATTATACTCTATGAGAAATATACTCTACTGTATAGGATAAATAGTCTATGGTGAATCTGGTATGTAATATGTTAATGTAGATAACACAATATCCTGACATTTGATATATACTCTGTTGAATGATACCTGTTTTATCCTATATGGTATAGTTTGGTTGTTGAATGATACCTGTTCTATGCAATATGGTATAGTTTGGTTGTTGAATGATACCTGTTCTATGCTATATGGTATATTTTGGTTGTTGAATGATACCTGTTCTATGCTATATGGTATATTTTGGTTGTTGAATGATACCTGTTCTATGCTATATGGTATAGTTTGGTTGTTGAATGATACCTGTTCTATGCTATATGGTATATTTTGGTTGTTGAATGATACCTGTTCTATGCTATATGGTATAGTTTGGTTGTTGGATGATACCTGTTCTATGCTATATGGTATAGTTTGGTTGTTGAATGATACCTGTTCTATGCTATATGGTACAGTTTGGTTGTTGAAAGATACCTGTTCTATGCTATATCGTATAGTTTGGTTGTTGAATGATACCTGTTCTATGCTATATGGTACAGTTTGGTTGTTGAAAGATACCTGTTCTATGCTATATCGTATAGTTTGGTTGTTGAATGATACCTGTTCTATGCTATATGGTACAGTTTGGTTGTTGAAAGATACCTGTTCTATGCTATATCGTATAGTTTAGTTGTTGAATGATACCTGTTTTATCCTATATGGTACAGTTTGGTTGTTGAATGATACCTGTTTTATCCTATATGGTACAGTTTGGTTGTTTAATGATACCTGTTTTATCCTATATGGTACAGATTGGTAGTTGAATGATACCTGTTTTATCCTATATGGTACAGATTCGTTATTGAATGATACCTGTTTTATCCTATATGGTACAGATTGGTTGTTGAATGATACCTGTTTTATCCTATATAGTACAGATTGGTTATTGAATGATACCTGTTTTATCCTATATGGTACAGATTGGTAGTTGAATGATACACATTTTATCCTATATGATACAGATTGGTTGTTGAATGATACCTGTTTTATCCTATATGGTACAGATTCGTTGTCGAATGATAATCTGTTCTATGCTATATGGTACAGCTTCGTTGTCGAATGATAATCTGTTCTATGCTATATGGTACAGCTTCGTTGTCGAATGATAATCTGTTCTATGCTATATAATGCTGAATATGGGTACATACCCTTTAATGTAATACCGCAAAACATCTTTAGAGCACAAAAGTTTCAACTCAGGTGTGTCCGGAAATGTTATGGATATTTAAAAGCAAGACTATTACCTTACGGTTAAGCTTTTAAAGAGGTTCAGTAAGATTTAAAACTGAAATATTTCCTTTCTAAGGTGAAATGCTTTGACTGGTTTAATGTCTAGACTGAACTTTTAACTGGCTCATCTTGTACAGTTATTCCTTGTTTGTCCCCATGACCTGGGGGGACGTTTATTCAAGAGGGGCAAATTTATGTCCTCATTTGAACCAACGCACCATCAAAATACTTATTTCTGATCATTATTACCCTGTGTGTAGAAAGCTTCAGTTCGGATGGTATGAAAGGTATATAATGTACGTCTCTCTCCTACAATGGTATGTGTATTGTTGGTGATAAAGAAGGCTTGAAAATAGGTGGTATATAGAAGAATCTCAAGTGTGAATATACGGTCTAGTAAGGCTGCTTACAGAGAGGTTTGAGTCAGCTGGGGGCGTCAATTTCAACTCGGTTCTATTGTATATCAGATAAATATCTCCACGTGTCCTCGATTTGTCTATCACAGTAAAGGACCAATTTTCTGCTGCTTTTTGACGATATTCTGCCAATTTGAGTAATTTGCTTTTAATTCCTCTACCCAGTGTAGGGATGGAATTTGATGTATATAACACTTCATTGATGCTCGTCATTGCGGAAAAATTAAACGGTGTCATTTTCTCCAAGTTTAGAGTTTCTGAACTTTTCTCTTTCATAGCATGGTTCATAAAGGGAGGAGAAAAGAGCGAAGGGGTTTAATATTTGTATACAATACTTGATGAGTTAGTTCTTGTCTATTAGGTCTCTATTGGTGAAGATGATGACATGTCTCTGTCTATTTGGCATAGGATAGGTATATATCTGACACCAGTCACTCAATAGCATATAATGTGATATATAAGTACATTAACATAGTGATTCAACTAATATGGTGAGGTGAGTTGGTGTTAAACGCCGCTTTCAAGAATATGACTTTTGACCAAATGTTAATGCTATATAAATTCCTGCAATGAGTGAACTATCATTCATGTGTAAAGTGTATATCAGTCACTAAATAGAACATAAAGTACCATTATTATATTAATTACTTTGAGAAAGAGATGCAACAAAATTCAATTGACCACAGATTGGTTAATGCAGTCAAAAAGGTACTTCATTGATGTAAATTTATGTTGAACATTTTAGTGATATTTTCCTTCAAAAAGAAACTTTGTGATATTTTCTTTATCATTTTTGGTTTTTAAGATAAGCAAAACTTTAAATCATGTTATATTTTAAAATATTTATTTACATGTTTTTATAATTGAAACTAATGTTTATATTTTATACTATGGTTATATTGACACAGTTAATGAACTTAAGAAAGATAAAATTTATTACATTTAAGTAATGTTAAATGTTGTTCACTTGCAATCATACTGTCAACATTTATAAAGTTAACAAGTTCACCAAATTGAATTTAAACACTTACAAAGTACTAGGTTTTACCTTTTGTATTTGTTGAATCAAATTAATCACAACAGAGAAGAGACATTCTCAATGTCATGTATATATCACATGTAATTGATAAGCTTGTATATTCAGATGAAAGACTGTTGTATACAGGGGAAGGATTTGAAGGCTTCTGGTCCCCATAAAGAAACGAGGTCAACCTATTCTTATTGCTGATGTAATGTTAGAGCATTTTTATTAAATGTTTAAAATATGAATTGAAAATTGTTTTTGATGTAGAATGAGGAAAATGGTTTAATGACATTTCTAGCAATAAATAAATGATTTAATTGTTTTAGATAAAAATCAATATAACTTATTTTATCAAATTTTCTTGTTAAACTCATCAATCACATATTTTATTGTTATGTTTGTAATTGTATATAATACAGTATGTGGATAATGATGTGATTGAAGAATGAAAGATTCAACTGAGTCAGCAAATTTTGGTTTAAAATAAACATAAAGAATTTATGTTCACTTCATACAACCAACTGTTGAATATGTTGTAGTTTCTAAATTCTTCTCCAAATATGCACAAATTGGCGAGTTTTTTTAGTTTTTAAGACAAAATTAATCAGTCACACAGTTTTGGGATATCTATGTTGATTGTTAATCGACCTTGGCCCCCTTGTCTAAATCTAGCACACAATTGTGTTTGCAGATAAAGAAGAGTTCACAAGGGGAGATCACTCTTGTTTGGTTTCCTGCTCACTCAATATTTGATGTTGTGAAAATCAATTCATGACCTTATTGTCGCTGAAGAAGGAAGGAAATGTGTTATGTTAAGTGAATTGGTGGATGAGACAAATGCCCAAATCAATTATGAAATATTTCAAAGATGTTAAACAAGAATATATTAATCATTTCTTCACATCAGAAAATTTGTCATTTGGTTAAAAAATTATTGTCATCCTTTGCATTTTTTAATGAAATAGAATCAGGTTAACAAATGTTATTTATAACCACTATGATTCATATTGATTCAGATGTTATATTCAGATGTGCATTTAAGAATGTTAAAATATACACTTTTCTCTAAACTTATTAATAAAAAGTGAAATTAGTAGAGCTGATCCTTTTCAGGACTCGGACACATTGGTGTTAATGTATTGATGGAAAATGGTGTTTAAAATAATTTATGATATTTCTGATATGATTTTATCCTTATAAATCAAAAGATAGAATAATATTGATATCAATACTTATTAATGTTTTATGTAATGAGCAGAATGCCTTACTTTAATAAGTAGAAAGTAATGTTGCTATGATTATTTTAAACCAATCCATTAGATAAAGTAATTGCCAAATAAACTCCTCTCAAAATAGTAGCAGATACACAAGGAAGACCTAAGCAACCCTGTACCTTGAGATGTATGCTGTGTACTTTATGCCTTACTCTGTGTATTAGCATAAGGCAAATCATACTATGAAACTAGATATTTCTGGACTTTATAATATTCATAATTGTAATAAACATCGGTATTAATATTCATCAATCTTCATCAATGTAAGAACATTATTATATTGTTTTCCATACTCTTTGGAAATTGTCATATCTTTTTTGTATGCTTCTGAAATTATAAACATTATGTAATGTAGAAAATTGATTTGGTTTGCACTTCTAAAATCAATTAGTGCCATACAATTTTGATGGGTAATTACCAGTCTAACTTATATTATATTACCATATTTCCTTGAATACATGCAACCCTGGGCTTCTATTTCATTCAGCACCCCTACCCCCCAGGTTCTATTTGAGGCCCAGGCTATTTTGAAGAAATACGGTATGACAGTAAAAAGTTATATTCGACACCCGGATTGTATTTACCGCAGCACCCCCTTAACCCCGGGGTTTCTTTTCGATGCCTAGATTATATTCAAAACAAGACCTTAGTACAGAAATATACTTTGAAATGTCAGTGGCAGACCCCCTGGACACCCCCCCCCCCCCCCCCCCCACCTTTTTTTTGCATGGGCGGGTATGGGGGAAACAATTTTGGAACCCCCTCCCATCCCACCCCCTATTGGTGGACCCCCCCCCCCTTTCAAATTCCTCGATCCGTCACTGAATGTGATTGTTTTCTGTAAAAGGATGGTTTCACAGCCACATTTCACATAATCGTGTCACATAATGGTTTCACATTATGGTGTCACATAATGGTTTCACAAAATAATTTCAGATCTGTTTCACACAATTAATGTTTTCCCAAATTGGTTTCACATAATGGTTTCACATAATGGTTTCACATAATGGTTTCACCAATAGAACATTTTGACATCATGATAATAGACCTACCTGTCATAAAATATCTATATAATAGTAAAACCATTTACTAATCGTTAGTTCAGACTAATCATCAGTTCGGAGATAATATCTTGCCATCATTAGTCTGAGTGTAAACAAATATTTACTCTGTTATTGATTCAGGGGCTATGCGCTAAACATTACTAACTTTCTATACTCGTTCAATCAGCCATTAATAACAGTTATTTTGGAATTTTATTATCTCAGATACCAACTGTGTTGATGTTTCTATTTGCTTGAAATAGAATCAACCTTTAATTACTTTAATCACAGTAGCGTCTGTATGGTAAAGCTTGAAAGCTCAAGGCACTCTAAAATGCGTCATAACAGAAATCGATGCCTCAATTATCTTGCCGATAGCAGCGTTGAACAGTGCTTTCAAGTAGATATACTTTGATTTATTGATTGTTGTTATCAATGGGATATGTGAAATAACAAAACTATGTTGATATTTATCTTCCCGATCATCTCTACCCTTGATTAGATGGCGTGGCATATTATATGGCATTGATGGTATTGATTTGCTATATAGCTATACAATTTATATTCGGTAATTGGGGATAGCAGTATGTATGATGAATCTTGAATCAATCGATTTTATAAAAGTTAGGCGCCCTCAGTCTCATCTGATGGTTTAACCTTAAAACGTGTAACTAAAAGAATTTTCTTCCAGTAGATAATTTCATGTGTTGTTGGTGGCTTTTTCCTCATTTTAATATAATTATCCATATTATTATTTATTTTATATTATTATGTATTATCAATAAAATAAACAATCATGGAATCGCTTCATTTAATGAAAAATGCTGAATTTCTTCATTTGGTAGAAAACAGCTATTGAATTTCCTAATTTCATGAAAAAAACAACTAGGTACTGAATTTCCTAATTTCCTAAAAAAAAAAAACTACTACATTTCCTAATTTCATAAAAATATTTATACAACTACTGAATTTCCTAATTTCATAAAAACAACAACTATTGAATTTCTTCACTTGATAGAAAACAACTACTGAATTTCCTCATTTCATAAAGAAAACAACTACTGAATTTCTTCAATTGATAGTAAACAACTACTGAATTTCCTCATTTCAAAGAAAACAACTACTGAATTTTTCACTTCATAGCAAACAACTACTGAATTGGTACCATCTATAAGATGGAGAGACAGTCATCAACATGACCCACATCAGAGTTTATACGAGGAGTTATAACAAGAATACAGGCAATTGTCTCCATCAAGATGTCGTTAACTTGTTTATGGTGCAGTTATTTCCAGCCACAGTATATTTCATTACCTGAGAGATGGTAGGCCATGAGAGAAGATGATTTAGCTTGATGATATGCAACTTCCCTGTGCAAGGCATAACTCCTTTCCCCTAATTTAAGCCTTGACGCATTTCCTTGACTTTCTTGTGCTAAAGTAGCAGAACTCTTCACCTTAACTGCTCTGATTCATTAAAGAAAATGTGACAAGGCTTGAGTTTGCCAGTGATGGAGACTGGCACAAGTTACTAGGGGTGACTATTGACCCAAAGAGATTATTGCGATAGCGATAGTCTATTGCCACTTACTATTGCGATAGCGATAGACTTTTGTAACTCACTATTGCAATAACTATTGCGATAGGTTTTTTTGTACAAATACGCAATAATCAGCTAGATGTTTTATAGGTTTTAGTAGAAATGTTTAATTGATGTAAGGAATATGGAACCAAAATCAGTAAAGAAATCATAAATGAAAAGACTTTTTGTCATTTTGCTGTTTCCTATCTCATGTTCTTCACTTTTGACATTCTAAAATGAAAAAAAAAAAGAATTAAATGCAGTGAGACTTGTGTAAATCATTCATGATTAAGGGAAATTTAATAGTTTCGATAGTATCGATAGTTAACCTTACTATTGCGATAGCGTTTTTGTATATACTATCGATATAGCACTATTGCCAAGCCAACTATTGCGATGCATCGATAGTTCAATGTATTGTTACATCCCTGCAAGTTATGCCTTGCCGAGGATAGTTGGATGATGTGGAGCCCTGAAAATCTATTCCTTTATCCCTGTGATTTATTTCCATATTGAGTCCCATATGTCATAATCCTGCCAAATAATAATGTAAACAAATAAGAGCTTTTGTTGCCTATGTCATTCAACAAGTCTAGATAAACTCAAAACATGGAACTGAAAGCTTAATTTTTTTATAAAATAGATGAATATAGAGTAATTATTAAATTTCTCAAAATTTTAATCTAGTATATTCACTTTGTCTAGACTTGTAAATAAGAACCTGGACCCATATTTTCGAAGCTCTCTTAGCACTAAGATAGTCGTAAGTGCCATACATTAACATTGACTTACGACTACCTCAGCACTAAGACAGTTTTGAAAATATGGGCCCTAGACTGTATTTAAGGCTCTTATTCATACACAGTCATGGGGCAAGACTTGGCAAACCGCTGTACCTTCGTTTACACATATTCCTTATAATCCATTTGCTGATTACGCTCTGAGAGAAAAATGCATTTTGTTGGTCTCCTGTGTATATGATGATTGACGCTTGCAAAGTGCAAAAGATATTAGATATATTGAATACGCACAGAGGGCATGTAACGTTCCAGAGCAGCGTCTAGACATGCAGGTATCAATTAGATCATGCCGTGTTCAAGTTGTTAAAGTTCACAGATGAACGTTGTTGTACAGGCTGGTGTTAACAGTAATCCATATTGATATCATTAAGCAACTTAAATCATATGCATCTTTCATGCTGTGCCGTGATGTTTTGCTATGCTGTTCCATGGTAAATTGTACATGGTGCGCGGTGCTATAGGTATTCTATTCTTTGATATATACAAGCTATTCTATAGGCATGCTATTCAAGCTGGACGGATGGACGGATGGGTGGATTAAATGAATAGATGGATGGATGGATGGATGGATGGATGGATGGATGGATAGATGGAAGGAAGGAAGGAAGGATGGATGGATGGATGGATAGATTGATGGATGGATGGATGGAAGGAAGGAATGCTGGATAGATGGATGGATGAATGATGGATGGATTGATGGAAGGAAGGAAGGATGGATGGATGGATGGATGAATGATGGATGGATAGATGGAAGGAAGGAAGGATGGATGGATGGATGGATGGATGGATGGATGGATGGATGGAAGGAAGGAAGGAAGGAAGGAATGCCGGATAGATGGATGGATGAATGATGGATGGATTGATGGAAGGCAGGCTGGATAGGTGGATAGATGGAAGGAAGGATAGATTAAATGGATGATGGATAGATGAGTGGATAGGTGGATAGATTAAATGAATGATGGATAGATGAGTGGATTGATGGAAAAGGATGGATAGCTGAACGGATATAGACAGATTCATAGATAGATGGATAGGCTTATATATATTTATATTTTTCTGCTTTTAGGCAGTAAGAATATGCAAAAAACTGACAAAGATAGACTTAAAAGAATATATTAAGCCACATATATAGTGTATTACTCTTTGGAACAGAAATTTCGAACTGTCATGGTTTTAATTCTACACAGTAGCCATAATACAGGTTACAAGATGCCTTGAGAAAAACAGGTATACAAGTCATGAATCACTGAATAAATTGACCAATGTCCACTGATATACTATCTGAGTGGTGATGGGAAGCAAAATAAATAACCAGAGTAAATAAATAAATAGCAAGCTTGCAGGAGCTTAGAGTAAATAAGAATGGAGCTGAAGTGCGGATGAACTAGGTGTGTGATGGATTGAAGAAATTTGAGCCCTGGGGGAGGGGGAGAAGGGGGGGGGGGGGGGGGAACTATATCTATATGGAATTGCTTACAGATGTTGTGTTTACTGGAATAGAGGAAAGACGCTCAAGTAATGAATTTTGAGGGGAGGGGCAAAAAACATTTATCCCTCTTTTCCTCTTCCCTTCTTCCTTTCCGTGCTTGTGATGTTGATCTTAAAATCTTTTGATAACATTTCTGCTTTCATATTATTATTTTTTGTTATGTTGCAGTTTTGATATATTTATTTTCATAAACTTAAAGGTGTTACTTTGGAATGGCATTGATGATTCTGAAAATAAATTTAAAATAAAAATTGCTTTTTAGAATGTTGAGTGAAGTTAATGGTACAATACTAGAAATATTTTCTTTGATTTCATCTCTTGATATGATAAACGTCTATCTGAGTTGAGTGGAAACTTTTAATCAAATTTAAACCTCAAAATGGTCAAAACTTTATGTATATAAAAATGTATGAAATTTCCATAAATTAATCATTCAACTTTTATTATTTTTTCAAATTAAACATATTTTCGTTAAACTTATACTTACACTTCACAAACCAAAAAATCATAAAAAAACAAAAAGTGCCCATTGAAAAAATGTGATGACATGGAAGGGCTAGGCAGACCGGTGGAGAACACAGACGTCCACCAAGGGTTCAAGGCCTCAGTGAGTAGACTGGGCAAGGCATGTAACAACAGGCAGCCTTCATCAAACATGACACGTCTACTGTATGTGTGTGTGCTTCCCTCACCCAGGTGTAAGTCCATGCAAACACATTTGTAATACCATTCACTGAACTGTTTCTAGGGCCCTGCTCTGCCGCTTCATTCACAAGTCAACCTCGGTGCTGATTGGTCAGATTATGTCACTGCTCTGCCGTCCCCCAAAGCCATATCCCCCCCTCCATGCTCCCTCCCCCTCTCCTCCCTTGAGAGTCTTCCTTTACCTCGCTGCTAGATCATTTGAATTATGTCATTTCTCATTAAAATCATTCCCTCCATAATTTCTTCAACTTCGTTAAATTCTCCCCCATTCCTCAAAATCTTTCCGTTTTAACCCCCCAGTATTACTCCTCCTTCTCATTAAAATCACCATTTCTTCAACTGCATTAAATTCTCCCCCATTCCTCAAAATCTTTCCCTTTTAATCCCCCCAGTATTACTCTCCCTCCCCCTCCCCCTCATTAAAATCACCATTTCTTCAACTTCATCAAATTCTCCCCCATTCCACAAAACCTCTCCCTTTTACCCTTCCAGTATCACTCCCCCTCACCCTCCCCCCAACATATTCCCCTGGCGCTGGTGTGTGAGAGTTGTCCTCTGAAAGTTACTCCGCTTCCAGATGGTCCTCGGTGCTATCTTCACAGGATGTCGACATCAGAGAAATATAACACTGACGCTGCTGCCCGTCCCTGCTTCATTACAGGAATGGTGTAATGTACGTCTGCTATAGACGCCTATGGTTTCCGTGTTGTCATTTTGGTCTTGAAGATAAGGCGGTGGCCAGTGTGTCTCCACTGTGCAATTAACTTCCTTTCTTTAAGAGCCTTGATAAGAAGAGTAAAAGCGTCTTTAATCATAATTTGTGGAATAAGATGCTTGGCTGACTCATCCTGTTTAGTATATCAACACATTTTTTCTATTGAAAAAAATTTCGGAAGCATTCTGACATTGCAAAGTTTTAAGATTCCTGTCGCTTGTCGGTATATGGAAGATGGATGGAGGGAGGAAATGATGTCTGGGCGGAGGAACGACTTGACAGGGAATAGATTATATTCTGCAGGCAATGAGGAGGCTGATGATGACTTTGAGAGCTCTGTGTGATGACACTTGCGATAAGAAAATGACCAGTGGGGATGACGATGCTTAATATGCATGCATGGAATAGAAAGAGTATGGAATGTATACAGATAGTTCAAGGTCATTACTTACAGAAAAAAAAAATTATCCTTGCTCCTTAAGTTGTTGAATTATTTGCTGTCAAAACATTCTAAGAGGCCAATTGACAGGAATCTTAACTCAGAATACAGGATTGACTACTGCCTATAGTTATGAATAAGCACAGATACAGGGTGAGATTCAGCCAAAATTATCATTAATGTCAAATATTTTGATCTTTGGAAATGTAGACTTGCTAAAGGTCTCTAGACAAAATAAGGCTCATTTGACTCTATATGGTCTAGTCTTACACTCTGAAAATAGTATTTATTCGTATTTTATTAAATATAAAAAATGAGCCTGTGTGCAATGGAATCTGAAAACAGAAGCTCCATTTCAATATTTTGATCAGATAGAGTGTTAGACTATATATAGACTTGCAAAAAAGGTACTGAGGGAAAAATATGATTGACTATTGTGGATTGAGATTTGGGAGGGGGAGAGTTGAACAAGTGAATGGATGAATGGAGGGATGGATGAATTGATGAATTGAGGGATGGATGGATGAAATGGATGAAATGGATGAATTGATGAATTGAGGGATGAATGGATGAAATGGATGGATGGATGAATTGAGGGATGGATGGATGAAATGGATGGATGGATGAATTGAGGGATGGATGGATGAAATGAATGGATGGATGAATTGAGGGATGGATGGATGAAATGGATGGATGGATGAATTGAGGGATGGATGGATGAAATGGATGGATGGATGAAATGGATGGATGGATGAATTGATGAATTGATGAATTGATGAATTGAGGGATTGATGGATGGATGAAATGGATGGATGGATGGATGGATGGATAATTTCACGGAAGAAGAAGGGAATAATGAATGAAAGGAAGAGATTATAATACATGGAATACCTTAGAAATGTGAAGAGGTAGAATGTTGGAAAAGCAAATGATTGATTAATGAATTGAGGCCAAATAGGAACATGTAAATAAATATATTTGGATAGATATTTCAGAGTGAATTTTGGAATGGATGATAAGGGTTATTGTCAAAATATAAAAGTATATTCAGAATCATATTAAAGATATTTTCCATAACAAAATTATTTTTTTGGAATATATATACTATGAGTAATAAGGTCAATCATCTGTAAAATTTATGGAATTTGATTTATAAATTCATCAATTATGAAAATATCATTCCCTTCATATTTGGTTTTATCTCCTAAATGTTAACCATCCAAATCATTCTACATATTCAAGTCATAAAAATATTTGATCTTTGTTTGTATTGCTTATGGCAAATTCTCAAAGTCATTTCCACAACATGCATTGCAACTGAAATTAACTCATTAATAGTCAGTAGGTCATGGCCTAGGGCAAAGACATAGAGTTCTATGTGTAAACTCAGCAACATCCTAATGGAGTAGCTGTGATATGTATATAGATTTTCATACTTCGTCATTTGAATGACTTCAAGGTCTCGTGACAATTTTCTGTCATGACTTTTCAAGATGTAGTCATATATTTCTTATTTGATGGATACCTGTCAATTAATTTAGTTATTAAGATCACTTTTGGTATTCAAGGTGAGAAATGATTACTTGACTGTTAAGAGATGTAAGTAATATTTGATTCGTATGAATGATATTTATTATTTTGCTCATTTTTGTAAAAACTTCACATTATGACAATTTTAGAAAGTACTATTCTTTTGAAATATTTCTTTAAAAGGTTAATGACTTTTATATAAATTCATCAATATAACAGGGTACCGCTACTCACACTTACAATTGATAGTAGCATTTATTAAAGTAACAATTAGTCGGTCCTCCAGACCCAAGACCAAAATATTCAATTGACGACCAGTCCAGTCTAGAAAATTGTAGCAAGTTTAGATTCCTCAGCTTTCAGAATCAAGCCATTTAGGGCTCCATTTTATGTAGTTATTTTAAATTTAAAAAATTTAAAAATATTGTTGTTGATAAGGACAAAACTTATTTCTGAGGCTAAATGATTTTCCATGTTCTTGAAATATGTTCCACTCTTGTAAATAGCTGTCTATCAAGTTAACCAGTCCTGGTTGTCAGCGATCCTTGTCTTTTCAAGTATTGATGCCTTTCTTTTCGTCATGGCTTTTTATTCAAAGGGTGGCATGAAAAGGCTGCCAGGAGATAATTGCAATTAGCATGATTAGTGAATGTGAGCAGACAGTGATCAATGAAACAGACGCATCAAATACATACACGCATGAAGCTGTTCTCATTGGAACATCTCCTTCATACGAAATTGACATCTTCCTACTTTCGTCAATTTCAAATTCCATTGTAATAAACAAGTGAGATAGATGACCGACATGCTTAAAAACGATTTAGAAGGATTTTGTCCGTTCCTGGAGTGAAAATATGGTAAATAAAAAAAAGACCCAAGGCAAGAATTAATAACATCTCGGCTGTTATTAAGATGTTATTCATCAATCCTTCCACTGACTGCCATTCTGACCCTTTATTGCTTTTCCTTGAAATTCTGGAATTTTGATAAGCGGAGGGGAAGGAATGAAATTGACAAGGCAAACACAGGATCCGTTGCTTGATAGATGGAACATGTCTTGTACTGCTTGCAGGCTGAGGGAAATGTACGACAAGCGCCAGTCTCGACAGGCGGCCAACGGTGCAGAAAGAGAAATAGACGTGGCTGGAGACCTGAAAATGAATAGACATGGACAGAATTTAGTTGAAATATACATCGACTGGTCAACTGTGAAATGAACAATGTAAGGGTTATGTAATAAATAATGAAATCTAGTTGAAAAACGGTTGAGAAAGAGAAAGTGAGGATGATGACATATATTGTGGAAAGCTTTTATGTGAAAAGTACAACTGTGAAATTTACAACTATGAAATGAACACCTGTTAAACATACAAAATGAAATTTATTAATAAGACTATAAACATAAGTATGGAGAGACCTTCCTCAGTGGAAATAAATTGAATGAAGTTAAAATGTACAAAATAAAGATAAAATTTTACAAAAATGCAATTTATGATTTTACAGATTACATTAATTTCGATCATTTGGGTCCTGGAACAAATTTTATGCTTGCATTTTTAAAAAATGAATTCATTGTTAGCAATAAAAAGTTATGTATCATGTTGTTATTGCTGTGAATTATTATGAAGTTCAGCTACGTATTTAAATCATATTGTACAGCGACATAATGCATTTGACATGCAGTTTTGACCTTATATTTGAAAACAATTCCTGATAATACATACAATAGTTTTAATGAGCGAATTGTTACTCTCCTTTTAAGATTAATTACTCACACATTGTGAAGTACGATTTTATCATGAAATCCGTAATTTGTTTTCACATATTTGCCAGCACAAACACATAAAGATATACTGATGTAATCTGTTATCAACACATGAGAATACATGGTGTGTGTTGCATCCTGTTATGTGTCAATTTCAATTACGACAATGAGGGTTACACCAAGAACACTACATCAATTTCTCAAACAAGATTGTAGTTGCGTTGATAACATTTTTGCAAATTTGTGGAAAAGAAAAATATGACAAATTACTGATAAGTACAAGAAGAGGGAACTGAAGTCATTTTCATGGTTTGTTCTTTCTGCATTTTTAGCCAGTGTCAAATTTTGGAATTTTTGAAAAAAGTTTTTAAAATTCTGAGGCGAAAAATGTAATCATTTTATGATAGGACAGATATATATAATACTTTTTGAGCCTATACCCATATAGAGAGTTTTTTGCCCCTTCTTTAAGTTTGAAAAAACGTATAGTTTGTCATCTCTGCAGATATTACCAAACACATCAAATTAAGAGTGGTGAAAATCAATCAAATTTGGTAAGTCTAAAACACTAAAAATAAAGATAAATGAAATGGATTGAATGTGAAGACCTCCTTTTAAGTGATTTAAAGTGTTTTTTTTAGTTTGACGATTTAAAAAATATTCCTTCCTGAGACTGGATGTTGATTGAATAATATAATATCTGGTATATAATTTATGATATAGACTTATTGTGCAGATGTGCAGGAACGTAAGTTGTTGAATTAGTGTATTTGATGTTGACTTCCATCCATTGATGGAGTTAAAGACGGGTTCTATTGGGTATTTTTTGTGGACACAAAATTCAAGATGATATTCCTGTTTATCATCCAAAACTGGGTTCCACAGGAGATATCGCTTGTATGAGATCAAGCCATATCTCCTAGGAGATATCGTTTTGACAGTAGATTTTGAACAATGCCCTGTTGGCGTCAGCTACATGACATCACAATGGTTTGCATCATCAAGTAATGACATCACAATGCTATGACGTCATAATCATGATGACATCACAATGTCGTGACATCACGGCACTTGAAGCCAAATGGCAGTTTTGTGTTCAGATATGTTAATTTTTCATTAAAAACTAATGAAGAATGATTTTGGATGATAAATAGAATCTCACCCTCGTGTCTTCTGATATCAAATATATCAACACTCGTTGATAAAAGTCAAAATATCCTCGGCAAGCCTCGGATATTTGTAACTTTTATCAACTCGTGTTGATATATTTGATATCAGAAGACACTTGGGTGAGATTCTCTATTTATACATATATGTTATCAATACATGATTAAAACACAGTCCAGTTAAGTTATATAACTGAGAGTCACATTTTATGACTTAATATTTGACAATTTAGCACACATTCGTTGAAAAATAAAAACAATGAGAAGTCATTCATTTGGACTGCGAGTGTCGAAAGCTTCTGATACGTCTAAAATTTGGCAATTATAAATCAACTTTATGAATGTTATCATCAACTTTATGAATATTATACCAATATATATATCTTTTATTTTAAAAAGTGTAGAATTAGTGAAAATACAGCATGTTTTTCGTTTCTAGTATAAAAAAAACCAAGATGGCGGATAATGCTGATATATCATAATAAAGAACAGTGACTTTAACCGTTTGGCTGACTGGAAGTAATCTGTTATTGAATGGACTTTGAGTGCACTATTGACAAGGAATTTGTAAGTTTGAGTTTATATTTGGCATCAATAACTTCCTACACTTGACTCTAGATCTAGTTGTTATAGGAAGTGTCAGTCAAGATGGAAGGAAGTACTCCAGCTAGATGTGACAGTTAGATCGTGATATCATCCTCTGTCACAAATTTATCTAAATTTTCATTTATTAGAATAGATCACTGTTTAGTGGTAGCTGTTTATTAACCCTAAAAATCTCAAATAAATTTTTTTTTTAAATAAATAAATAAATAAAAATTATTTTTAACAGATCAAGCTTTCATAGTGAAGTAGGGTATGTATATTAAGTGCTACATGTTATATATTAAATATTAAATTTTATGTTAACTTCATGCATTTAATATAATGTATATAGTGTTCTAAGGAGAATAATTTGCAGGTTTTAATACAGGAAGATGTGACAGTAAGATTATGATCTCATCCTCTGTCACAAATTTATCTAAATTTTTCATTCCTATATATTAAAATAGATCACTGTTTATTTGTAGCTGTTTATTAACTCTAAAAATCTCAATTACTTGTTTTAAATTGTAGAAAAATATTGTACAGATTGAGCTTTCATTTTCAAGCAGGATAGGTATATTAAGTGCTGCATATTATTTATATAATAATACATATACAGACAAACAGAAATCTTTTTCAATAATTTAGGCCATATAAACCATAATCATTCTATTTTGACATTGTATAGTCACTTGAATAAATAAGTTATATACATAATAATAATATAAATATAAACTAAGAACTTGTAAAGCGCTAAAATCCAGCCAGTTTAACTGCTCTAAAGCACTGTGAGAGAATGCAGATACACTTGATTTAGCCGTATACAGGTGTGTTTTCAAACTGTTTTTGAAAATGGCCAAGTCCTCCATAAGTCTAAGTTCTAATGGTAGAATGTTCCAGAGCCGTGGAGCTGCTCTGGCAAATGCTCGATCTCCATAGGTGGTGTTCCTGGCTTGTGGAACATGCATTCATTTTATGTCAAATTTTAAAAATCTTTGTATTATACAATTTAAGCATTTTAACCATTTCGATGAATATGGAGCTGTGATATTTCCCAATTATCCTTTTGATGATAAAGTATACACATGTACTCTCAACTCACAAGATATAAGGAATCTTGCGTGGCATTTCTAGACACCCTCAAAGAATTTAGGATTGTTTGTCATGTGCAGTTGAGGGGTTAAGATAAGTTGAGTCAACATAAGGAAGCTTGTCTGATATGAAACGTTCACAGTTCAAACCAATTTCCCATGGACTTTCTATATCCAGGCTGTGGGGCTTTCAATGTGACTACATGAAAATGATATGGATATTTATATTGCTCACTTTTCTAGCCACCAGTGCATGCTCAAGGTGCTACCAATGTTATAACCCTGGTCTAACCCAAGCATGTTGCTAGAAGGTCACCTCCAACATAACATTACCAGGTACCCATTTGTACTGCTGGGTGAACAGAGGCATATTTTCAGTAAGGTCACTTACCCAGGGTGACACCATAAGTCTCTCAACTCATGTCTCAGTGTTGGGCAGGGAATCACCCTTCAAACTCTCAGTTTATCCTGCAGTGAAGAGGGTCACCCATCCATTCTGTAAGCCACAGTAATTCTTGCTGAACTTCACTGTTAACGGTTAACTGAGCTTTGCACAAGACCAGGTTCCACCACCATATGTTATCATGAACATGAATTCAAAGTTTTCTGGAATCTTATGCTATATATCGTTGAGTACTTGGTTTTCGGATGCACTTTGTTTTCGGACGGCTCACATTCAGGTAGTTTTTCATGATATTTGTAGCCATGTGACATCATCAATACAAAGGAGAGGTACCCGCTAGCGGTCAGAATAACATGTTTCGTGTGAAACTTCCTAAGATTTGTAATATCATGCAAACTTCACTCTTAAGCTTAAAATCTATCTCTATCCTGAACTACTTTTTGTATGTTATGAAAAAGACGAAAATTTGATAATTTGAACAAGTCATTCCGGCTACCGACAAAGTTTCTACGTTGTCCTTGCGTTTTTGTAATATTCTGGGTCAACTGAAGTTACATAAATAGCTTGCGATATCCCTTTTTGGTATCGACCAATCAGATGTCCGAAAACGGCATACACTCGCTGACTGTCAAAATTCCGGATGTACTCACTAAATCAGACAAGATATAGTCATCAAAACATTTTCCCCGACGAATTGTCTCCAATTTATTTTAGATAAAGCTCATATGGAGAAATAGATGATACGTATTTATTTATTTCCAAACATTTTTATTGTCAACATTGATCTGTGTCTTAAGCGTCCGAAAACCAATCACTCAAGGTTACCTTCACGTTTTGCCCATGCAAAGCTGCACTCAATCAGCAATACCACTTCAGCCTTTGAAATATTTATTTCAAAATAAAAAATCCACTTGTAAAGTATTTACTCATCTCCAGACGAGAAAATTTGCTCCCTGGTTAACATGACAATTTTTGAGTGTCGGCACTTTTAGCGACGCCAACTTACCTTGGTCACCTGTTGTCAATAACGAGTTATTTGAGGTATTTCCTGTACCTACCAGGTAAAGTCTACCTGTAGCCTGTATAGGTGATACGGACAACTTGTCATTTGTGTTGACATTACATGACAGCTGGAAGAAGGCTCTCTTGATTAAAGGCTTTGACGTTGTCAATAACACTATCTCTTCAGAGATTTACACTCAACAAGTGGGATACTTTTCACTTCACTTGCAGATCAAGAGCTCGTAGGATTTAATATATGTTCTGTGATTTATCTTGAAAATTGAAGTTAGTATCTAGAACACTGTTAAATAATATTCAAAATTTTGTTGTATGTATTTTATTTCTACTGAGATTTATTATTGCCCTAAAAAATCTTGAATCTTGTAATCTAAAACATTGATGTATTTTTCTATGAAAGCATGGTGCGTTTTATGTCACATCATTTACTTAAAGGAATACCTTTAACAATTTTAATTGCAAATGTGTTTCAATTTAAATTTTAATTATGTAATTAATATTTCAAATTTTGCACTTGAGGAACTTCCAATCTGTCATTTGAAAGCAATTTAACCAAACTTCAAAAATAGCAGAATGAGAAAAATAACAAATTTTAAACATTAACAAAATGATTAATAATCCAACTGACATAGAAAAACATAAAAAAATTTATTTCTGCTTAACATATGTTTATGAGTTGCAAAATATGTGTTTGATATATATATATTCATTTTATAAGTTATTGAATTACATTTTCTCCCAAAACGACCCAAAATGAACTTCATACATCCGGCAAGCAATGAGACCAGAAGTCATATGCTAATTCATGTACACGTTAATAAACCCATGTTTCTCCAGAGTGGCAAAGATTCTAGTTTAAGCAGCTGTTTCCGGCTGGAATATAATATTGCCAATTTCTTGCTAGAATTCAGTCAGTATATCAATAGATCATCAGAATAACATATCCACTGAGTACAAACTTTAACATCTAACATACATACTCATATATACCTATCAACACGCTCTTCAATCTATTTCAAATTATGGCTTTAAAATTTCAAAAAACATTTTAGCATGAATTCTTTGATAAATTATTTCCGAAAATGAGAATGACATTCAAGGGTATGTTCTTGTTTTCGTATTTATGGTATTGATGCATAAAAGAAGATAAGAGGAATTATATATAACTAATACATAACTACAAATTAAATATTATATATTATCAAAAGGGCATTTAGAAGTGGAATACATAAGAAAAAAATATTTTCTGGATAACACATTCCACCAGTCAGCGGTTCAACAAAATGAAGCCCTTCGTAGTGCTCATTGATCGCTCAATGTAGCGCTCAATGAGCGCTTCTTCTCTCTTGTACGACACAGTGCAAATTCCTCGAAGTTTGCTCGCCTTGCTACGTAGCGCTTCATTGAGCAATCACGTTCAAGAGAGGTTTAAACGTAATCGCTCATTGAGCGATTACTTTGAAACCAATCTTGAACCCGGCCCTGATGAAGGAGTAAGCATATATCGTGAAACTTTATGCAATGTAGCAGTTGTTATCCCGAAAGTTTTTTCTTATTAATGTCCAACGCACCTACACATTGCCAATATAATCTTAGTATTGAATGATTTGCAAGAGATGAGGGATAAACACATGTTTATTGATATAGTGTATATTAGGGGTGACTATTGACCCAAAGAGACTATTAGCACCTACTATTGCGATAGCGATAGACTATTGTAACTCACTATTGCAATAACTATTGCGATAGGGTTTTTTGGTACAAATACGCAATAATAAGCTAGATTTCTTATAGGTTTTAGTAGAAATGTTTAATTGATTTAAGGACTATTGAACCAAAATCAGTAAAGAATTCATAAATGAAAAGACTTTTTGTCATTTTGCTAATTCCTATCTCTAGTTTTTCTCTTTTGACATTCTAAAATAAAAAATCTTGAATTATATGCAGTGAGGGTTGTGGAAATCATTCATAATTAAGAGCAATGTAATAGTTCCGATAGTATCAATAGTTAACCTTACTATTGCGATAGCGATAGTGTTTTTGTATATACTATCGGTATAGTACTATTGCCAAGCCAACTACTGCGATGCATCGATAGTTCGATGTATTGTTACACCCCTAGTGTATATTGTATAATGACGCATTGTAAATTATTTATTATGAAACAGTCGGAATCCCCTGACCAAACAACAACCATACGACTAGAATTTCACACCTGTGTTTATTTCATTTGTAAATTGCAAGTGCAATTGCAATAGATTACCTAATCAATTACTAATTACCTATCATCACCAGGCGAGACATATATAATCAAGCCTCCACTCAGCTCTTGTAATTAGCTCCTTAAGTGTTAACTCATTACTTCAATGCAAGCACGAATACATCAAGGATAAACAGTGGGCCTTTAATCCATTGTAATGTTAAGTAAGACACCTAGCAGAGGCTTCTTTGATGTCCTCACGCCTACACCATCACAGATGGCCAGAGAGTCGTTAATATCACCGCTGACCCAGTCGTTTATTTCAAGCTTTATCAAGGCACAGTGTGAGCTTGCCTAATGAGAAGTCCTGCCAAGAAGTATCACTCGAAAAGGACATAAAAATTACTGTGAATCGGCTACATGGAGTTGGGAGGATAATTTGAGTTCAAAGGAAATGCTCAGAAATCCTAACTCTGTTTGTTTTGGTCAGTTCATTATGCCAGAGTGAAATGTGTTCCAAATATTGACTCTGTAAGTGGGAGTTTTAAATTTTTTTCTTAGATTGGGAATAACTTTACCTTGGACTCTGACTATCATGAGAATTTCAAAATGGTAGAAGTTGCTTATTTTATAAAACTTTAAAAAAAATTATTAATAAGGATTCCATATTTGAAAATAGTATATATATCTAGTATTATAGAAAATCTTGTTTTCTTATGCTTTCCACTTCTAAATGCCCCTGACTATCATTAGAATTTCAAAATTGGTAAAAGTTGCTTATTTCAGGAAACTTTTAAGAAAATGATTAATAAGGATACCATATTTGAAAATAGTGTATATATGTAGTATTATAGGAAATCTTGTTTACTTTTGCTTTTGACTTCTATATGCCCGTCAAAGACTTGAGTGTACATATAGTATATTAACATAAATTGTATAGATATATATATGTGTGTGGGAGAGGTATTAGATATGCCTGCTTACCAAGTGCGTTCGGCTTCGGATCAAGAGGTTCGGGGCACGGCAACTTTGACTGCAGTAGAGAACTGTTCTACACGCAGTAAGGTTTGGGTGCAATGCTACACTGAATTTCAGTGCAGTACCACCCATGGTTAGCTAGTTCCAGCCGATGCTCGCAGGTTTCACCGCAATGCATAGCCACATTGCATTGTGGGCTTTCACCCTGCCATAATACTAGCAGCCTCGATATAAGTGAAATACTCTTGAAAGTGGTGTTAAACCCCAACTCACCTCACCTCACCTGTTTACCAATCCATTTCTTTCTAAATAAATTTGTTTAAACCGATTGTATATAGTAGCTTTGCAGTTTTTTTAAACCATTTTATTTTCACACGTTTTTAGATGGTCCCAACGGCTTCCATGAAACTATCTGATCAACAAGAAATTTACCTTATAACTTACATGGGTCAACAAGAAAGCTACGGCTTTTATATTTTGTTTATTTGGTACTTAAAGTGTGAAAGATGTCACATCAAGCTTTTGAAATTGGTAAAACTATTTTAGATGATTTAGTTACTTGACCGGCTACTCATAAAGGACATTGGTCATTTGCAAAACAACCTAAAGGTCAAAGAAGAGGCAATGTCTTGTTTGTGAAAAGTCAAAAATTTTGTACCATACTTGTAAATAAGAAAATATGAGGAGTGATTTCATATAAATTTAAAATTTGGCTGGACCCCTTGTATATCCTTTGAATTTATTCCAGAGATTAAATATATTATGCATTATGAACTACAAAGATGTCTGTTCATCCTAAGGACAGAAGTGACCATTTGGAATGCATCTATATTTTTCCATCACATTTGACATGTAGAAAAGTTCACATATTTTTTCAATCGATTAGAAAGATCTTAATCTAAGTGGAAAGAGATTATCCTTTTAGAAATTTGGAGAAACATTTTTTCAGACGTTTGACCTTCAGAAGATAGGTCACGGTACCCTCAAGATGTCACAAATCTCAAGTAGAATCTTGAGATGAGCAATGGATAATATTGGGAACGATCAGGTGAATGGGGAATATTGACGAGATAGCTATGACAGACTGACCATATTGTCACTGACCACAAGTGGACAGGGGTCAGCACAGTTGACATCATTGATACATTCACTTCAGGAATTTCTTTTCAGGTCAATTTCAAAATATTTGAATCTGTCTGAAAGAGCCTGGAGGAAATAAGGGATGAATGAAATAAGGGATGAATGAAATAAGGGGGATTTGAATGGGTTAACTGTGAAATGGATGAATACACAACATAAGGGGAGATTTGAACTCTCGGAGAAACGGCACATGAAGCGGGGGATTTGAATAAATGAGAAAAGGAGGAATGAAAATTGGGGATGTAAGATTTGAATTGACCTCAGGTAGAATGGGGAGAGGGGATTTTGTTGTGGGTAGATTGAGGTGTCACTGCTGACCGTAGATGGACAGTGGTCATTTAATTGTATAGATGGATGGAGATATGAAAGAGGTAAATGTGGGTGATTTAGTGCTGAGTGGGACTTTGTTCAACAGAATGTTAGGAATGGGATCTATGTTGTTGGTCTTGATGGGATCTATGTTGTTGGTCTTGATGGGATCTATGTTGTTGGTCTTGATGGGATCTATGTTGTTGGTCTTAATGGGATCTATGTTGTTGGTCATGATGGGATCTATGTTGTTGGTCTTGATGGGATCTATGTTGGTTACTTTCTGACTTTCATACTGCTGATTTTAATGTGTAGTTTTCAGAAATTCATTGATTTTTTCTGGTAAAATATAGAAATAGATCATTCAAAATCAACAGGTTATATGAATGTAAAAAAAAATGTCATGGGAAACGTCATGGGTGAAACGTCACAAATAATATACTAGTGTAAATTGAGTAAATCTTTGATATATCAAGTTAGTTGTCATTGTTATGAGTCTTTAATTAATTGACCAATATATAGCCATTATGTTTGGTTAATGGAGTAAATACATCCGCTATGAAAAAAATTCAGAAGAAAACTATCACATCGGATGGCAGACTTTGAAGAATTTCAAACACTATCAACAACAAGCAAAAATCAATGGGTTAGATTATGATAAAAAATGTGATTTTGTAGAAATAGTTTTAATGGTTCAAAAGTGTTAAGAAGATTTATATACCAACACTGATTATCTTTAGGTCTCTTTTCAGAAAATGTTTTAAAAACCTAAAGTGTTCATATAAAAAAATGTTTGAATCACTTCTCATAAAATGTTTTAAAAGACCAAAAGTGTTAAGGAGATTTTATACAAAAACTATTTGACTATCTTTTAATCACATTTCAGAAGAAAGAAACTGTTCTTTCTCTGATCTTTGGTCAGATGGAATTCCTTAAATGATGATAGATGATTTTGGTTTGATTAATGGGAGTCAATTGACTTTTGTTCGAGGAATTTCAAACACCTCAAATTTGAAATACTGACCCCCTAATGATAGACCCTCTAATGATAAATTTTTTCCTGAGGGCATGGAGGGAGGGAGGGAGGGAGAAGAGGAGATGTTAGTGGGGTGGGATGATGTTGGATGGGTGGGGAAATGTGGTGAGAAATGGAGGGTCATTTGGAGGGTGTTTGACCTGTGGTGGGGGTAGAAAATGTGGTAGTTGGTGTTAATTGTCAAAGGTGTTACTAGCTCCAGAAATCTGGGGAGGAGGGTTGGTTGATGAAGGGTGTGGGTTGTGTAGAGAGAAGGGTGTCAATGGCACAATTTCCCTTGGGGAAGGGGTGGGTCATGGGGGTGGGTATTGTGGTGGGGAGGGAGGGTCACGGAACCTAATATCTGACCCCAAGGGGGAGGGAGAGAACGGAGGGTCACAGAACCTAAAATCAGAGCCATCGGGACAAGGGGGAAGGGGGGGGGGGGGGGGGGGGGGGGGGGTCACAGGACCTTATATCAGAGTCCAAGGATGATTGGGGGGGGGGGAGGGGTCCAGGACCTAATATCTAACCATACTGAGCCCCAAGGGTGAGGGAGGGGGAGACAAGAGAAAAGGTGTGGTAAGGAAAAAGAGGGTGGCTCTGGCCCCCTAAAGTCTGACCGCATTGATCCCTAGGGGCTAGGGCGGTGTCTGATTCAGATGAAGTAGGGATTTGAACTCAGATAGGCACGTGAAGGGTTTGATTGCACTGAGTATCAATTAGGCTGATAATTGATAGGTTATGGTCAGTCTGCCTGACACCCTGGCTCTGCCTATAGACAAGGTTTGAATGAAATGGATTGAAGAGAGGACACTGCCATAAAACCACAGTGGGAGGGTCAGAAGTGATAAGGGGGTGACCGGAGGGGTACTTGATTTTCAAATCTGGTTTAGGCGGGAAATGTGGTGTAGAATTCTGATATACTGATGTCCATGACATTGACAGGAAATGATATTGACATGCTATCTACAGTAGTGAAAGATACAAGATCAACTGATATTAACATGCTTCATAGACAAGAGATGTATAGAAATATTAAGGATTATAATGATGTAATTTTTATATCAGATCTTTATTTCTGGGATGAAATGTTAACTAAGGGTCAAGTAAGATTCAAATTCAAGTTGGAATTAATTACTGCTAAGTTTTGTTTTGGGCATGCAATTTAAGACTTCCTTAAGGAACAATCTTAGAAATACAGACTCATAGGACATGATGATGATAAAGATGATTATGATGATATATATTAAAACACAAATTTACTATCAGTTTTAACTTACGTTTTCACCAACGGAGTACAAATTAAAACAAATTGGTACATATCAAAAAGTATTTTAAAGATATGATTAAAAGATGAAAAACGGTAAAAGTTTTTATGGACTTAATTGGTCTTGATCCAATTTCTAAATGACCAGGACGGTACATGGATGTGGGGGGTCTGGGGAGGGACAGGAGATGAGTTGACCAGTAGTGGACAGGGGTCAGGGTAGATGACCAGACCCCAAACAGAGGGGATCTTTAATAGGGACTGAGATAACAATCGACCTTGAATCGGGTGTGAAATTAATTACAGACATGGCCGGACCAGCTTTCTCAGAAATTTCATTTGATCCAGCCCAATATATCTCCTTTGGGAAATATGATAATGGAATAAGACTCTTGTTTCTTGTTGGGGAGAACTTTTTAAAGTGGGAGTTCTATCGAGAGTAACCGCCATATTGTGTTTTTTGCTTAGGTGAAATTAGAAAATATATTTTTACTTATTTTACGTCTTTATAATATATATATTGATTATTTATCTTTAGACTGATCAACAGTGTCATGTTAGCCATAGCAAAGCTTTCCTCACTCGTATTCGATGAATGTCTTTACTTTTCATTGTTTTTTTCCCAATGAATGTTCGCTTGTCATTTTCAAATTATCAAATATATAGCAATCAAAGTATTACACTTAAATATATGTTTAAACTTGATTGAGTTATAATCTTGTAATTATTTCCTATATATGTGTAAATTGGAATGTCCCCTCGAATTTTTCGTTTCCACAAAAAATACCCTGATAGAACCCTCTCTTTTAAATTTGTTGATTGTAGAAAGTAACCATGAAATATGGTCGTCATAATTGCATATGGGGGGTCTTGCAAATGAACTCTGAAATTTAAAGATGTTTTTCGAATTCTCTGAGAAATTATGTTTTTAAACAGTTTTTTTTGCAGAATACTTATAGGTTATCTTCTTTGAGTGGTATTTTAGAAGTTGAAAGTTATATAAGAAAGATTTTTCTGTATTCTTAGACCACAGCGTTTTGATGTAGATTCTTATGTCGATTTTGATTGTTATAGTTATAGGTCAATTTCGATTTAATATTCTAACATAGATGTTATGTATGAAGAAAACGATATGTCTTAGGATAAATAAAAAAAGATAAATGTTTCACGGGCATTGGCGCATTACTTTTATTAATGCATTGACAGCATTTTATTGTCATAAAACATAAAATTAAGAATTTGCCGCATCATTTTTGCTAAACTCAAAATTTCATCTATCCACCAAATATATGGGTCTGGAGGAACGGGTGTGCTTACCCCTTACGCCTCGTACACTTCTACCACTGCCTTTTTGATGGAATAGAATAAAATGTACTCCTCCAGTGTCATTGTCTTTTCCAACAAAAAATAAAAAGAAAGTCCTATTGCCCTCATCACACATGAAAAAAGTTAATGTGCCTGAGAAACCTTTAATTTTTTATGCAGCCTTAGAAAAGGACAAAAACGCTGCATACTTCTATGTTTTATTATTTGCCAGTCTTCTGTTTTCGACAAATATCTATCATTTGAATTTCAATTTTTTAGCTAGAGGCTACTCTTAGTAAAAAAATGTTATGGCATATATAAGGTGATGATTTTTGTGAAATTCACATGAGTATGTAGAGATATGAATTGTAAATTACATATGTACATTTCTGAGAGTTTTAGTGGTTTTTACTTAACAACCTCGGCCTCCCAGGTGGCCCTGAAAGTTTATGAAAAACTTATCAGCCAATCTTTTAGAAGAGTGATGTTTATTTACAAACCAAATTGATAGTAATTGACACATATTTATGTAAGTTACAAGCTAAACAGTGGACCTGAGGGTTGCATAACAACTTATGATAAGAAACTCGGTTCTCAGGCCTAAACCCTTCCACTTAATTGAGAGATAAGTATCGGTCATCCCTTGACCACTGGCCTTGCAATCTGACACCCCCCCAATCAAATCTCACACCTTCCCTGACCAGTGATGGCTATTGCACACTGGGGATTAATTTCTTGACCAGTGTCCAGCCTGGCCATCTGATGAAGGAGAGCGGTCTATTATTTTTCTATGTTCATATGGGGTCACACCTTGACTAAAGAGGAATTAGGCCGTAGGATATTGACATATCGTGAATAGACTGGTCTTCATTTCGGTGCTGACCTATCGTCCATTGCAGATATGTGCGTGAAGGTGATACTGATTACTGTTGATTTATAGCACGGTACAAGCTAGGAAAATTGGCTTAGATCTCCGTCTTTCCTGGTTGTGATGGAATGTGTCTTGTCACAACATGTGTCATACCATGGACATTTCAAATATTTATTCATTTTTAAAAACACTGCTTGACAGGTGATTGGTTTGACGGTGAAATATACATTTGACAGGTATTCAAACACAAAAAAGCAAAACATGTTGTTGAAAATCATTTCTATAAGGGTATTCATTTAAGATTAAACATTAGACATACATTCCATTAAGATGGGGACGAGTCGTCTAGGTGGCTGAGTGGGTAAGCTGGTGGGATAGTCAGTGCTGGTGGTCGGTGCCCGACTCAGAGGGTGTGGGTTTGAATTTGTAAGAAACTTGACCTAAAAAAGTACAAGACTTTGTACTATTGCAGAAAGAGTGATCCCAAATACAACAATGCTAAGATTTAATAGATCTTCAATTGATCTGGAAAAATAAAAAAGTAAATGACTCTTTATTCAAACCATAGTGTTTTTAATTTGCTAAGTCATCTTTTTTATATCATTGAAACAGCTGATAGCTGAATTCAGGTTTTCCAGGTGTGTATATTCTGATTGACACTCGTCAACTGTCAGTCAAATCATGTTGATCTCAGGTTGTTCATTTCTTCCTGGTTCATACAGACATGCTTCCTGCACACTGTTACTGTTGAATGATCATTTAAAGCAAGCCTTGAATCATTACAAGGCATAATTTATTAACTAAAGTTTTAAGTTTAAACTTGCAAACGTAGATAGTAGATAGGAGGAGACATCTACACATTTTCCCTCTTTTATGTATTGTTCCTCTTTTATTGTATCAGTGCATATTTATTGTAAAACATTTTACTTGTTCATTCTTTTACCTTTTTACTCTTTTAAAAATTCTTTTTCCACTTAGTTGTTCATATCTCACTCTTTTATGATTTGCTTTTTTTCACTTTCTTTTCTTTCATCCTTTATTATATTCATTCTTTAATTCACTTTTTTAAAACTATATTTTGCTTAAACTGAAGTTGTTGTTATCACTCTTCCCATTAATGTTTTCACTTTCTTTTTCTTTCATTCTTTCACATTTACTTTATTCATTCTTTATTTCACTCTTTTAAAACTATTGCTTCAACTGAATTTGTCGATATCACTCTTCCCATTAATGTTTTCACTTTCTTTTTCTTTCATTCTTTCACTTTTATTTCATTCTTTCACTCTTTCACAATTCGTCCCTCTCTCGCTCAAAGGTCAAGTTTACGTTTCCTATTAGTTTTGATTTTCTGTGGTCATGTTTGGAAACACATGTATTGTAATTATTTACACATGTTTCATGCTAGTATCAAAGGTTGGTTTAAATATACATGTGGATTTGATGTTTTTCGTAAGGCGGGGCCTGCATGAGGCATAGAGTCTGGCTTTGATTGTTCGTTTCCGTGAGAATTTTGACATGATAGAAGTTATGTCATCTTCCTTGATTCCCCCTCCCCCTCCGTCTCCCCCTCCCTGACTCACCCCCTATTTGAAACTGGGTCAAGAGGATATATGTTTGATGAGTTACAGTCACTGATCATCTAAATGATGGCATGATCTGTTTCAAACTGCCTAACGTTAACTCGTATATTTCCACAGCTGTTAGTCATTCAATATCGTTGATTGGGTCTGGATTTCAAGGAAGTTAAATGGAAGCAGGTGTTTTGGTGGATTATATATGTATGTTTCAAAGGTTAATAGTCTACTTGAATAACCTTGATTTCCTCTCCGTTTCAAGTTGAGGTCTTTAAGTTTAAGTTGCAATGTCAATTTCATGTCATTGAGTTTAAAATGCAATGTCAATTTCATGTCATTGAATTTAAGATGCAATGTCAATTTCAATGTCATTGAATTTAAGAAACAATGTCAATTTCAATGTCACTGAATTTAAGAAGCAATGTCAATTTCAACGTCATTGAGTGAAGATGTAATGTCAATTTCAATGTCAATGACTTTAAGATACGATTTCATTTGGTTAATGTTCATGTAAAACAACACTACTTTCAATACTGTCATCAGGTTCTAATTTTAGAAAATAAATACTTGGTAAATTCAATTAAATGGAATTATCAGTTTTAGGTGTAAATAATCACTGACTATCATGCTGATCCAATTAACATTCATTACAAATGAGCTAAAGAAAGTTAATGCACCCATAAAGTTAGTGGAGGGAGCACTCTACCCCTACCTCAAGTTGATGTGTCAGCAATAAAACTCTAATCTCATACCTTAGGGGCTCCAGGGTAAAGGTCAACCACTATTTGGACACTTTAAGTCATGTAGACTTATCTTTATAGGGTAACTTTGGATCAAGCAAACCTGGCTATTTAGGAATCTTGATAATCACACATAATTTTCTGAGTATTTTTTTTATCAATAGAAAACCTAAATCTTGACAATACAGACACAATTTTCTATAGATGGTTGAAATGTGTAAGAGTTTTCTTTACCAAGTCCATTTTTATCAAGAAAAACGGACTCATTATAATACACACAAATTCCTATAATGGACACATTAGATTTTTGAAATGTGTACGAGCTTTAATTATATTGAAAAAAAATCTGACTATTATGAGATAATATTCAGACATGACATTTTCAGATATGAGATATTCAGGTATTGGATATTCAGATATGATTTTTTCAGATATGAAATAGTCATATAATGAGATATTCAGATTTGAGATATATAGATATGAGATTATCAGATATAAGGTATCCAGATATGAGATATTCATATATGAGTTATTCAGATATGAGATATTCAGATGAGATATTCAGAATATGACATTCACATATAAAATACTCAGATATAAGATATTCAGATACATGAGATATTCAGATATGAAATACTCAGATATGAAATATTCAGATATTGCTTGTAAATGGAGAGAAATGTATTGTAGCAGTGCTAACTGTGTAACTTCAAACCTGCCCATCATTTATTTCTATCCAGTACGTGGGAACATACATATCGTATAAGGAAGATTAGGACCAAAAGGACGCCGGAATTATCTCACTTCCTTAATAAGCGACCCCCATGAATGAAATCGAGGAAGAAGGAAAATGCACCCACTCTGCCCCTTAGTGATGTGTTCTATGTAGCTTTGGATATATGACCTTGTAGGAGAGATAGTTGTATCTAAGGCTGTATGAACATGCATAACACTTATGGTATACTGTAAGGAAAGATTTCGGGTATTTATAGGGATCGTGTCCGGGGGTAATAACGGGAACGTGTCCGGGAAAGGTTTAAGGGTTAAAGGGGGTGCAGGAAATTGATAGTGAATATGGAAGTTTTGGAAGTGAAAATTATTTTCAGTTTGTAAAAAAATGAGCTAATTAAAGGTTTTATTTTCATCTTGTTTCTTACTTATGTTACACCACCTTGTGAGGTAATGTTTAAAAAGGAATGCATATTTTAATATTGAAGAATGTTTGAATTTGTTTTTAATTTAATTTTGGGTGTTTTACTGCTACATTTACCTAGTTTTTAATAAGTATGAAAAATTAAATTTAAATCTTCTTTTTGCTAATGTTGTTCAATATACTACAGTATAATGACTGAAATGTTTAAAAATGTGACTTTGCAATCTTTAAACACAGAAGGAAGTTTGCCAAGGCTTTGCCCTAAGTTTACACATAGATAAGGGTCAAATACACTCCTCATAAATTAAGAGATTATACTACTCTTCATAAACAATTTCAAAAGGAAGATTGCTATGCTTTTTATGGGTTTTGCAAAGTTTTCCTGTCCCCATTTGTCAATTGACTGTATAGCTATTTGACTTGCTTTCTTATCCTTTATAAAGCTCACAAGGAAGGTGTCCTGATACAAAGAAAAGAAATATATGCAAGGAAACTATAGACTGGATAATTTTAAAAATATATGGGAAAGAAGATCTATTTCTTTAGAAATGGAAGCTTAAAAATTATTTGTAAAAATTGTTTTTTTAAAGATTGGAAATTGTTGACAAGATTTCCTTATAGCCATGTCAGATAACTTACACCTTTTCAACAATGTCATGTCATGTCATGTCATGTCAACTGCATATTGTCATGTTGTTTTTTAGCAAAACTGTATCAAGAATGACATACCTCATATAATCTTGCAACAGTGTTATGTGTCATGTAATCTTGTAATATTCTCAAATGTCATATTATCTTGCAACAATGTTGTTCCATCATGCAACAATGTCATATGCCATGTCACCATTCAACAATTTTATGTCATTTTCCCTTAATGTCTTAGTGGTTTTATAACCTTGCAAGAGAATCATAATGTCATGATGTTTTGCTACATTGTTTTATTACAATGACATATGATATGACATGCAAATACTCTAAATTATATCATTAGACTGTAAACGGTTATTGATTAATAATGTTTTTCTAATTTTTATTACTTTATTGATGAGTAACAGTTAAAGACCATATTAAAAACCATTTTTCACCCAAATATGAAATACTTTTCACAATATGTGAAGTTTCTTAACAGTCATCAGCAGTTACAAAGTGGGTGTAATAAGACACTAACCTGGTACACCAGTATAACATAGGCGCTTGCAGTGTCTCTATTCCAATGGAGCTCTTCCTATTACTTACACTGTATAGGTTTCTGTACATGTATAATTTTGCTTTATGGTCATGTTGCATGTTAAAGCAAAGCTATCTTTCAGATATCCAGATGAGAAGAAAAAACAAGTTTTTATCAAGATAGATATCAATCAATGTAGATCTTGTTTCTATTCAGTGAAGCTCTGAACTTTGTAATTTTATCCTCAAAATACGCAATAGAGTGGACTTGTGTCAACCTACCCCAGTAAATCAGTTTTCTAGATAAGTTATGTAAATAACATATATACTAGAGAATTTTATCTCTTTGGTAACTGCTATTTATCATGCATTGAAACTTTATCTGAAACTGTTGTGGGCATTTTTCTTTTACAATAATTTTGTGCCCTACATTTTGGTACTATAGTGTTCCTTACATTTACAGTTATTTCTACTTTTGGATTCATGTAAATGATTTTCATAAAAATTGTGAAATTTAAGAAAAATAACTTGTATTGGATGAGCAATTTTATTATATGTATGTAATCAGACTGACCTCAAGTTGAAATGCAAGTAGTGGTATGGGTTGCCGTTATGGGATATTTTCTCTCTCCTAAAGGGTCATAATTAGTGCAAGAAAGTAGCTTTGAAAAGTGTTGTGAACTTGATAACCCAAATAACAGTGTGGTCGCATGATAAGTCTTCATGTGAACGCTCTAATCTTCAGATATACCCGACATCTGGCTGCTACAGGGGGACGTATTAAGCCCTTCTCTTTTCATTCAGTATGCCGTTATTTGTTTCATTTCGCTTGAAAGCATTTCAAAGTATACACATGAAATCAAATACCCTTATTACTCAATTGAAACCCCGTTCGACATTTAAACACGGTTTTGTGTCAGTGTGAATTGCATTGCAACACATGATATGTTAATTACCGCATGTAAGATTTTCAAACTTTTCTCTAGCTGAATTTGTTTAGAAAGCACAAATGAAAGTGTCTTTCCCACCAGTGTCAATGGAACCTAACCTTCATGGTCAGTTGATTCCGAGACAATTCCCAAATCCCCTTTGTGCCATAACAGTCAAATAAAGTGCTTTATGGCTAGTGTACACGGTATGTTCAAGCTCACAGTATAGTGCTATGTAGATTTAGTAGATACAAATTTCAGATGCTTTTTTCCTTAAGAAGGTATGCGAGCATTATCCAGAGTTCAACGAGTCCAACAATTGGCATATTGCAAGGTTAAAATGACCCTATGATGCTCTAGGATGTTTTAAAACACAGTTCTCTATATAACCTTACAGTATTTATGGGTTAAAGTCAGCTATTGAGCTCCATGTAAATTTGGTAATACAATAATTTAAAAAGATTTCCGGGTAATATTTACGTTGTGACTTGATGTAGTTGAAGTTCAATTTTGTAATATCCTTTTTCTGTCCGTTTATTATATCAAAATATTTTCTTACTGGTACTATGTGATACTTTGATTTTATAAGACTCCTTATATGTAAAAACAATAAAGCAGACATTATTTCTAAGTTCCTTTTTAATCAGGAAGGTTGACATTATTACATTGAGGTGTTCACAATAGTATTTTTCAAACCAAATTTGCTCTGTAACAAACGTTCAAGGTTGAGCAATTAAGTAAACCAATTCCAAAGGACTTTTAACTATGCCATTTTGAAAGCAATTTCAGTATTGTAAACAGTGTTCAGAATAGCATTTATAACCAAATTTTTTCTGGAGCAAATGGTTAAGAGTGAGCGAGAAGTTTAAGCTATGCGATTTTGAAAACAATTTCAGTAATATAAACAGTGTTCAGAATAGCATTAACCAAATTTGTTCTGTAATAAACAGTCAAGATTGAGCAATTAAGTAAACCAATTCCAAGGTGTTTAAACTATACCATTTTGAAAACTGAATCAGTATTGTAAGACAGTGTTTAAGAAAGCAAGCATGTAGCGAAACTATCTACATAGATCATTACAATATACAGGAGATGATCATGAAATCAAGAGGTACCGTTATCTACGTACAATAGCAAGACCACCTCCCAGTGACAGACGACTGAAAACTGATAGGCCAGTAGTCACCAGGGCGATAGCATCAACCGTCAGTCTATACCTGGATTAGTTACCTGTAAGTACATTGATAATAATCCATCTAAATATGAGGCAGCTTTATCACATGGTTTTGACACATTCGTTTTAAGGTTTGGTCTCTCTGATTCTTGTAGAGACGAATGCTTGTTAGGAAATGCGGATGTTTATGAAGTGAAGTCACCTGATTTTACCTCAATTTATCTGAATTTACCTGAAGTTACCTGAATTTACATGAAGTTACCTAAAGTCACCTGAATAGACCTGAAGTTCCCTGAAGTCACCTGAATTTACCTGTAGTTGGCACAATTTACCTGAATTTACTTGAATTTACCTGGATTTCGCTAAAGTTACCTGGAGTTACCTGAACTTACCTGAACTTACCTGAATTTCAATGAAGTTCCCTGAAGTTACCTGAAGATACCTGAAGATACCTGAACTTACCTGAACTTACCTGAAGATACCTCAACTTACCTCAACTTATCCGAATTTCCCTGAACTTACCTGATTTTCACTGACGTTCCCTGAAGTCACCTGAATTTACCTGTAGTTAGTAAAATTTACACAAATTTACCTGAACTCACCTGAACTTACCTGAACCTACTTGAACACACGTTCCTGAACAGAAATATGATCTTTTTTGCCTGATAGTCATCTTCACATATTTCTGAAGGATAAAGAAAGTTGACAGGCACGTAATGGTTGTCTGATACCTCCTGTTGTTAAAATTTTAGTGACCATCTACGTGAATGACAATGTGTAGAAATTATTATTTTGTGATGGTGTGATGAAATTTTATATGGGTGTCTTGTTTTTGAATAAAGAATAGATGGTGTCTTTTAAAATATCAATTATCATACTACGAATGTCAAGTTTACCTCTTTAGAGAGATGTTGCCAATTCAGCTGAAACTGAAGAAACTCTTGAAGATGAGTCTGATGAAGGAGCTCCAGGAGTTCCAGGACTTCTAGGAGGTCTAGGAGTTCCAGGAGTTCCAGGAGTTCCAGGACTTCTAGGAGGTCTAGGAGTTCCAGGAGCTCCAGGAGTTCCAGGACTTCTAGGAGGTCTAGGAGTTCCAGGAGTTCCAGGAGTTCCAGGACTTCTAGGAGGTCTAGGACTTCTAGGAGGTATAGGAGTTCCAAGAGCTCCAAGAGTTCTAGGACTTCTAGGAGGTATAGGAGTTCCAAGAGCTCAAAGAGTTCTAGGACTTCTAGGAGGTCTAGGAGTTTCAGGACTTCTAGGAGGTCTAGGACTTCTAGGAGGTCTAGGAGTTCCAGGAGTTCTAGGAGGTCTAGGAGTTCCAGGACTTCTAGGAGGTCTAGGAGTTCCAAGAGTTCCAGGACTTCTAGGAGGTCTAGGAGTTCCAGGAGTTCTAGGAGGTCTAGGAGATCCAGGAGTTCTAAGAGTTCTAGGAGAAACTAGGGTTGGGATGGGTAACCCGGATACCCAGGACTGGTGGGTACAGTTTTGCCTTAGGCACTAATTGGAACCACAGGCATAATTTTTCCAGGCAGTGAATCCAGTACTGTTTTCATGAGATATATCACATCTACATGACGAAAATAGACAATATAAGGGACTATATACTATATACAATTCTAGTTTATGAATCACGTGCTCAAAGGATCGATACATAGTCAACACTTTTAATTAATTTTCTATCAGATTATCTATCTATTATTCAGTTTCTAATACAATCTAAAGATTGTCTTTATTTCAGGATTCATGAAATTGTAAATTCTGAGCACGCAGATACGATTTATATATACATTGAATGTATCAAAAACGTATATCACATCCATCTAATTCCTTGAATGTATATATCTATATATATAACCAATAAGCTTCATAAAAATTTAATAGTGATGTAATTTCATACTGTCTTCATAATACGAGGCTGAATCTCGTTTTTACGTCAAAGAATTTACGAAATGATAAGGAGGTAGTAAAGTTAGAAATAGTGTGAGTGAATTCACTTCCCAATGCAGTTTAACTGTTTAAGACTATCAACCTACTGAAAACATTGTGGGGGCTGACATAAGTTACCATGTTATCTCTCCATTGGTCGCCTCCACGAGCAATTTGTCACCTTAACTGTTTCATTGTGAGTCTATTTTCATTTTGTTATGAGGAAAATTCCAGAAAATGACCCTGGACATGTTATTCCAGGATAATTTAGCCTGACTTGGTGGGCTTGTAACAAACTTAGTGACAGCTTACCCTCTTTATATGCAAATATTTTACCTACATGGGTGATTCTTATCAGTGTTTTCCTCCGTTTTGAAACAGCTCCGTTACAGAAATGGGAGTTGGGAGGAAAAGCCCAACTATGTGACTGTATTTTGATCTTAAAACGTAGACCTGTCATACAACACTAGCCACTGAAGCAGATCTTTTCCTCAGTTAAGACGACAAGTACAAGCTTGACAAATTCCCTCTTTTGTCCTGAGGTGAGCAAGGACAACTCCGAAGTCAGCTGGTATGCCAGAGACATCCAGGATCAGAGTTATGTCTCTTGTAATTGACTTAAAGTCATGTCTCTTGTAATTGACTTAAAGTCATGTCTCTTGTAATTGACTTAAAGTCTTCTCTTGTAATTGACTTAAAGTCATGTCTCTTGTAATTGACTTAAAGTCTTCTCTTGTAATTGACTTAAAGTCATGTCTCTTGTAATTGACTTAAAGTCTTCTCTTGTAATTGACTTAAAGTCATGTCTCTTGTAATTGACTTAAATTCTTCTCTTGTAATTGACTTAAAGTCATGTCTCTTGTAATTGACTTAAAGTCTTCTCTTGTAATTGACTTAAAGTCATGTCTCTTGTAATTGACTTAAAGTCTTCTCTTGTAATTGACTTAAAGTCATGTCTCTTGAAATTGACTTAAATACATGTCTCCTGAAATTGACTTAAAGTCTTGTCTCTTGAATTTGACCTAAAGAAATGTCTCTTGAATTTGACTTAAAGATGTCTCTTGAAATTGATTTGAAGATATGTCCCTTGAAATTGACTTAAAAACATGTCCCTTGAAATTGACTTGAAGATACGTCTCTTGAAATTGACATTAAAAGGTGTCTCTTGAAATTGATGTAAAAACATGTCTCTTGCTATTGTCTTTAAGACATGTCTCTTGAAATTGACTTGAAGACATGTTTCTTGAAATTGACCTATGACATGTCTCTTGAAATTGACATTTTAAGACCATCTCTGATCTTCATCACCTTTCTCTGGTCAGGTGAATCGCTTCTGATCTGAACAGTGGCTAGTGTTTCAGCCTTCAAGCTGACTGTTAAGTATTTTCCTCCCTTACATACCCTCTGTGACACGGTGTGTAGAGATTAACAGCCTATGTAAGAAACATACAAGCTATCTATTGAAATTGACGATGTGCCTGGTGAAATTGAGATTGGTTGTTTCTCCAGAAGTGAATGCATTGGTAGCTAGAGACTGAAATTCTGTAATCCCTTTTTTGTGTATGAAAGTATTTATTCATTGTCACTTGTTCAGTGAATTGTGGATCACATTGTGATAAGCATGACAATTATATCTACATGAAATTGACATAGACTCAGTTGCTATGTAGGTGAAATCAACACTGAAATGTCTTTTGTTATGAGTCGGAAGGTGAAAGGATGATTTATTGGTACAGATTACTAAGTCTGCCAGAACATTGATAAAAGTACCTTTCAGCTTATAAGTTTCAAAAGTCGATGTCTTTTTTAAAATGTCAGTGTCTTATTATAACATAATTACTTTAAACCAAAATAACATAATGGTTATGCAATGACTACAGATTTGATGACGCAATTTTCTGGCAACATAGTAAACAAGAAAAAATATGAATAAAATCTAAAATCAGATTAAAATATAGTTTATATCGCAAAATTATAACCCTCTATTTTCTTTAAGGCACTAAGGTGTGCAGCAAGGATATTGCATATGCCCTTAAGTATTCATACAAAAATAACAACCTGACGACTTTAGCTATGAAAAGGGTAAAGGAGGATAATTTGAAAAGTAGCTCATATGATGGCCAAATATAAAGCTGAATATTATCGTCCATTAATGACCAGTGTTATTGACGACATGCACTCAATGCATCGGGAGACTAGCGAGGATCCGTAATAAACCTTGTTATTTCGTCTCCATCTCATGCAGCTCAGTATATCATCAGAGTCACTAGCACTATAAGGTAATTCAGGGGTACTCCATAGCTCATCAATAATCCTTTCAACCTTTGACCTTTCTTCAAAAAGGTCAAGGTCAGAAGGTACTTGCAAGGTGGCATTGACTACTCAGATTTGGAAAGAGATTACTTGTGAAAAGAAATTGGAATTTCTTTTTAAATTACTTTTTCAATTTGGCTGTGTGCAAAGAATTTTCAGTCAGTGATTGAAGTTTAATCAACCTTTTCATAATGACAGAAAATCTGTTGGTGAACAGACAAGTTAATCATATATGTAGCTGATCAATGCATTGAATTGACTTCTTTCTTATTTATGATGAAAGTGCTTATTCAGAATTTTAAATTTCCAATTGAATTATTGTTGTCAAAAGATATATTGATTCAAACTTAATGGGATGAAGAAATAAGTAAAGATTGGATAATCATTATGGGTCTCTCAGGACAGAATTTACAGGTTCCTTTTTAACATAATCATAGTGTCAGCCTTTCCTCCTCAGATTTATGTGTAAATGCTTATGAATAGATAAAAAGACAAACTTTATACAGGAAGGACTAAATTAAGGATGTTAAAAGACTTCTTTTTTTTAAAATCTTACAAGAATTGATGTTGATATATCTGTAAATATGGTGCTTCTTCGTAAATATCTCAAAGAATACTGTCAATACTCTGGTGTCAAAGAGAGATAAAAATCCACCAAAACATCCCCTTTGGTGATGTTATATGTGAAATACTGATATAAACAGCTAAAGAAGGTGATATAAACAGGGCATACAGACATGCTGATACAGACAAGCTTGAAGGTGATATGGACGAGTTAAGAGGGTGATATAGACAAGCCTGAAGGTGATATGGACGAGTTAAGAGGGCGATATAGACAAGCCTGAGAGTGTGTGCTTGCAAGTATCAGTAGTAATCAAGGGTGACAGTTACGACTCTCGGTGTTCATTGCAATGTAATTGGCAACCTAGGGGTCATTTCATTGGCTATTGACCACCAAGAGTCTATGTATACTATAAGTGACCATGGGACAGTTCTCAAGTAAATACTCTATATGCTAATTTTTTGCAAACCGATAGTACCACCTTTCTGTACTGCTTGTTCTGTATGTAAATTACGATCTGGATCAATATTGCTGAGGTTTGCAAAGTTTTACGTCTCTTGAAAACTAACATATTTATTGGTCTTTATTGATTTATTACATATAATATTATAATGATACCTATACCAAATTTATTATGAAACTCAAGTTTAAATTAAAAAATGATTTTTTAATATATTTGTTTTTATTATCATTAATCAATATCGTCAATATCAAGTTTTAGTAACAAATCTTTAATACTAAATAGCAAATCAGACAACCACACAAGCAAAGTTATGCAAAGACAACATTTAATAAAGATACACTTAAAATATTTAAAAGTTAGATCAGCCTTGCACAATTTGTTGGTATAAAAGCTTAGAGCAAATTTGATTTTCATCTTTGGCACCCGCATCTCTTCTTCCGACAAGGTTTATTAAATTTAGGATATATACTGACTGGAAACCCTTTGAGAAACCCCTGACGCCTCTTAGCGAGGAGGTGGTAAACCTCTGTTTAGTGCCAAGTGATTGCTCCTCACTTTGGATATCCTCAGCCAAGGCCACCGACACAAAAAAGTGACTTTTCAAAGGGATTTTCTTAACTGTGTCAAAAGCACACTTGAACTCTGGTTGACAGACAAGGGTCAAAAGAGGTTAGGATTTAAATAGTCTAATCCATTGATAAATCCATCTTACAAATAAAACAAATGTTTTCTTAGAGGAATTTATTTTGTCTGAAATCATCATCTATGAATTTGTGCATCGTATGATTATGATGTATTATATATATATATTTGATATGTATTTTGACAAGTATATTTAGAAAATATAATTTCACTTTTGACATGTAATTGTGTCAAAACCACTAATAATTTTTATTTAAAAAGACATTAACATAATAAATGTGAATACAATTCATTATAGTTTTGTGTTGAAAAATATAAATTATGAATAATAATAATATATATATATTCAATCTGAATGGCGAAAGTTACATGTCAAAACCATTAAAATGTAAATGTGAAATAAAAAGCATTAATTTCACGATATCTTGATAAATATGAAATAAAGGTAATTTAAGTTTTAATTTAGAAAATGAATGAAGGTTACAAGTAGCTAGGCATTGTCCTTTTTCTGTGTCTTTACAAAAACAAATGATATAAAAAAAGAAAGTATGTTGTTCTTAAAGGATTGCAGGCTTTGAACATCAATATTTGCACAATACTCTCTTTTCCTGGGCATATAAAATTGACGAGAGCTTGTGTACTCCCCTGGCTTATACACAACCTGCCAGTCTGTTAGATCAGGGGAGATTTCTTTGAAAAAAATCATGTCAAATTTGTGGAGCACTCATACGTTGACATTTTGCCAAAATGTTTCAAGTTAACAAATAAACAAAAACTTCAAATACAAACAAATGTTCATTTCAGGAAGTCTAACTATGTAGGTCAAGATTTATGACGACGTTTCTTTGATGTCATAATATTGAAATTGAACAACAATTTTGTTAACCTTAATTTGTCATTTTCAAATATCATCAGGGTTTTGTCCTGTTTATAGAATTATGTGTCAGTTTTGTGTCAGTTTTCAACAAAACGTGCAATAAAATCTAATTAATGTTTCGAACTTTATATTTCCTTTATATTTAAATTCGAAATTGATAATAATGTTACAAAAAAATTATATTCTATCTTCAAGGTTATGATTTTTTACTTAACTTCAAAAAAGAAATTTGCAATAGTATAATTTTACAGCCTCATTACAAATCACATGATATTAGACTAATAATGAAAAATGCAATTAAATATTCTTATTAAATTTAAATTGGCGACAAGTCATATCATATTTTCATAATGGGTTTGCTATTACGAGGAACTGTCTCTCAATTCTCCTTAAAATATTAATAAAACAATGATAAATTTGAATCGAAAGGTCAATAGCACATTGAAAAGATATGGGATATGATAAATTTCATAAATGAGAAAAGACATGCTTTCAACATGTGTCTGACATTACCTTTGATACCCGATGTCTGAAAAATGATATGTTATGTAAGGTTTTCCATGGTGTATTTCAGAATTATGAAGTGCTTTGACTTGTGTTGAAATAAGAGACACAATTTGATGAATTTGTTCAAAAGACTAGAATGTATGAAACTGATATTTTGTATTGAAATCCTCTTATACAGTATTGTTTTAAATTATACTTATAACTCTTGAAATAAGAGTGTGTCATTTGACATAATTGTTATGATTTTGTTTGACAGTCAAGTGTTGTCAATATCACATTACGTCAAGAACTAGATAACTGTCATTGATAGTTGTCATTCACTTTTGCAATAGATACTGATGCAGCGAGAAATCAAAGGGAAGCAACCCTGTTTAGAGTTTATCCTAAACTTGAATCATGGCTGTTGTAAATTGGTAATAGTGACATCATTATGAAATTTCTGTAATTCTGGTTTAATATATGTAAAATATAATAAGTTGCATACATAATCATGGCTAATAAAACTCTATATTGTTTTCAGAAATTATGAAATAGATTTTATTTATTTTCTTCAATAAAAATCATTTCCAAAACCAAATATTTTGTAAAATAATTCTGTTTAAAAAATGTATAAGTGTAAGAATGAAATATGTTACTGCTATAGAAAATGACCAGAATAACACCTAAGATTGTGAAAGCTATTTCCTATTTTTGTGTCAGTAAATCTAATTTTGAATAAGTTTGTAAACTTCATATGCCAAATGTAAAAGTCATTATATTTCACTAATATAACAACATTTAAAAAATTATTAAAAATATCAAGAAAGGAAAGATTTAACCCAAGGTGAAATTGCATTTAAATGTAAAAAAATCTACCAAGAGATGAAATAAAGAGAAAAAAATGTATCCTTTATTTATCAGCCTCAAGGTATAATATCAATTAAAATCTACACAGCATTACAGAAATAATATTAAATCGAAAGCAAAACACTGTCGACGTATTTCGTTGTTATGAAGAATGGTTGAAAGAACAGAGGAGTCAATCAATAGTAGATGAGTGGGAGGTTTGTTTGCTTGTCATGCTCGTGTTTGTTTCATTGTTTGTCTCGCAGAATGTCATTGACAAACTGAACCAGATTTTTAAGCGAAATCAACAATCTTTGAAACATCCTGTATTTGAACCGTTAACAGCTACGAATTTGGAAATCAAACTTACAATCAATTTTCATATTTTTGTCAACCTGTCATAACTTTAGGTAAATGAATGCGATATAGGTAAATGCTTTATCAATCATTGATGTGAAATTTGCCTTTAAACGTTAATACCTTGGTAATAAGGAAAGTAAATTGTTTTTGACTGCTCATTCTTATTGATTGAATTATTGATGATTTTAGTGATATTTTAGGTATTTGATATTGATATTTACACATCGTGAATCAATATTTTTTATGAATAATTTTTTTAATTTTTTAGAATTATAAATTCAATATGATACAATGAACAAACTTATGGCAAAAAGAAACAGATTATTAATACATAGAGAGTAAATCTTATAATATGAATATCATTTATGTTATTTAATTCCAAGACATAATGCTAAACTGTCAAGAGAATTTGTTGTAAAAAAGATGATTGAAAAAGTTATAAATCAAAGTTGCTAATCCTTTCATGCCAACCACATGGTCGAAATATTTCTCAAGGAGAGGAATTTATCCTATTTGTCTTATCGTGTGAGGTAGAGACATAAGCAACCACAAGCTCAACCAAAACTTCAGTGAAAAATGTCTCCACCCATTGACAATATGCTGAATATGTGTCTTGATATTTGTAAGTGACACATGGTAAATTTGAGACTAATCAAGATAACTATATAATAAGAACATAATTGCACTTACGAATGTTAATTTCAATATCATTTTCATATCAACTTTTATTTCAAATTGCTAAGATATAAAAATAAGTAATAATATATGTATATGTAATGAATATCCATTGAATTTTGAAGTTATTATTCTCTCATAATATTTTTTTATCACATGTCAAATTTTTTCTCAAACATATGGCCTTTTCTCTGACATAAATAAATTTGTGAAAAATTCAAATCTGCTATTCTTATATGTCATACATTCCAGAGACAGCTTTATATTCTTATATTTTCAAATTAAAAAACTCCCTCTGCTTGCTACCTGTTGCCTCCAACCACGACCTAACATACCTTCAGGTTAAACGACAGATGGTGAACGCGATTTGCTGAATCAGCGACTTTCGTTGCCCCCTCGTTTCTACCTGTTGCCCAGGTATTTAGGGGACCGTTGGGTACCTCGTTTGGGCGTTATCCTCCTTTGAGGGGGGCTTTCAAGTTGCGAGTTTTTTCCGCTTAACTTATATTGAATTGAAATCTTTATCTAGTTATCTATGGCGGATAAACCAAATTGAAAGATAATTGGTGGGGAAAGGGTTCATATTTGTTAAAATTGTCAAGTCAGACACTTGTGTTTCTAAACAGTTTCATCTCCAACGCTCGCAAAACAATTAAACAATTTATAACGAGGAAGGAGTTTGAATTGTATTGAAATCTTTCAGATATGCAGGTTTCTTGGAACAATTTGGTCTTAACCTCTGGGTCAAATTTATATGTTTTTATTAAAAAATGTGACAGGTTGAAATTGAGGGTAATAAACATGCATTTTCTGTGATCTTTTAGAATAGTTACAACCTTTGAGTGTCGCAAAGTCGCTAAGTCCATGTTTTCAAATTATTTCAATGGTTTTGTTAAACACCTCAAAGGGTTGAGTTCTTTTTTATTTCATGATGTTATAAAGTTATTTTTATTGTCAAACAAGTCCAAAATTAACCTATTTATTTCCAATTTGTTTTCAAACTATTTCAATGATTATGTTGAAAAATCTTTTTATGATGGTGTTATACACTGTTTAAAAAAACTTATAAAAATTAAACTTAATTGGGATATAAATGCATTGATTTATCATCAAAGATATGATACAGATGATATACATAGAATCCTATTTACTTAACTAGTCAACAAATTAACAAAAATAAATAAATATGTATGTGGTTGTTGGTTTATTTCGTTTGTGTCATATCATATTTCTAATACTCTTATAGATCTTTAGATAGAAACAGAAGAAATTCCTGATCTTCAAAATGTGAAAGAAAACACAAATATTTAGATAAATTAGGGCAATAAATAACAGCATAGATAATGCCTTTTTATCCCAAAAGAATCTTGGTGATTTTGTAACTTGAAAATATTTTCAAATCAGCATATGATGTATAATGACCAAATCTTACAGAGTCTTACATCCTTAGAAATCGTCAGTAATCCATACCATACATTTCCCATGTTCGAATCCAGCCTTTGGTCTCCTTTGCTTGTAAATCTCAGAAGCCAAGTATCAATAAATTGTGTGCAGAATGTGATAGTAGAGAAATTGCTGACTTGCTTTATTTCCAGAATGCTTTATTTACTTGCTTGTCTTTGATCTCGATACCTCCCACTTCTTTTAGAGGGGTCAGTGGCTTGAGAAACTCTGACTCTCACCCTTTTATATTTTCTCACAGGCAAAGTTTTTGAAAATGCATTTTTGTTTTATATTTTTTAGCTGTATGATTTTATGTTCGTTTTTTTTATACTTTAAAGGGGCAGTAGCACGTTTTTTCGCTGAAATAAGTCGATGCCTTGTATTTGAATAATAATGTCACGAATGGTAAAACACCCTTCTCTCCTCTAAAAATCAAGTTTAAAATGAGTGTACATGGTCTGGTAAAGGAATTGTTTTGTCATTCAAAATGATAAAATGTGTTCACAGTAAAATGGCCGCAATGCAATTTTTGCTTTATACACAACACCATTATTACCACTACGGACAATTGGTTTGTGTAATAAGATGTTTTACCCTCTTAAGTAATTATAAATGACATAAACTATCATTATAAATAGGAAATTTGAAAAAATAAAATTTGCAAAAAACGTGCTTCTGCCCCTTTAACACATTATTTAATTGGTATTTGTTGGTATGAATGGACTAGAGGTTGTTCTCAGGATTACAAATGTGATAACAATCTTGGACGACAATTGTTGATATTCATGATGATCAATGTGATAAATCTTGGAAGAAAGCCTGATCGACACATTGTGCTATTTGAATGGAACCTGTGGTTTAGTTGAAATCAGTGTTCTTTCTAGTGAAGTTAAGAATAGTAGTGATTCCATATTAGTTATGAATTATTACTATGTAATAAATCTTGGAGGAAAGCCTAAGGCATTGTCCGAATTAAAAGAACCTGTTTGAAAACCTTACAAAAATTTTAAGATTTACATGTTACTTATATCATGTTTTTTTATATTTTGGGGGTATTATAGTCATAGTTATAAAGAGTACTGTAAGTGTGGCTATGAAATAGAAGACCAAATATGAATATAATATTTGTAAACCATTTCAGGTCAACATAGATCCTGAAAATCTAAAATTACCGAAACAGGGTTATCTGTTTTATTTATATATATAAAGTTCCATCATATCAGTTCATTTAATAATTCAACAATGTTTCACAACAATCACACAAGCACCCTTCTTTCCCTGAGATTGATTATTGTCTTATCATGTTTGCAGCCAATACAAGAACTGAACTGAAGATTAAGTGAAATCCAACCACGTTCATTTCACGAAATGATGTCAATATCATGTGAGAATGACAAGTGGTTTGGGCATCTCTGCTTGTAAAATGTCTATTTCACAAGTTATAACCTTGTGCTCCCTTTTCTTATCATAGAGTCGTCTTACTTCCCAGCAACCAACAATTTATTTTGCTTAAGATAAGATTATTATGAATGATTTCGCCAATATTTCTCATTTTCAGATGCTTCTTGCCATATGCCTTCTTTTGGGGACATTTAGAAGTTGGTTAGATAAATGAGAAACAAGGTTTACGGATTTGCAACTTCTTCATCACACGAGTGCAACATTTTGCTGTAGATGCAACAAAACTCTGTTTTAATCATTTGCTTGATAACAGAACTCTAACCAATGAACAGAAATAGTTGTCTGTAGGCATTCTTTCCCATTTACAAAAATGATTATTTGAGCATTCTTACAAATGTAAAGTCATGATTGTTTGAGCTTTCTGATCTGTAAGCAGGAATGATTGAGCATTCTAAATCAATGTACAGAAATGATTGTCTAAGCATTCCAAACAAATGTATAGGAATGATTGTCAAGGCATTCTAAACCAATGGAAAGGAATGATTGTTTGTTGTCTAAATCATGTACATAAATAGTTATCTAATATAAGTTGTGTGAATACTGTATCAAGTTTAGATGTTTATTGCCTTGTCAGGGCAATACTTGTCAATTTCATTTGTTTTTGTACATTTCAAAATTTTAAACATTTCATTGCTTCGTGAGGTCAGTGTCCTTGTGTTGAAAACAAGAATTATAATTTATTCCATTAAGTATGTGATTAATAGACCTATTTAGCTGTAATTTCAAATTGCTGTTGTGAAAACTCATTTAGCAATTTGAATCTAAATTATAGTTAATTGAAATTAATCTCTAATTATTACTTATAGTCATTTACTCAAAGGGATTAAATCTATCTATGCCAGTTAAATGCCAGGGAATAATTATCTAATGTCAAATGCAAGTGCAAATGACATGTGTGTATTTCGTCTCCTTAATGTTTGTATCAAGTAATTACAGCTGTCAACAACATGAAATTGACAATACCATGTTCCTAGCAACTGAAATAAACGTGTAATCCTGTCTCATTGAAATAAACTAAATTTCTTCAACTTTACTTACAACAAGATAAGAAAGCTAACAGGGAAACAACATTTCACCACGTCCCAAATAAAAACTACTTATTTAACATTTTCGTCTTCATTATTACGAGAGAATATATGGTATGCAAGTGAAATCTATTGCAAACAACATTTGTTTTCCTGAAATTGACATGAAATAGATTAGATTTTTCTTTTGCATTGACATCCTGGAATAATGAAATAAATCCATTGAGTGATTTACAGTGTTATTAACTTGTGGGTTGGTATGTGTTCTATCAAGATACTTTCAGGGTAAATCCAGCCCGTAATGTAACCAGCTTCTGTCATATCCTATCAGGGACTTTTGTTGAGGGTTGACTTGAGTCGATCCTTTTTATTGCCTGGACGTTATTGTGAAGTTTCCTGGACTTATAAATAAAGATTAATTTTAATCATCAAAAGTTAGATTGGCACTCCTAGATATACAGTGAAAATCAATCTATATCATTTGAAAGTTCCTTTATTGTATTTGTTGTAGATCTCCCATAATTTTGATAAAGAAATGTTCTATCCATAGATCTTGATTTCCCTTCTTCTAAGAAAGAAGTCCCATAATTTTGTTTGGATAAAAGGGTTTTAATGCATTCAATGTGTGATTTTCTGTAATTTTTAACAAAAGTTTGATTTCATAGCCCTATATGTGTAACATATGTCTAACCTTTAGGAAAAGGAATACCTAAGGTGTTTAAATAGAAAAAAACCCATTATTGTTGAACAAATGTGGTACTAAACTCAATGCTCCCTTTAATTTCATAGTCTTACATAATATGTAACACTTACTGAACCTTTGGAAAATGGTACCTACAATGTTTAAATAGAGAAATCATTAAACATTACCTTTTTCCCTGATATTTCACCTACTTTCACAGAAATGGTTTCAACAAGGCCCCACCCAAGATATATTCAACCTCTGTCACAACAAGTTTACCCTGTTGAATTAAAGAGGTCCTTCAACAATCAACAGCCGACGTACATCCTCCGGACGACATGTCCGAATTCAATAAGTACATACATCTAATTGTTGACCAGGTATATGTAGTACACCTGTACAGCTTCCTCCTATTTACCTGTGCTGGGGGGACATAAAACGATCGACACGAGTCGGAAAAATCTCAAAGGTGAAATATTGTATGTCGAATGACTTGCAGTCTCGTAGGGCATTATTACGACTCACCAAAATGATGAATAATATTATCTGTGAAATCGTATCTCGCTAAACAAACAGAATAAAATATTATAATACCTTTGCCATGGTAATGTTTCTTTGTGTACTGTTTGCTAAACAACCTATAGGTAATATTCAGTCTTCTATATATGCATTCAGACATACTTGATTTATGGCTGTTCATTGTATTGTAGTTTCTGTGTACTCTTAGATAAGTCATTAAGTGCAAGGATATGACTTTATGTGGTGTCATATTACCCTGATACACGTATGACACTCAATTTTAGACTGGCTTTTGAATTATGATTATAAGCTCTGAAATAAAAAGGCAAAATTAAAATTAAAAAGTTTCAAAGCTTATCTTAAGAAATATTATTTTATTTTTCTAGACTTAATAAAAACCTATAATAATCTATACTGAAATGTCACCATTGTAAAATAAAGAAGTTGACCATCCAACAACAACAATGCAGACCACTAAAAAATATTTTAATTTTTCTCTTTCTCTGTATATTTCTCTTCAAGTCGGGATTAAGGCAACCCAATCCAGAGGGAATGTTTACGCACTAATTTATATCCTTGTCTTTTCTTAGTAATAATGGATATTTATATGCCACACTTTTCTGTCCACTAGTGGATGCTTAAGGCACTACCAAACTTATTACCCTGGTCTAACCCAATTAAGCTGGCAAAATATTATTGATAGGAAATCACCTCCAACAGGTACCCATATGTACTGCTGGGTAAAAAGAGCCTGATTTTTAATAAGGTCACTTGCCTTATAGCTCTTATATCAGTTACTTATGGCAACATCCATTGGGACTTTCATCATTATTATAATCATCATCATTATCATCATCATCAGAAGCAGCAGCAGCAGCATCAACTTCTGTTTCTTACTATGATGACATATATGACATATATGACATAAGACAAACTATATGATTCTCACCTTAAGAAAAAAATCAGTTTGAGAAAATCTGGTTCTTTGATGCTCTATTTTCAGTATTTCATGAAATAACTTTAGTTTTAATACTTGAACAAATCTTTCAGATTCTTACACTTTTCTTGACCACCTTGTTTTTCTGAACAATTTGATAACCTAGCTTTTCGAATAAATCTGAGAAAGGTGCGTGAAAGAATGATTTTGTAGGTTTTCATGAAAAAAATAAAACAAAAATCTCAAAATTCTAGCAATTACCAAAAGGTACCAGAATAGGCGCCATTGGACAGACCTCAAAGCACTGCTGTAAGACTCTGGAAGGATTCAACTAAATTGTTCACAAACATATTCATCATTGAGACTTATTCAAGAGTGCTGAAATTTGTGAACCTCCCCCGAAAAAGCACCAAAATCTCAAAGGAACGGAACCGTTATGAGGCAATCAACATGGCAAACCACGGTCAATTTTCATTAGGGACGATTGATGTAGGATTTAGGTTGCTAAGTTCAGCCTTGAGTATTGGTCTGTCTCAAGAAACTATTGGTAACACCAACGCTCAAGTACACTCAAAAATCTTTTCTTGTCATAGAGAACATTTTTCTTCCGAGGCGAGAAGTTGCCATTGACTTGTATTATTTGCAGACAAATAGTTAAATGAGGTTTAGTCGTGAAAATCAAATTCGATCTTTCATCCGAGTTGTATGTGGATTCGGACCTGAATTAGCTTTCTCTGTGTAGATGGTGCAAATATCTTGATGTAATTTCATTGGACCAGACTAATAAATATCTGTTTTTACAATGTACCCTCAATGGAAGACGTTAAGGCCTGAAATAAAACTGGATCTATTTGGGAAAAGGCTGATGTCATATTTCTTGTTTATTGATCTTTTAATAGATTTTGGTTCTGAGGACTACAGATTTGTCAAAAATAAATATATTTTTAAATTTTGCTCTGTAATAAGTGTCTTAGATTCCTAGTGTCACCTGATGATGGATTAAGCATGTGAAGAAGTAATAATTTTATCCAGAAAGTTTACTTTTGTGATGAGTAATTTGGTAAAGTAATTATGAAATATTAAATCTGATACAGTTAATTGTCCAAAAGATATGATTAATTGTAAGATAGGTTATTCATTAACTATTACTGAGTTTAATGTTGTGGCTGGTATTTAAATTGAAGGTGTTTATTTCAGATGTAGTGATTTATATTTTTAATATAATTTTTATTGACAAATACAACCGAAGTTGTCAAAATAAAGATAATTAATGAAATTATTTCAAAGCTGTACCCTGCCAGTTTGTTAATTATTTTAAATGAATTTTTGTATGCGTAAATAATCATATGTTCTTTGACATGGGGCCATTTTAAGTGACATTTGACCGGTGACATTTCAATTTGGAAGAGATTTTCTCTGACTCACTGAAATAGTTTAGAGTATGCAGAACACGCTAAACTTCATCAAATTTATCAAGTGATGTTTGATGGACAGACAGCTGATTGTGTGACATTTACAACTATAATGATGTATATATACATCTGACACACTCGTACATATGAAATTGACATTTGTTAGACAATTAGATGCGAGAAAGTGGGTGATCATATACTCTTAAAAGTTTAATCCTTTAACGTTGATAAGTTTTGATTTAGGTTATAGCTATTAATGGAGTGATTCATGTTTTGTACAGATTTTTAGGTAAGATTTATGTTTTAGAATTAATGAAATTATCATTTTACTCTGGTTTTTAAAATAAATGATCATGATTTATATATTGTGAATCCGTGCTGAAACTAATTTCAAGCTCAACAGAGCTGCTGAAAGTTTTAACCATTCTTAGCAACCAAGTTAAAGGAATCAAAACTAGTTAATTAAAGGAGTAATTCAGGATTAAATATACTAAGTAGTCTAGCTAACACTTAGACTGTTACAAAATTTAAAAATTGAAAAAAAAAAATTGAAAAGGAGCCTTTTTTATACTATGAAAATTCCATTTCTTACAGTCTCCTTTTCAATAATTAATAAAATGGTGATATTTTTTGAATAAATACTTTCTTCATAGTCTGAGTGTAAGACTATATACTAAGTTATCCCAAAATATTCCAAAACATGCAAGTAAAGATATGGTTCTCTCAGGAATATCCGGCATTTTGCATCTGTACATCTGTACATCTGTGCATCTGTGCATCTGTGCATCTGTGCATCACATTAAATGCTGTATATTTTTCTAATTGTGCATCTTTTATTTTCTAAAAACATATATTTTGAATATCCACATATTATTGCAGCATTTAATTGTTATTTTTCTCAACCATTTAAGGATCTTGCCATTAGGAATGTTCGTTTTAAGTGTATATTTAATTTTTTATAATTAGGTGTTATTGTGACTGACGTTTATGTTGTTTTTGCAAACTTGATACTGCATTACATCTCTTGTGTGCTTTTAGCCAATAAATCTGCTTATTTTTTCATAATACTCATTTGCTTGAGCTTTCAACTGTGAGAATATCCAATTTGTGCAATTATCTGAAAGTGATGTTTTGAAACCTAATGAAGCTTTTTTAAAAAAAAATGAAATGCCTTTATCAAATATCATGACCTGGTCTCTAACTGATCTTGTTATATCAATTAATGCAGTAAGTATTCCAGTAATAACAATGCACTTAAAAAACCCTGTTTTGACCTTTGACCTTATGGTATGATTCATGTAAGTATAATCATTGACACATTTTCCGAAATTGACTTAATTAGTTTTGTTTGCATACTTTCAACATTAGTTTTCACACAGTGTACCTATGAACTGAAATTTACTTCAATTTAATTTATATTATTGAAGTGTTTTGCACCCTTTGGTTAACAGCAGATTGTAAAAGTATTCAAAATCTTGAATTAAAATTTGTCAGATTTACTTGATTCATGGTGTCAGATTGACAAGATTGACAAGACTGAGAATGTCCTTAGTCGGCCATCCAGACCCCTTAATTTTCTTAGGGAAATCTACAGACTAACGACTACAGAAGTAAGTTCGAACACATCTCAGAGGTTCCTTTTTATTTTATTTTAATTTGTAAAAATTTATTTCAGAGTCTAAATGTTAGACTAATATGTCGTAGATAAAATCTCTTTTTGTGTTACCATCTATGGGAAGATAAATTAAATTATTTTTCAATTTTCTTTGAACATTTATCGTGAAGCAAAAATCATTCCAAATTGAAAATAAATTCTACAAAGTTTATCTGTGTAATTAAGAAACGTCATCAGCAAGAAACGTTTTCTCAAGTTTGCAGCTGTTGGGATCCTTTAATCCTTTAATAAAATTACCAAAGAGCCTCTGAAAACACTACACAAGGAGAAACGAAATTAACAAGAAATCTGCATGTAATTGACATTGGGTTGATATTTGGGACGTGAGTGATAACATCTATACGGTTGATATTGACATGAAACCTGGATGCAATAGACGAGGGCCAAGGGTCTTATCTCTAATTGTGAGATACAGGAGGGTTTTATCTCCACCTTGTGAGTTATACGGACCAACTTGATTAGTGAAATGTGCATTGTCAGGATCCCTGCTTGCGAAATGTACAAGAAGAATGAAATGGACGACAGATATGCATTCAGGTGCCACTCACCACAAGGAGAAGATAATGCTCTATTTTTGATGAGCTTTAAACAGAGGAAGGCTGTTTTTGGGATATTTTCAATAATTTCAATTCAATATTTTATTATGTTTAAAAAATCATTAAATGCTAGGCTTTGAATTAAAAGCCAAAACAGACACAATCTGAGAAAATTAGGGAAATATAGGTGCTTAATTTATGTTTACTTCTGATTTTTTCAAATTTCAACCAAAGATCCCTCTAGTAAATGTTTAAAATTGATATTATAACAATAGCAATGTTGATTAATGTTGCCACTATAAAATAACTTTTTTTCTGATACCAAAACTAATAACTTTAATTTGAATTATAATTTTCAAAATTCAAGTCAAATTGATTGTTTTGAGTATCAAAGATTTAAATTATTGATATCTGATACGTCTTTTGAAATAGATGATAATGATAGATGAATTACCTCGAATGTTTCTCAGAGTTACATTAGCGCTAATGGTGCATGGTAATTATTGTACCAAGAGATTCCAAGTAGTAACACTAGGTGTATACTTGGATTTACTTATAATTGCAGGTGCCAGGGTAATAAGAGAAAAGTAGGGTTTTTATCATCTTGAGAGGATTAAGTTTATAGGGCTTTTTGCGGTAGTGAGATTTGGCGCTTACTCAGTTTGTCAGGCGTTGTCGAGACAGGAAGGAATAGATGAAGACAAAGTATAGGAATTTGCAGACAAAATGCGGTAATGATTCTTGCTGTAAACAGACTAATTCTGTGGATGTGTTGCTTGAAAACATCATGATGTGTGAAATGTACAAGCATTTGGTGGGGTCCCTTCGATTCTTGCTGTAAACCAGAATTACTTTATCTTATAGCTTGAAAACAACATGGTGTATGAAATGTACAAGCATTTGTTGGCATCTCCTTGATTCCTGCTGTTAACAGACAAATGCTATGGGTGTGTAGCTTAATTGAAACGAACATGATGTGTGAAATGTACAAGCATTTGTTGACATCTCCTAGACTAAAATTTATCTGCATGTTTGGCAATTTTAGTTATGACTTTACATTCAATACTAAAGAAGCAGACAATTAGTTCTACAACTATGATAATCACTGAAAAATATTGGTGTGATGTTCAAGATAATTAGTTAAATATTTTGTAATTACCAGATAAATATGTACCGTTTTTCTGTTGCATCATCATTTTGGAAAATTTGCATCTAATTGTTCCAGCTCAACTGGTTGTTATTTATGCATCATTTGCATCAGTTAATTTCGAGACTGTCCCTCTGTTCAGTTATTGCATAGACTGCTGTAAGGTCTCATGAATCTAACTAGTTCTGTTGTAAAGACTGACAATTATTTTCAGGAAAATCAAGTTTGTCAGGCTCTTGTGTAAAAAAATACAAATATTTACATGAAATACTGAATGTTGGAGCACATTTGCAACTGTACAAATGGCTTAAAAAGGTTTTTTTAACAAAAATTAAAATGAATATTTAAATTGATCCTAAACAAATCTTGTAGGTGTAGGCAAGCAAAAGCTATACCATATCATCAAACGAAAGAACAAGATATTGTCAATGTTTAGTGAAATCAACATGTAATTGACAACAGAAAACAGGGATATGGTCAGCTGTTGAAAGATTCTTCAGCAATTGACGTGAAATGACAACAGAGAAATCTAGTGTTGAAAGTAATCAGGGATGTTAAGAATGATGTTCAGAATAAAGTGATTACATGTTGACAATGTAGAACTTAGAGATGGACATTTAATTTATATACTTCTCTTTGATAATTATTGGCTTCATGAGGTCAAGACCAATTGGAACAATGATGTGGTCTCTATTTAAGCCTTGACTTCTATTCACAAGATAAAACTCGCCTTGCTGCATTTCCTTGATGTTTCTGTACAAGCGCATCTGAGCCCACTATGTATTTCAGGTGCTTGCTCCACTTTGTTAGCATGGAAAAGTAATGGAAATGCTGCATGCCTTAAATATGAACATACAGGAACCAAGCTATATAGATTATCATAATCATAAATTGTCATGTTTCATGACTGTATATATACAACTAGAAACTATCTAGCTTTCATTTTATGGTCCTGATATAAATCAATAAATTTTCTATTAAAAAACCAAAAACAACCAAATTTTTGCCCAAATTACCCTAGTATTAGCATTTACTTAAATCCTGAATCAATTTTTACCATTCTGTATGGTCAATTTACAGGAATCCCAATTTGTTAAAACATGTAACATTGAGTTGACCACAGGCTATATCAGAATAATCAATGACCGACAGATAAACAGTTCATACAGTCTTATGGATATGTGGAAGTAAAGCTAAGCATGGGGAATGGAGGTGAAAAGGACATGAAATTGACATGCTATAGACGTCTAGCAGATAGGACAAGTGTTCTGCCTGGGCCTGACAGTCACAGATACAGACATGCCATGTGTTTCTTGTGCTTGCATGTATCAAGTCGCATCCCATGGGAGCCTCCCCTGTCCACCACAAACCCATCATCTAGAAGTAATTACTTTCACTTTGTGAGGCCCCACAGGAGGGTACTCCGAGACCAGAAAAAACAATTGTACATCAACTTGTCTACTAATGAATTTTGAAATACTGTGTATTTGAGTATTTAAGGAGGGTGAGAGAGGGGTGGGTGGGTAGGTGGGTTGCTCTGGTGTAATAGGGTTCACCCCTTTTGAAATATGTTACAAGTAAGTTTGATGAACTCCAAGCTTCACCCCCCCCCCCCCCCCCCCCCCACTTAAAGTCCACTCCCCCCAACCCCTGTTAATGAGTTTAACAGTAATTTATTTTCTTTTTTAATTTGATAAAAAGAACACTTTTTATCAAATCAACAAATCAGTTTCTTCCATTGTAGATAAAAATTAGGAAAATAAGCAAATTTTATTCACTTATGTGTCCTAATTCTTATGAAACATTTTTATTTCAGATGTTTTATCAAAATAATTTTTTACAATTATGATTCATTCTGTTTTTATACAAGGTCTCGCTGTTCACAGTCAGATTTGTCACAACAATTGTGTGATTATCACATTAACTGCTTGATGACGATAAGTGGTTCTGCATGGCCAAGTGGCAAATAATGTTGGCTTTCCGATTGTAGGATTACTTTCAATTGTTATTATGGACATAAATCACAATCACACCTGGCTATATTACAGGTATTTGGGCCCAATCTATCAGGAAGTATTTTGTTCATCATAAATGCTTAGTTTGCTTCACAAACCTTTCACCTTTGCTTCATCAAAATATCACATTTTTAGCACATCAGGCCTGTAAGGCCCTACAGCCTTATGGCATGGCATGGCATCGCTGTCCATCGTCCATATGTAACATTTTACTTCTTTCTAATTCTTCTCTAGAACCACTGGCTCTAGAGAGCAGAAATATTGTGTACAGACAGACTTCTTAGCCATTGGGGATTGTAAATTAGCTTTGATGATCCTGTGACCCCAAATGGTAACAGGGGCCACAACCTAAAAACCTATTTTCATCTTCTCCCCAAGTACGAAAAGTTCTAGAAAGTTGAAATGTTTTGTACGGACTCCTTGGCCAATTGGGATTCTAAGTTGTAGATTTGGTGAACCTGTGACCCCTAATAAGGGCCACAGAGGTCATGACCTAAAAACGTATTTTTATCTTCTTCTCCAGAATAAAAAAACACTTCAATGCTGAAATGTTGTGGCCAATGGGGATTATAAATTGTATATTTGTTAACCATTTGACAACTTAATCATATTAAGCTATTTCTATTTCTCAGTTCAGTTCATAAATGGCAAATTTTCTCCTCTCCACAAGTTTATTTAAGATCATTTATGATTGAGACAAATGCAGTACTGCAACGAAGAAAAGGTCTCTGCTTCATAAGCTGCGACGAGAGAGAGGACGTATGTCAAAAATTTGAAAAATGGGGTTTACGAATGTATACGATATATTACGATTACAAAGATTATGGAGAACTAGCCTTGGCTTGTAAGTTCTAGCCCCTCGTTTGGTCGTGAGGTCCAGTCTGGCCCCTGCTATCACTGGTCAGTGTCCAGTCCATACCTTGACCACTAATTAGCCCTGCCATCCATCACCCACACCAAACATCTGAGGCTTCTGGGAATCCATGCAGGCTTATCGGGGTCTGTGGTGCCAGCAAATTAGCCCCAGAATGTTTCTAATTTGCTTTGATTTGATGCTTAGAACGATTATAGGAATCCAAGCAGATAAGGGATTCCAGGTAATGAATGACAGTGGCTTGTTTGGGGGGTGGGGGGCTGCTGGATAAAATGGGGTATGGGGGTGAGTGGGGGTCAACTATGGGTGTGTTTAGATATTGAGTATGTTTTTATCCCTTACAGTGAAACTTAGCATTGGTACATTTCGTTCTCTCTCTAAATGCCAGAGCAGAGTAAAAGAATGGTAAAATAGGAATATATATCAATAAATTGTCAATTTTAAAAGTTATATTACAATATAAAATATTTATGAGATATAAATAATGTAGAATTGTTGAATTATAATCAAAATATGATGATTCAATGATAATTTAAGATAATATGATATTCTTGATATTCTTGTTATTGAACACATTTTCTTAGAAGAAAAGCGTAAATAGTTTTTGATTGGGGGAAGAGAGAGGGGTTGCTGATGGTGTTTTGAGATTGGGACATTGCTGAGGGGATGGGGATTTAACGAATGAATATGTGTCAATTTATTAAAGAATAACATCACAGTCAAATGGAAAATATGGTAAACTGATAACATATTCATTATTCAGCTTGATCAGGATGAATAGCTCAGTCGACCGCTATCATTGAAGTTCAGCAACAACGGGCATGGCTCGCTGTATGGATGGGTTACCCGCCGCATTGCTGGATAAACTGAGAGTCTGAAGGGTGATTCCCTGCCCCACACTGAGAAGTCACCTTGGGCAAGACGCTTTATTCGAAATGTGCCTCTGTTCACTCAGCAGTACAATTGAGTACCTGGTTTGGAAGTGAAGGCAATGTGACAGACAACCTTCAAGCGCCTTAATTGGCAGCCCAGGTTGTATACTCCAAGGGGAGTTGAGAATGAAAAAGGAACGATGTTTGTCCTTATGCCAGGCTAATTATGGGTGTAGCGCTTTGAGCATGGCCCTTTATGTTGTGGATTTAGCGCGATATAATTATTATCATTATTATTATACAGCTTGATAGAATGAGGGAACTATCTACAGAGCTTTCTATCAAGAGCTTGTCTAGTTTTATTGGCAATAGAATCAGGTTTCCATTTTATTACAAATAAAATCTCGCAGAGAGAATACCAGAATTCTTGAAATGTCAAATATCTTGAAGATGGAACCTATTTGCACTAACAAGATCTAGTTCCCATGTTTATTACTTTGGAAATCAATTAACAACATTGTTGACATTATTTCCATTAAAAAATTTAAGACCCAGTAAACTTCAATATTTGGTTTTATTACAATGTGTAACATATAATTCAATTGTCATTTTCAATCAATAAGCAATAATTGCGATAAAAGTTTTTAAATATGATGATAATAATGTATTATATACCATATTAATGTGTCAAAAGACTTAAATTTAATATCATGTTAAAGTTTTACTTTAAAAACTCAAAATCTCTGCATCATCATAATTTTTCACAAAAGTAACAAAATTTTATTAAGTGCTGTTTGCTTTTATAGCATTATCAAACTTGATTTATTATCTTCATTCCCCCTCCCTACTTTCATACTCCGCAACCTCTGTGTGTAAAAATGAATGCATGTTTCTGTATGGTTCATCAGTGTACCAAACCCTGCATGAAATTACGCAATCACTAGAAAAATTGCTGATAAGTTCAACTTGAAACACGCGCTACAAATTAAATCTGCTGAAAGTTAATGTCTGGCTTCCTTCATGGAAACCAATGCTCAAGATAGTGGGACACAGACATAAGTACTTAGTCACGATATCCAAAATAAGAGAATATAGCTTCCCCTTTAAAGTGACACTATGACCTCGTTATATTTTACTGAAATTGAAATCGGAGTTGATATTTCCATAAATGCTTGTAAGTGGTCATGTTCATCAATTCTTTTAATTTTTTATACGGTATTCAGCTAACACTGTAGTCTTTCCTTAAAACCGTAGAGCAAAATATTTAACTGACAACCAACCCAGTCTAGAATTATAGCAAGTCTAGATTCTTAAGCTAAAAAATTAAGTCATATTTAGGGCTCCATTTTGTATAACTATTTGTTTGTGAAGTATTGTTGTTGATTTGGAAAAAACATATTTTTGAGACTAAATGTTAGTCTAGCAAGACTGTTGTAAACATATATTCTATTTATTACCAAACAAATCTATTTTCAAAATAGGCTGGCTACGTAGCCGACATCACTGCTTTTAGTATGCAACATCACAGACGAAATGTGATGTCATAACATTGTTAATGATGTCATATCACCATGAGTGATGTATTTTGCTCTTGGATTGATCAACAGATATACACATGTACTCAAAGTCCAGACTCTTAAAAGCTTTCAAATTCAAATAGTCCATCTTCATTTGTTTATTTGTTTATTCTTGAACTAAACCAACAACACTAGTTTCAGATAAAAGATAAAAGTGTCAACTATTCATTTGAATATTTATTCACCTGTTTGATTGGTTGATCAGAAGGAAGCTGGGACCCCCTGGATTCTCTAGGGACCCCTAAATATTGCAAGACTTGATCAAGATGGTCTGTTTGGTTATCTAAGTGAGTTGAATGTTGTTGGTGGCCATTTTCCCTAAGGTTTTTAACACAGCTGTTTATTGTGAGAAGAATCCATTTCAGTTTTATCTGATTGATTGAACATTAAGATTACTCTAAAGCCTCCCTGCCTTAAACTTTTATCTCCAAGAATGTGTTCCAAAAATTTGATGTGATTTTTGAAAAGATATCATTGTAATCTTTGAAACAGAATTCTGGATAAATTGTCAATTTGTGTTCCCACTTATAAAATTAATATTTTAAAAGAAATTTATGGTTATATGAAGAAAGATCTTTCGTGTGCTGTATACATCAAGGGCATATATAAAGACACGTTTTCATATATTATACAACCTAAAGATTACAGTGATTAAATTGCAGGTACATTTTCATACCTTGTTACATCTGGGTACCTGGTTAACAATGTAAAATTTATCTTCTATTACCTTAATTTCTTTTCAGTTTTAGTCATATAGCATAGGAATGTAGGAATTTTCAGGGCAAATTCCCCCGCATGGCATAACACAGGCAGGTCTCCATCACCGGCTAATTTAAGCCTTGATGCATTTCCTCAACTTTCCCATGCTAATGTAGCAACACACTGCACCTGAATTTCATAGTACATGTGCTCTGCTTTGCTAGCACAGAAACGTTAAGGAAATGCAGCTTGAATTAGCCAGTGATGGAGATTGGTGCAAATTATGACTTGCAGGGGAAGTTAATTGTTTTCAGAGGAGTAAACATAGATAATTTGGTCATGCAAGAGAGCTCTTAAACCTTTAACTTCAATTGGTTGGAGGTTCAAACCCCTGAACTCCCTGAACATTTTCCTACCTCAAATCTGCTAATAAATACTCCTCAAGGTGTTGAGAATGCAATGGAGCAAGGTCTGTTTTAAAGGGGCAGTAGCACGTTTTTTCGCTCAAATAAGTCGATGAAATGTATTTGAAAAATAATGTCACCGATAGTAAAACACCCTTCTCACTTCAGAAAATCAAGTTAAAAATGAGTATGCATGGTTTGGTAAAACCGTGGGAATCATTTTTTGTACTTCGAAATATGTTTTCACAATAAAATGGCCATGCAATTTTTGTTTTATACGCAACATCGTTATTACCACCCCGGATAATTGGTTGGTTTAATAAGATGTTTTACCCTCTAAAATAGATATAAATGACATAAACTATCACTATAAATGGGAAATTTGAAAAAATAAAATTTGGCAAAAACGTGCTACTGCCCCTTAAGAAGAGGGTAATGTTTTCATTGAAAGTTATTTTCCAATATTCTTTACATTTACTTCTTATTTCATCAATCTTAGATAAAAGAGGAAATATATGAGAGGTATATCAATTCAAACTATTTTTTTTTAACATTTTTCCATATTTCTTCATTTCTTTGACTCGAGAACCATTAAGTATCATAACATGATGCAGCGAAATCTGTAATCTTTTGATCCAGTCTAACGACAGGTATCTTTGTATAAGGAAAACATATGTCAAACCTGTTAGGTATGAATAACATAGACTAGATTCGTATACCCATATATCTTTCTATGGATGTTAAAGATAGCATATTTGTGGTAACCGGGTTATTTTATTGTTTGTTACCGCATGAAATAGTTTCGTCATGACCGAACGTGTTCACTTTGAGTCGTCAAGGTGATCGTGTTCATCTAACGGGATCAAGAAGTATTTTAATGAGAGGTAGATAGGTGTACGTTTGTAGACTAACACATATGATAGGATTATGTTCTACCTGTGTGCGTCTTGTCAAGCGTACACAGGTAATAGGACCTAGGGCGTAACTTAGATTCACTAATAGGATGCCTGATACATCAGAAATCATTTCATACCTGTAGAAAGGTGTGTACGTGGAAACGAATTGATTCTAAAGGTGTAGATCACGTCAACAAAAGCAGAAGATAATGACGACTGAAATTGACGCTTGAGCTCATTTCAAATATAACGGGAGAGATGGGAATGGTGGAGAAGTTTTCCACACACGATTCAAGCCTTTTATCCTCCTTTGCAAAAGAGTCAAAAGACATATTGTTATAAGAGATCCTGCGCCCTCTGGCTCCGACTGAGGCTGTAGGGTCTAGTTGGGTCTAGTCGCTCACCCGTTTAATGACAGACAGTCCCAGAATCCTTAGAGGTGCCACCAGGGTCGTGACACCTACAAACTTGATATCTCACAGCGAGGAAAGTTCAAAATTGTCTCTTTTGAAATTGAAAAACATGAGACCAAATTAACACAGTTGGTCGTATATTTCCCATTTTTTCAGAGAAAAGGAGTTTACCCTTGCCCTAGGGTTTGCCATCTTTTTCAGAAATATTTTTCAACTTTCCTCCGAGTTAACCTCAAGAACAAGCATTGCTTGTGTTTAAAGTTGACATGCTTTTGAAACATTTTAATGAGCGATCGTATATTTTATTTTTTTCGTCAGCTGTGACAGATTCTTTTTTGCATAATCTGTACTTGGAAGAATTGCACATTGTTATTTGTGGGACGTTATGTTTTTTCGATTGCAAGTACACTTAAAATCAAAATCGGGACATTTTTGGGTGAAATGTTTAGGTACACAAAAAAGTGAAAACAATTATTTGAGAATTTGTTTTTAAGTGAAGTTTTTAGTGATTTTTTTTCATAAACTAATAAACTACCAACTCTGCCTTTTTGCATACATGTCGAAACATTCGAAGTTGATGTTAGGGTTTTGCATAATTTTTACACTAAGGGCATTATATGGTTACTTGCGGGTGGTCTACAGGGTGTATTGCTAGATCCAGCTCTCTTCAGAGTAAAGGCTGATAAGGTAGTCACTTAACACTGGGAGTCTAAACCCCTGACATACTCCACCAGAAACACTGACGCACTAAGAATTGAAGTCTTTCCACCAGATTAAAGACGAAATATACCTTCAAATTACGTTAATTGTACACGGACAAAGACGTAAGCAAGTGTTCACAGGCATAAGGTGGGGTACAGTCTCCTCATTGTTCGAACTTCTTATAGAACAAATTTATTTAAAATCCTCCATGTTACCTTCAGTATAATGTGTATGTTTTCACTGCATAAAAACCCCATTTCATCATTATCTCGCTGGGATGCCTACATAAGGAGCGGATATAGACTCTTTAGTCCAGTTTATGTTAAGATGTTTAATAGCGCTTGATCAGGGCGTTAGGTTGAAGTTGTCTGCCGAGGGTCCCGAGTAAATTCATAAGCTTTATGATATAATCAGCTGACTGAGCAAAAATGCCTTTAGCTGTAAGTAATAGCTCTTGTAGACTCTTGATATTCAAGTCACGAAAATAAAAAATGCTTTCCAATAAGATGGGGACATCATAAATAAGAAATGTTGACCAATAAGCTTGGGACGTCAAAAATGAAAATGATTACCAATAAGGTAATATCAGATAACATCAAAAACTTAATTATCATGATAATTATAAAAAAACATTGTAATTGAGTTACCGTTCTATCAAATGAAATATACTTTTACATTATGATTTTGACCTTAGAATAAAACGTGCTAATCAAAGGGTATTTCTGGTGCAAATGTGTTTGCATATCAACATCTTTAAGTTGAATTTAATGTTATGTAATCATATATACCTTGACATATGGAAGTGATAATAGTCAATCTTTGCATGAAACCGTTAACTTGCATATTTGCAGGAAACACTAAATAAATCTAATATTAGCATATCACAATTTATTTTATAGTGAGAATTCTTGTTAACGAAGGGACCTATCTTACTATAATGACAAAAAAACATGTTATTTATATTCTTGCTATTTTGTCCTGATATTGTATCAGCCTTGAAATAGACAACTCTCACATGAAACTTACAAGCGTCAATAGCACTCTGTCATGGAAACAGGAGATGACTCTCAATGCCAGCACTTTACTTATCTTGGGCAGAAAAAAAGCATGTAATTGTCCGTACATTGTTTGCTTAAACTGGTCTTTGATAAACTGAGCACAAGCGAGTCTTTGTGGTAGATATGTGAAATACTGGCATTGTCCTATAAGCACTAGATGTCTCCAAGTGTGGATTATATTGGATAAGGCGTACATTTCACATAAGATATCGTCTGTTTCACGACTGATCTATGTGTATCAGTTGAAGTTGATGACTAGGGTTGATAAAGATGTGTATTTCGATATGCTTGTGAGGAATAAACATGTTTGTAAATAACAATATATCTCTTTGTGATTTTTCTCTTGATGTTTTTGATAATCTGCTGGTAATTATTTTCATATGTATTATGTAATTTGATAAATTATATTTTTTTAATAAATATATATTTAATAATTTTTTAACATTTTTTAACAAATATTATATATTTTTTGTGAGATTTTATATGTCATTAGATTAACATGAAAAACATTTTAATAAGCAAAATCATAATTTTTTCTGTTGTTTTTTTTTGTCTCCAAGACGAGACTGAATAAATAACTTGTTTTACAGATTTTGGGGGGCACGTTTAAAAGCTATTTTCTAATTGCCGTTGCATATTTGGGATGCTAAAATGGTATTTAAGTGCAAAATTTGGAAATTCAAAGCGTATATTACACAGATACGCAGCTTATCTATATCTCTGTTGAAGTTGTCAATGATGTTTAAGATGCTGTGAAAGATCACAACTGCTCTCTTGTCAACTTTAAAGAAATATATTTGAACAAAACAGTACAGCAATTCAAAAGTCGTTGGCTCGTTTACCAGGCTATTGAACTCAATGCCTGTTCAAACAGAAATCGAATAATATTGTGAAATATATTGCCTGATATTCAAGTGCAGTATGATTGATATTCAACGGACAAGGGTTGGTACATTTACCTCCAACCAATTCAGGTGAAAGCGTGTCAGGTGTATATTGTAATTCAAGAGTCGGGGACGTGAATTATCCTCGTCAATTTCAATACATGCCATATAGCCGGCCATATAAATCACCATACGAAATGTACATTTGAAATAGATCAGCCTATGAAGCTTGCAAGCTGTTTGGGATGCTTTCAAATGAGATGGGACGTTTTCATATTATCAGATTTTTCTTTTCTGATCAGCGTTTGATTCTTGGTGTACATAGCTTTAGTGTTGATTTCTAAGAGGCGTTTTGGGTGGAGTCACTTTAAGCGTACCTTTGACTCTCTTAGCAAAGTTTGTTTTATATATACGTAGATTTTGACCAAGGTTAGGATATCTTTGTAGAGCTACCTCATCAATACACAGGAAGTGGGCTCCGTACATCCGAGTATAGGTTAAGTAGTTAAGTCGTCTATTGCGGATTAGGTTTCAGACGGGTGATAAGTACATGTTTTTGTATCCAGTTTTTAGTGGTAATGTTGTCATGACAACGAGACAAACACATGGGTGGCCACTTATTGTGGGTGAAGTAATAAACGCTAGTGACCCAGCTGAAAATGTGATGATAAATAGCTAGAGGTGGGGAAAGTTGGTATATTTCAGGACAGGTGAAATAGACGACCAGTCACACCTGTACGTACATTGCCCTGGTGGGGGACAGGAGTGCAGTAAATGTCATTCAGTTATAATAATGTCAAACATATATATTATCCTATCATGTGGGCCAATATACAATTTCAGTTCATCATTTTAAAACTTAATTGTTTTTGATGTGATTGTTAGTAAACGACATGTATGAAATTATGTTTATATTAGCTCATGACAGTGCTATTAGAGGACAATTTATTGATTTTTAAAAGTCTTTGAAGGACATTAAGAAGTATATATACATAACATTGATACTCCGAAACGTGATGTTCAAAATAAAGTTGTTATTGAGACGAAAACTTGTTTTCTTAAGAGAGAGTGTTTATTTCCTGTATTGAAGGCCATTTTGCACAAGCAGTTATTAAAATATTAGAAATGAAGATTTCATTATGTAACATGATTCATAAATACAGCAAAAACATGAGATATTTGTAATTTTTTTTATTGCATGTGGATTTGAGAGTTCTTTTGAAATTAATGACATCATCTGTTATTATGTTCATCCAAGGGTTTCAAACACTTTTGTATCTGAGCGTAAAAGTTTGAAAAGTAAATAACAAAATCGGGTTTCATCAATGCCCTAATATCTCTAAATGCATACTGACATAATAAGGAATATGCATTGTAACTGATAACCACAGTAAATCCTTTAAGTTCATAGCACCTAATAACCCATGAAATGTACATCGCAATAAACACATGTACATTTCCCGCTGAGCCTGTCAATAGCAGTATATACAAATAGTCTATAATTCATTGTGTACTTTGTTATGGTAGTGACTAACTCTCGCTTATCCTATATTTCATCTTGGACATGTGGAGAGAGTCAAAAGGTGAACTTAGAGCCTCGTTACAACGTTAAATGTCTTGCTAAAAGAACTAAATGTTTCTTAGTGTTTTGAATATATGCTAAATGACATCGTGAAATGTTTTGTTCAAATGACTAAATGTTTCTTAGTGGTATGAGAATTGCGCTGATCAGTATCTTATCTACAAGGCTGGAGAAAAGTAATGATATAAATCACCAAAGTCTTAAGAGAAAGTTATGGTCACAATTGCAGTCTAACTGAAGAAAAGGTTATTGTTTGAAACTTGAAAGAACTGTTACGGTTTTCAGGTGCACGAGATGCAATTATGATTGTATACTCAAACAAAATGCCAATGCATTGTGTATGTTTAAAGATAAAATCTGAAAGGTTTAGGGACTTTTTGAGGATTTTGAGAATGACGAGTGCTAAAGGTAAAGCATGACATGTTCAGTGATTCTTATTTTGGTCACTTACATAATCTGTTTCAGAAGCTAACAAGGTATCTTCAGTTCATTTTTATGAAGGTTACATTGAGGTAATATTTTAGCTCGCCAGGCTTGAAAGACCACATGGGCTTATGGCAAAGCATGGCATCTGTTCAGCTTTTTGCTTTTTCAACTTCTTTTCAAGAACCACTGGCTCTTGAGAGCTGAAATTTTGTTTCACAGATGACACTGTTTTAAAGGGGCAGTAACACATTTTTTGCAAATTTTATTTTTTCAAATTCCCCATTTATAATGTTTAAATTTACTTTAGAGGGTAAAACATCTTATTACACCAGCCCAGTATGGTAATAAAGGATTTGCGTATAAAGCCAAACTTGCATGGCGGCCATTTTAATGTGAATACATTTCGAATTACATAAATGATTCCCATCGCTTTAGCGAACCATGTTTACTCATTTTTAACTTTTTAACTATGACAGGGAGAAAGCCTGTAATGCCATGTGGCTATACATTGAAGTGAAACCTGCGAGCATCGGTTGGAACTAGTGAACCGTGGGTGGTACTACACTGAAATTCAGTGTAGCATTGCACCCAAACCTTACTGTGTGTAGAACAGTTCTCTACTGCAGACAAAATTGCCATGCCCCTATCGGGATTCGACCCCACACCTTTTGGTCTGAAGCCAGGTAGACAAAGATTAAAGCACTTTCTGACATGTATGTAACAAAACCGACATGCCTAGTTTTGTCTTTAACTCAATCTGTCACAACCGAGAGCAATTTCCAATAAGTATCTGACAATCAGTCCCTTTGAAATGACTTGGGGGTAAATTGTCAGTTCGGTTTTCATTAGATATTAATCTTTATGGCTTAAGTTTAGTTTACCTATTGTAATATACGTTCACGAATGTGAATTTGTTTATCTGATAGAGCGAACGTGTCAACAAACTGCTAGAATATCAGCCCCCTTCAAGTTTGACATTTCATAAAATCTTTATGGCATGGACCAGTCAGTACTTGCTAAACCCTCTTTATTACTTTTGAGTACAAACAAATAACTCGCCATATGAACAGTTATTGTATTGTGAAAATATTTAATAGATTATAATCATGTCATTGCTGTTATTTGAGAATAATTATTTCAATTAAATGGCAAATAATGGAAAAGCTTGCAATTAATTGATTATTTGGGTGTTTGCTTTTGTCATATATAAGTTTTCATATTCATTTTGTGAAATATGATATGTTGACGCTGTCAAGTTGTATTGGAATATTGATGTGTTTTATAAAGATAGAGAAAAGGTAGAGAAATGAAGAATTGAAGACAGGAATTGAATGGAAACATTACAACAGTAAAGACAGAAATATGGATGGATATATAGTATATGGATATACAAAATGATAATAATCATCAATAGATATATAGAGATATATGTATATAGAAACATGGATAAGGGGCGTTAACCGACGCTAATTAAAAGGTGTGGGGTGATGAAGGGGTCCAACGAACTCGAAACGTAACATTAAATTTTGAACCGCCCTTCAGTGTTTTATCTGTGTTTTGACAGTACAACCTCCTCCCTCTAGAAACATGGATTTATAAAAATATATTGATAGACAGACTGACACAGAAATTTGTATATATATAGAAGACATCTGTCTTTTCTTGACAAATACCATGTTCATCTCATCGAGTGAGGTAGAAAGTTTATATTTTCATGAGTGGAAATATATAGAAATATGGATAGAAATAAAAACATGAAGATGGTCATATAAATGGATAGAAAGAAGGATAACAGATTATATATGAGATATACGAATACAGAGGAATAGACAGATCGAAAGAGACAGATGGAAAAATATACCTTCACTATTGATATATATCAAAAGACACATACCAATATGTAATATATCCTTGTAAATGTTAAACATGGCTAGAAACATTGAATAGCAATGATGGACCAATGTTGAAAATTCAAACCAATTCTCACAAGACCTTTCGCTAGCCCTAGGGGGTCCTTTAGTCTAGGGGTATTGGATCTTTAGCTGGTCCTTTACAGAGCCTTGTCCAGTGTGGGGTTAACACAACCCCGAGGGTTCTATTGTAGGGGAAATAATGTTAATTATTGAGCCCAACAATGCCATTACTTGCAATTAATTAGCTTGTTCTGGTCATTGATTACGGTTTCTGGGCAAGATTATCACTGGGGTGTAACTGAAAGGTATTGGACCGTGCCAAATTGATTAAATTGCAATTATTCACCCAGACAAGGATTTTGTTGCCTTTTGTGTCAAATTGTAGTTTTCTGAAAGAAGGCACGGTTTCTGTCGGTGGACATTCTGTTGGCAAGGATAACACAGTATGGATAATTGCAATGTCCAGAAGAGGATTAGACTTGAAAGGGAAATGACATGTAATTTATGCAAACCATTTTTTGGGGAAATTCTCGTTAGTTCATTTTCTTGACTTAATTAAAGAGTCTTTTGATCTTTTTGTAGTTGGGTGTTTTTTTGTTGAATTGGCAAGTTTGAAATTTTGATGACTTTCAGTTATCTGATGGCAGCATTGAGTATACAGGTGAAATTCAAGTATAGATATATGTTTCTATGTTGCTCTTATTTCTTACTCGCTATTTATTTGTTTTATAAAAAAAATAGTTGACAAATGATGTTTTTTCATTATTGTATATTTGTAAAATTAAAAGATCATAACAAACTTAATTAGCTATCCAAAGTATTGAAAATTCTTATTTTCATCGCTTTATTATTTTAAAAATATTGTTATTTTCGAAAATTTGTTTTGAAAGCAATTTCCTGTTCAGTCACACGACTTCATGGCATAAGGGAGATAACCCAGTATGAATCCAGATGGCTTAAATGAACTCGAAAACATTAGATGTGATAACCTTATAATGCTCCAGCTCATTCTATGCATCAGATTCGACTAAAATTATAAAACGCCTTTCAAAGTTTACCACAGCAACGCCATATGTTTTGGAGTAGAGATTACAGAGTTCAGTTCGCTAGTTACAAAGTCTGTCTGTATCGTAGATCTATAACTCGTTTACCATATATATGAGATAGTGGGCTCTTTCTCAGATAAGAGAAGTGTCGTGTGTCTTTAAAATTAAGTGTAATTTTATGGCGCTTTGCAGTGTGGCTAATTATAAAAACATTCTGCACGAAAATCTAATTTACATGAATCATTACATGAACATTATCAGCTTAATTTTGTTTTGAGCTTTTAAGCAAAATTCATTAAAATGACTGGTATAGTTTATGTTTATTTTGACAAAGATTTTTTAATTTTACGTGTCATCAAACTTAAAATATATGTTTAAACGTGATATTTTCACCAGTATATAAAAACAGGAACAAATTCATTATAATTATTTAAAAATCTTTTCTAATAAAATTTATTTGATGTTTAAAATTGAAAATTTGAATTTTTTTAAAATTAAAATTTAAAAAACAAACAAACAAAAAATCTCATTAATCACGAGTAATGGATTTACAAACTCTGTTGTAAGTCTGTTCAGTTGCAATGTTATTGTACTAGCCCAACTAAGCCTCATTTAGTCGCTATAGCGCTTTAGCCGCCAATGTCCTTGATTGATTCTTTAGTTCAGCCGTCCTAACTAGGCTCTAGCTGTCTGTCCGTCATCCGATCAACTCTACAAGCACACAGATCAGACTGAACAGTGGAGTGTTAACACACATCCACTAGACTTTCTCTATATAGCCTGTGTTAAGTCTCTTAAATCTAAGTTAAATCAAACCAATTATTCTGTGAAAATTCCGATATTTCATTCGAGGATTCCGACATCTACACTGTCTAGACCTCTCTAGATTGTCTCTATCTAGCCTGTGTTTAAGTCTTTTCATCTTAAAGAAATATTGCAATGGTTGAATTAGCCAGTGATAGAGACTGGCGCGAGATATGCCTTGCAGAGGGAAGTTGATTCAGATAGTGCCCCCCTCGAGGATTCCGACATCTACACTGTCTAGAGCTCTCTTGTTTGTCTCTATCTAGCCTGTGTTTAAGTCTTTTTATCTTAAAGAAATATTGCAATGGTTGAATTAGCCAGTGATAGAGACTGGCGCGAGATATGCCTTGCAGAGGGAAGTTGATTCAGATAGTGCCCCCCTCGAGGATTCCGACATCTACACTGTCTAGAGCTCTCTTGTTTGTCTCTATCTAGCCTGTGTTTAAGTCTTTTTATCTTAAAGAAATATTGCAATGGTTGAATTAGCCAGTGATAGAGACTGGCGCGAGATATGCCTTGCAGAGGGAAGTTGATTCAGATAGTGCCCCCCTCGAGGATTCCGACATCTACACTGTCTAGAGCTCTCTTGTTTGTCTCTATCTAGCCTGTGTTTAAGTCTTTTTATCTTAAAGAAATATTGCAATGGTTGAATTAGCCAGTGATAGAGACTGGCGCGAGATATGCCTTGCAGAGGGAAGTTGATTCAGATAGTGCCCCCCTCGAGGATTCCGACATCTACACTGTCTAGAGCTCTCTTGTTTGTCTCTATCTAGCCTGTGTTTAAGTCTTTTTATCTTAAAGAAATATTGCAATGGTTGAATTAGCCAGTGATAGAGACTGGCGCGAGATATGCCTTGCAGAGGGAAGTTGATTCAGATAGTGCCCCCCTCGAGGATTCCGACATCTACACTGTCTAGAGCTCTCTTGTTTGTCTCTATCTAGCCTGTGTTTAAGTCTTTTTATCTTAAAGAAATATTGCAATGGTTGAATTAGCCAGTGATAGAGACTGGCGCGAGATATGCCTTGCAGAGGGAAGTTGATTCAGATAGTGCCCCCCTCGAGGATTCCGACATCTACACTGTCTAGAGCTCTCTTGTTTGTCTCTATCTAGCCTGTGTTTAAGTCTTTTTATCTTAAAGAAATATTGCAATGGTTGAATTAGCCAGTGATAGAGACTGGCGCGAGATATGCCTTGCAGAGGGAAGTTGATTCAGATAGTGCCCCCCTCGAGGATTCCGACATCTACACTGTCTAGAGCTCTCTTGTTTGTCTCTATCTAGCCTGTGTTTAAGTCTTTTTATCTTAAAGAAATATTGCAATGGTTGAATTAGCCAGTGATAGAGACTGGCGCGAGATATGCCTTGCAGAGGGAAGTTGATTCAGATAGTGCCGTCGTCGAGGATTCCGACATCTACAATGTCTACACCTCTCTAGATTGTCTCTATCTAGCCTGTGTTAAAGTCTCTTGATCTAAATCAAATCAAATATTCTGGGAAGACTGAGGTATTACAGTCGATGGTTTACATACATCAACACTGTCCAGATTGTCTCTATAGACTGTGTTATGTCTTTTAATCTAAATCAAATCATATCCATCAGATACAACCTCCCTCTCCACCACTGGCTAGTATAAGCCCTTGCTGCAATTCCTTAAAGTTTCTGTGCCAGCAGGTCAGAGCCTTCTATGCATTTCAGGTGCAGCTCTGCTATGTTAGCATGGGAAAGTTAAAGAAATTCTGCAAGGCTTAACTTAGCCAGTGATGGAGACTGGCACAAGTTATGACTTGCAGAGGGAATTAAGATGTTGTTGTTGAGGATTCAGACATCTACACTGTCTAGATCTCTCTAGATTGTCTCTATCTAGACTGTGTTAAAGTCCCTTGATCAAAATAAAATCTCCAAATCAAATACATATTCTGAGGGTTACCACATACCTAGACTGCCATTGATAAGTCAGGAGATCTTTACAGACTTGCTCATCTAACTTGTCTTTTATCCAGGTAAATGCTGGAGTATTTTTTTAAGGGTGGCTGGAGAGAATAGCATGTCATTACACTCAGGGAGAATAAGACTATATTTCAGCTTCTAAAACAAAATATGATGATGACTATTACCTCAAAAGAATTCACATCCCATCAATTAACAGAGCTTTTGTACTGCAATGGACATGCAATATCATAACAAATATGAATCTTCGATATAAATGTAAAATATTTAGAAATGGTTTATCTTACATTACTGTGAACATTAGGAGCAAGCTCTATCCACGTTAAAATTGGGTGACTCTGGCATAGCGACTGGTATTAATATTGATTTGCCCTGCATTACTGTCTTGACTGGAATAGATTTCTGAATAATTTCATTGCCTTTGAACCTCATAAGGTTAACGAAATAGACACGACAGATGGCGGGTCAACATGACCTAGTAGTGGCAATTATTATTTATTGATTGCTCAATCACTTTTACCATTAAAAGTGCATGGAAAGTTTGTAATAAAGTCGTTTTTATGATTTGTCGACATGGTTCAGTGATATGGTGATGGCTTTAGATAGTGATTTATTTATCGAGGATTCCATAAGCGGCAACATGATTTTCGTTTATTAATAATTTATTGATTTGTTGATTAGGAAGTGTGATAAAATGTTTCATTTCTCATTTTTGAATCAAAACTGAATGAAAAACTGGTCAAAATCAGTAATCATCTAAAAGGGATAAATTGGGATTATTTGTATTTTAAAAAATGGAAAGATATCTCTTTAATGATTGATAAAGAAGTTAAAATGCAAAAATATTTTCTTTTAGATGTATTCCATGTTTAATTTGATGTTAGTTTACATTTCATATTGACACAAACCAAATACAATCTATTTACACAAGTTTTGTATGTATAAACAATTTAAATATGAGCAAGGATATTTTTTGCAATGAAAGAGAACAGTTTTATATCATTATGTCATATTTCATTTAAGATAAGATAATATCTTATTATCCCGGAGGACATTTTTTGTACTAACGGTTTCGCATGTATAACTTTTGAACAAACATTACTGGTACATGAACAATATGACATGTACACATACATGAAATCAACATACAATAATATAAAAAGTACAGTAAAGATTTTCAATGCGAATAAACAGGCTGAATTTTTTTTACTAAAAATACAAGGAAATAACTTTCATCATTTATCATTGTAAATAAACCAACACCTTGGAAAATACAAGCACCTAAGGGTCACGTTGAATGGTAGGGGCCATTCCTTTAAACCAATCCATCACTGTGTAGAGGCTGTGTTTCCAAGAGATAATACCAATAGATGAGTCAGAGTTGAGTTTAGTCTGTTAGCCTAATCCTTAATTAGCACACTCAGCAATTATCATACCATACAAGTCCTTCAAATGTCGCTCTGTGAATCTTGCATGAAAGCACTGATGAGAAATGAAAGCAATTGCAATTATTTCAGAATTAATTAGATAGAAACAATTTTAGTTGATTGACATTTGAAAGAATTTTCTGAATTTATTTTCAATGTTGAAATATTTTGGTGTTATTTATGAGATACCATTATATATTTAAAAAACGGTGAGGGATGTTATTTTCATATAATAAAACTAAAAATTTCGTTCCATAAATAAAATTATTAGATATGGAGTCAATGTTTTGTGATAAATTATTTCAGAAACAAATAATAAGTTTGACAATAAGAAAGTTTAATGAATTAAAAACATTTTTATGTTGAAAAATGTTATTTTCTAGATACATATCGATATATTGTCTCATTGTGGAGTTTTATGATATTTTCATGATATAACATATAAACATCCAAATTCAATTCTCTGATTTTGAAGCAAAGGAAGCAGAACAGCTGACTTGCTTCTCGGTTCTGAAGCAAGGGGAAGCAAAACATTCATAACTTCCAAAGGAGAAACTGAACTACATCAAATTGATGATAAACAGTTTGAGGGAGATCTGAAAGGCAAGAATGCTTTCAAAGAACAACTCAAATGCTTCATGCAAAAGTTTAGAATAACCTGTTTTGCAAGAGATTATTATATCAACATAGAAGCCTAACCACAGTGTTGAGTATACAGAAACAGGAAACACATGAACAAACAATATCAAGAAACACGCTTTGGAAAAAATGCCAAACTTAAGGATTTCAACACCTTTGTAACAATCACATATTTACTCTCTGTATTTATGAATGGAATCAGTCATCAAAACCTTCAGACATATCACGACATTGTTATAAGTTTTTTTGCCTTCGAAATTCTTTTTAAAAAAAATCTTACAGAAATAGGAATGCAAATAAAATTAAAAATCAACACTGTTGGATTTTGCCAAGGATTAAGGAATTGTCATATCAGAAGGTCTTAAAGCCTTGGTGGCAAATTTGTTTTTATGCCTCCATGTAGGATAAAGACCGGAAGAATAGAACAATTCCGTTACGAAAAAATCTTTGGCTCATTTGAATGTCATCCTTTCTTTATTTACCTGTGAAGATTTCCTGACTCTACGGCAATGTCCTAGAAGTGGCCAGAGACACACAATTTTCCTCTATACACTCAACCGCAAAAGAAATGTTACCTCATTTCAACAGAATAAAATATGAAATACTTCTGTCAAAGAGAGTCGATTTTGAGTGTCTTTGATAGGCACACGTTGTGTATGGAGGTACAATTTCATACATCAGTGTATGATGCTTTATTTTCATTTTAGTTCAGATTTTATTGAAGTGCTGAAATTGCATTTTCAACAATGGTATTTGATGAGAAAAATTATAAAATGTAGAAATATAATTAGTGAAAGATGTTGCCAACATTAATAACCTTCTTGGACTTTAATTTAATGACACAGCAAAGCAAAAAAACAAAGTAAAAAATTTCCTCTTCAACTCTCCTATCTCTTCTAGATAAGGAAATTTCATAACAACAATTTTTAAAACACACGTTTTTAAGAAATATGAATAGATAATGTTTTAAAAATTCAAAATTAGTTCAGTTGGCTTCTGGCGTTTCAGTCATATTTATTTCTTGTGGATTGAAATATCTTATGGTTGTCTTTCTTTTGCGGTTGAGTGTAGCTTCTGTTCGGCTCTGTGAGACATGGCTCAACTTGAAGCAGTTTGTTGAAGGTGATTTAGGCGCTTGTTTTATAAACAAAGATTACAGGCTTGTATTTGAAGGCTTGTTTGAAGACTCTACCTGAGAAAAATGCCACCTTTTCACATCACATGTCTGGTTTTATTTTTGTAGAAGGTTTCCTCATTGTGTGTCTTGTGGTGGAAGCTACAAATTTGTAATCATTTTATTAAATAGATTATTATATTTGTGATTAATATATCTATGATTTTATACAACTCAGTTTTCTCACAATTGTTAACATTCTGTATAAATGTATTCACCTTGTCTCCTTTTTAACATTTTAAATGGTGATATTTTCAGAATAAATCTTTTTTCAGAGTCTGAGTATAAGACTAATCTAACACCAGAGCTTCTCCATGTTATAGTCTAACACTTAGACTCTGAATTCTTTTTAAAAATATAAAAAATTCCATTTCTTACAGTCTCCTTTTCAACATTTAATAAAATGGTGATATTTTCAGAATAAATATTTCTTTCAGAGTCTGGGTGTAAGAGTAATCTAACACCAGAGCCTCCTCCATGTTCCTAGTCTAACACTTAGACTCTGAACAAAAGTTTAATTTAAACATTTTTTTTTATTAAAAAGTTCCATTTCTTTCGGTCTCTTATTCAATATTTGATAAAATGGTGATATTTTCAGAATAAATACTTTTTTGGGAGTCTGAGTGTAAGACTACCATGTTCAATGCCAGCTACTCTGTGGCTCTCACAAGCTCCAGAGCTGCCTCTGGTTTCTTGTCCTTCATCTTATACAAGGTCTGGTGGAGTTAGCCCAACATTGATTTGCTGTCACATCTCCTCTTCAGTCCTCCTGAAAAATGGATCACTTTACTTTCTCCAGCGCTCAGTCTGGAATGAAGCTCTCCATATTGGCCGACCACTTTCTCATGCACGTGGACCTAGCTTTTGATTCTGGCCAAACATTGCCTTGTGCACATGGAACAAGCTCTCTATGTTGGTAAAATAAGTATGTTGTGCACGTGGAACAAGGTTTTGATAATGGTCAAATGTTGCCTTGTGCACATGGAGTAGGCTTTTGATATTGTCCAAACGTTGCCTTGTGCACATGGAACAAGCTCTCTATGTTAGAGAAATAAGTATGTTGTGCACGTGGAACAAGGTTTTGATATTGGCCAAATGTTGCCTTGTGCATATGGAGTTGGCTTTTGATATTGTCCAAACGTTGCTTTGTGCACATGGAACAAACTCTCTTGTTGGTAAAATAAGTATGTTGTGCACGTGGAACAAGGTTTTGATATTGGCCAAATGTTGCCTTGTGCACATGGAACAAGCTCTCTATGTTAGTGAAATAAGTATGTTGTGCACGTGGAACAAGGTTTTGATATTGGCCAAATGTTGCCTTGTGCAGATGAAACAAGCCAAACGTTGTGCATGTAGAGTCAATTTACGATATTAACCAAACATTGTCTTCTGCATGTGGAACAGGTTTTCACTTTTGGCCAAACTTTGCCTTGCATACATGGAGTCTGCTTTTGCTGTCAGCCAAACATTGCCTTGTGTATTGGCTGTCCATATTGGTTAACCATGTTCCAACGTGGAACAGGCTTTTGATATTGCTCCAACTTTTCATGGGCATCAGTAGCCTTATGAACACAAAATAGCAAGGCATTATATAGCAATAGCATATTGACAACAAAATTGTAATGCACGCTGAACATGCTCTCTATTTTTGCCAAACATTGCCTTGTGCACATGAAATCAAGGACTATCTATGAAAACCTTTTTCTTGTAAACATGAAGTCGAGCTTTTCTTGTTTCCCAACTCTTTGCACATGGAATAGGCTATTGTTCTGATAATCTTGATCACATGGAGTGCTCTTTTTGTATAAACAAACCTTGTTCTTTGCACATTACAGAGGCTCTTGATATTTCCCAACCATTTTCTTGTGCATGCACATAAAATGAAGCTCTCTTGGCATAAGATAGCCATATGACAATTTTATGTTTGTTACTTCACACTGGTCTATCTTAGCAATAAGAGAGGTCTAAATTTTATAACCATGATGTATATTTGTGTACTGCAAATTGTTATTTCACATGTGAATGAAAGATAACTATCACGTCGTTGTCACTCTGTCATGTCTATAGCCATCAGTCAAGGATGTCCTTCTCGTTAATTAATCACACCATTTAAACTGATTAATTAACCCTTTGGGGATTAATTGTATTTTGATTGTCCTCGATCATCACTCATTGTCTTAATGTATTGTGTCAAGCTATCTGATGTGCTTAACAGAAGGCGCCAATTTCAGTCGTTGATAGCAATCTGTCATTGTAATTAAGCAATTAACATCTCTTGATGATTTTGTTGATTTTGGTTTTAAAAATTTATAACAAAATTTACAATCTAACATTTCTAATTGAAAAATATCATATTGGTTAATTTGTTTGTTAAAATTACTTGTATATATCATAACATCAGATTAGGCAGTGTCATAAATGTTTTGTATGTGACATATGGATTTTTGAAATTGTGTTCCTACCCGATCTAAGAGAACATATTTTATGGGGGATCCACGTGGGAGTAAAAACATTCCATTTGTGTTGGTGGGATTCAAAAGTATTGAAAGCTGTTTGATATGAGATTCATCAATTTCGCATGTTAATTTCAAATGTCAATTCTGAAAATGAAATAATCACTTTAAAACTAATGGTCATAAACAAGGGTCATAAACAATATTAGTTTTGATGCTTAAATAAAACAAATTTCCTTTAGATTGGGGAATTATATCTACAATTTCACCGAAAGGATTTGTATAGAAATGTCAAACAATAGGTAACAATGGTAAGCTATAAGTGACAGTGAAGTGAAATGGAGTACAAATCAGCCGTGAAATCTGTGAAGGGTGGGAACAAACTGAGTGTTCTATCAGCGATATTAGCGACCTTGGTGAAGGAAACTGTTATTCTGAGAGTTCCGACCAATCAGCAAGCGGTAGGCATGCACATGACTTGGTGGGTTAATGATCCGACTCAAATGTAACTTGATGGTTGATTGAAAGTGACGAGTTCACTTTCCTCTCAGGCATCAATCATTAGCTGTCATTCAATCCCCCTGCCTAGAACCCTGCCGTGCTAATGTCAGGATTCCAGCTCGGCTTCAATATAGGATGAAGATGCCAGTGTTCTGGTATTGGCTTCAATAAGGGATAAAGAACTTTGTCATACTCGTCAATAAAGGATAAGGAACTTTGTCATACTAGTCAATTAGGGATAAGAAAAAGAACTTTGTCATACTCGTCAATAACGGATAAGGATAAGGAACTTTGTCATACTCATCAATAAGGGATAAGGATAAGGAACTTTGTCATACTCGTCAATAAGGGATAAGGATGAGGAACTTTGTCATACTCGTCAATAAAGGATAAGGAACTTTGTCATACTAATCAATTAGGGAAAAGAAAAAGAACTTTGTCATACTTGTCAATAACGGATAAAGATAAGGAACTTTGTCATACTCATCAATAAGGGATAAGGATAAGGAACTTTGTCATACTCTTCAATAAGGGATAAGGATAAAGAACTTTGTCATACTTGTCAATAAGGGATAAGGATAAAGAACTTTGTCATACTCTTCAATAAGGGATAAGGATAAGGATAAGGAACTTTGTCATACTCGTCAATAACGGATAAGGATAAGGAACTTTGTCATACTCATCAATAAGGGATAAGGATAAAGAACTTTGTCATACTAGTCAATAAAGGATAACGATGAAGCTATTTGTCATACTCGTCAATAAGGCATAAAGAACTTTGTCATTCAAGTCAATTAGGCATATAAGGATGTCATATTTATACCATATATGGTTTTATAAAGAGATAAAGATCCATTTTGGCCTGGATATAGATTTTTTATTTAAGTCAATAAGGGATAAATAATGCCAGATTTCTAGTATTTTTTCAATAAGGCATAAGTTAAATAAACACAATTAGTAATATGTCATCCAGAACCTAGATCAAATTTGAAATGATCAAGCCATATTGGCTAGTCTAGATCGAGTTTTGCATATTTTTAGGCTTCTTTAATTTCTTTTCAAAAATTAAATCTTTTAAATTGAAATTTAACAAATCATGTTTTAAAGGGGCAGTAGCACATTTTTTGCAAATTTTATTTTTTCAAATTTCCCATTCATAGTGATAATTCATATCATTTATATTTACTTTAGAGGGTAAAACATCTTATTGCACAAACCACTTATCCGTAGTGGTAATAACGGTATTGCGTATAAAGCAAAAATTGCATGGCGGCCATTTTAATGTGAACACAATTTATTATTTCGATTTACAAAAACGATTCCCATGGCTTTACGGAACCATGTACACACACTTTTTAACTTGATTTTCCGAAGAGGGAAGGATGTTTTACTATTTGTGACATTATTTTTCTTATACATTTCATCAACTTATTTGAGCGAAAAAACGTGCTACTGCCCCTTTAAAGAGGGATGTGATCCATCTGGTATAGCTCTGGATAGATCTACTACAGAGGACTGCTGTCTTAGTTTAACCAAGGGCTTGTGACAATGGATGGGGAAGGCATTGAAATTGACAAGTGAACTGTCTAATCAATAGCAAGGTGTCAATTTCACGGGCTGTATCTGGAAACAACACTAACCATGTGGCTCTGTCAGTATAGATTTAATGATAGACGCTGAAATTAATTCATAATGAAAAATATTGGTTCTTGTGATAGTGAATGTATGTGGCAAGATTGAAAATTGAGGAAAGATCACTGCGTAGATGAATATTGGTGCGAAAAGTATATTATACAATACTTTTATGCTGTTATAGAGAAAATTAATAATTACATGTGTAATGGTATGAAATGATGATTTGAAATAATGATTGGCAATAATGATTGGCTCTGAAGTTGGCTTGTACCTTGTCTTGTATGTAGGTTGTGTGTTATGTAAGTACATGATATTTTATCGAACAAAATAATATGGTTAAGGAGTTCTTGGATATTACAGGGGCTAGTCAGGATTTTCATTTCTGGGGAGGGGAGGTGCACCCCTTGACAAAAATACTCTAAAAAAGAGTCCATGGCGCATACAAGGAGCCTCTCAACCGTCAACCCCCCCTGCTACAACTGTCATTGCATCTCATCAATGACCCCTTCCCCGAGGACAATTGTGAGTTGAGGATCGATTAGAGGACATCATGTTGGGGCAACAGGGTGGAACATTGAATTTAAACCATTCCACACTCCAACTTTTGGTCAGAATAACATTTTAAAATATGTGCGTTTTCTGCCTTTTGTAGGCAGTATCAACTCATCTATGAAGAAGATATTTTGATTTAATGGACAGACGTTCACTAGATACTGACAACATTCGCTAGATACTGACAACATTCGCTAGATACTGACACCCATCAAACAGAAGTGTGGGGACAGATGTAATGACAGCAGGATTTAGTGGGTGTGTCAGAACAATCATTTCATCTACCAAGTGCCATTTTGGGAAGAAATCTGTAATTTTACTAATAACTTGACAGTCTAGAGATTAAAAACCAATAAAAATGATCAAGTTTGGGATCACGAGCCGACAATTGAATTAAAATTAATGAATTCAGGATTTTGAGCTCAGTGGCAAAATCTAGCCATAATAAATATGTCATGAGTAAAAGAAATCCTATAATTATTTAAATTACTTTTTATGACCCTTTATTATAATGTCCCGTTGGCTATGTTTGAAAGATATCTAACCCAGTGAGAAACAAGTAAGAGTGACCGGGGTATTTTTAAAGGATTTAGAGCAGGGGTTTCTGAGGGTCAGCAAAGTTACACAGTCAATCTATGATAGCCTGTCTCATTGTCTCCTTAACCTTTTCTTTTTCTTTATTTCTCGTACTACAGAAATATTTTACTTAAAGGAATGTATAGAACTTTATCGATTCTAAAATCCCAATCATTTATGCTCATTTTCAATGTACATTGATATGTATTAAATCAGAATTATGTTTTAAATCATTATCTAATTGGTGAAAAATAATTAAAAACAGTAAAAATTTGACCATAAACAGCAATTAAGTGCCACTTTTTAAATCTTGCTAGAATATAAAAAAAAATTTGGCTCTTTTTTACCAAATATTTAATAAAACGGCTTTATGCCTTTAAATCTCTTTCAAGTGTCAGTCTAGATCCGAATGACCAGCAAGTGACCACTGTCCAGCCCAGAAAGACCTGGCTACAATGGTGTAGTGTGGGAGTAAACAAGCCCAGCACAAATCTCCCTGTTTGAGTGGAGATATCTCTGTTTGCCTGACACTTGGGAGATGTAACCAGTCTCGTACATTTCCATCAGTCCCATTCATTGCAATTCAAACTGGTAGACTACCTGCTGTCAATTTCTCTCTTTGCCTTGTACATATCAGCCTGGCTGGGATACAGACCTCATTTATTCCCTGAGGCTTACAGCCATTATTTACCATGTTTATCAAATTTTAAGTCCTGTTTTCCCTCATTTACTATCGGAGGCTTAAAGTCATTATTTACCATATTTATCCAACTATAGCTCCTATATTTCCATATTTTCTATTAGAGGCTTACATCCATTATTTACCATTTTTATTCAAGTATAAGCCCTGTATTCCCTCATTTTCTATTAGAGGCTTACAGTCATTATTTACCATTTTTATTCAAGTATAAGCCCTGTATTCCCTCATTTTCTATTAGAGGCTTACATCCATTATTTACCCAATTATGACTTCCACATCTCCACATTTACTATCAGAGGCTTTCATTCATTGTTTATCATACTTATCTGAATATGACTCATTTAGTATATACTATATCATTAGAACTTAAAATGAAATGAAATTAACTCTTGGTAAATTAAAACATTAAAAGCTCCTTATACAAATTAAACATTCTCGTCTTGATTATTGAAGGTTGCAGAAACTCTATTTGACATACTCAAGAATCTGGAAAACATTAACAGTTGTGCGATTGTTATTAATGCTTATCAATTAAGAGAAAGAGGTCAGGGTTTATGTGTAATGTAAGAAGACGTCAGTTGGTTCTCGGAAAAGTTTAAACAACTAATGGTAATGATCACATGTACATGTATATAAAATAGCCACATTACACTTAGCTGCAGCGCAATCTACAACATTCATGTACATTTCGACATTTGATATCCTGTGAAGTTCTTGTTTTAAGAGTGTGAATTTTAATAAATTGCATCTCCCATCCCAAATCAAGCCAATTCATCTTGAGAAATATTGAATGAAAATTAACAAAATATATTTTTCAATGGAAATTATGAAATGGACAAACTTATGAGTATAGACATTGATATGGGAACATATGAAATTGAAATTGACAAGCATGTTATGGTCGCTTCAAGCAAGCATTATTGAAAGTTACGAACTCTTTTCTTCTCAGATTATAAAGCAACATATATGCTGAATAAATAAAAATCTAGAAATATTGAATGAAATTTCAGAATTGAAATTATGAAATTGAAAAGTTGCAGAATAAACAATAATATGAAATTGACCAACTTCTTTCTAAACAATAATACGGTCACCTCAAGGAGCCCATGTGACACTTATGAACCCTGTTCTATAAAAAAATATAAAGTGACATCTAGGAGAGTAAAATAAAGACATATTGAATAATTTTAGTAAAATATTTTTCTGACAAACTGCAATATAAACAATAATATGATCACCTTCAAGAGGCCAGGACTATGAACTCTTTTCCCTTAATGCTCAGAAGTATAGAGTGACATGTGTGCTAAACAAGTCAAATCACAGCTGTTAAGTTGCAAGCAGTGACTATATTTGCGGAACATGTCAGTCAGAGTTTAACACAAGATAAACAAAAAGTATTTTGCTGAATAAGATGTCTTTTGAACCCTTAGACACATAAGTGTCTGCTAAAGTTCATTTGTGTAAAGAGTAGAAGTTGATATGTATAGGTATGAGTAAGTAAAAATCAGACGTGAGAAATTTTGTGTTTGGACATTATTATTTTGTTAAAGGTGCATCCATTGTGTTTCATAAAATTTTATTTGGCTTTAATACGTTCCAAAACACCATATGTGCTGTTTACAATACAAACACATTCACTCAGCTTGCATATTCATCCCCAATCGCCAAACATATCATCATTACTAGTTTCCAATTAAAATTGAGTAACATCATTATGCATGTGCAGAAACCGAAAGTGCCCGTCCTATATACATGCACAGTAGTCATATGCCCTATTGAACATTATCAACCTAAATGTGTTATTTTGTCTGGTTTAAATAAGATTCCAAAATTACGTTTGACTCATTGGCGTGCGCCACACGCGGTGCATTGTCCGGTTTTCGATCAGAAATCGATACTTTTACCTTCATATCTTCAATATACTTAGTCAAGTATCATCAAAATGGCTGTTTTCGGTAACATTTGGTACTTCTCGATAAAATAAGACCATTTATAACGTTTGGCATATTTGACCCCAACAACACAATGGATGTACCTTTAAGTTTTGCTTCCAGATACTTTCGTGTTTGTTTGCAACCTACTGTATTTGTTCAGTAGTATGAAATGGAAATGTATGTCAGATTAATTTTTCAAATGAGGACCAATTTGATATAATCCATGGGGATTTATGTCTCTCTTTGAACCTCGAAACTTAAAAAAAATTGTCATTAAAGTGTTAAAGCAATAAAAGCAAATTCATGCAATACTTTTCAAAATGATGTGTGTTAGTATGTCATCCATTAACATGTATGCCAATTTACGTAACATTGTATACTAACTGAATAACTGCAAAAGTATTAATTTGCTTAACAACCCAGGTCTCGAATACTTATTTAAGGGCTACCATATTTCCTTCATAGAACCAAGGCCTAGAAACCGGGGTTAAGGGGTGCAGAACAAAATTTAACCCTGGGGTTCTATTTGAGGAAAAATGCTCGTCTGAGAATTCTGCATGATCATGGCCAAGCACAAACTAATAATTTATACAGATATACATATATATAAATGACATTAAACTGACACTCGTAAATATCGGTCATACATTTCAGTCAGGATGACTTACATTGTGACATCTCTTGAAAAAGGTAATCAATTATCGTCAATATCAGAAACATTATTAGAGCCTTGTCATCAGTTGCTTGTCAACCTGAGTGATATTGACAACTTCCCAGGTGCTAGTAAAGCTATTGACGCCATCAACCTGTGGATTCTCCCTTGGCTTGTGTTTATAAAACTCTGGTTTTAAGTCTACTCTTGAGATTATCACAGCAACTACATGTTTCTATCACCTGATAGCCCTTGTGGCTTTAAGTGTTGTTATATATATTATAGTTTTACATATCAAAATCATGCTTGTTGAGGTTTTTAGGCCCAGGTAAGCTAAAATGATGAATTTGTGTAAGATCAGCGTTGGTTATGTAAATAGTTATCACTATAAATATAGGTGTTCCACACTTTCTGTGACATTAAGGGGACGTTTCAACTTACAAGTTTTTTTACCTTTTATTATTACATATTCTTCAAGGGGATATGCCACTTTGAATTGACATATAAGTGACTGAGTGAAATATACAATGTAAATTTAAAGGAGGGAAGTAATAAACCTTCAATGATGTTAAACTTCTTTATTGAGATATAAATATTTCATCTTTTTAATTTCAATTCTAGATGTCATATATATCAACTATATATCATATTGTAAATTATATTCACAAAACATGAAATTATTTATCATCTGATGAAATGTATCTTGTAACTTCCTTTATTAAAGATTCTTTTAGGATAGGAAATATGAAATTAACATTGGTTCTGATTTCAATAAACATGGAGCCATCACTCACAGTGACAAGACATGTTCCAAATGGCTAGACACTGATAGTAGAACACATCAAACAGGTTACAAAGTAGGGATATTAATTTTTGCCTAAGGATCTTAATTGTTTCCTTGTCGCTCATTGAGAGACAGATACGAAGACAATAAAAAAATAGAGCCATGGGCTCTGTAGCTCATCACGGTTTTATTGATTTATTATCAAAGGTTGAATATCTAAGTTATCTCAAGTAATATATTGTTAACAAGCAAAATAATATTGATTTTAGATCATGACCCCTGTGACCCACATTTGGAGTCACAGGGTCACTAATCCAACAATTAAGAATCACCTTTGACCAAAGAATCTCTACACAACATTTCACCTCTCTAGAGCTTTACATATAAACTTGAGAAGAAGATGAAAATAGGTTTTTGGGTCATGACCCAAGACCTAGATTGGGGTCACAGGGTCACAAAATCTACAATTTAAAATCCCCATTGGCCAAAGAGTCTGCACACAACTTTTCAGCTCTCTAGACCTTTAGGAACTGGAGAAGAAGATGAAAATAGGTTTTTAAGGATGTGACCCCTGTGACCCCATTTGGGGTCATGGGGTCACGAAATCTACAATTTAGAATCCCCATTAGCCAAGGAGTCTGCACACCACTTTTCAGCTCTCTAGACCTTTTCGAACTGGAAAAGAAGATGAAAATAGGTTTTTAAGGATGTGACCCCTGTGACCCCATTTGGGGTCATGGGGTCACGAAATCTACAATTTAGAATCCCCATTAGCCAAGGAGTCTGCACACCACTTTTCAGCTCTCTAGACCTTTTCGAACTGGAAAAGAAGATGAAAATAGGTTTTTAAGGATGTGACCCCTGTGACCCCATTTGGGGTCACGGGGTCATGAAATCTACAATTAAGATTCCCCATTGACAAAGGAGTCTGCACACAACATTTCAGCTCTCTAGACCTTTTGGAACTGGAGAAGAAGATGAAAATAGGTTTTTAAGGTTGTGACCCCTGTGACCCCATTTGGGGTCATGGGGTCATGGGGTCACGAAATCTACAATTTAGAATCCCCATTAGCCAAAGAGTCTGCACACAACTTTTCAGCTCTCTAAACCTTTTGGAACTGGAGAAGAAGATAAAAAAAACTTTTAAAGGATGTAACCCCTGTGACCCCATTTGGGGTCATGGGGTCACAAACTCTACAATTTAGAATCCACATTGGCCAAGGAGTCTGCACACAACATTTCAGCTCTCTAGACCTTTTGGAACTGGAGAAGAAGATGAAAATAGGTTTTTAAGGATGTGACCCCTGTGACCCCATTTGGTGTCATGGGGTCACGAAATCTACAATTTAGAATCCCGATTAGCCAAGTAGTCTGCACACAAAATTTCAGCTCTCTAGACCTTTTGGAACTGGAGAAGAAGATGAAAATAGGGTTTTTAAGGATGTGACCCCTATGACCCCATTTGGGGTCATGGGGTCACGAAATCTACAATTTAGAATCCACATTGGCCAAGGAGTCTGCACACAACATTTCAGCTCTCTAGACCTTTTGGAACTTGAGAAGAAGATGAAAATAGGTTTTTAAGGATGTGACCCCTGTGACCCCATTTGGGGTCATGGGGTCACAAACTCTACAATTTAGAATCCCCATTAGCCAAGGAGTCTGCACACCACTTTTCAGCTCTCTAGACCTTTTGGAACTGGAGAAGAAGATGAAAATAGGTTTTAAAGGATGTGACCCCTGTGACCCCATTTGGGGTCATGGGATCACGAAATCTACAATTTAGAATCCACATTGGCCAAGGAGTCTGCACACAACATTTCAGCTCTCTAGACCTTTTGGAACTTGAGAAGAAGATGAAAATAGGTTTTTAAGGATGTGACCCCTGTGACTCCATTTGGGGTCATGGGGTCACGAAATCTACAATTTAGAATCCCCATTAGCCAAGGAGTCTGCACACAACTTTTCAGCTCTCTAGACCTTTTGGAACTAGAGAAGAAGATGAAAATAGGTTTTTAAGGTTGTGACCCCTGTGACCCCATTTGGGGTCATGGGGTCACGAAATCTACAATTTAGAATCCCCATTAGCCAAGGAGTCTGCACATAAAATTTCAGCTCTGTGGAGTTATTGGTTCTGGAGAAGAAGTCGAAAAAGCGAAAAGTTTACGGACGGATGGACGGACGGATGGACGGACGGACGGACGCCGGACGCCATGCCATGCCATAAGCCCATCGGGCCTTTCAGGCCTGATGAGCTAAAAATTGCTGTGTCAATTCGGCGGCGAATTTTGTGACGTGAAATAAATACCAGTGGGCATGGTTGATGTCATACAGATCTAAAAAGGCTTCTTCCTCTTCGGGTGAGTTTGTGTTGCATATTAATGACACGCGGAAGCCCAAGGTTTGATGCGTAGAATCTGTTGTATTGCAGTTAATGTGCCTATCTCCCATTAATCATTGAAAGGCCATGCAAGAAAATTAGATGATTAACTTCTTATGATAGAAAAAGTTCTAGGAAAAAACTTACCTTGAAGTCAAAATGTTGAACCACAGATAGTAAACCAAGGTCTATGGATAGTCAACATCTTTATTGCAATGAAGTTAAACAAAACTTTTCCTTTAAAGGGGCAGTAGCACAATTTTTCACTCAAATAAGTCGATGAAAGGTATTTGAAAAATAATGTCACCAATAGTAAAACATTATTTTCTCTTTGAAAATTCAAGTTGAAAATGAATGTACATGGCTCGGTAGGGCCATGGGAATCGTTTTTGTTATTCGAAATAATAAAATGTGTTCACAATAAAATGGCCGCCATGCAAATTTTTTCTTATACGCAACACCGTTATCACCCCTACGGATAATTGATTTGTGTAATTAAAAGTTTAACCCTCTAAAGTTAATATAAATCACATAAACTATCATTATAAATGGGAATTTTGAAAAAATAAAATTTGCAAAAAACGTGCTACTGCCCCTTTAAAATTCTCAGACTTTAGACTTAAAAATATAGGTCTATCCTCTGTTCAAGATTACGATCGTGTCGGGGTCGGTGACTGTATAGGACGTGGCCTTCCACATTCAAGGTTTAAAAACACAGTATTCTGTGCGAGGGTTCTTCATTTCCAATACAATGTTATAGATCAGTAGATTTTCAACTTAACAAAAAGGCAGCTGTATAGAAAATAACATATCAATTTCAACGTGAGGCAAATTCATGATTTTTCGGGTCATACTTTCCGCCGTTTAACTTGCGAGCAAGGAAAAACTTTACGCATATTCATTGGACTTGCACATGAGTGAGCGACTACGGAAATTCGACACTGGCCAGGTTAAGTCCGTATTTATTTGTTAATACCCATAGCTGCCTCAGACAAGGGGCAGGTAACTCTAGATGCAAACTGATGTGGGATAGCATGGTGGGTCACTAACATCGCGCTTAGTTGGTTATTACGGGATAAACATAAAGTAATAAAACGCGGAGTAGCTGCAATCTAAGGGGTATAGGCTAGACTAAGTCCAATTTTTAACTCTCTGTCTACTTTGCTAGAGTAAGCCATTATTCTAAGCCTACCTATGGCTTACTTAGGATAAAAGCTATCATGCTAATTGATAGTGACATAAAGCTGTAAACTAAACTTTTGAAATTATGGTGTCTCGCAGAAGTGATGATTTCAACATTTTACGTTGTTTATTATTAGGTTTGTCTGTCTGGTTGTCTAGCAGACTTTTTATGAAAAAATTATAAAAAGAAAATTTCAGTTCTTTTCCCTGATTTTCTTTTGGAATGTTAAAAATAAAATACTTTGAAAATATCTAAATGAAATTTCAGTACGTTTTTACTTTAGGTTTTGTTTTGTCTGTAAATGATAATTTGTTAATTGACCTTTAATTAAGAGTATTAATCCTGAATCTAAATCAAAAGTGTATGGTAAATAGCTGATTTTAATTCTACTCATTTGTGTTGAATTATAAAAGGATAAACGGATTGTTGTTTAGAATGTAGTGAAAAAGCAGTATCCTTCATTTTATGTAAATTCGTCTGTTCACCTATGGTCTAACAAGAAGTTGCAGGTTTCACCAGATTGCCAAATCATGCTATCTTAGGCTTTCCTTCAGCATAATATTAGTTCCTGTGATATGAGTGATATATACTCTTGAATATGACATTAAACCCAATATCATCACAGTTCGTTCACTCGCAAAGCTTACTTTTCTAGTGCAAGGGAGATAACTCCATGCTACTCATTCAATAATTAATGTGAAACTATGTCCTAAATGAAATATGAGTGTAAGAAAACATTATCAATGCTAATTTTTGCTTATAACCAAAATTGAAATTGCATAAAAATTACCATGCAAGTATAATTGAGAGAGGTGTGTTAATTAAGCTATCAAAACTCAAAAGTGTCATTTGAGTGTTGTTAATCTCTTCATCTCTTAGCATCCAAGTATGAATACATACAAATTACGAATCTTACTTCATATAAATTTAATTATTGAAAATTCAAACATGAGCTCTTTTAAGAAATTCCCTGAAATTATAATCTTAAATTCATTTCAAGCAATGGTTGTGTGTTATTTAGGACAAATGTCATTGCGTTATGTAAGGGATACTTAAACCTCGCTCTCTATGAAATGAACAACAATGTTGACATTTATATTTGCACCTGTGAGCACCGACTTGAAATGTACGACAAAGTTGTCACCATGTTCACACCTGGTTTAGGTTTTAACAACAATGTAAAAATTGTGCCAGGTGATTTATAGGAGAGGTGTGACAAACGACAGTAAACAAAATGTACATTTCATTGGCACTTTCTCAAGTATAACACCTTAATTACTTTACACCATCTTAATGGCTTTTGGTCTTCTCTGGGAACTTTTGTGACAGGTAAAATTTAAAAAATTAAAACTGAATGGAATTAACTCACGGGTGGGTGGATTTGATGAAGAGATTGCTTGAAATGAACATAAAAATACAAATAGGCTTTTGTCATAATTAGTTCTATTGGAGTAACTGGTATTTTCATAAAACCGTCCCTTTAATGCAGGGATGAATGAAAGTAACATGTAAAGTGTAGTTACTGGGCTATGGGATTCATTTGTTTGATGAAAGAAATTGGGTTGAATATAAATATCATTATTGATGAAATGAATAAAGACATGTATAAAATTTAATGAAACAATTATAAGACTATTGGGAACATTAACATAAAAAGTGATGGATCTTGCTATACTCTTTGTGAAATTGTTTTTGAAAAACTTTTGAGAGCTTCAATGAAAACTGCAAAAACATCTGAAATAACAAATAAATCTTAAAAGGGATTTCACCTTGCATAAATCTACACAAAATGAAAGTGCAAAAGCATCAATGAAATAGACATAAACATATGTGAAATCAACACAATCATACATGTAACAAACCAAATGTGTCAATGAAATTGACAACTAATGTCTGAAATGAACATAAGGATGGGTGACAAAATTAAATGACAATGAAAATAACCTAGATAGATCGATGGAACCAATATTGACCTTGAAAATAATGAAGTGATGAAATTGATGAAGTCATGTATTGATGAAATTGATACACAATATTGAAATCAACAAGGATGGAAAATATATTTACCACGAGAACAAACAAAATAGATGAAAAAAAAGCATCAATAATGAAATGTCTGAAATGAACACAAGGATTGACAAATAAGATCAAATAAGATGAATTTACAAAAGCATCAAGGATAAAATGTCTGAAATGAACAAAAGGATAGACAAATTAAATCAAACAAATGAGATCAAATAAAATTGATGAAATTTACAAGAGCATCAAGGATAAAATGTCCAAAATAAACAAAGGATAGAAAAATAAGATAAATTAAGATGAAATTTACAAGGATAAAATGTGTGAAATGAACACAAGCGTGGACAAATAGGATCAAATAAAGTAGATGAAATTTACAAGAGGATGAGTGAAATTGACATGCACAAGTCTGAAATGAACATGGGATGGATGGCCAGGAGCAGGTGGAGATACTCAGTTTGAAATGTGAGGATGTCATTGTCGGGGTGTAATTCATCTACGACAAAACCTCCGCTGATGGGACATTACCCAGGAAAGGCCGAGATCCGAGATCTGAGATCCGAGATCTGAGACCGCTGACTGCGGCTATGCCTGCTGCTCGCGAACCTGATATTGATTCGTGAGCTAATGTGCTTCAGCATGCAAAGATCTCCTACGTTTCCTTACAGAAGCATTAGCTGTGACATCTGATAGGCGGCGGCTTAGTGCATGATGTATCGTCGAGCTGGACCCGATTTTTTTATTTTCATTTTTCAATTTCTTTTCAGTTTTCCTAATGAGGATATTAATCCATTTATGTTTAGATTTTGCCAAGGCTTCGGCTGATTCTGGGACATGAAAATCGACTCTCGGCCATGTTGCTATTTAGTCGTCGTTTACACATGTCATGCGTCCGTTTGTGCATCTGCATCCTGGATTGATGAATGTGTCGTTTATGCAGTCAAGCGCGTTGGACTAAACACATGCTGGACAAGAGCTAAAGATCATTACATCTGAATTTCCGGTGAATTTTGTCTGGATTATAGAGCCCTTGATGATCATTTAATTCAGTTACAATATCGAAACCAAACTGTTATTCAACGTTGAGATAGACGATTGTGACTTGTCCGTCAGCGAAGGGTTTAACATTGAAAAATGCCCTTGAATGCTGTGTGGCAGTATAATGTGAAGCAGTAGTGGATTGAGAGGGAGGGGTTTGTAGGAGAGGAGGGGGGATGATGTAAAGTTGTCAAACATTTAGTCTCTGAAATTTATTTTTTTGTAAAAAAAATAAAAATCTATAACATCAAAAAGGAGCCTCTGATATGTGTTATTAGACTGAGCTCTGTAGACTTGGCCTCAGTGCTTTAAAAAATTAAGGGGTCTGGATGACAGGATTTGGGTTAGTTCAGAGGGTGTTTTCCTCACCTTTTGAACATTTTTGCATGTAAATTTGATAGATGTAAAAGTTGAACCTCCCTCAGTCTGATTAAAATCGACATTTTTCCGTGGAATGAAAATTGCAAAATAGTACATCTACCGGGATACGAACTCATATCAGTCGTAGGTTCCATGCCAAACCGTCTGATAACAGCCCGTAGACTCCCGTGTTCGAGCGCAATGTCAGGTAGCCAATCAAAAGACGCCCAACAAATGCTTTCATTGCGAGAAGCTAGGGGCAGATAACTCCAAACAGCTATCCTTTGGTCTGTTCCGAATGCTTTCAAAACATTGACCGTTTAAAAACTACGTTGTGATTGGTCAACTATTTGACTGGGCTTTGGCTGTGCTAAACTGGTTCGGAACACGCGCCTATACAGGGTGTTCTCAGACCTTGTGGAGAGGAATCTACAGAACCTGTTCGTATCCTGGTAGATGCATAATTTTGCAAATTCTTTTCCTTGGAACAAGTTCGATTTTAATCAGACTGGAACCTCCCTTTTCAATAAGTGACCCCTCTTTTGAACATTTCAGGATCTGCCACTGTGAATGTTTTATTTTAAAATTAGTTTGTAATCAGTCTTTAAAGATGATGTGAAGTTTTGTTTGTATCCAATTGTATTGAAAATTGGTACTTGAAAATATAACACTGCTTAAACCGTTGATTTTGATGTTGACCCCCAAGGTGAATCTCCCTTTCAATAAGTGAAATTTGTGAAATGTTAACAAAAAATTCAGTCAGCAAAGACAATGTGAATTCAAAGTTTATTTCAATTACTCAAGATACTTATTATGAAATAGTATTTTTTGTGAAGTATTAATTCTCATTATGATTTTTGACCTAGTTACCTTATCTATGTCGTAAGCTTCAAGTTTAACCAACAGCTTACAAAAATACTCAATCATTGCAAACATGTTCACTTTTCAGTTGCTACATGTTTTTTCACTTGGAAAACAACAATACTTACTCATATGGGAAAAATTTCAAATGGTTAAATTCCTCAATTCGGCTTATAGCAGTGAGAAGATTAGGTCCGTTGAAAATTTATAGTTACCTTGTTACAATCACTTTATTTGTTCATTGTTTTAAAGGGGCAGTAGCACATTTTTTTTGCTCAAATAAGTCGCTGAAATGTATTTGAAAAATAATGTCAGCAATAGTAAAACTACCTACTCTCTTAGGAAAAATCAAGTTAAAAATGAGTGTGCATGGTTCAGTTAAGCAATGGGAATCGTTTTTGTCATTTGAAATAATAAAATGTGTTCACATTTTAATGGCCACCATGCAATATTTGCTTTATATGAAACATATATCATCATTATCACTATGGATAATTGGTTTGTGAAAAGAGATGTTTACCCTCTAATATAGATTTAAATAAAATGAACTATCATTATAAATGGGAAATTTGAAAAAATAGAATTTTGCAAAAAATGTGCTACAGACCCTTTAAACTATTTAGTCATGATGACATGACTTGTCTTTATAAATGGGTAAAAAATTAAATGTCAAACATGGTAAAAAATGTTGTTTGCAAATTTGTCCATTCAAGTTGTTTGTTTATATTAAAAAAAATTGAAAATAGTTATTTGTAAAAATAATACTTAATAATCATTTTGATTACCGGAAACCAAACTAATAAGGTTGTCTTGGTTAAAATGCAAACACGGATATTTTAATGGAGTTTGTAGGGAGTTGTCATATTGTTAAGTAATTAAGTGCAAGTTTACCTTTGATTTATTGTCAAGCAAACATTATTGACAAATCTATGATTTATGAATGAATCCATTTACATTCCAAAGATTATTTTTTATATCTCGGATATATATCGGATATAAACAGTGGAATGTATGTCTCAAACGGGAGTACATGTATAATATCAACGTGTATTTAATGTAAACTTGAATAAAAGAATTCCAACTATTCAATAAAAAGGGCAGGTGATAAACTTTTTAAAAATATTTAAGTTGGTTATTACTTCATTGAGGAAGGTGTACATTACCTATGATTCATACACAAGGAAAACTTATATGATTTATTATTTATGAATGAATCGATAAACAAATATTTATATCAAAGACCATACCTTAATACCTGAGAAGCAAGGAAGTGGGTGTGAATAAACTGTGATTCAGGTGATATGAATGAATTTTGACATAAATTATATATACGTTGAAACCTTCCCTCTCGTTCTTTGAAGTTGGGATATAAATTATATGGAGGTAATAGTGACTTGTACAATAGGTAATGTAGGTAAAGTATACGTCACATCTTTCCTTGCTTGAGGCCATCTCTACAAAGTACCTAGTATCAATGGAAAGGTGTGATGCTTTGAAACTCACCTTGCTCGTTAACCTGTCAGGTATATGGGTGGAATGTTTTCGTTTTTATTTTCAATATTACATGTTTTTATGGCTGACAGGTGAAATTAATATTCAAACTTAATATTGCATGGAATGTACATGGCGATACAATTTTTACCTGTGACAGTTCTGAAATATTTAATCTCTGAACATGATCCTGACACAATTGACATGAGGAATTGCCTTTATGGAAAATGTGTTTGGAATTCATAATTTTGTCATCATACCTTGAATATTAAAGATCTGGCTTACTTATTCATGCTTAGTTGTTGAATATGATCATTGTCTGATAGTGTTGACTTCAGTCAAGCAGTTCCTGAATTGGTTTGATAAATTATGATTTAGTCTTTAAAGGGGCAGTACAATACATTTTTTCGCTGAAATAAGTCGATGAAATGTATTTGAAAATAATTTCACCAATAGTAATTACAAACAGCCTTCTCGCTTCTGAAAATCAAGCTAAAAATTAGTATACATGGTTCAGTAAAGCCATGGGAATTGTTTTTGTCATTCGAAATAATAAAATGTGTTCACAATAAAATGGCTGCCATTCATTTTTTGCCTTATACGCAGCATCATTATTACTACTACGAATAATTGGTTTGTGTAATAAGATGTTTTACCCTCTAAAGTAAATTCAAATGACACAAACTATCATTATAAATTTGAAAAAATATATTTTGTTAAACATGCTACAGCCCCTTTAATATGTATGAGAAAACCTTCTCTGTCTGAGAATCACAAGACAGAGGGACACCTAGTACTTTTCCAAGGACTTAAATACAGGCTAGTTCCTTATTAAGCATGTCTAGATTCAACTGAATACACATGAATATGCAAGACCAAGGAAAGGAAAGATTTGTATTATTTGAAAATAATTATATTTTGTAAACTAAATTTAAGGGTAAAGGACACATCATTTATTTTAAAATAAAAAGCTGTATTTTCCATAAAACTTTAAATGTGAGAATCCTCCTTAAGTAAATATAAATTCAACTGAAAACACATGAATTTGAGAGACCAAGAAAAGGGAAGATTTGTATTATTTGAAAAAGAATAATATTTTGTAAACTAAACTTTAGGTTAAGAGTTGTTTATGTGATACAAAAAGGCTGTATTTTCCAAGGAGTTCGAAACCCCTCTTTCTATATGTAATATGTGAACCCCCCTTGAAAATTTCTGGATCAGCTATTTTTTTACCATTTAAATTCCCAATTGAACCTTTTTGGCTGGTTATATATCTACATACATTTTAATGTATTACATTTTCCATATATACAAATTTTATTTCATTTTTCAAATTTGATTTACAATTAAATATAATCTCAAAATTTCAAACTTAATTTCAACAATGATATAGACATTGAATATATAAGATTTCATTTTAACAAATAATTCTGAAATTCCGAATATTTGCTGTATATTTTTAAAGAATGGAGCCCTCTGTAGTCACAGAAGGTCACTGAACGGAAAGCACAGTATGTATAAGCCTAGAAAGGTTTGATATATAAACAATCCCTACAGCAGAAGGTTTATGTGCACTAGATCAGGAAGAGGGTGGCGATAGTAAAATAGCAGCAGGTCTTAACCTTCAAATAGCTCTCTCTGGTGGAGAAATATACATGGGAAAGTGCCCCAAACATACCATGAATGAATGGGATGTATTGAAATTGACGTGCACTGACTGAAATGAGCAGTGTTGTTGATATTATAATTGCATAAGTAAAGTAAAAGTTGATAGAAAAATATGTGAAAAGCTATGGTACAAAAACTACAAAGGATTTGAGATTCTAACCCCAAATCTTGTGACTACTGGGCCGCTTTTTAAACAGGGCATCAAGCATCTCTTTTAACATAATCTTGTTTCAGAAACTATATATGAGTCTTCCATGGTGGACTATATATGCTAGTCTTTTATCAGGGACTATATTTTAAGTTTTCTATCATGAACTATAGGCTAGTCTTTTTTCAGGAACTATATATAGTCGTCTATCATAGACTTAATGCTAGTCTTTTTACAGGGAATATATATTAGTAACTAGTCTTCTTTAAGGGAGTGTTTATAAGTCCTTAGTCCTTCTACATGACTGTGTAAAATTAAGAGCCTTTGATACAGTCTAGATCTTTATTCAGCAAGTATAGGAACTGAAAGTATTAAAAATATATAATCAAAAGGATGAAGGTACAGTAATTATAAAAATTCCATGGACTAAATTTTTGTCTAATAAGTCCTCTATCAGGGATTATATGCTAGTCCTCTATCATGAACTATATTTTAATATCATAGTCTTTTTCAGGAACTATATAGGATTCTATCATCAACTATATGTTAGTCTCTGATCAGGGATTGTGTGTTAGCAAATGGATCATGCCAGGGTGTGTGTCTACTAACACTGTTCTTGTATATAACTCGGAAGCATAAAAAGTGGCCTGTTTATTTTCCTAGCTCTTGGGGTAAGGACAGGCAGAAGAAAGGGGGATCGTTAGCCTGGGGGGTCCTGTGTTACTGTTTGACAGTGCTTGGTGCCACCTGCTCCTGTGTGGGTGGTACCTATGTAGATATACATGTAGATAAAACCTGATAGCATTGCTGATGTTCTGACATATATGATTACTTTGCTCATGAGAAAAAAGCCTATGGATTTAGAGAATGTTATGATAAGGTATTCTGTCTTCCATACCCTAGAACAGAACAGTATTCAAGTCCATAAAGGTCTATAATATTTTATTTAGGATATATAATTTTCAAGAATGGAAGTATGTATGTATCAGAGATAATGTTGAGGCATAGAAACATGTAATTCTTGAAACATTTTCCTTCTTTTAAAAGGTGAAAACATTTAATGACATTCTCATTTATTTTGATAGCGGATGATCCTTGTTTGAAAAGATCTTACAAGTATAGGTTCTTTACCCATTTAATGCTGGTATGTACTAAATTGACTGTCTTGCTGGCATGTAAACCTAAACCATGTTGGACACACAGAACAGTTAGAGCAGCAGCAATAACAAATAGGGGAGGGATCATGGATGACAGGGGTCAGTGGAGGGGTCAGTCAACAGTTGTATGAATGAACTGACCACTGGTCACAGCCCTGGACCGGTCACTAAGACATCATCAACAGTATCCGGTCACCTGCTTGTAATATATGGGGGGCCAAGGTGACCACTTTGCCCATTTCTTAATGGTTTCAATGAAAAGAAAGGGACCCAATACATCCCCTTGCAATTTCCTGTTCACTGTTCCAAGTGCAACCGATTATATATGTTAAGGACCATGGGCTATTAGATCTTGGATGAGGAAGGGGGATGAAGTTTGACATGTTGAAATCAGTCACTTGTTAACCATCAATAGGCTTAGATTTACCCTCAAGTTATTGCATGTCGTCTGGCAGCGTCTTAAACCTGTCTGATTCCGTCCTCTTTTCATGGATCCCTCCAAGTCCACTTCAGAATTTTGCAAAAGATGGAGCGATTTTTTATATACCTTGTCAATAAATCAATATGCTGTGTATGGCAGAGTGCCTCAATTTTATGTCAGATTTGTTTTGCTGGGCATAGATCAAGGATATATCTCAGTTCTTGGATAGATGAATAGTGTGTTGATGACCTTACTATGAAGTTGATGGTGTACTTTTGTGAGATGATTGTGTGATCTATAGAATGATTGTGTGATCTATAGAATGATTGTGTGACCTATAGGAATGATTGTTTATTGATGACAGGACTGTATAAACCAATCACTGTCTCTATACTTGCTGTAATCTATAATGCTCTTTTCTGAAAGGATCGAAGCAAACTCTACAGTGTCCCATACTCTATTACACACGTACATACATAAAACATGTACAATCATTCTCATGGATATTTTTTCTTATCTCTTCTTTTTTTGTTATGTTATTTCCAATATGTTTTTTTCTTAATAATTTCTTTTGAAAATATATCATAATAATCAAATAATAATAATTTATACTTTTATTGCAGAGATTTGAAGATGGAAAACATATTGTTGGATGAAAAGAAGAAAAATATCAAAATTTGTGGTGAGTACAAATATAATTATTTATATAAAACTTATGCACTAATAGTTTTCATCTATGTGAAAAACTTATTTGAGACTATTTTGATAACGAAAACTTTTGAAATTCATCTGTTTGTTTTCTTTTTCTCAAGACATATAAAAATGTGTCTCAATTTCAAAGATACATTAATGATGTATTTTTTATTTACATACATGACACAATATACTCTAAAAACCATGGGAACATTACTTCAGAAAAAACACTCCATGCCTAATCATATTTATCCCATTTCTTAAAATCAACAGACTGTCTATTGGGAGAATAGTTTACATAATGTAGATTGAATTGGTTTACAAAATCAACACCTTTTTGAATTTATCTAATTCTTAAATTTCTCTCTTTAAATTCACTCTATGTAAATATGTGCCTCAGGCGTCTTTATATCATGTAACCTTCGAAACGAGGAGGATTATGGCATTTTGCTTTCTTTTCAGTTTAGTTTATTTTTCCTTGTTTTAAACATGCAGTAACGACAGAAAAATAGTTTTCTTAAGCGAATCAACTGGAAATATTAGAAGGAAAGTTGTGAGGTCATGCCGATGTATTTCAGTAACTGGCATGTTTTTTCAAGCCTTCAGAAGTTGAACTTCAAAGATTTTAATGAAGAAATTTCTACCAGCTGCAGAACTACTAAATTTTGCTTTAAACAGCCAAGATTAATGTACGGACATTTGCCTAGCTTAGTCGAACAGATGCCTTCGTTTCAGATTAGGGATTCTACCTGATCGTTTGATGACTTTAATTAGAATTATGAAAAATCATAAAGGGTCAAAAGTTGTGTGAGTTTTTATATTTAAAACAGAAAATTTGTTTCATTTAGATTTTAATCGAAATATCATTTGGAAGTTAAAGGGTCAGTAGCACGTTTTTTTCCCACAAATTAGTCGCTGAAATGTATTTGAAAAATAATGTCACCAATAGTAAAACACCCTTCTCTCTTCGGAAAATCAAGTTAAAAATGAGTGTACATGGTTTGGTAAAGTCATGGGAATCGTTTTTATAACACAATATAATAAAATGTGTTCTCAATAAAATGGCCGCCGTGCAATTTATGCTTTATAGTCATCACCGTAATTACCACTACGGATAATTGGTTTGTGTAATAAGATGTTTTAGCCTCTAAAGTAAATATAAATAGCATAAACTATCATTATAAATGGGAAATTTGAAAAAATAAAATTTGCAAAAAATGTGCTACTGCCCCTTTAACATTTCAATTGAGTTATTGGTGAGGTTTTCTCAGAATGGGAGTCCAGGTTTGAACCCAACCGACAGATACCTCCTGTCATAAGTTTGTTTGTCACAGATCGGAAAGAAATACCTTTAAAAGTTTTGTAGTTTTATAGAGACGAGGTAGTGGTCAATATTGACTTGACCTGTTAACCCATGCAAGACCCTCTCGGACAATGGTCAGTGGTTTGAGTGAATGGACCCAGAATGCGGGTGTGGGTGGACACATCAGTTTGGGGTTAAAGGTGTCAAATTTTGACACATTTTCATAGATTTATTGATAAGTTATTTTAGAATACATAGGTAATTATCAGAGGCTTGTGAAAGTGGGTCAAATGATACAAATGATATGCCAAACTTGTAGGTCAAGATGATTTAAGATTGATTTCTGTTTAAAAAAACATGTAGATCAAGAGAATTTGAGCCTCACTTCCATTTAACTTTTCAAATAGTTTTCATGACGTTTAAAACGATGTATATTGATAATTCACAAATATTGCTTGATAACTTACTAAATAATATTGTCATAAAACAAAATGTTACTTTTGACAAGAAATTAACAAAGTAGGAAAAATAAATTTAAGGGTCAATAAGAAAATTTTTCCTCTTTCAATAATTAATGCAAACCTTATTGCAATTAATAAAAAATACACAACATTTTTACATGACTGAGGTACTGTTGTTAAATCAACTCTATTTATTTCCATTGTTCAAAATTGTTACATTGTTCATGTTGTAATTAATCAGTTCTGTTTATGACAGTTGTTAAACGGCACCGCCCAATTTAGACTGTCAAGACCTTTTTTCTATTTTTTCTATTATTATTACCACCTGCTTGACAAGAATAATTGAAAATTGAAAATGACAGTTACAGGGTCATTTAGTAAATTGTTTATTCAAATAATGAACAAACCAATAAACAAAATTAAAAAGTGTTTGAGACTTGTTAAGGAAATGTCAGCTTAATTTTTAACATTATTTATGCAAATGACTGTTTTGCACAATTATCAATTTTGGAATTTTTGCATGTTGCAAAAGCTAATAAATATTTCAATAAAATTAACTAATATGTGATGTGCATGAATTATATTTGGCATAATTTTTTTTAGATCTTTGCAATTCTGATGGGAACATTTTAACTTGACATTGATAGATTTCATTTGTATCCAGGGAGCAATGTGTCATGAATGTAAATGTAAATAGTGTTGTGTGTTGTTATGTATTAATTATAGCATCCAGAAACAAAGTGACATATGTTCATTTCACATATTGTGAAATTGACAACTTATATGTCTGAATTTTATGTTTTGCACTTTTTTTTTATTACAATGTGAATATTTCTCAACCTATCTAATTTTAGCATTTTCATAATGCACTTTCAATCCAATAAACATTTAGCTGGTTAAGAAACGACTAGAGACAATTTCAAAGTCAAGGGAGGATGATATTATATTTAAATAAAAATATTTTTTTTTATCAGCGTTCATATTTTGAATCAATATTAAATATCATTTATAAATTATAAGAGAATTTTCTTTTATTTGTACATATTTAATCAACTCATGGCATCTTGTTTAATTTATTCCACTTTAGAAGATCCTCTCCTGTGTACATTGTTGACTTACTGAGAGAGTTCTGTGGGGGGGGGGGGGGAGATTGGGGATGGGGATAGTGCAGTTGTTAGTGCATTATAGTGCACATGTAAGTGCATTTAGATCAAGAGGTTCAAATCCCACCAGTGTTGCAGTAAAGGGCCGGGATAGCGCAGTGGTTAGCGCATTCGGCTTCGGATCAAGAGGTCTGGGGTTCGAATCCAGCCAGGGGCACGGCAACTTTGTCTGCAGTAGAGAACTGTTCTACATGCAGTAAAGGGCCGGGATAGCGCAGTGGTTAGCGCATTCGGCTTGGGATCAAGAGGTCTGGGGTTCGAATCCAGCCAGGGGCACGGCAACTTTGTCTGCAGTAGAGAACTGTTCTACATGCAGTAAAGGGGCGGGATAGCGCAGTGGTTAGCGCATTCGGCTTCGGATCAAGAGGTCTGGGGTTCGAATCCAGCCAGGGGCACGGCAACTTTGTCTGCAGTAGAGAACTGTTCTACATGCAGTAAAGGGCCGGGATAACGCAGTGGTTAGCGCGTTCGGCTTCGGATCAAGAGGTCTGGGGTTCGAATCCAGCCAGGGGCACGGCAACTTTGTCTGCAGTAGAGAACTGTTCTACATGCAGTAAAGGGCCGGGATAGCGCAGTGGTTAGCGCATTCGGCTTCGGATCAAGAGGTCTGGGGTTCGAATCCAGCCAGGGGCACGGCAACTTTGTCTGCAGTAGAGAACTGTTCTACATGCAGTAAAGGGCCGGGATAGCGCAGTGGTTAGCGCGTTCTGCTTTGGATCAAGAGGTCTTGGGTTCGAATCCAGCCAGGGGCATGGCAACTTTGTCTGCAGTAGAGAACTGTTCTACATGCAGTAAAGGGCCGGGATAGCGCAGTGGTTAGCGCGTTCGGCTTCGGATCAAGAGGTCTGGGGTTCGAATCCAGCCAGGGGCACGGCAACTTTGTCTGCAGTAGAGAACTGTTCTACATGCAGTAAAGTTTGGGCTGCAGTGATACACTAACTTTCAGCGTAGTACCACCCCTAGCTATAGTTGGTTAGTTCCAATAGATGTTCTCAGCTTTTATCGCAATACGTAGCCACAGTAGTGTTGCAGGCTTTCTCCCTGCAATAATACTAGCAGCCGTGATATAAATGAAATACTCTTGAAAGCGGCGTTAAACCCACCGCTATCGGAGTATTTTTCTACTACTACAGTGTACTATTTATACAGTTATAAAAGTGTTTATTAGCTTCTAGTGTACTATTTCTGTCAGTAGAAAACCCAGTAAATGGTGTCCAGGTTGATATATAAATTGCAAATCATTTTTGGCGATCCAAGTATCTGTATTATGGTCTAAGGGAGAGAACTCTTTTCTTTTCTTTGTCATTTTGTCTTCATGCAGAGATATACTGTTAATAAATATTTGTTTTGAGTATTTGTAAAAAAATGCTGAGGAATAACTTTTTATGAAGATTGTATACTTAGGAATTCTAGTTAGAGAGAATGTTTTGTCATAACAATTCAAATGACTTTGGGATTAATTAAATATGTTTTTGATAGTTTTGTTACATTGATGCGGATTGACCACTGACGAACAAAGAAATGTATACACATGAAATGAATGTATCTATTTACATATATCCTGTATTTTTACTTTGACTTATAATATAAACCCTAAATTTTAAAATCATAATTTACATAAACATAACAATATATAAGTAACCACATTAAGATGATTATCATAAGTAATATTCCCAATATAATTCCAAAGGTGTATTTTATTTACTCAAACACTATATTTGTGCAATACAAATAATATTCACCAAAAAATCTTCGTCCCAAAAAAAATCTTAATCATGCAGTATAGTAAAAATCTGTTATCAAAGCAATCTGAAAAATGTGACCTTAATTGTGAAGATCTTTTCACCTGAAATTATTAAATTGTTTGAAATATTCTTATTGCTAAAAGGATGTCATACAGCCTGTATATATGACTGATTGTTCAACAAAAACGAGAGGAACCAGACATGTGACTAATATGGTCAAAGGGAAATAACTCTGCAGAGAAATTTCAGATCTTTTTCAAAACCACTGATGTCAGCATGTGTATTAAATCACATGAATGAAATTGTCAGGGATACATAAATTATATTTCAGCCAAATTTATTTTTAAAAATATGTTTTTTTGTTTCCTTATTACACTGTACAAAAATATGATATATCGGTATATCTGTAGACATTGTTTGAACTCATACAAGTTAAAGAGCCATCACGGATGTTGATGAAAATATCAAAATTTTTCCAAAAATCTATCTCCGTGAAATAAATACACTTAATTTTTCCCTAATTTTTCCAACTTAAAATAAGCCGAGAAATTGCATTAATTAGTAAAGGTGTTTTCCAGTCTAAATATAAATCCAGTCTATTATTTTCAAGCGCAAAGCATTATGGTCTAGCTCATACACAGTAAACAAAGACACGAAAGAATAAAAAAAAAATATGAGCAATGAAAGAAATCGAAATATATATTTTTTTGATGGTTATTTATTTACCATTTCATTTAATTATGTATTTGCTACAGATATTGGAATAATTGTTTTACCCAACTAGGTATTTTGCTTGAATTTTATAATTAATGAGAGTAAAAATTAGTCATAATTTGCTGGTCTTATCTAAATAAAAAGAACATTAAACAGGAAATAATTTGTATATTCTCAGGACATTTAGAAACATAGTTTGTAAAGCAATCGTCACATTCAGTAATGTGTGACAAGGGTATTTTGCAAGAGAGACACGTGCAAAGCGTGCAGCACATGGGTTGTTATGGCAACTTGCGCTAGAGACGAGTCTTCACGCTTCGGAAGCGCTTGCTGTTTGTGTAGTACGTATTACGCAAAAAAGGGGACTCTGTTTATATACGTCAGATACCCGTAGCGCGCGCTAGTCGAAGTGATACTTCTCTTTGAAACCAAATTGCAATACATTGTAGTGATATAAAAATTATTTAACATATGCCATGTTGTAGATAAAAGATTTCTCTGGCGAATGACGTTATCAGTATATTTTCCAAAAATTTGAAACACTAACATCCGTGATGGCTCTTTAAGCTAATGAAAAAACTTCAGAATTTATTAAAGTTTGTTGGAAGATGAATGGATTTTCTACAAATTCAGTGACAAGTCCTGTTGATCTGTTGTCAAGGTCATATGGCAAGAGAATGTGCAATATATCTGGATAATTGAAAAAAGTTGTCTATTCAAAACCATACATGCGGAGCACATGGCTCTATGTTTTACTTACATTATGATGCTAATTGCATTGATTTATTTACCAATTTTTATATTTTAAAATTTTTTTAGATTCCTTTTTAAAGTCCATTTTCAAGTCCTGTTCTCATAATTGATATAACTCATTTTTAATTTTCATTTTTGCAGATTTTGGCCTCAGTAATACCTTTTGTAAAGGTGAACTTATGAAAACGCATTGTGGAAGTCCCGAGTACGCTGCTCCAGAACTCTTTAGTCCAGGAGAGAAATACGGTCCAGAGATTGATCTATGGAGTCTGTAAGTATAGATTGGGATTCTTCCCTACTTAACTTACAAACATCTTTGTCTTGTCAATGCAGGCTAGAGGACAGCTCTATCGTAATTCCTGTTATTATGTTAATTTGTATGCTACAAACTTTGCCCTTTACAGATGTAAAAGTATCTGTTGAATTATTTAAAGGGGCAGTAGCACTTTTTTCTGGTGAAATAAGTCGATGAAATGAAATTGAAAAATAATGTCACCAACAGTAAAACACCCTTCCCTCTTCAGAAAGTCAAGCTAAAATATGAGTGTACATGGTTCCGTAAAGCCATGGGAAACGTTTTTTGTCATTAGAAATAATAAATTGTGTTCACAATAAAATGGCCGCCATGCAATTTTTGCTTTATACACAATATCGTTATTACCACTACAGTTAATTGGTTTGTGTATTAAGATGTTTTACCCTCTAAAGTAAATATGAATGATATAAACTATCATTAGAAATGGGAAATTTGAAAAAATAAAATTTGCAAAAAACATTCTACTGCCCCTTTAATGCCAATCATTCTGCGTTGCCAATCCACAGATATTGATATAGGCGGACCCATGAATGTTCAAAATGGGGGTACATATATGTGAGAGGAGGGGAGGTGGTTTCATCAAAATTACATGTAAAATTTTATAAGGGTTGGGGGAGGGGGACGGGTGCTTTGGGGGAGGGAGTCGAATGCCTAAACTTCCCTTATTGATCCATCACTAATTACAACTTTTCAACCTAATGATTCATTCAGTATTGGCCACAAACTAAAGTTAGACTATCAAAAAATATTCATGGAAACAAGGGTAAAGGGTTGAACGTGTTAGAGAAACTTTTTCCCTTTGTTGGGGTTTAAGGGGGTTACAAAAATATTATGCATGTAACTCTGATTAACCCATGAACCCCTGGGTGACCCCCCCCCCCCCCCCCCTTTCTTTTCATGTGAACCTTCTCCTCCCATCCCCAAAATTTGAACCACCTATGTTTATAAACCATGGTAGTTGTGTTGTAACTGATAAGCTTGTATATTTCAGGGGAATCATAATGTACGCCATGATGGTGGGCAGACTGCCGTTCCAAACTCCATACACAGACGAGTACCGGAGAGTGAAGTTATTACAGCAGATAGAGAAAGGTCTGGGCGCCGAACACTTCAAAGAGATGGCTCATCTCTCACAAGGTACGTAGAAGATTGTCTCAATTCTTTTAACAAAGTGACATTCTCCGGAAATTTCTACTTTCGTAACCTATTGGTTTATACTTCATCATCTTGCCGATGTAACTTTTAAATATTGTTTTAATGACAACTTTTTACATTTTGTCAATAACAGGTGCTGCCAGTTAAAGTCAGGCCATGTTCACTGCTGCAGGGATCTGTTCTTAGCCCTTGATTCTTTCATTTATATCAATAATATTTCCATGCAAATCAAGTTTGAAATCATTTGAAGTTCATTGTTTTTTTCTCATCATATCATTTGTTAGAAACACATGTTTGATAGTGAAAGAATGTAGCATTGTTATATTTGTGATATCATGATCTGAAATAGTACAAATTGGGAGCTGTGTCATGTTCGTTTTTCAAAGGGGTAATGAATGTAGAATTAGCTGAACTACCAATTGTTGGACCTCGTTTTGTTGAGATCACCATGGCCGAATAGGTAAGCTGTTGGTACAGTTTGTGTTGTTGGTTTGTGCTTGACTTGTGGGTTGTGGATTCTGGGTTCGAATCCCACAAATTTCTGTATCCTCCTATGGCCAAGCATATTTTGTACAGTCCATCTGACAAATCTGAAACCTGTTTATTACTGCAATTTTAATTGACAAAGGGACACTGTGTAACTTTCAACGCATTTTATAGATTTAATGTTATACGTTTTTTCATTGTTTTAATTTTTGGCAGATGCTCAAGATGTTATCCGTAAACTGATCGAACCAACGCCTGCGAATCGTCTTCCATTGACGGATATGGAGATTCATCCTTGGATCACTAATGCATCAACTATGCCATTTTTCCCTTTCACAAATCTACCGCGAGATCGCAATATGAAATCTCAGGTAAGACTCTCTCCAACTCTCTCTATGTTCAGCATGCAACTTGCAATCTGCTAGACTTATTGTAAGCATAATCAGACAAAACTGCAAATTTTTATGAAAATGAAAAATATCTTCAACTGAAAATTTGATTGAAAATTTGATTTCAATAAGTGATTTTGAAATTTTTTTAAATTGAAAATTTCATTTAGGTTTTTAGGATTTTCATCACCACTAAGTCAACTTTAATAGAGGTTTTGAAAACACAATTATTTGAATTGGGACATTTTTGAAAACAAGTATATTTAATGTTATAAAATTTGAAAAAGATGAATAAAGAAATATATTTTCTTCTATATTATTGAAAAAGTATTGAAAATATCTTTAATTTTATCAAAATTGATAAGAAAATTAACTAAAAAAGTCTTGAAACCTTGAACATAATAACTATTTTCAATAATTTTGGAAATTTCATTTATACCACTTATTTTCTTCCAGTATTTTGGATCAAATTGTCAATACAAAAATGTCATACTTTTAGATGATCAAAAGATTTGCATATTTGTCTGAAGTACAGTAGATATTGGCTAGAATAGGATTGTCCTTTGCTGCAAGCTGAAATGTTGTTTTGTGCATGTGAAACGCTTCTGTGGCATTCCCCCTTGTTATTGCATGGAGAATACTTGAAGTTATAACTGGATATCTTGCAAGTGCTTTATAATGTATTGCTTTACTAACTTGAACAAATGACAAGCCATCATAACGAAAAAATAGTTCTCAAATATAATTTCAAAAATTAATTTCTAAATTAATCAAAATTTTGTAAAAACATTTCAAAATTATTAAAGGTTTGATTTGAATATGTTTGCCAAAAAAGCATTTCAAATTTCAATTTTGAGTTTTAGATTTAGTCTTTGTGGAAGATTTGATAAATATTTTGTGCCTTACTGTTTGTGGTGTTTGAAGTGATGTGATGTGAAATGAACCATATGTAATAGACGTAGCCATGAAATGTACAATGTTTCCATGTGAAATGTGCGTCTAGCGGTGTTTGTCATGTGTGAAACATGCTGGATTGATGTATTCGTACGCTGCTTATTTTTTCTTGTTTTGACTTTTTTCAACTTCTTTTTTGGATGGATATATTATTATATATTTTCAAACTTTTGACATTTCATGATAATTTTGTCCCATTCCTTGCCCTGAGACTGTTTTACACTCTCCAAACAAGAACGTCATGATGATAGTTTTAAATTTCTTCATTCTAGGACATGGTCATTTTTGCATCATGAATTTTATTTCATTCAATTATGCACTTGCATACTTCCCTTTTTTCTTTACTGACTATGTGGATGAAAAACAAAACTATTTTGAGCTTATGAATGATAAAAATACTTTAAGATGAAAGTATTTTTAAAGTTTAAAATTTTAAAATTTGTTATTAAAAATTAAAATTTTAAAAATTTTAAATTTAAAAACTCGTTTTTACAAATTTTAAATTTAAAAACTAGTTTTTACAAATTTTAAATTTAAAAACTAGTTTTTACAAATTTAAAATTTAAAAACTAGTTTTTACAAATTTAAACATTGTAAAACTAGTTTTTACAAGTTTAAAATTTTAATTTTAAAAAAAAAGAATCCACATGGTTAACCTCTGATGCATGCTCTTTTACAGTTCTACAAACACTCTGTGTTTTGCAAGTTTTTGAACCAATGATTATTTTGAAGTTTTCGCACCTATTGGCATAAACTGCATCTATGCAATCAAACTCCAAACAGTTGTTTCTGGTACTGTACTAAATGTACCCAAACTGTGCAAGTTGATGTTGTTCGTTATGCATACAATATTCTGTTTCGCTTCTAGTAACTTAATATTTGTCATCACATGCAGATTTTTGTGAAACATTGAAATTTCAAATTGCAAATTTTGTCATAAAATCACATAATATTTCAAGATTTATTAGCATGCTTTTTCGGTAATTATTTGCTCTTGCTATATATATGCATAAAGAATAAAGAAAACTAAATGATATATTCCAAGATTAATTGCTTCATTCAAAATGTCATTATATCTGTAATTGAAACTGTTGATGAAAAAGATTAACAAGTGCGCCCCCTTTTGTCAGGAATCGGTAGCTAGTGTTGATGAAGAGGAGGTAACTCTAGGAGTCTAAGATTCCTGTCTCTATATTGTGGCAGCACTCTCTCTCACGCTCTCTCAGACTCTGAGTTCAAACCCCGCTTACGATTAGAGTTCACGACTGGCCATGTCCGTTTATGTTGGATATCAATAAATCAGCTAGAGAACGCTAGTCGTAGATCCCCATCATCTTTGTAGATCATTAACATATTTATTTTCATTTATTTCGTTCAATTTAGATTTAGAAAATGTTTTTAGTTCAAATATAGCCATGTCTTTATTAGGCGCAATGTTGTTTTTTAATGGTATTGAAAAAAAATCAAAATGTTTGTTATTGTGTGAAAATGTAAAATTAAAATTATTTTTTTTACAAATTTGTTTTAAAGCTCAAATTATCAGATTTGTCCTGTCTTTAACAATAATAATGGTTATATTTTTTTCTGGAGAGTGTGAAACTTCTGAAAGCTCATTTCTTTCACTATTGACCAATCAAATGCCTCAAATGTTAAGTGTTGCATCATTGGAAGAAAGCATGCTTTTGATTGGTGGAAAGGTTTTGCATTGGAACGTTCCTATTGGATCTGCTTTTACTAGGCAACTGGAATGGAAATTTAGATAAATTATGTGTTGTGATAATGAAAAACAATTGATCAGATTCAAATATTTCTCATGAAATGTTTCATGAAAGATAAATTACATCATTTGATAGAATTATTTTTTTTGTAAAATCTTTATAGATTCAACTTTGAATCTGAATATTTGTTTTTCATTTTGATTGTTAAAGAATAATGGTTGTTTGCTAAGATTTGTAAATCTTTTGTCATGGAACTTTTTGTATGGAGGGCATGATGTTCCATTAAAACAATAATTCAGGAAGTAATTTTTGCACTTGCAAACTCAAAAGTAATTTAGAAATAAAATCTTTTGCTGAATGTTGAATGTTTATTCTTTATTTTTTGTGACAGTAATCCATTTGAAGTTTTATGAACAATTTGAAAAAGTACTTTCGATGCTATTGGGATAATTCAAGGAAAACACTTTTGATAATATCAAAATTTGTGGTCTTTAATTATCTTGAAAAAAGTTGAAACAAATAACATTCTCAAGGAAAACTTCCACCAATAAAATGTTCATTTGTACACTTATATATAAGTTTTCATGTATGCATGAATAATATTTTGAAATGATATTTTCAAAGTTTAATGTACTGCCTGAATTTATTTTCCACAATTATGAATCACCTCAGCGTTAGAAAGCTCGGTAAAATATTTGAAATCCAATCAAATGTTGTAGGATCAATTTTGATTCCAATTTAATGAACATAGAATTGTTAGGAATTAATCACGTTATACTTTGCAGACTTGGCAAATAAATGAAGAAAGAAAGAATCTGTACATTACAAATCTGTTATCAAATAACTGGTTTGAGTATAAAGAATATCTGTACTTTCATGTATATACAAATTCAGTGAAAATGTATATAAAGAATTAATATTTTATGAAAGCTTCTAACAGTTTTATGATCATAATTTAATGCGAAATTTAAAAATCTATCTTTGAAACAAATACGAATGGTTAATTGTATTGTCAATTTGTGGCGTGTTTGTTCGGAATGTTTGAAAACTGTTCATGTTTTTATTGTTGTGTCTTGTCGACCTTGTGATGATGGTTTAATTCGTGGCAAAGTGTCAAAAATGACCATGTCTCCTGATAAAGTAAAAATCTATTATAAAATAAGTAACATTTGCAAATTAAAATTAATACATAACTTCTTCATTCAATTTAAATGTTGTAAATAATACTTTGTACAGACACTATTGTGATCTTTTAATTGTTGCTAATCTTCGCTGATTTCATTGTGAATAAGATTAATAAATCTCTCTTTCAGAAACATCAGCTAATGTATGTTTTCCTTCTTTGTCTTATAAATGTATTAACGGTGATCTTCATTTCAGAATTTTATGTATCATCTTTTTATGAAAATGTATCACAATATTATTTACATGTGATTTTTAAAAAAAAAAGATAATCACTTTGTGATTTCTCTTTTTAATCTTTACTTGTCTTCTTGTAGGTCATTGACGAGTTGTGCTCAGCCTTGAATGTGAAACGCGATCAGATTGAAAAAACTGTTCATGAAAGTCGGTCCGATGAGATGTCGGCAATGTTTAACATGTTGCTCCATAGAAAACGTGTAGCACAAGGTTAGAGCAATTTCTTTTAATATTAAATGTTAAATTGAATATATATACTTTATTTAAATATTAAATATTTAATTTAATTTGAAACCCTTAAAACTGATATCACTTGGGATATCAGTTCTTAGGGATTCATGTAAACTGTGTGGGAGTTATAAAAATACACTGGACAAAATGTAGATATCATTTCTTCTAGTTTTTTTTATGTCATTTCAATTTGTAGTGTCAGAAGAAGTGGAAGTATGTGACCAAGCTTATTTTAAATCCTCTTTCAATCTGTTAGTAATCAACAGATGATTAATTTTTTATCTGTCCTGATGATCTATGGATAAACTAAAACTGCATAAAATATATTTTTGAACAAAAGGTTTGTCTGGGAATATGTTCCACTATATCAATTATAATATATGGCGAGTCACAGATCCAATTATTAGGAGTCAACTGAATTGTTGCGTAATTTTAAATTTTTGACTTAAGTGATATGTTCATTTAGTCATGCGTCTATTTATGTCAGTGTTTTATATGCTTTTAAGTGCTGTTTAAAGGGGCAGTGGCACGTTTTTTCGCTCAAATAAGTTGATGAAATGTATTTGAAAAATATTTTCACCAATAGTAAAACATCCTTCTCTCTTCGGAAAATAAAGTTTAAAATGAGTGTACATGTTTCGGTAAAGCCATGGGAATCATTTTTGTAATACAAAATAATAAATTGTGTTCACAATAAAATGGCTGCCATGCAATTTTTGCATTATACGCAACATAGTTTTTACCACTACAGATAATTGGTTTGTGTAATAAGATGTTTTACCCTCTAAAGTTAATTTGAATGACATAAACTATCATTATAAATAGGAAATTTGAAAAAAGAAATTTTGCAAAAAACGTGCTACTGCCCCTTTAAACACCCATTAATATTATCATAAATCCTTCATTTATCACATTATGTCACCATCTTTCAGGTTTATTTGATGTTGACCATACCGCGAAGTGTGAACCACCGAGAAAGCCAAATCGTAAACACAGATCCAAGTCCGCCCAGCGTACAGGTGACAAAGCAAAAGGTGAACATGGACAGCCTCTCTCTCGACATCCTCTCTCTGTCTGCTGTGGTGAAACTCTCTCAAAACCAGGAAACAATAGTCATATATGATATATCATCTACTATCCTCTTTTATACTGTTTACTCTCATATTACTTACCATTTATCATCTATCCTCTTACATACCCTTTGCCATCTTCTTTAAAAATTCATACTATTTATTTACCATTAGTCATCTTCTTTCATAATATTTACTTACCATTTGCCATCCTCTTTCATACTATTTATATGTACCATTTAATATGATATTTACATCTTATTTACTGTGTTCATCACATATGTACCATCTACATCCTCTTACCATTTACATAACATTTACATACCATTTACATACCATTTACATACCATTTACATACCATTTACATACCATTTAAATCCTTGTACATGTGACTCACAGAAAAGGATAGTGAAATTTTCATCGTCTTCTATCCTCTTTTATGACTTAACCATCTGCTTTCATGACTTAAACATTCTCTTTATTTCCATTTTCCTTCTTATTACTTAAAATTTATATAAACACATCTTCTTACATACCATTTGCCATCCTCTTTAAAATGTACCATGTACATACTATTTACATAATTGTACATACTATTCACATCTTATTTACTATGTTCATTACTTATGTACCATCTACTTCTCTTAATGTAAACATATGCAGTAGTATGTAGGAAATTGTCTTCCAAAGGAGAAAAACACCTACCGGGGTTCTGAGGCTTCGCTAGCTTTTATTCCAATATATGTTTTTAAACCTGAAATACAGGAACATAACAAATTAAAACATGAACATGCCAGTCTGATTAAAACTGACCACTTTCTGAGGAATAGAAGTGGCAAAATAGTACATTTACCGGGATACAAACTCACATCATTCAGAGATTTCCTTGCAAAACCAGCTGATAACAGCCTGTATGCTCACATGTTCTGACGTAATTCACAAGACCTCCAACAAAAGCTTTTGGTGCTAAAAGCTAATGGGCAGATAACCCCTTGCGTCTGTTCCGAATGCTTTCAACATGGCAAGTATATGATGTGATTGGTCATCTATTTGACTGGGCTTAATTTGTCTGTGCAAAACTGGTTCTGAACACGTGCCTAACAGGTTGTCCTCAGAACTTGTGGCGAGGAATCTATAGAACCAGTTCGTATCCCGATTGTATGCAGATTTTATTTCTTGGATCAGGGTTGATTTTAATCAGACTGTGAGCACACATACGTATTGTAACAAAACTGCACACAGACTTAGGTATGACATCAGTGTGAAGCATTACATCACATCATCCACATTACAATGAATAGAAATGCATGAAGGATTGTTATGTGTAGCATACACATATACATGTAGAATTCAACATGATACTCATGAAGATGATTACAAAACCAGTGGCGAATCCAGGGGAGGGGTCGAGGGGGTCCGGACCCCCCTTTAAAAAATTTGTGCATGGGCGGATATGGGAAAAAATATTTTGGACCTCCCCCCCCTTTCCATTGATGGACCCCCCCCTCCCCTTTCAAAATTCCTGGATCCGTCACTGAAAACAATGTTCTTCACAACATAAATGAAACACACATGATACTTAGTAATTTATATAAAATGCAATCCTCCTACCATCCATAGTATTTATTTACCATTATCCTTTTTGAATGTTGTTCAAACTCTCTTAAAAAACATTTTACCATCCTCTTTTACGTGTATATGCCATACCAAAGCCATTACCAATATCAGGCCCCCCTAAGTAATTGAAGGAAATGCGTCAATTTTGAAGAAAATCCATCCAAATTTGAAAGAAATGCGTCCATTACGGAAGAAAATGCTTCTTTTCTCGAAACAATCGCAGCAATATCGGTGAATTCACGGTAATTACAGAAACAATCACTCTGATGTTGGAAGGACCAACATCCCTATCGGAAACGACATCGGCCATTTCCGTGAATTCTCGGTCAATCCCGGAAATGCAAAAATCAAAATATGGCGTCTGAAGAATGTTCTCCTGCTTCGGTGAGTAATGTTTTTACTGATTACAGTCCGTACTTTACATGAATCGAAGTTAAATTACTTTTGTTGGATTCGTCTTGGTATAGGGAATCAACAAGACTTTAGGTTACTGTCATGAAAATTAGTAGTTACGGTGCTAATGTTAAAACAGTCCGCGATTCGCCGATTGTTTACATCGAAGCCAGGTGAAGCCGTATCGCTAACAGAAAGATTAAAAAGCATAGATGATCTCTGAAGCGTGTAAGACGTTTCAGGGTTATTTCATAAGTAATTTAGGACTTTAGGAATTTAATTTCGTCACTTATATGTGATAATGCGAATCCTAGTCAATGGGACTGTTTATTAGGTTATTTATCTGTTGAATGTATGACGGTCACTTTTCGCCAACTAGAATCCTGATCATGCAGCTCTATGTCTCGTTTTTATTTCATTATTCGGACGATCTGGATAAGTTATTTATATTGTTTAGAATTATCATCAGACAAATTATCGCCGTATTCCATGGTGCCACAACTTCGAAATGTATGTCATATATATAGTGTAATCATATCCCATAACATTTGGAATAACTTTAACTCTAACAGCTATTAATCACATATTCATTAACGAATAAAGAAGATAATACTTTTGAGTTTAATGTAGATACAACAGTTTTGTATTTTTTGGTTATAATTGTTGGGATAACAGAAAAACGGTTTTGTTTTACAAGTCATTTTCGTTGCTGCTCTCGGTGAAGAAAACCCGAAATAAATAACCCACTATAAGCAATCCCAGCGACATGGATTCGCATATAAAGTGACGAAATTATCAAAATGAATGTCCTTAATTACTTATGAAATAACCCTGAAACGTCTTACACGCTTCAGAGATCATTTATGCTTTTTAGTCTTTCTGTTAGTGATACGGCTTCACCTGGCTTCGATGTAAACAATCGGCGAATCGCGAACTGTTTTAACATAAGCACCGTAACTACTCATTTTCATGACAGTAACCTAAAGTCTTGTTGATTCCCTGTACCAAGACGCATTCAACAAAAGTAATTTAACTTCGATTCATGTAAAGTACGGACTGTAATCAGTAAAAACATTACTCACCGAAGAAGGAGAACATTCTTCCGACGCCATATTTTGATTTGTGCATTTCCGGGATTGACCGAGAATTCACGGAAATGGCCGATGTCGTTTCCGATAGGGATGTTGGTCCTTCCAACATCAGAGTGATTGTTTCTGTAATTACCGTGAATTCACCGATATTGCTGCGATTGTTTCGAGAAAAGAAGCATTTTCTTCCGTAATGGACGCATTTCTTTCAAATTTGGATGGATTTTCTTCAAAATTGACGCATTTCCTTTAATTACTTAGGGGGGCCTGAATATTCTCTCTTGTCAAAAGATTTTTTTTTAATATTCCATTTAAATTGAAAATTAAAAATTTCGTTTTGGATTTTATTGTATATGCATTTACTCATAATGCTTATATGCATCAATGGTTTGTTTTGTATATATTTTACGTCTATTGTTTTTTAATTTTTATACAGTCCCCCCCGCTCTGGTTTTGCCAACAGACTCAAAAGCGGAGAATGCTCCTCCCAGTGCAAGCGGTTCCACAGAACACAAAATGAGTTCCTTCGACTTCCTCGCCCTCTGCAGTACCCCCACCTGGCTCGGCCCCGAAAGGCGAAGGTCACGTAGGAGGTCAAGGTCACCTGGGCCTCAATCTCCGGCTTCCACTGTAAGTAGTTGTATGGAATATATCATGATTAGTTTTATTTTACAATAAGAAACATCTCTGAAATTAACCATTGAAATATTACGGGAAAGTCTGAACATGGAGCACCGCAAAATTTTCGTTATTTTCGGCTAATGATGAGTTCTAGATTTAGATTTTATTCTTGGAAGAAAGACAACATTTCAGCTTGTCGTAGTGAGGAACATACTCTACTGGAGAGAAGAAACGCCTACCAGGCATCTTATCAGATTTCGTAAAAACTACATATTATCAATATAATAGCAATTTGAAGTTGCACCATTTCTGCACAACATTTTTAGGTTAAAGAAGTTGTTACAAAAAATGACGAAATGAGACACTATTCAATCTGTGTTTGATAAGAGAAATGACATTTGAAACCGATTCACAAGCAACAATATTTCAAAATGTTTTATGTCCAAGCATTCAGAATCTTGTCTTCCTTTGTATTCTACTTAACATTCAAGGATTATGCTCTTGTTTCATTATGACCTTTGGTGAGGGTTGACCAAAACTGTTGGTAGAAGGCACGGTCAAACATGTGTTGACAATATTACCATCAAAGTACAATTTTTTAATTATAGACATTAGAACCACATATTTTAGATTTGCCCAGGTAATCTAGAATATGTCCAAGCAAAAAATTGATGTCTATCGAGAGTTGTTTATTCGTTTTTGGGACAGTTCAATTATACACTTTAAGCATAAGACACAACATGAAGCACCCGTAAAATCTAAAACAGTTCAAGATTAACTAGTAGATGCCTGTAAGTCATCGAAAACAATGGTCAATGGAAACCTTTCTCCACAATTTAAATGCAAGAAATGTGCATTTCTAACATTATATATTATTACATTATATTTTCCAATTTACATGTTGTGTATAACCATGTTAGTCTTCCGTCGACTCTCGCCGCTGTAGTTTATTTTGGGGGTGTCTAAGATATTTGATGATTTTATTTCAACAGAGTTCCTTGAAGCATAAGAAGAAGGTAGAGAAATTTGAATATTAACCCATGCTCCTGTTTTTTGTAAATAATGCTCTGGTTTCCATGGCAACGAAAAGTCAATGATAATATATATACATATACATATATGGCAACGGAAGTTCAAAAGATAATATGTATATATATATATATATATCTATCTCTATATAAATATTATCTTTTGACCTCCAAAATATATATATATATATATATATATATATATATATATATATATATATATATATATATATATATATATATATATATATATATATATATATATATTGATCACCAGATGTATATATATATCTGTACAAAATAACTTCAAATGAATTGTTCTTTGATATATTTTGGGGATAATTACTGTTTTTAAAGTAATTTATGAAAAATTTGAGAGATGCAAATGGAACCAGGGTATTATTTTCTCAGAGCATGGATAGGCGTGCTATATGCCGAACCTTTACATATGCATATATATATATATATATCATTCCTGGTGGTCTAAAACCATCAGCGCTTGCCCTAATGCCGGTGTGGTGGTTTGCAAAAAAAATTCATATTACAACCTCCTGAAACACTCCCCTTAATTAATCAACTTTAGTTTTATTCAAAGATTGTGTGTGTTTATAACCTTTAAAATGTTGATTTTGACTTTTATCCAAAGCGTTTTGTTTTCACTGTAAACATGTATTGATCACTGCTTTAGTGTGTGACATATTTTAAAATTCAAAGTACACAATCACATTTTATTTTCATCAGTTGAATGTTTAAGTTTCCGATGCAAAACTAATTTGCAAATTTTTGTAAAGGCCTTTTTATGAAATTTCTTTCAAACCCAGCCGCGATTATGTATTGTATTCCTGTTGTGTTCGTATTTTGGGTTCAATGTTGTTCAATGTTCAATTTGGTGAATAAAATTTTAAAATCATTCAAAATTTCATACAATTGAATCCAATTTGGAAGTAAGTTTTATGAATCAGAATTATAGTCTTGTATCTATTTCGGTGACCAAAAATTCTATAAATGGTCATATTTCAGATGTCAATATCATTAATATTACAAAAGTTAAAATCGAGGATAATTGTTTTTGTTTACTTGTAAACATGTTTTGTTGTGATTTGATGAGATGATAATATCTTTATGTGAAGGTAAATTATTATCACCTGTCTACAGTAATTATGTATGCGTAGCATAAATTTGACATTTTAGTGCATGAGTTCATCATTGTCACTTAAAAATAGTTAAGTTATAAAAATTATCCAAATTTATTCATTAATAACAGCAGTTTTATTTTTAAAAATTGTAATTATGGATTAATAACAAATATGCATGGTATGTTGTTTATTATGAAGGTTATTTATAGCCAGTTTTCAGTTGAATAACATGTTTTTATTTAGATAGGAGTTTGTGCACTGTTTAAATTTGTTGTATATTTTGAGTTGGAGGAAAATGCTGTGAACCTTTTGCCAAACCTTTTGCCAAATAATTTTAACAATGAATTGAAAAACAAAATCTTTCTCAAAACCTGGTTTCAATTAACACAAGGTATTTACTTGTCAGGTATTATTTTTTTTTATAAAATTAGGTGAAATAAACATTTCTCAAAAGGTAAAATGATTGAATTATGTCTTTGTTTCAGGTGATACTATGATTTATTTCATGATCTCCTTTGTAAACCAGAAAAAATATTTTGAACACAAAAATTATTTTCAGCTATTAAATTATTAAGATTTGAATTCAAAATCATTACGAGTGTTTATCTAATGACAAATAAATTTACTTAACCTCATTCAAAATTGTTTAAAAATGAAAAATGTCATTAATGAGAATTTAAATCAAAGATGTCAAATTTTTAGATATTTATCCGTTAAAAGCGATGACAAATTAACCTTTTTGGTTGGAATTTTTGCAAAAACAGCCGTTTCTTGGGTAAAATCGGATGAACAAATGACATTTATGTGTATCAGACACTCCAGTTCATGGCAGTGGGTGTTTTGTTTGCAAAACATGAAACGGATTATTAATATGTTCATTAAGAATATTCTGATTATTTTTAAATGATTTCAGGAATCGGAGAAACATGGCGAGACATTGACAGTTCCCGGAGCGCCTCCAGTGAAGCCTGAATTACCCAAAGCGAAAACAGAATCGGAACATACTGGTAATGCAAATTTGTTGTCCCCAAGTTCAGCATATAATAAACCAACAACAACTGCACCAACAAACTCTACCCCTCGTAGACCCCACGGTCTCCATAGGGGAGGATCGCTTAGATTGTCCAAAAAGCGGGCACGGTCTTGTGGCGCGGGTGGAAAAGGGAAAGGACCTTTGCAAAAATCAAATTCTTTGGATATCCCAGATGTGTCAGTAGAAATTACACCAGTGTTGCTGGAAACTCCAAAACCTTCTGCAATCCCCCGGCCAGCCAAGCTCGTCCTGCGCGAGTGTTTCTCTACAGCCCCAGTGAGACTTAAAGGGGTCACAGCAGTTCCTTCGGGCACCAATGGTCCTGTTACCAGTGTGGAAGTGCATTTCTCCGACAGTTCAAATCCTTGCTCATCTATAGACCTTCTGAAGAGCTCTGAGAACTCCAGTTCCCAGATTCTAAGTCGGCTGGAAGTTCCAGGAGCAGAATTGAATCTGTGCAAAAATCTCAACTTGCCTCTAGGTGAGGCTAAGCCTGAGCCAAAGGCATCTGCCTTGGCTGTCAATGCAAGTGATATAGTGAGGCCAAAAAATAGAACTGGATCCAACTCAAATGAGCTACATGTCTTTCAAGAAAAGGGACCCCCAAATCCATTAACTGAATCAACTGACGAGCGCCCACGCACGGAAGGTGCCAATGCTATGCAATTAGGTGAGTGTGACACCATGTCAACAACTGACGACAGTAAGTTTGATTTCGGGGGGTGCCCGTCGAGTTTAGAGAGCGGAGTGTGTGAGAAGGATCTGGAACAGGAGTTGGCGGACATGAAGCTTCTGGAGATGGAGGAGTGTGACGACCGAGTGGACAGTACCGCAGAGTTGATCTCAGGTAAAAGCAATCCTTTAGCTTTCACAGACTCGCATGCAATGGCAGCGGCAGCCATTTGCAATCGGCCACTCTGCAGTAACAGCTACCGGCGCGACAGTCCCAACTCCTCCCGGCTTGTTGACAGTAACAGTTTTATCAACCATAATCCGGATGAAATTGAAGTGCTTGATTCTAGTGAAACTGTTCCAAACTCGTCACGGTTTAACCCACGAGCTGGGGGGTCAGCTCGCAGCTCAATACGCTCTCAAAAGTGCTTAGGCGGATCAAAGCTCAAGACCCCGACTACTCCTTCATGGATGGTGTTTAAAACACCCATTGCTCGTATAGAAAGCTTTCATAGTGACGATTTTGAATATTATACCTCAGAGCAAATTGTGGACAAGGTTGATAAGGCCTCACTCTCCTCGGTGTCCCCTTCCTCCGTTAATACACCTACTGTGCCCTGTTTTGCTTACAAACTCAATCTTGGCAAAAAGAAACCTCCAAAGTTAAAAAATTCAAAGTCCAAGACGGAAATGATTACCACCAAAGGGTTAAAGAACACAGCAGAAGGAGGAAAAGGCCTTCCACTTCAAAATTCTAAAATGTAAGTAAAATGTCTTTTTATCTGATCCTCATTGGTCAAACATTATTTTATTACACAAAGTCTGTCATTCCAGACCCCAGAGCAAAAATTAAATGGAGTTGCCCCAACTCTGAAATTAAGTTATGTTCAGGGGCTCCTTTCACAAAGCAACCTTTACTAAGGTTAACCCATTCTCTAACATTACCCTAAGGTAACCTTATTGACTTACTATCATCTAGTGCTTTGTGTAAGGGGACCAAGAACTTATTTTTATTTTATTTCATATAAAATATTGAAAAGTAAAATGTCAGTAAAAAGAAATGTTTTTAGGAACTATATTTCAGTCTAACAAAATATGCTTTATTGATAATTATATATATAAGTTAATTTCACTGTACCATTTTTCTGCTAAGTTGAAAAACTTTCATGTTGTTGTTTACATTTTAATACATGTATGTTTTTAATTACGTGAACTTATTTTATTCATTCTCTAACCTATTGCGTTGTTCATATTTCATAACATATATATTTATTCAGGATCTAACAAAGGTTTTTATGTGACTTGATACACATGCATTTATGAAGTGTTACCTTTATATAGTTACAATTTATGTTTTTATTACAGATATCTAACAATTTTCATGTAGTATTCTGCATGACTCTCTTAGCGCTAAAAGTGTCATGTATTTGCGTTCCCTTACTAAGATTTTTATTGACATGAGTTCAATAGTTCTCAAATCCCAAAGTACTAAATAACAAAACTTTATCTAAATATTTCATCCCATATTATATCAAGCTAAAAAATTCAGATTTTTCTGTGAAATGTTTGAACCTCTGTTACAAAAACAATTTTGATCACTAAGAATACTGCATCCCTTGTCCTTGTTATTCAACAAATGCATATGTCACAATTATTTAAACTCTTCTCAATATGACAACAAAATACCCTTTTCTTTATACTGTAACAGTGTAGTCAAAAACAACTTCTTTAAAACAATTGCTGAACCCTTGTTTCCATGGCAACACGGTAGTCAACAACTTCTTATCTCAGAAATATTTGAACCCTGCATGGTTACTATGACAACAGGTAAGCACAAACTTGGAAGAAAACGTTTGAACTTTTGTTACTATGACAACAGGTTTGAGCCAGTAATTACAGACCCATTGCTCAGTTCTGGGAGTGAAACAGAACACCACGACGACACGACTGACAAACTTCTTGGTTCCGGCAAGGCCAGGATCCACCCAATGGATGTCGGTAAGTAGCTTATGGAGTCTGGCATGCTTCAGGAATGGCCCTCAGACCTCCAGTAGGTGTAACTATATATATATATATATACCTATATACGTAGGTCATTTCCTGTACAAATGAATGTGTGTAGAATCGGTATGTTTCCTGCTCGATGGATAGTCATACTCCTGTAGATGATTGTTGATTGGTTGGTTCCTTGGTAGATGATTAGTTCCTTGGTAGATAATTGTTGATTGGTTCGTTGAGAGATGATTGGTTCTGTGGTAGATGATTGTTGAATGGTTGAAAGATTGATTGGTTCCTTGGTGGATGATTGTTGATTGGTTCCTTGGTGGACGATTGTTGATTTGTTCCTTGGTGGACGATTGTTGACTGGTTGCTTGGTAACTGATTCTTGATTGGTTCCTTGGTGGACAATTGACTGGTTTTTTGGTAACTGATTCTTGATTGTTTTTTTTGGTAACTGATTCTTGATTGGTTCCTTTGTGGATGATTGTTGATTGGTTCCTTGGTAGATGACTGCAGTCGTGTTCTAAAGTAGATGACTGCAGTCATGTTCTTTGGTAGATGAGAAGTAATGTTGATGGTAGGTGATAAGTTATGTTGATGGTCTATAACTGGAAGATGATTACGGCTCCTAATATTAGATTTGTTGATAAGTATCTGGTTTAAAGGTACATCCATTGTGTTTCATAAAATTTTATTTGGCTTTAATACGTTCCAACACATCATATGTGATGTTTACAATACAAACAAATGCACTTAGCTTGTATATCCATCCCCAATCGCCAAATATATCATAATTACTAGTTTCCAATTAAAATCGAGTAACATCATTATGCATGTGCAGAAACCGAAAGTGCAGGTCCTATTTACATGGACAGTTGTTATATGACCTATTAAACATTATAAACCCAAATTTGTTATTTTGTGTGGTTTAAATAAGAGTCCAAAATTACGTTTGACTCACTGGCGCGCGCCACACGCGGTGAATTGTCCGGTTTTCGATCAGAAATCGATACTTTTACCTTCATATCGTCAATATACTAAGTCGAGTATCATCAAAATGGTAGTTTTCGGTAACAGTTGGTACTTCTCGATAAAGTAAGACCATTTATAACGTTTGACATATTTGACCCCAAACAACACAATGGATGTACCTTTAAGGACTTTTGTAGTTATCAGATTAAGATTTCCTGGTAAAGAGTTCATTGTTCATTACACTGTTGACCATAGATCCTTGCAAGATACTGATTGAACATGTGACCATTTTTAACAGCCAATAGAAATTCCCATGAATGATTATAATTAGTAATATATAAGGTGACCATTGATCTTGCTTTACAAATGGTCAGTTCTGTCAGTCAATTTTTGGGTAAATTCAATGTTGTTTTCTTGTCATATCATAAGCTTTTGAAGACAGCATTTTGTTTCTTAAAGACCTGTATTCAACTATGCTGATGTGTTTCAAAGTGCTTACAAAATATATTCTTTCTCTTCAAGTGTTGTTCAAGAAATGTTGTCCTGTGGTGTGGTATGATCTGGATAAGTTGTCACCCTAATTGTGTAATTTGGTCAAGTTCAATTTCAAAATATAATGATATTGCAGTCACAGCTGGCATGTTGCCAATGGCTAAAATACTGCTTATGTAGCTTTAAGCAATAGCTTACTAACTTACTGTAGTCATAGCATATTTGACAACTATCTCCCAATTTTATAGAAATATTTAACAACTACTTCCTAGTTTTCACAGCATCTCCTAGTTTCCAGGATAGCATATTTGACAATTATCTCCTAGTTTCCGGGATAGCAAATTTGACAACTATATCTCCTAGTTTTCGATAGACTATTTGACAACTATCTCCTAGTTTTCGATAGAATCTTTGATAACTATCTCCTAGTTTTTGATATAATATTTGACAACTATCTCCTAGTTTTCGATAGAATATTTGATAACTATCTCCTAGTTTTCATAGCATATTTGACAACTATCTCCTAGTTTTTATAGCATATTTGACAACAATCTCCTAGTTTTCACAGTATATTTGACAACAACCTCTTAGCCTGCCAAGAACCCTGCCAAAGAACCCATGCACAATTCTTCCTGATAAGTAGAGCAAGATGCACTTTTCCCCAAGATATTTCCTCTTCTTCCTTTCGGCCAAATCTAAGTTTAATTGCTTGGTGTCCTCAGAGGAACAAGAAACTGAACTCTGCGGCAAGGGCACCAAATCTGGACGAGGCCTTGCAAACCAGAAGGGTCATGCTAATGCAATCACTAAACAACCAAACCAAATACAGGTAAGACCTTTGACTGAGCCTTTTGCATGTCTTTCATTGAATGACGTTTGTCGCTTCGTGGTCCCTTGTCTCCTAGTCACATGGTAGTGGGCAACACAGTATCGGCTTCTCTCATTGGATGACTTAGGTTTTGAATTTGCATTTTCCTTTTAAAGATACTATTTTTCATTTGATATTTTTTTAGAGTATGTCTTGACAAAAGGATAATTTTAATGTTAAAAGTTTGGATTCTTAAACTGAAATTTCTTTTAATGACATATTTTTAATTTTTAATTTCTTAAAAGTTTATTGTTTTATTATGGATAATTAAAATTTCTGATCTGAGGTTTTGTAATTGATGAATGATTACTGAAACAACCTTAAAAACAATCATTCAAGATATTTTCTCTTCTTTTATTGTAATTTTATTTGAATTAATTAAATTGTTATTTATCATTAAATTAAGTTTATCATATATTTTTATATAAAAACTAAAAGTACAAATTTGTAATGATATTTACAAGAAGCATCCAATGAGAGGTCAATTCTGTCGTTGTTTGTACAGTGATCTTATATACGCTTATATAGTATAGTATATAGTATATAGTATACTGCTAATCCTTTATTACTAACTTTGCATGACCCTTTATAGACTAAACTAACAATACTTATAATAAGGACAGTAAGAAGAATAGTAAATCAAAAATAGGGAAAGGGGACAAGATATTGTTTTATCGCTGGCTAAATTTCTGATAATTTAGCTGATTAATGGAAAATCTTTCGTCTTCAGAGTTCCTACATATTTCTTGAACTGGAGCCTTACAGTTATTTCAACTAATTCTATAGTTATTTACACTTACAGGAACTTGCTATATATTACTGGCATCAAGAAGAATTGTGCATGATGTTTTGTTGTCAAATTTCATAATAAGGAACATGCTCTATTGAAATGCTATCAAAAGTTATTTTGTCTTTTCAAACTTTATTCTTTCTCAAACCAAAGACACAAGATTCCATTATTCCATTTACCTGGTTTATTAGAAAAGATAAACAAAATTAAAATCTTATTTGGAAAAGTTTCCAAATAAATTCAAAATTCATTAAAGATATTTTGTTTAAAGAAAAACACTCTGTATAATGTTAAAATTCTTATGGTTTTAGAAGAGCTCATTGTAAAGAGAAAGCTATACATTCAGACCACCTTTTACCTGACCCCAAAGAAATCCAGAAATATTCTATGCAAATGATGATTCATTTAACTGCACAACTTGCTTTCTTGGCGATTTTCAAGAGTAACCAAATGGTGAAGATACAGGGTCTAACTGTATTTTATCTCTATTTTGGTCACAGACTAATTTCAACTTTTACATTTTACATAATCCTTTTTTGGTAAATTAAAAAAAAAAAATTTTTAAATTTTAACTTGATTTCAAAATGAAATTTAATGGAAATTAGTGTCTATTGGTTGTACAGAAAAATCTTAGATCTCTCTGGCATGTCTTCTATAAAGCATTGTGATGCAAAACGACATAGATTTGGACATCCTCAATAATCTCAAAGGTGTACCTTAATTATTATAATGTAGATAATTTTATTGTGCTATATCCAGGTACTAATTAATACTTGCTCATAGCGCAAACCTAAATTATTTCTTAAAATCTCCACTATTAGACTCGATCCATCCACAGCTTTACCTAATACCTTTATTACGACCCTTGGTTTTCCTTCTGTCAATCAAATGTTAACTCTTGCAAAATAGTTGTAACAATCATTAAGAGCTAGGTGCTGCCATATTACTCACATCAGCTTCTTAAAGAGGGAGTTCTATTTGGGTAATTTTTGTGGAAACGAAATATGTATGTTTTGTTCTTAAAAAAAATGTAAAATGAATCAAAATAATATAGTGTTTCTTCATTGCATATAAGCACAAAAATAATATGGTCAGGATATTCTCCATAGAACTTGCTCTTTAAGGCCATATTTGTTTAAACATACCTAGGTCAGATTGACTGCTTAGAGAAAGTGAAAGTTTTAACCAAGGGAGGTAATAACAGTATCCAGCTGAGGTGTGGATGTATCCAGGGTTCAAGTGAAGATTTCTAAGAACTTATACCTTAGACTTTATCGAGGATGAGACTTGGAATGATGAGTGCTGATGTTGACTCTGAAGCATGCATAAAATCTCTTCTCTACATAAAGTATCAATGTAGCATATACTTCAATACATTTGATAGTTTACAAAATTATTTTATACATGTGAAGTTTCTTTGGAAAAGTTTACCCAAAATATCATGTCAATTGAAAAAGTCTGTGTCAATGCACATAGTATTACTAAATGAAGTTATCCATAAAGTAGATTTTATAGAGAATATAGTAATTCAAATTTATTATATGACGAGCAGTGAAATACTGGGATTTATCAGTGTAATAAACTGTCTATCAAGCTACAGTGAAAATAACTTATATTTTCACTGCGAACGGTGACTGATATAATTTGACGTCATAAAACAATGGTCTCGCGCGGCGATTAGGCGTGAAAATGACCCTTTTCGGACGTAATTACATTGATAATATCATATAATAAATAGAATATCTCCTCAGGACAAAATGTTCATATCAAACTCATAAAGTCACTGAACAATACAATGTTAAGGTCTATGTTGATTCAAGCCTTAAGGGTTTTATAGCAGTATATCTCAAAACTGAACAATACACAAATTCAATGAAAAGTGTTTTTTGAGAGGTCAACCAATAAAAAGACGTGTACATTTGTTATCCTGACTATGGTTTATTTATTACCTGAAGAAGGTTTGTTAGAATCAGTCAGATTGGACTATACACTTTTGCAATAGTGACAGTCATCATGGAAAAATAGTTGAAAGTAAGTCAAGCTTTTGAGGGATTGTTGTTTAAGGGAAGTTTTGTGAAAATTTCAGGGGACATTCCCATTTATACATACATGTTATTAATACATGATGTTATAACGAACAAGGGCAATTATACGTTTAAAATATACAGTGATTTCTGATCGTAAAATGGATAATGCATTGTGATTGACGTGCGCCAATGAGTCAAACGTAATTTTGAATCTTATTTATAACAAAAACAAATGACAATTTTGGGTTGATCTTGTTTAATAGCTCATATAAGTACTGTGCATGTAAATGGGACGTGCAGTTTTGGTTTCTGCACATGTATAATGATGTTACTAGATTTTAATTGGAAACTAGTAATTATGATATATTTGGCGATTGGGGATGAATATGCAAGCTGAGTTAATTTATTTGCTCTGTAAACAGCACATATGGTGAGTAGGAATGTATTAAAGCCTAATTAAATTTTATGAAACACAATAGATGCATCTTTAATGTATGGTACTTTTGACAATCTTAGCACTAAGAGAGCTTTAAAAGTCCAGGTTATCGTTATTTAAATAAATTATGAAATAATTGAATCTTGTTCAACAAGTGATAAATAAACCACTTTTACTTGTTGTAAGTAATTACTAAGGAAAATTTGAAGCAATAAGGGATTTAATGTATAATTATATATAATTTTATTAGTTTCAAGTCATTGTAATGGAATCTTTAACATTTTATCGACTTAATTTAAAAACTTACATAAACCAATTTTACTTGTTTTAAGTCATTGTTAAGGAATCTTTGAAGCAGTTAGGGATTTAACTTTTATGGGACAATTTTATAAATTTAAATCCTTTATATCTATGTAAGAATGCTGTATTTGTAATGTAAATTTCAGGCAATGTTTAACTGTCAACTGTTGCATCAATCTTCTCTCTTCTTATTAGATTTTGTCTCCTGTCTCAAGTAAAATGTCTCAAATTTGCAACTCAAAGAATACCTCAGAAGTCTCATTCTCTTCCACAGAGGTTGTTCCCTCAAGATTTTCTACCATAACCTCTGTTACATATCGAGCACTTTCTTGGCTAGAAACAGAGAATCCTGATTGGTTGCATCAGATGTTAATTGTACAATATGAACAAAATGACTAGAATAGCTTTATCTGTGCCTTGAGCACATATTGCTTTCAAGACAGAATTCCGTTGCAGATGTAAAAAAATGTTTGATTGGATAAAAATAAGAATGTTAAAGGGGCAGTAGCACGTTTTTTTGCAAAATTTATTTTTTCAAAATTCCCATTTATAATCATAGTTTATGTCATTTAAATAAACTTTAGAGGGTAAAACATCTTATTACACAAACCAATTATCTGTAGTGGTAAAAACTATGTTGCGTATAAAGCAAAAATTGCATGGCTGCCATTTTATTGTGAACACAATTTATTATTTTGTACTACAAAAACGAAACCCATGGCTTTACCGAAACATGTACACTCATTTTAAACTTTATTTTCCAAAGAGAGAAGGATGTTTTACTTTTGGTGAAATTATTTTTCAAATACATTTCATCAACTTATTTGAGCGAAAAAAACGTGCTACTGCCCCTTTAAGAGGGCTGCAAACTTTCACCGCTGGTGGATTATGTGAGATTAGTGAAGTATCTCCGATATATAACAGAAATACGATAGATAATCTGAAGGGAGTAACTTCCGTGGGAAGAGAATGTTTCTGTTAGAATTTAATCTGAAAAGACAAACTGGCTAGTCTAGGAATTGTTCCTTGCTGCATTTTATTCGAAAATAATCTTCTCTTGCAGTTGTTATTTACAAAATTTCAGATAATTGCAACTTCTTAATCTTCCTTTGTATGTTTTTCTGAAATTCGACAAGGATTGAATGATTTGGTGGAATTTTTGTCTTCGCTCGCTCTAATCACATCTTTGTCCTTTCCATTTCATCATCTCATTCCATTGTCCATTAAATGCCTTTTTATACCTACATAACGCGAGGACTAGAGTAATGGTAAGACCAATGTTGATACAAGAGAAAATATACAAGTTCCTCATTAGGCAAAACAAATTGGTTCATTGGTTTACGGATTTACGGAAAATAAATTGCTCTCTAGTTACCCCAAATGTTGCCAAATTTTATCTCCCAATTAAAAATGTTGCTAGATTTTATGGCCAAAGTTAATAAGTTGGAAATTGAGATTTTAAATCTATGTGCCAACTTCCTAATACAACACATAACTTGCCTGTCTCCATTACTGGCTGATTTAGGCCTTGCAGTATTTCGGGGCCCACTATGGTTTTCAAGTTTAGCGATCCACTATCTTGGCACAACAAAGCCAGGGAAATACTGCAAGTCTTAAATCAGCCAGTAATAGAGACTGGCAAGAGTTATGCCTTGCGTTTGGAAGCTGTCTATGTGCCTGTTTTGCTTACTTTAACATTTTTCATTTACACGAGAGCAAAGTAGCTTAATTTATTTGCCTCTTATTTTGAGAAATTTTGCCCCCAAAATCCGTAAACCAAGTTATTAATTTTGCATTACCTTAAGAGAATATATGTAAAAACGTTTACCACAGTATATTTGGATTTATCTCATATTACCTTCTTGATTTTTTTATGTACTTTTAGTACTTTAGTATGGTTGCAATTAATAAGTTGAAAAATAGTATGTGATTAAGTCTTATATGAACTTTTAAATACTTCAATATAGTAACTGTGGTGGTTCTTTATTTTCTATGTAGTGAAATTAATTCTTATTATTTGGAGGAGTATGAAATTAATTGATTACTGGTAGGGATTACTGTTTAAGTAATTGTTTTGGATGAGATCTTATGTAGGGTTTACAATATTATGCACAGATTATGAATACAAATTTTATGAGATTATTATATTATGCACACCATTCTTAATAAGATACCCTAACTATTAACAGTTACATTACTAACAAGCGCTGCGCAGTTTGTAGGTTTTGTTTTATAGCTGATAGATAATGATATGAAATTAGCAAGGCATGATGTCGAAATAGACGTGTTTAGATGTCCGTTTTTTCTTTCATTTGCCATTCAACAGCCACAGGCATAATAAAACAGCGTAATTGATCAGGTAATTTATGCAAACATTTTGTTGTTTTATTGTTGTTTCCCCATAATGCATCTTGTAGAAAATCCCCATACATATTGAAAATAGTTGTCATATTGGCTGAAATGAACATCATGATTGAAATATACATTTTGCAGAGGTGTCTTTTAATGCATTTAATTGTTAATTTTTCATAAAAATATAAAAATGTTATATTTATGCATTGTGTAATCTTACATGTTCATATTTCATATGAATCTCATGTCATTTAAAAAAATTAATTACTCTGATCATAGAATGCATGAAATAGATTTCCTTTTCAAATGAAACACATTTCTGCTCTTATTTTGTCATTATTAATTTATAAATTTCGAAAATGTTTTGTTAATTGAAGTGACATTTTTTTAGGATAAAAAGTAAAACTTGGATTGGTTTTCTCAAACATGACATTTTGTTAAAAACATAAAAATGAAACTTTTCTGTCCAATTATTTACTTACCTAAGTTTATTAGATTCAAAATTTTGTTAAATTTCTTGATGATTTAGAAGTGAATTTTCTAATAATTTAATTTTTTGAATATCAATTTTTCTCAAAACACGGTTTCCATGAAATCCTCCTTTTCCCCAATTTTGGCATGTCATGTTGCCCCAATCCAACTGCACTTTTAATTAAATGAAGGCATGGATGCATGCTCTTTTTTAGGCAAGATATTTCCCTTTCATTGCAGAACTCTCTGGGCAGAAATTCAAAAAACTTGCCAAGCAACGACACCAAGAAAAAGATAGGTGTCAAAAATTCTCCCTGGAAAAAAAGCTTTGCACAATTTTTGAAGAGGAAGAGGGCGACAATTAGACTTCCTAGTAATAATAACAACAATGACTGTTCGCCAGCCAATCAGTCGCAGTCAGCGAGGAATGGCCACGCCCCCAACAGTCCTGTGGGCAAGGCTGACCCTACAGGAACAGAGGACCGGCTAATGGTGTCGTCCTCTGCTCCTGTAGGGAACAATATCTCAGGTGCGTCAAAAATTAAACATTTTTTTTTTATTAAATAAAGTGATATTTTGAAATTCAGTTTTGAAATTTTTAAGATTAAGTTTTAATTTTTAAAATTAATAAAAGATGTTTTCTTTAAACTTTTGAAATTTTTAAAATTCTAAAATTTAATAAAAAAAAATTAAAGTTTAGTAGTCACTAGTGGATGAGTAGAAAAATCATTTTTAAATTATATGTGAAAATGTTTAAAAATAAGAAATTGTTAAAAAAATTACTAAATTGTTTATTCAAATGTTGATACAATGCTAATATGTATTTTATGCCATCATCCATCATCCTTTACGCCAGTGCTTATTACCCTGGCTTTGGTGTGCTTTGTGCGTGTTTTCACTATACTAACAAGCTGCCAATTACTAATATGCTTATATATATATGCCATGTGCTCTTAGGTGAAACGTTACACACTAGTATAATATTGTCCAAATTTTTAAAGCTCAAAAATCAATTTTAAAGCTTACGTGAATCACATGCTATATATCTTTTCACAATTTCATTTCAGAATTATATGAATATTCAAATTCAAAATTGCATCCTAAAGAATATAGCAATAGGATTTTTTTAAAACGATGAAGATAATTGGTTCCCAGAAATATGGTCATAGGGGGTTCATATATTGGAAAGGGCTTGCCCTTGCCATTGATGTCAGTGTTTTTGTAAGAATTATAATTTAAAAAAAACAAATTTAATCTTTCTTAAAAGAAATTAAAAATATTCAAAAACAGTTAAAAAATTTAAAGTTTTCAGTGCAAGTGTTACGTTACACCTATGTGTGATCCGCTGGCGTCTTGTGATGAGGTTGTCGATGTATCGTGTATGCTTACAGTTGGTATCTAACTGATATCATTATAGCACTATTATGATTATCACCATGAATGACCCCTGGTTTTAGCTTCTTGAACGATGCTTAAGAGGCATTCTAGAAGTTGGTGTTATAGAGGTGAGGTGAGTTGGTGTTTAATGTCGCTTTCAAGAGTATTTCACTTATATCGCGGCTACTAGTATTACGGCAGTTAGAAAGCCCGCAACACCATGTGGCTATGCATTGCGATGAAACCTGTGAGCAACGGCTGGAACTAGTGAAGCATGGGTGGTACTACGCTGAAATTCAGTGTAGCATTGTACCCAAACCTTACTGCATGTAGAACAGTTCTGTACTGCAGACAAGTTGCAGTGCCACTGGCGGGATTCGAACCCCGGACCTCTTGATCCGTAGCCGGACGCGCTAACCACTTCGCTATCCCGCCCCTGGTGTTATAGAGCAGACTAGGACGCTTGATAACAGTATAAGGATTTTCCCCCAGGGGCAAAAGAAACGATACCATCAAAAAAGCAAGTTTAATCCACAAGCGATAGATACGACTGAAACATTACACCATGTCTTTAAAGTCAACTAAACTTAATTTGTGATTTTGGAAACTTTATTTAACATTTAACATTCATGACGCAATATATATGAAAATACATACACTTTGTGTGTGTGAAGCCTGAAAAAGGGAGAGAATCCTGGCCATGTGGCTTTTAATAATGAAAGTTCCGAAACAAGAGGCACGAGGAAGTTGCTACCACAAAAAGATACCTGCAACAACCGGTGCAAGTAAAAAAGGTACCTGTGCAAAACAGTACAATAACTGTTCATGTTTCTGAAAAACATGGCTTTTACAAAATCATCGTTTTGAAATTCTCCTTAAACAGGCGAAAAAGGGGAGTGAAATATGGCTTTCTGGTTTGTGTTTTGACATCCTACAGCAGCAATACGTAATCAATTTTTGGTTCAAGAAGATACATTATGCTGATAGCATCTTGTACTAACATAATTTCCAAATGTCATGAAAGTTTACGTCAAAAAACAATGTTATGTTGAAAAGCCCTTTGAAGTAGCAAATTCAGCACCCGATGTGCATTTAAACAGATATAGAATATTAATTAAATATCAAACTCTGGTGGTTTTATCCGGCAGAAATAATTTGTGTTGGACTCTCTTGTGAAAGTTTGGTATCATTTCGTTTTCCCTTCGGTGAATAACAAAACCTCTCAATTGTTGTACACAAAAGTGGATTATCCATAAATATCCTTCTCTTCTTGGATGGTGATTGCTAATAACGGACATGTTTCTGAGTTATGTTCAAGATTTTGAACCAAATTTTTTTTACCTTTGACATCAAGGAGGCAAAGTACTGTAATGATACACTGAAGCAAGATTAAGAAAGCTATGCTGGACTTGACATCATTGTCATTGATGTCAACTTTTTCATCACTTGATGTCACAGGAATACTTCTGAAAAGGAAAATTACATTACATTACGTTGCTTGAAGTCCAACTTTGTCATCACTGGATGTCACATGAAGACTTAATTCCATAATGATCGGTTATGAGATGACTAACATGACATCAAGATCACTGGATGTCAAACTTTGTCATCACTGAATCATGTCACATGAAGACTTAATTCTATAAAGATGGGTTATGACATGACGTGACATGACATCAAGATCACTGGATGTAAAACTTTGTCATCACTGAATCATGTCACATGAAGACTTAATTCCATGATTATGGGTTATGACATGACGGGACATGACATCAAAATCACTGGATGTCAAACTTTTTCATCACTGAATCATTTCACATGAAGACTTAATTCCATGATAATGGGTTATGACATGACATGACATGACATCAAGATCACTGGATGTAAAACTTTGTCATCACTGAATCATGTCACATGAAGACTTGATTCCATGATTATGGGTTATGACATGACGTGACATGACATCAAGATCACTGGATGTCAAACTTTGTCATACTGAATCATGTCAGATGAAGACTTAATTCCATAATGATGGGTTATGACATGACGTGACATGACATCAAGATCACTGGATGTCAAACTTTGTCATCACTGAATCGTGTCACATGAAGACTTAATTCTATAAAGATGGGTTATGACATGACGTGACATCAACATCAATGAATGTCAGTTACATTCATCTTTGGAGTCAGAATTTTTCATGCCAAATATGGATTGGATATAAAACCTTGCCACAACTGGATGTCTGACATTGTAATGGCTGGATGTCAGATGAAGATTTAAATTAACAATGCAATAGCGGGACCTGATATGACATCTTCATCTTTGGAGATCAAACTTTACAATTTCTGGATGTGACACATTGTCATCACTGGTTATCAGTCTTTGTCATCACTGGTTGTCAGACTCAGAAATTATCATCACTACTTGTCAGACTATGTCATCACTGGTTGTCAGACTTTATCATTGTCTGATTGTTCTGATCCTAACCCTTAACCTACTGTTTCCTGAATATTCTATGGTAATTTATCTCTGACCAGTGTTTAGTCTCATATCAGTTCTGGTTCCTGTAAAGTTGGCACTCAGAATGGCTGGGCATTTATAAGGTCAGCAGTGACAGTTTTGGAAGGAATTATGAATCGAAATGGTTCAACAGTTTTCATTAAAATGAATCACATGGTTTCAGTATCAGAAATACATGGTGGATATAGGTAATTACTCAAATTTCTGCCCTATCCTTGATCTATTCCAATCGTATTATCTTTACTCACTTTGTCACAATTATATGGTGATGGTATCTTCACGCACACCTCCCATAGAGACATCACTTCCTGTTCAGCAATTATGAAGGACATATAAAGGTGAAGGACATGCACATAAAGGTGAAGGACACATAAAGGTGAAGGACACATAAAGGTGAAGGATAATGCCAGCTTGACCCCGCTGACCTCCCTCCATGCTTCTGTGTTGCTGCCAGCACCATATTGTATCTTCACCTTCATCTAATTTTTCAGAATCTATTGAATTACAGTCGTCCCCTATCCCGCGCTCGCCGAGCCCCACCCCTCGAGTGTTCGACTTCACCCTGGTCACCGACTCTCCCAAAGGCAAATCGTGCCTCCTCAGCTGGAGAGCGTGTAGAGATTGCGGAGTCAGCGATCAGTCCTCAGAAGGGGTATGTATCCAATAGCATACCCTCAGAAGGGTAGATACCTTATAAATAGCATACCCTCAGAATGGGTATATATACCTTATAAATAGCATATCCTCAGAATGGGTTCATACTTTATAACTAGCATACCCTCAGAAGGGGTACATACCTTATAAATAGCATACCCTCAGAATGGGTACATCCCTTATAAATAGCATACCCTCAGAATGGGTATATACTTTATAAATAGCATACCCTCAGAATGGGTACATCTCTTATAAATAGCATACCCTCAGAATGGGTATATACCTTATAAATAGCATACCCTCAGAAGGGGTACATACCTTATAAAAAGCATACCCTCAGAATGGGTATATACCTTATAAATAGCATATCCTTAGGAGTACATACTTGATTTATAGAATACAAGGTGTACTTACTTAAATAAAATATATATAATATTTAGAGAATAACCAACGAGGTACGAGTGATTACGGGAAATATCCATGAGTCTAAATAATGTTCAGCCACGAGTTTTAGCGAGTGGCTCTGAACATTATTTAGACGAGTTGATATTTTCCGTAATCACTCGTACCGAGTTGGTTATTCTATATATTACCCATTATGCAATTAAATTGACCAAATTACACTTGGTTATTACATTTTCATGTTGGGCGGCCGCTGTGAAGGACCCGTCGCCACAGTAACATTGTGACGTCATAAGATAACTCGTCGCGTCAGACCATTGTTTTATGACGTCATAGTCATTCTTTCTCCCGGTAACCGACCAATCAACGTTTAGAATCACTTGAAAGCACATGTGCAAATATCACAAAAATAATCACCTGTGTCTTCTCACCCGCATGGGTAATATATGTAAATAGCTTACCTTCAGAAGGTGTACATACTTGATTAATAGAATACAAGGTGTACTTACATACATAAAATATATATACTAAAATAAATAGCTGACCTTCAGAAGATGTACATACTCAATTAATAGAATACAAGGTGAATAGCATACCCTCAGAAGGAGTACATTTACTTGATGAATAGCTAACCCTCAGAACGTGTACATACAATACAAATAAAGCATATCTTTAGAGGGAGTACATATACATGATGAATAGCACATACCCTCAGAGAGTATCCATACTTGATGAATACATACTAGATAAATAGCTTACTAGGTGTCCATGCTTGATAAATAGCATACCTTCAGATACAATATAAACAAAGCATATCCTTAGAAGTATTACATGTACATGATGAATAGCATACCCTAAGAGAGTATCCATAAATAGCTTACAAGGTGTACATTGCTTGATAAATAGCATACTCTCATAGAATACAATATAAATATAGCATATCTTTAGAGGGAGTGCATTTACGTGATAAATAGCATACTTTCAGCAGGAGTACATACTTTAAAGGACATGATCATTGATTTTGCACCTTATCTCTGTTGCAGGAAAGCGATATACCATTGGAACAGAACGTAAATCTTTCTCTTAAGGCTGTCCCGGATATGAACAACATTCAGGATTCAACCAGAACCTTTACAGCATACCAGTTTACCCACTCCTGATTGTTGGAGAAGTCAAAGATTGTTGTATGTCTTCATTTGAGTTGTTTCACCGTTTCGATCAAACAAGGATTGGTCCAAGAATTGTGTTCATTTTTGGGAAAAAACCGACAGATTCTTGGAGAAATTTTGTGACGGAGATTCCTATCAATTAGAGTGCAAGAGTGCCGCCTGGAAGGTTGTTGTGTTTTGACAGTTTTGTATATTATTTGGGTGTTATGTGATTGTATTCTATAGTGCCGCGAAGGGCCAGATTTGGGTAGAGCTTCTTGGCGCTGTGTGGCAGACTTATTCCATTCCTCGCCGTGAAAACGGTTAGGGCGGATCTTATAAGCATTCATTTGTATATTTCAGGAAGGTATCGTCAATATACTGGAGCCAAGTCATATACATATTTGAAATATCTATACTGCATGTGAATATATATTGTATTACAGTGTTGAATTATGTATATAATTATATATATTATGTGAAATTATCCTTATTGTTGATCTTCTCATTCAAACAACTGTGATAAACTTACTGTGTTTTCATTTTATTTCTCAAATTGAAGACTTCTTGTTTCAAGACAAGAAGGTGTCTTTTCCTCCACAATTTAGACACATCACCGTAGAGCACCATATATTTAAGCACATGGTTACCATGGTAACTATAATAAAGTCATTTGTACAGATCAGTCAAACCCATTCACCATTTTGTCGGAACTGGAAATAGAATGGTAAACAATAGCAAACCTTGCCATACCACCAGTTCCATAATAGATTACCTCCCCTTACGGACTCTTCAACAAGGAAGTAAAAGTTTACCTCCTTGGAAAGAAGATTTCTCAGAATGAAGAGGTGATGAATTTGTGATAAATGTTTTGAAAAACACTTGGTCTACTTTGTGTGTCATCCATTTATGCATGCATACTAAATTATCAATGCAACATGTGCAATACAATGTGAAGCCTTCTGCAATAAGCTAAGTATAGGTTAAGTATATTTGAATGCAATATTGTAGAACTTATATCAGTGTAAGGCCTCTGGTCATAAAAATACTGTTTAATATTGTGTTTATCTAAATTCCAGTTTTGTTTCTGAAAATGTTTTCTGTTCTTCCTATTAAACACGATCGAAAATTGATCTGTAATGTTTTGTCCTTATTTAAAGGCACTATAGCACAACACACTTTTCAAAACAAATATTATTTAAGTAGCATTGTTCTGTCAAGAATTCTGACAACTAATGAACAGGAAGCTACTATCAAAATATTTCTTAAAATAATCATGTAATAAGACCACAAAATCAAATTAATAAGTTCCATTGAATTAATGTAACATTGCATTAAATCGACACATGCTCCCTCTGTTGGTTCAAGTGAAACCAATAAAGTTATTTTTCTGAAAGTACGCAACAATAAAACATTTTTTGAGATATGATTCTGTAGCAATTTTGATATGGTACCACAATTGCTATTTAAGGAAATATAGGTTTGATAAACATTTCCTGTTTTAATTGCATTACTCTTATACTCTATAAATTTATGAGAAAATATTTCCATAAAAATACTACCACAGAAAAACAACTTTGATACAAGAATCGATAATGGTTTTCTTGGTGTACATATGCACATTCTAAAGACCCTTGTCCTGTCAGAAACTAAGATATTTGAATTAATGTTGTCGTCATAAGGATTTTTCAGTAATAGGAATATTCAAATTGGTATAAATTAAAAGGAGGCTTCTATTTTTTGTGGAAACGAAATTCGAGAGGATATTACCGCTTACAGAATATGCTACCAACACATGATTAAAACACCGTCAAATTAAAAAGATTATTAATGAAAATACTATTTTTATGAATTTATATTTCACAACTTGATAAAGACAAGCGCAAATTTGCTGAAAAATATGAACAATAAACTTGCTAAAAAACGTGCTATAGTGCCTTTAAAATCAAATTTCTAATCTATTTAATGTTTCAACTAAAGAAAATCTTATCAACCTACAGAATATCAAGTTTTATTTATTTACCATAAAATGCAGTTTTATTTATATATTTATGATTATTGGTAATTATGTATCAAAAGACTTAGAAGTTGACAGATGGCAATGTAGGTATCTTGGTGATACACCTCTGTTCATATAAACTGTTTCCAATATTTAAAAAATATTTCATTTTCATTGATAATCATCAATCACTATATTCCCAAGCCAAATTCTCAGAAAACTTCGATTGTTTTTTTCTTGCATTGTCTTTGGTCATGATTTGTTTCAATGGCTTGTAATAGTACAATTTCTTTATTGTTTATAATTTGTCTCAAAATGAGCATATTTCACATGATACAGATTTTATACAAATTTCTAGTTTGATATTAATATGTATACAGATATGGATCCAGATGTTTAAGAATGTTTTTCAATGTGGTATCACTAATTTGAATATTACCCACAGTTTAAAGTCAGTTTAAAGTCAGTTAATAACAGACAAAGCGTACAAGTGCATTTCAGTATGTTCATTGGCTTCACATAGTTGTGTATCTAAGTAGATATTTATCCTCTATGCAATGTAGAAACTCATTGTAACCAGAAGGTCAGATAATGCTGAGAGTCAAGGTTGGAAAGGGAGATCACTCTGTCATCCATCTTTCAAGATATATCTGGAATATAAAAACTGATCACAGATTAAATTTCTTTATATTATTTGGGTTTAGGATAATGGTTCATCATATTTATCCTTACCATAACTTGAAATAAAACACTTATTTGGATGATGGATGTTGAAATGAAATCCATTTTTGCCAGGGGAGGTAATTCCCTATGAAGATTGGAGCATCTATCTGTATGTTTTATACATGAGAATTCTCAGCGACTGCACATCATTATTTGAGTAGTGACAATATTGTATGCAAATATTTTTTCACTAAATTGCTTTTTCTTGTTAACTGTTATATGCAAGGTACATCACATGTTTAGTAGCAGATTTTCCCCACATTCTTGTGAACTTTTTACCAAGCTCTATTCTTTAACATGTTCTGATGAACTCACAAAAATAATGTTGTTTGTTGTAACTGAAATTCATTTAATGAAATTGATTGAATTTCTTTTTAAAAACTTTTTCATGAAAATTCTTTGGGCCCGTCTGAAGTTTTGTTTTATTGTCTCTTTACAAAATTAATGATAAATCAAGTGTACATTTTACAGATTTCCAAAATAATTTTATACTTTTTGCATTTATTCTGATCTTATTGTGTGATGTTCAACCGTAATTTGTAGTGTATTTGGTTTCCTGTACTTTTTCATTAATTGTCTTTATCAAAGAAGCACATCTAACAAACGTTCTGTCTTGTGAAAAGAGGTTATGTAACTTTAAACACTTTTCTAAGAATCTTAATGGACATGCTGTGTGAATATATAGTTTCAAGATTGGCAAAATTACTAAATTAAAATTTTTAAGAGTTTTTTTTCAACTTATTTGTATAGTGTACTCTGTCTTTGTGCAATGAATGATAAAGTTAACCAAATTGTAATTTTGTGTGTCAGTCACAACATATTTTGTTAAATTTTTGATAATTAAAAATTTAATATTCAATATTCACTTACATGTAAATAAATTATAGGATCGAAAATTAATGGTATTATTATGTATTAATTATCAGCATATACACTTGTCTGACCCAATTTTGAGTTCTTTAATCATTGCTAATTCATTTAAAGAAATACTACATGTGATATTTAAAGCCGTCATTTTATATTTTGGATTTGTCATTGCCATTCAATTTAAACTTCTTGCTAAGTCCAAAATAACTATTTGAACTCTCTGTTTAGGAAATGTCCTTATATAGAGAATATTCTTCTTGATAATTTTATCAAAATATTTTTAAAATATGTTTTTCAAATGAATTGATACACAAAGACCATTTCTAGAGTTTAAATATCTATAATTTAATTGTATCATATTTAAAAATGTCAAGTTACAAAATGTAAATAATTTTCATTTAAAGCAACAAAGTAATCTATATTTTAATGTCTGAAAATATTCTAATATTCAAAATTGAATTATCCTTTTGTTTCCATTTTGTAATTATTCATGTAAGTTTGTATGTCCATTTAAACATGTGACCAGAAAAGTATCTACTTCAAAGCATTGGCATACAGTAATTCAACATACAGAACATTGACACATCTACACATCACACTACTTTTGTTCACTATCTTACTGCTATTTATTACTCACCCGTTGAAGATATGGCAGTTTAATAAATATGCCGTGTTATTACACTTAGTGTAATAACATCGCGTGCTGCCGATTGACGTGACGTCATAATGGCAAAAATATGACGTCACAATGTCAGCGCCGAGGTCGCAATTGAGTGTGTCCCATTTATGGACGAGTTTGTGGAATTAAGTGGCATTTAAATCAGTGAGTAATAAATAAAATACTAAACTCGTTTCCGTTTAATAACATATTTATGAAACTCGTGAGATGGTATTTGTATTTAACTCGCTTTCGCTCATTAAATACAAACCACTCACTCGTTTCATAAATATGTTATTAAACGGAACGTCGTTTAGTATTCTCTATATATATCTCATTGCGAGAGGTTTATGAATTTTAGAAAACGTTTTTCTGATACATATTAAATAATGAAATTTTATTTATTTAGGCCACACAAAATTAATTATTTGATTTACGGATTTCTGGAGGTCAAAATACCTAAAGGCAGGAGGGAAAAAAAAAAAAAAAAAAAAAAGCTTTTTGGTCTAGTGTCGACGAAGATTTGCCTGAAAACCGGTTTCACGCATGCGCACTTAAGTGCATAAATAATGATGAGACGGGACCAAGTTTAGATTGCGCTTCAAAGGCAACTGGACTGGAGTTACCTCCCTTTTACTGTTCGTATTTTCGTAATATTTTAGATTTTAAAAATATTTTTCCAGCGGCAATGCAACATTTTTTATTGACGGGGTTCAAATAAACATTTTTTATTTTAGGAAATTGCCAAAATCGTAGTCGGCGGATCCGTAAATCAACTAATTAATTTGGTCTCGCCTTAGCATAAAGTTTAATTTGGGATGCAATGGCTCTGTGAAAAAAATCTTGTGCAGGTGCATTTATATATAGGCCTCTTCCTTGCACGTGTTTTCCGAATAAAATTTAATTAATTTTGACAATTAGAAGATAAGTCATTTGCTTTCTTTGAACACATTTCCATGTGCATTGTTATAGTACCGATTAGAACTATACCATTGTTTTAAATCTATTGGCCAGTTGGTAAACATAGTTTCTAATCATGAAACCATCCTATGTTTTGTTTTTGTTAAAACCTTGTTGAGGATAAACAGTATTAAATGTGCGGGTAACATATTTGTTTGCAACTTTGATGCTTTCTGTATAGAAATGCTGTTTCATGTGATATAGACATCTTATTTTTGTTTGCTTGTTTATTTTGCGACAGAATAATCATAAACATGATATATGTCATCACCCTTGCTGGGAATGAAATTTCATTTTTTGTAGAAAATTATTTATTATTTGATAAATATTTGAAAAAAAGTGTTTGCAATATAACTGCATTTCAATTAATTAATCTATGTTAAAGGGGCAGTAGCACGTTTTTTCTGTGAAATAAGTCGATGAAATGTATTTGAAAAATAATGTCACCATTTGCAAAACACCCTTCTCTCTTCGGAATTTCAAGTAAAAAAAATGAGTGTACATGGTTCCGTAAAGCCATGGGAATCGTTGTTGTCATTCGAAAAAATAAAATGTGTTCACAATAAAATGGCCGCCATGCAATTTTTGCTTAATACGCAACACCGTTTTTACCACTACGAAAAATTGGTTTGAGAAATAAGATGTTTTACCCTCTAAAGTAAATATAAATGACATACAATATCATTATAAATTGGAAATTTAAAAAAATAAAAATTTCAAAAAACGTGCTACTGCCCCTTTAAAAAGGTACTGGTGTTTGAATAGATAAATACTGATGAGCTTTCACTGAAAGATGCTCTTCAAAGATAGATTTTGCTATTTAAAATAAAATATAAAATTTTAATTATTGATGTTAAAATCAGTGTTTGATATATCTTCTTAAACCATTCCAAGACCAATATGAACCATTTTGTTATTGAAAGATTTTATTATTCGTTATTTATTATGATCAATTTTGATTTCAATGCAATGTTTTTATTTACAGATACATATTTTTCATAATATGTAGTATTTATACATAAACCAAGTGGTATTTTGTCAGGTTTATTGTAAATACATAAAGATAGTATTTATGTGTTCTCATTCACATTCCTCATTTCGCTTGTATTTATTTGTGACAGGTTTTTAATTATTATACGCAAGATCTTCTTTCACAATATATGTTTAGATAAATATAAACAGATGATAATAACTGAACAGTCAATGAAAAGAAGCATGGTAATTTGTATAGCCTTTGTCAGGATTGGTAACGTTTGAATTTTTTGTGAAATTATACAAATTCATACCTTAGGATTTGCTACTTTTCGAATTCATTTCAAACACTAAATAACAACTGAAATTTTGTTTTTACCCCTTCAATAATAGTATCAAATTTAAAACAACTAAAACAAAATTTAAGTTTTAATTAACATTTGCAGCAACTCTTCATTAGTTTTCGTTGATTGGTTTTCATCAATACTCTTGAGTGTCAAAAAGATTCTTTTACTAATTACATAATTAAAAATCAGGTGGCAAATATTTCGATAAAAATTTAGAATTTTAAATATCACCTGAAATATTTTAATTTATTTTCTTGACTTATACCTTGCCGTGAAACCTGTCTGTATTACCATGTAGTTAGACATCGAAATTGACACCTGTGATATAGCATCTGTTTTGACGTTTATTTATCTAATAAATATCCAATCAATTGCAGGGGACCTGATTGACAGGTCCAACGATGTCAATTTGTTGAAAGCTGTCACACTGTATCTTTCAGTCTTTCATGAACCAAGCTTTCAACTCCAATCACAATGCTCTTAGTTAGAGGGGTATATCTATCTCATGTTGAATGTTTTTATACTGACGAGTGTCACCACGAAATGAACATCTTAGAAACTACGATGGTGATCCCACCATTCCAAGGCATGACAATTTTTTTTATCATTTTGCCTCCGATGTTAAAGCTTTTGGTCTCTGATACTGTAAATAATGATTACTGTTTAATCACAGGAAGTCGTCTCTTTCACACCTTGTCACTGAAATCAGTGTCCAGATTTAGATAGAATTAATAAGGAGAAATTCGAATTTAGTTTTTTAATATTTTATTTCCTATTGAAGTACACATCAAAGAAGATAATTCACAGATTGAAAAAAAATGCTTAGTGATAAATGATTTTATTTTACTTATAACAAAACATTTACAAATTCAAGTTTTTTTGTGGTATTTTTTATGACGTTTTATGCCATAATGAATATGCCAGTTATACATTATACAGTTATTTTTCTTTTACTTTTAGACCAGAAATTAATCAGAAATATGGTACTTTTAGAATTAAATTATATTTTATTTCAATATTTTGGTTAAAAATTCAGGTACAACACTGACAGGGCAACAAGGTTTGTGATGTGAAAGGGAACTTCTGTGTGTTAGATACTGCAATATTTTCCTTAATGCACAATTAGCAACTATTTCATTGACACCAGTATAGTCCCCACCCATTGGGTTGTGTGATGGGCTATAAAGCAGAGGTGAAGCCATCAGTAATGCACATTATTCAAACTCAAACTTTACCTGGTGGAAGTTCATTGGGTTCTGAGGACCACACCTGTATTGTGGTCTGATTGATGTTAACCCATTTTGTGCTTGGTGGACATTTCAACATTTCAAGCCTAATAATTTTTCATTGAAAAAAAAAAATGAAAAAAATAAGGTTAAAATGTACAAAAATACAAAAAAGTGTGAATATGATTGTTTGAGATTTTTAAAGAAATTTTCTGTTAACTTGCTATTGCTTATTGGAAGTTGCTTCTTATGATTTTTATGCAACTATTAGTTTATGCAATGTGTAAATCCCGCACTTAATGGGTTAACTATGTTCTTGTATGTTGGAGTAAGACAAGGAGTGTTCCTAAGATCAGAGTAGTTACTTCCATAGAGGCGCTTCCACAGTGGCAACATACTGATGTAAGGCATTGTTCATTTTTTTCAATTTCACATTTTTGAACCTGTATGTTTACAATCTCTGTAGCAAATAAATTTTTTCACAAATAAGTACATGTCTTCTCTTGTCAAATGAATGCTGGCAATGCCGGATCTGGAAGAGGGGTTGGAAGGAGCATGCTCCTTGGCTAGGCCAACCATTACAGTTGCTCAAGTGACTTATATATGACATATACATAAAGATTGTAGTAATCAAGATTGGTATTCCAGAATTTGTGAATCAAGTAAGTTATCTAGCTATAAAGAATATAAATCTTTGTTATCAGTTGAATATTATCTAAATGTAATCCCAGTTAGGGAATATAGAAGACTGTTATGTTTATTACGCATTGGTGAACAACCCTTAATTTAATACTGGTAGACGATGTGGCATTGCACGGGGTAATAGGATATGTACATTTTGTGCGTTAGGTTGTGTAGAAGATGAGTACCACTTCCTTCTAAAATGTCCATTATATTCACATCTCAGATTTCAATATATCCCAAAGTACTACTGTATTTCACCCAATATGAATAAGTTTTATACGCTTTTAACATGTACTAAGAAAACTATTTTGTTAAACATTGCTAAGTTCACACGAGAAGCATTATGTTTGAGAAATGTTAGATTCGATACCCATCTGTCACAATAACAATGTTACCTGTACATGGGCCTATGGCCTTTATACCGAATAAAAGGAATTGAATTGAATATACATTGTGCATACATAATAAACAACATATTTTAACCAGATACATAAGAAACATACGTTCCTGTATACAATACACTATATTTTGAACCAGTTACATAAGAATAAGTATTCACAATGAACAATGCATCTTATTTTTAACCAATGAAATATGGGTATTTCTAATAATTAGGTACATATTTTGAATCCGTAAAATAAGAAAAATGTATTCATTATACACATTACAACATATGTTGAACCAGTCGCTTAAGAAAGGTGGAGGTTTCCAAACGAAAACATATTTTGAACGAGTTACAGCGAAGTCCGTAAAGTTCACAACCTACACTGAACATTCTAGTTGTCAGAGAAGTACACCAACTGACAAGGCCGATACTTTTCTTGAAAATGTTTATTTACGGACCAAACTTGGATGAGATGTACAATACAATGTGTTCTATCGACTGGTAATTTCGAATTTCCCCTGTTTTCTTAAATGGATTATATATTATACTTACCATATTTCTTTATTTATTTCAAACACAAACATTTTCCGACGAAAAATAACAACACCGAGTGTCTGATTGCTTTATTGAGATTCGTTGCCTGAAAAAATACCTAAGTCAGAAATTTAAATAATTCATAAACATATTTCATTCTTTTTACCATATCTTGATCATTATTGTGCTCTTGTATCTCCTTAGTATTGACATATACCTATGTCTACGAACGTCTACGAATCCACCGCCCATCCTTCTACGAATCCATTGGAAATCTACATCTACGAACCGGTCTGGTCTACGAACTCATCAACCTTAATTAGTTATGAAAACTACTTACTTATTAGTTATGAAAAAATAAATCCAATCACTTAAAAAAACATAGCACAAGCCAAGGATTAATTTTGGAATTGATTTGGATCACTTGGCTAAGTAAAACATATTACAACTATCAAATGTAGGTTGAATACAATGAATATATATATATATTTTATTTTCGGCCCTTTTCCTCGGCCCTTATGATTATTTACTTCGGCCCTTTTGACTTTTTCACTCGGCCCTTTTGACTTTTTTATCGGCCTTTTCATCCTTCGGCCCATTTGACCAGATCCCTAACATTACAGCTAGTTCTAACTATATCGACGAACTCACCTTCAGCCTATATTACAATATGATCTATCGACTATTATCAACCTACCAGCCATATAACGTGATACTTGAAACGACCTTTCTAAACCGTATCACCCGGTACGAGGGACTTGCAACCTTGTAATTCCCTCCAGGAGGGTTTACACAGACAGTTGTAAACCCTGTTAGAAGGAATTATAATGAACTAACTTAGACTAATTTTGAAACATTTCATAAGTTTACGACAGAATATGAACAGCAAATGTTTTGCAGAAAGTGGGTCTCGAACCTGTATCCACCATCACTTATAGTTACTGAGTTAGCGCCTCAGACTACTGCGCTAAAGGGGCAGACGAGATTTGACGGTACAAAATAAACTCATATGGCGCGGCTGACATCACCGAGGTATCCTCAATATAACGCCAGGGATCCTCAAGATCCTCAGTATAACGCGATAACAAGTAAAAAGCCTGTTTTACACTTAAAAAGGTTGATAATATAGATAACCCATTCTACCCCCCCCCCCCCCCCCCTTAGGTTTTTTTCCAGATTCGGCCTTACAGAGATTCGCAGTGCCAAATTCGCCAAAAAACACGGAAAATATGCTTAGTCATTTTTTGTGTTTGAGGTTTTGTCCGAGGCCGTTAGACCGAGGATGAAACCTCGTGCATAACTATTGACGCTACTATAGAGGTCGGTTCTATCGGGGTATTTTCTTTTGAGGAAACGAAATTCGATAGTATATTCCCGTTTACACATATATGCTATTAATACATGATTACAACACAGTCAAACTGAAATATATTAATGAAATTAAAGATTTGATGACTATACAAAAACAAGCGCACATTTGCTGAAAAATAAAAACAATGAGAATTGAAGCCATTCATCGGCGCTGCGAGCGGGGGAAAACTTCGCTACGGCCCAAAAGCATATTGTTTATTAGTTTGATGATGCGTTATGTGTTACTATGTCAATATTCTATCAGGATATTTGTTACGAACAAATTTAAATTGGGTTAAAAGGAGGGTTCTATCAGGGTATTTTTTGTGGAAACGAAATTCGAGAGGATATCCGTGTTTACACATATATGCTATTAATACATGATTTAAACCCAGTCAAATTGAAAGCTATTAATGAAGTTAATACTTTGATGACTTTACATTTCACAACTTGATAAAGACAAGCACACATTTGTTGAAAAATAAAAACAATGAGAATTGAAGCCATTCATCAGCGCTGCGAGCGGGGAAAACTTCGCTACGGCCTTACAGCATATTTTATGTTTTATGATACATAATGTGTTACTATGTAAATATTCTATCACAGTATAAGCGTTACTATTACAAAAAAAATAAAAAATGAGTTAAATAAAGCGTGTTCATAAAAACTTCGTCCTCTGACTCAGTGACTGCTACCTAGTCTGCAGAGGTAGACATCAGAGGACGAAGTTTTTTCTTATTTAGGACGTATTACTTTCAGCAATTCCAGCCCCTATGAAAAAAAGCAACATGTATTTAAGAATGTACTCCCACATTCATGTACACATCATAAAGCACGCAGTGTTCAAATGATGGCTTATTTATCATGAGAATCACGTGCTGCACGTGCTAAAAGAAATACATGCAGTGAGATAATGACAAGCACTGCGATAATGCCTGTTTAGGACATTCTTTAGTAACCTGAGAAAAAGTGAATCACCCATCATACTGGTTGGAGACGGACGTAACAATTCACCAGGGCACAATGCTCAGTATCGTACTTACACGATGATGGACGTGGATACCAGGCCGACTGTCGGTCTAGAAATAGTCGAACTTCGTGAAGCCCCAAACAGTGTTGCAATGGAGAAGATTGGCTTCATACGTTGCATGGACTACATCATAGGCGTAGGAACAGAAAAAATGTGGCGTCCCTCCAACCCCCACATCTTTTCACAGCCTGAACATATTTTTGAGGGACCAAATTCAAGATTTAAACGCAAATCCAGATATTTAATTACATTGATTTTGCAAGTTACCTAAAAACAAATGACAGTTTTGGGGTCTAAAATGGCATTGTCAACCCAAGAAATATGGCCTGGTATTGGTATTGAATCATTCGGCAAATTAAAGTAATAATTAACGTTAGAAGGTCCTTATATTACACCTTGGCACTTCTATATCACCCCCTCTTTCAAATTGAAAAATATTGCCCACCCCACCCCCCAAACTTTATAAATAACAATCTCCCTCCCCCTACAAAGTTTCAAAACATCAAATATCAGTTGGACGTGTGGCACGCTGCTAAGAACTGAAGAAGAAACTGAGATCGGTGAGATATTTTGAGAGTTGTTAAACTAAATTATCTTAATTGAGACAGTAATGGTATTTGATCATATATGATCATATACATAATATATACTAATTTGTCTATATTACACGTACATGTTTCAGGTTACCGCAGCAACGAAATTGTTCTCAAACAGTTTGGGAAAGGAGTATTTAACGTCGTACTGGACATCGCTCGGACGCTGTGTTACAATACATGATTTCAGTGAGACGACCCTGCAGCCTCCGTCCTCAAACACTCCAAAAAGGTAAATAATTGTATGCCATTTTTATCCCAATTTTATGTCGTTCTTTATAACTTCTGAATATTATTTTTATATATCATGGGGGAGGGGAGGGGAGGGGCGGGGCGGCAGAAAATAAATAACCTATTATATTTTCAAACATTGGCAACGTGGTTTGATTTATGTCACTTTTAAAGGGGCATTAGCACGTTTTTTTCAAATTTAATTTTTTCAAATTTCCCATTTATAATGATAGTTTCTGCCATTTATATTTACTTTAAAGGGTAAAACATCTTATTACACAAACCAATTACCCGTAGTGGTAATAACGGTGTTGCGTATAAAGCAAAAAATTGCATTGCGGCCATTTTGTGTGTGAACACATTGTATTATTTCGAAGGACCAAAATGATACCCATGGCTTAACGGAGCCATGTACACTCACTTTTGAACTTGATTTTGGTGTTGCGTAAAAATTGCATGACGGCCATTTTATTGTGAACACATTTGATTATTTTGAATGACAAAAACGATTCTCATAGTTTTCCGGAACATGTACACTCAATTTTACCTTGATTTTCCCAAGAGAGAAGGGTGTTTTACTTTTGGTGGCATTATTTTTCAAATACATTTCATCGACATAATTCAGCGAAAAAACGTGCTACTGCCCCTTTAATTTAAGTTAATTTCGTGATATAAATGAAATACACAAAAATCCCAATTGACCTCACATTACTTGCTTTACTTATATGCTTTTATTCTTTTAGGTATATCAAGGTCCTGAACATGGAATACCGCCACCGAAGGAAGCGACGGTTTCATTTCGGAAATTCGGAAAGGGAACATCGCAATTAAATGTTCAATCTTATAAGTGTTTATTTGTGTATTATCCACACAAATAAAACACTCTGTTGGCATTGTTTGTTGTTTTTAATAGAAGTGAACCAGTTTTATGAGCATGATGCCCGAACGCAACCAGACAACTGAACATCTATCCGGATATGTACTCCACGTGACCACAATACAATCATATGATTGGACGAAAACTTTTGACTGTGCTCTGAGCAAGGCACTTGATATAATGATCCCAATATAAACTGCAAGGCAAAAGAAAGTACACACCTCATTTGGGTTCAATTTATTCAATATTTTAAAAGAAATGAGATTTATTTGATTATGGCACAATGCAACACGGCTTACCAGTTGTCATTCTCTTCCCACAGAGGTTACTCGCTTCAGATTTCCGATCCTACCCGAGGGACGCTTCAGATTTCCGATCCTACCCGAGGGTAGGAACGGAAATCTGAAGAGAATGGCCAATTGTGTGAATGAATGAATTGGTGATAGGTTACATTTTAGTTAAAATATCTTTGTTTAATGTAGACTAGGGTAAGAAATGTATATGTACACCAACACGACCCCTACCATGTTTAAAATGAGGTAAATGTGTACATGTGTAAATGAGGCATATTTATTGATTTTCACATATGTAGATGAACAGTTTAATTTATCTAAATAAATTTTTGAAGAATTAATAATATAACAAAAAATAAAAACTATGCAGAAGTATTCTTTGACGGATGACTAAAGGCCTACACTGTTCAGTTTTACAGTACGACGGCGATAACTCCGATATTTGTAATTGAAAATCATAATATGATAAAACCAACTTTGTATACTTTCTTTTGCCTGGCAGTTTTTTTCTCAGGTCACAAAAGTGCGGTTTTCTCCTACTAGTCGTATCCAATTGAACATTATACAATTATGGACTCTTGCAGAGGTCAATATCGGTTTTTATTGACCTAAGTCAAACAATATTGACCGAGCCTGCGTCACGGCTCTACTGATTATGTCATATCAACCCAAGCATAGCGCAGTGGTTAGCGCGTTCGGCTTCTACACTGAATTTCAGCGTAGTACCTCCCATGGTTCGCTAGTTCCAGCCGATGCTAGCAGGTTTCACCGCAATGCATAGCCACATGGCGTTGCGGGCGTTCTCCCTGCCGTAATACTTGCAGCCGCGATTTAAACCCCACCTCACCTCATATCACCCAAGACTCTCGAAGATGAAAGATGCTCATGGCAGGTAGGATTTTTATATAAGAAAACTAACGAAGAAACTAATGACGAGTTACATTAATATTGACGTCCAATGGAAGACGACACGACATCAATGACGTTTTTGATGCCAGCTATTCTCAAATAATGAGTAATATATGTTTAAAGTGATCTATCGACTGGTCATTTCAAAATTGTTTCTATCTTTATTACGTTCTCCAGATTCGTTCTTACAGAGGTTTTCGCAGCAAATCTGGTAAAAAAACCCGAAAATTTTGCTAAATCAAAGAAGTACATAAACTGACAACAAGCCCGATATTTATCATCAAAATGAATATTTCAGGACCAAACTTGATGGGGATGTGTATTACAATGAGTTCTATCGACTGGTCATTGCGGATGTCCTCTATCTTACTATGGTTTTTCTCCAGATTCCGTCTTACAGAGGTTCGCACAGCAAAATTGGCAACACGGCACATTTTCTAAGTAAAAGACATACATAATCTGAAAGGAAGCCGGATATTTTCCTTCAACATGAATATTTCATCACTAAACGTGGTGGAGATGTACATCACAATGAGTTCTATCGACTGGTCATTTCGAATGTCCTCTATCTTACTACGGTTTTTCTCGAGATTCGGTCTTACAGAGGTTCGCACAGCCAAATTGGCCGAAACACGCCAAATTTTCTAAGTCAAAGAAGTACATAAACGGGCAGCAAGCCGGATATTTTCCTTCAAAATGAATATTTCAGGACCAAACTTGGTGGAGATTTACATTACAATGAGTTCTATCGACTGGTCATTTCGGATGTCCTCTATCTTACTATGGTTTTTCTCCAGATTCCGTCTTACAGAGGTTCGCACAGCCAAATTGGCCAAAACACGGCACATTTTCTAAGTAAAAGACATACATAATCTGAAAGGAAGCCGGATATTTTCCTTCAACATGAATATTTCATCACTAAACATGGTGGAGATGTACATCACAATGAGTTCTATCGACTGGTCATTTCGAATTTCCTCTATCTTACTAAGGTTTTTCTCCAGATTCGGTCTTACAGAGGTTCGCACAGCCAAATTGGCCGAAACACGCCAAATTTTCTAAGTCAAAGAAGTACATAAACGGGCAGCAAGCCGGATATTTTCCTTCAAAATGAATATTTCAGGACCAAACTTGGTGGAGATGTACATTACAATGAGTTCTATCGACTTGTCATTTTGAATTTCCTTTATCTTACTAAGGGTTTTCTCCAGATTCGGTCTTACAGAGGTTCGCACAGCCAAATTGGCCGAAACACGCCAAATTTTCTAAGTCAAAGAAGTACATAAACGGGCAGCAAGCCGGATATTTTCCTTCAACATGAATATTTCAGGACCAAACTTGGTGGAGATGTACATTACAATGAGTTCTATCGACTTGTCATTTTGAATTTCCTTTATCTTACTAAGGGTTTTCTCCAGATTCGGTCTTACAGAGGTTCGCACAGCCAAATTGGCCGAAACACGCCAAATTTTCTAAGTCAAAGAAGTACATAAACGGGCAGCAAGCCGGATATTTTCCTTCAACATGAATATTTCAGGACCAAACTTGGTGGAGATGTACATTACAATGAGTTCTATCGACTTGTCATTTTGAATTTCCTTTATCTTACTAAGGGTTTTCTCCAGATTCGGTCTTACAGAGTTTCGCACAGCCAAATTGGCCGAAACACGCCAAATTTTCTAAGTCAAAGAAGTACATAAACGGGCAGCAAGCCGGATATTTTCCTTCATAATGAATATTTCAGGACCAAACTTGGTGGACATGTACATTACAATGAGTTCTATCGATGGTCATTTCGGATTTCCTCCATCTTACTTAGGTTTTTCTGCAGATTCGGTCTTACAGAGGTACGCACAGACAAATTGGCCAAAACACATCACATTTTACAAGTTAAAAACTATATAAACAGACCCGATTATTTCCTTCAAAATGAATATTTCAGGACCAAACTTGACTGAGTTGTTCATTACCTTGTGTTCTATCAAATGTGTATTTCAGAGTTCCTCTATCTGTCTTACTTTTTAATCTATATTCACTGTTACAGAGAATCGCATAGCCAATTTGGCCATAAATCTCGGAAATTTTTCTAAGTTAAAGAGGAGCACAAACTATATTTCTTGACAGCGAGGCTAATAACTTTCTTCAAACTGCATATTTCAGAACCAAACTTGGCTGAGATGTTCATTACCTTGTGTTTTATCGAATGGTTATTTCAGATGTCCTCTATCTGTCTTACTTTTTAATCTATATTCACTCTTACAGAGAGTCGCATAGCCAATTTGGCCAAAAATCTCTGAATTTGTTCTAAGTCAAAGAAGACCACAAACTATATTTATTGACAGCGAACTAATAACTTTCTTCAAACTGTATATTTCAGGACCAAACTTGGCTAAGATGTTTATTACCTTGTGTTCTATCGAATGGTTATTTCAGATTTCCTCTATCTCTCTTACTTTTTAATCTATATTCACTCTTACAGAGAGTCGCATAGCCAATTTGGCCAAAAATCTCGGAAATTTTTCTAAGTCAAAGAAGACCACAAACTATATTTCTTGATAGCGAGGCTAATGACATTCTTCAAACTGCATATTTCAGGACCAAACTTGCCTGAGATGGTCATTACCTTGTGTTCAATCGACTTTTTATTTCAGATTTCCTCTATCTCTCTTACTTTTTAATCTATATTCACTCTTACAGAGAGTCGCATAGCCAATTTGGCCAAACATCTCGAAAAAATTTCCAAGTCAAAGAAGACCACAAACTATATTTATTGACAGCGAGGCTAATAACTTTCTTCAAACTGTATATTTCAGGACCAAACTTGGCTGTGATGTTCATTACCTTGTGTTCTATCGAATGGTTATTTCAGATTTCCTCTATCTCTCTTACTTTATAACCTATATTCACTCTTACAGAGAGTCGCATAGCCAATTTGGCCAAACATCTCGAAAAATTTTCTAAGTCAAAGAAGAGCACAAACTATATTTCTTGACAGCGAGGCTAATAACATTCTTCAAACTGTATATTTCAGAACCAAACTTGGCGGAGATGTTCATTACCTTGTGTTCTATCGAATGGTTATTTCAGATGTCCTCTATCTCTCTTACTTTTTAATCTATATTCACTCTTACAGAGAGTCGCATAGCCAATTTGGCCAAAAATCTCTGAATTTGTTCTAAGTCAAAGAAGAGCACAAACTATATTTCTTGACAGCGAAGTTAATAACTTTCTTCAAACTGTATATTTCAGGACCAAACTTGGCTAAGATGTTCATTACCTTGTGTTCTATCGAATGGTTTTTTCAGATTTCCTCTATCTCTCTTACTTTATAATCTATATTCACTCTTACAGAGAGTCGCATAGCCAATTTGGCCAAAAATCTCGGAAATGTTTCTAAGTCAAAGAAGACCACAAACTATATTTCTTGACAGCGAGGCTAATAACGTTCTTCAAACTGCATATTTCAGGACCAAACTTGGCTGAGATGTTCATTACCTTGTGTTCTATCGACTTTTTATTTCAGATGTCCTCTATCTGTCTTACTTTTTAATCTATATCCACTCTTACAGAGAGTCGCATAGCCAATTTGGCCAAAAATCTCTGAATTTGTTCTAAGTCAAAGAAGAGCACAAACTATATTTCTTGACAGCGAGGCTAATAACTTTCTTCAAACTGCATATTTCGGGACCAAACTTGGCTGAGATGTTCATTACCTTGTGTTCTATCGAATGGTTATTTCAGATTTCCTCTATCTCTCTTACTTTTTAATCTATATTCACTCTTACAGAGAGTCGCATAGCCAATTTGGCCAAAAATCTCGGAAATGTTTCTAAGTCAAAGAAGACCACAAACTATATTTCTTGACAGCGAGGCTAATAACTTTCTTCAAACTGCATATTTCAGGACCAAACTTGGCTGAGATGTTCATTACCTTGTGTTCAATCGACTTTTTATTTCAGATTTCCTCTATCTGTCTTACTTTTTAATCTATATTCACTCTTACAGAGAGTGGCATAGCCAATTTGGCCAAAAATCTCTGAATTTGTTCTAAGTCAAAGAAGAGCACAAACTATATTTCTTGACAGCGAAGCTAATAACTTTGTTCAAACTGTATATTTCAGGACCAAACTTGGCTAAGATGTTCATTACCTTGTGTTCTATCGAATGGTTATTTCAGATTTCCTCTATCTCTCTTACTTTTTAGTCTATATTCACTCTTACAGAGAGTCGCATAGCCAATTTGGCCAAAAATCTCGGAAATTTTTCTAAGTCAAAGAAGAGCACAAACTATATTTCTTGACAGCGAGGCTAATAACTTTCTTCAAACTGTATATTTCAGGACCAAACTTGGCTGAGATGTTCATTACCATGTGTTCTATCGAATGGATATTTCAGATTTCCTCTATCTCTCTTACTTTTTAATCTATATTCACTCTTACAGAGAGTCGCATAGCCAATTTGGCCAAAAATCTCGGAAATGTTTCTAAGTCAAAGAAGAGCACAAACTATATTTCTTGACAGCGAGGCTAATAACTTTCTTCAATCTGCATATTTCAGGACCAAACTTGGCTGAGATGTTCATTACCTTGTGTTCTATCGACTTTTTATTTCAGATGTCCTCTATCTGTCTTACTTTTTAATCTATATTCACTCTTACAGAGAGTGGCATAGCCAATTTGGCCAAAAATCTCTGAATTTGTTGTAAGTCAAAGAAGAGCACAAACTATATTTCTTGACACCGAAGCTAATAACTTTGTTCAAACTGTATATTTCAGGACCAAACTTGGCTAAGATGTTCATTACCTTGTGTTCTATCGAATGGTTATTTCAGATTTCCTCTATCTCTCTTACTTTATAATCTATATTCACTCTTACAGAGAGTCGCATAGCCAATTTGGCCAAAAATCTCTGAATTTGTTCTAAGTCAAAGAAGAGCACAAACTATATTTCTTGACAGCGAGGCTAATAACTTTCTTCAAACTGCATATTTCAGGACCAAACTTGGCTGAGATGTTCATTACCTTGTGTTCTATCGAATGTTTTTTTCAGATTTCCTCTATCTCTCTTACTTTATAATCTATATTCACTCTTACAGAGAGCCGCATAGTCAATTTGGCCAAACATCTCGAAAAAATTTCTAAGTCAAAGAAGACCACAAACTATATTTCTTGACAGCGAGGCTAATAACTTTCTTCAAACTGTATATTTCAGAACCAAACTTGGCTGAGATGTTCATTACCTTGTGTTCAATCGACTTTTTATTTCAGATGTCCTCTATCTGTCTTACTTTTTAATCTATATTCACTCTTACAGAGAGTCGCATAGTCAATTTGGCCAAACAACTCGAAAAATTTTCTAAGTCAAAGAAGAGCACAAACTATATTTCTTGACAGCGAAGCTAATAACTTTGTTCAAACTGTATATTTCAGGACCAAACTTGGCTAAGATGTTCATTACCTTGTGTTCTATCGAATGGTTATTTCAGATTTACTCTATCTCTCTTACTTTATAATTTATATTCACTCTTACAGAGAGTCGCATAGCCAATTTGGCCAAACATCTCGAAAAATTTTCTAAGTCAAAGAAGAGCACAAACTATATTTCTTGACAGCGAGGCTAATAACATTCTTCAAACTGTAGATTTCAGAACCAAACTTGGCTAAGATGTTCATTACCTTGTGTTCAATCGAATGGTTATTTCAGATTTCCTCTATCTCTCTTACTTTATAATCTATATTCACTCTTACAGAGAGTCGCATAGCGAATTTGGCCACAAATCTCGAAAAATTTTCTATGTCAAAGAAGACCACACACTATATTTCTTGACAGCGAGGCTAATAACTTTCTTCAAACTGTATATTTAAGGACCAAACTTGGCTGAGATGTTCATTACCTTGTGTTCTATCGAATGTTTTTTTCAGATTTCCTCTATCTCTCTTACTTTATAATCTATATTCACTCTTACAGAGAGTCGCATAGCCAATTTGGCCAAACATCTCGAAAAATTTTCTAAGTCAAAGAAGAGCACAAACTATATTTCTTGACAGCGAGGCTAATAACATTCTTCAAACTGTAGATTTCAGAACCAAACTTGGCTGTGATGTTCATTACCTTGTGTTCTATCGACTGGTTATTTCAGATTTCCTCTATCTCTCTTACTTTATAATCTATATTCACTCTTACAGAGAGTCGCATAGCCAATTTGGCCAAAAATCTCTGAATTTGTTCTAAGTCAAAGAAGAGCACAAACTATATTTTTTGACAGCGAAGTTAATAACTTTCTTCAAACTGTACATTTCAGGACCAAACTTGGCTAAGATGTTCATTACATTGTGTTCTATCGAATGCTTATTTCAGATGTCCTCTATCTCTCTTACTTTATAATCTATATTCACTCTTACAGAGAGTCGCATAGCCAATTTGGCCAAAAATCTCTGAATTTGTTCTAAGTCAAAGAAGAGCACAAACTATATTTCTTAACAGCGAGGCTAATAACTTTCTTCAAACTGCATATTTCAGGACCAAACTTGCCTGAGATGTTCATTACCTTGTGTTCTATCGAATGGTTATTTCAGATTTCCTCTATCTCTCTTACTTTTTAATCTATATTCACTCTTACAGAGAGTCGCATAGCCAATTTGGCCAAACATCTCGAAAAAATTTCTATGTCAAAGAAGACCACAAACTATATTTCTTGACAGCGAGGCTAATAACATTCTTCAAACTGTATATTTCAGAACCAAACTTTGCTGAGATGTTCATTACCTTGTGTTCTATCGAATGTTTTTTTCAGATGTCCTCTATCTGTCTTACTTTTTAATCTATATTCACTCTTACAGAGAGTCGCATAGCCAATTTGGCCAAAAATCTCTGAATTTGTTCTAAGTCAAAGAAGACCACAAACTATATTTCTTGACAGCGAAGTTAATAACTTTCTTCAAACTGTATATTTCAGGACCAAACTTGGCTAAGATGTTCATTACCTTGTGTTCTATCGAATGGTTATTTCAGATTTCCTCTATCTCTGTTACTTTTTAATCTATATTCACTCTTACAGAGAGTCGCATAGCCAATTTGGCCAAAAATCTCTGAATTTGTTCTAAGTCAAAGAAGAGCACAAACTATATTTCTTGACAGCGAAGTTAATAACTTTCTTCAAACTGTACATTTCAGGACCAAACTTGGCTAAAATGTTCATTACCTTGTGTTCTATCGAATGGTTATTTCAGATTTACTCTATCTCTCTTACTTTATAATCTATATTCACTCTTACAGAGAGTCGCATAGCCAATTTGGCCAAACATCTCGAAAAATTTTCTAAGTCAAAGAAGAGCACAAACTATATTTCTTGACAGCGAGGCTAATAACATTCTTCAAACTGTAGATTTCAGAACCAAACTTGGCTGTGATGTTCATTATCTTGTGTTCTATCGACTGGTTATTTCAGATTTCCTCTATCTCTCTTACTTTATAATCTATATTCACTCTTACAGAGAGTCGCATAGCCAATTTGGCCAAAAATCTCTGAATTTGTTCTAAGTCAAAGAAGAGCACAAACTATATTTCTTGACAGCGATGCTAATAACTTTCTTCAAACTGCATATTTCAGAACCAAACTTTGCTGAGATGTTCATTACCTTGTGTTCTATCGACTTTTTATTTCAGATGTCCTCTATCTGTCTTACTTTTTAATCTATATTCACTCTTACAGAGAGTCGCATAGCCAATTTGGCCAAAAATCTCTGAATTTGTTCTAAGTCAAAGAAGACCACAAACTATATTTCTTGACAGCGAGGCTAATAACTTTCTTCAAACTGTATATTTCAGAACCAAACTTGGCTGAGATGTTCATTACCTTGTGTTCAATCGACTTTTTATTTCAGATGTCCTCTATCTGTCTTACTTTTTAATCTATATTCACTCTTACAGAGAGTCGCATAGTCAATTTGGCCAAACATCTCGAAAAATTTTCTAAGTCAAAGAAGAGCACAAACTATATTTCTTGACAGCGAAGCTAATAACTTTGTTCAAACTGTATATTTCAGGACCAAACTTGGCTAAGATGTTCATTACCTTGTGTTCTATCGAATGGTTATTTCAGATTTCCTCTATCTCTCTTACTTTTTAATCTATATTCACTCTTACAGAGAGTCGCATAGCCAATTTGGCCAAAAATCTCTGAATTTGTTCTAAGTCAAAGAAGAGCACAAACTATATTTCTTGACAGCGAGGCTAATAACATTCTTCAAACTGTAGATTTCAGAACCAAACTTGGCTGTGATGTTCATTATCTTGTGTTCTATCGACTGGTTATTTCAGATTTCCTCTATCTCTCTTACTTTATAATCTATATTCACTCTTACAGAGAGTCGCATAGCCAATTTGGCCAAAAATCTCTGAATTTGTTCTAAGTCAAAGAAGAGCACAAACTATATTTCTTGACAGCGAGGCTAATAACTTTCTTCAAACTGTACATTTCAGGACCAAACTTGGCTAAGATGTTCATTACCTTGTGTTCTATCGAATGGTTATTTCAGATTTCCTCTATCTCTCTTACTTTATAATCTATATTCACTCTTACAGAGAGTCGCATAGCCAATTTGGCCAAACATCTCGAAAAATTTTCTAAGTCAAAGAAGACCACAAACTATATTTCTTGACAGCGAGGCTAATAACATTCTTCAAACTGTAGATTTCAGAACCAAACTTGGCTGTGATGTTCATTACATTGTGTTCTATCGAATGCTTATTTCAGATGTCCTCTATCTCTCTTACTTTATAATCTATATTCACTCTTACAGAGAGTCGCATAGCCAATTTGGCCAAAAATCTCTGAATTTGTTCTAAGTCAAAGAAGAGCACAAACTATATTTCTTGACAGCGAGGCTAATAACTTTCTTCAAACTGCATATTTCAGGACCAAACTTGCCTGAGATGTTCATTACCTTGTGTTCTATCGAATGGTTATTTCAGATTTCCTCTATCTCTCTTACTTTTTAATCTATATTCACTCTTACAGAGATTCGCATAGCCAATTTGGCCAAACATCTCGAAAAAATTTCTAAGTCAAAGAAGACCACAAACTATATTTCTTGACAGCGAGGCTAATAACATTCTTCAAACTGTATATTTCAGAACCAAACTTGGCTGAGATGTTCATTACCTTGTGTTCTATCGAATGGTTATTTCAGATTTCCTCTATCTCTCTTACTTTTTAATCTATATTCACTCTTACAGAGAGTCGCATAGCCAATTTGGCCAAAAATCTCTGAATTTGTTCTAAGTCAAAGAAGACCACAAACTATATTTCTTGACAGCGAGGCTAATAACATTCTTCAAACTGTATATTTCAGAACCAAACTTGGCTGAGATGTTCATTACCTTGTGTTCTATCGAATGGTTTTTTCAGATTTCCTCTATCTCTCTTACTTTATAATCTATATTCACTCTTACAGAGAGTCGCATAGCCAATTTGGCCAAAAATCTCTGAATTTGTTCTAAGTCAAAGAAGAGCACAAACTATATTTCTTGACAGCGAAGTTAATAACTTTCTTCAAACTGTACATTTTCAGGACCAAACTTGGCTAAAATGTTCATTACATTGTGTTCTATCGAATGGTTATTTAAGATTTACTCTATCTCTCTTACTTTATAATCTATATTCACTCTTACAGAGAGTCGCATAGCCAATTTGGCCAAAAATCTCGAAAAATTTTCTAAGTCAAAGAAGAGCACAAACTATATTTCTTGACAGCGAGGCTAATAACATTCTTCAAACTGTAGATTTCAGAACCAAACTTGGCTGTGATGTTCATTATCTTGTGTTCTATCGACTGGTTATTTCAGATTTCCTCTATCTCTCTTACTTTATAATCTATATTCACTCTTACAGAGAGTCGCATAGCCAATTTGGCCAAAAATCTCTGAATTTGTTCTAAGTAAAAGAAGAGCACAAACTACATTTCTTGACAGCGATGCTAATAACTTTCTTCAAACTGCATATTTCAGAACCAAACTTTGCTGAGATGTTCATTACCTTGTGTTCTATCGACTTTTTCTTTCAGATGTCCTCTATCTGTCTTACTTTTTAATCTATATTCACTCTTACAGAGAGTCGCATAGCCAATTTGGCCAAAAATCTCTGAATTTGTTCTAAGTCAAAGAAGACCACAAACTATATTTCTTGACAGCGAGGCTAATAACATTCTTCAAACTGTAGATTTCAGGACCAAACTTGGCTAAGATGTTCATTACCTTGTGTTCTATCGAATGGTTATTTCAGATTTCCTCTATCTCTGTTTCTTTTTAATCTATATTCACTCTTACAGAGAGTCGCATAGCCAATTTGGCCAAAAATCTCTGAATTTGTTCTAAGTCAAAGAAGAGCACAAACTATATTTCTTGACAGCGAAGCTAATAACATTCTTCAAACTGTATATTTCAGAACCAAACTTGGCTGAGATGTTCATTACCTTGTGTTCAATCGACTTTTTATTTCAGATGTCCTCTATCTGTCTTACTTTTTAATCTATATTCACTCTTACAGAGAGTCGCATAGCCAATTTGGCCAAAAATCTCTGAATTTGTTCTAAGTCAAAGAAGAGCACAAACTATATTTCTTGACAGCGATGCTAATAACTTTCTTCAAACTGCATATTTCAGAACCAAACTTTGCTGAGATGTTCATTACCTTGTGTTCTATCGACTTTTTATTTCAGATGTTCTCTATCTGTCTTACTTTTTAATCTATATTCACTCTTACAGAGAGTCGCATAGCCAATTTGGCCAAAAATCTCGGAAATGTTTCTAAGTCAAAGAAGACCACAAACTATATTTCTTGACAGCGAGGCTAATAACTTTCTTCAAACTGTATATTTCAGGACCAAACTTGGCTGAGATGTTCATTACCTTGTGTTTAATCGACTTTTTATTTCAGATGTCCTCTATCTGTCTTACTTTTTAATCTATATTCACTCTTACAGAGAGTCGCATAGCCAATTTGGCCAAAAATCTCTGAATTTGTTCTAAGTCAAAGAAGAGCACAAACTATATTTCTTGACAGCGAAGCTAATAACATTCTTCAAACTGTATATTTCAGAACCAAACTTGGCTGAGATGTTCATTACCTTGTGTTCAATCGACTTTTTATTTCAGATGTCCTCTATCTGTCTTACTTTTTAATCTATATTCACTCTTACAGAGAGTCGCATAGCCAATTTGGCCAAAAATCTCTGAATTTGTTCTAAGTCAAAGAAGAGCACAAACTATATTTCTTGAAAGCGAAGCTAATAACTTTCTTCAAACTGTATATTTCAGGACCAAACTTGGCTAAGATGTTCATTACCTTGTGTTCTATCGAATGGTTATTTCAGATTTCCTCTATCTCTCTTACTTTTTAATCTATATTCACTCTTACAGAGAGTCGCATAGCCAATTTGGCCAAACATCTCGAAAAAATTTCTATGTCAAAGAAGACCACAAACTATATTTCTTGACAGCGAGGCTAATAACTTTCTTCAAACTGTATATTTCAGGACCAAACTTAGCTAAGATCTATATTACCTTGTGTTCTATCGAATGGTTATGTCAGATTTCCTCTATCTCTCTTACTTTTTAATCTATATTCACTCTTACAGAGAGTCGCATAGCCAATTTGGCCAAACATCTCGAAAAATTTTCTATGTCAAAGAAGACCACAAACTATATTTCTTGACAGCGAGGCTAATAACTTTCTTCAAACTGTATATTTCAGGACCAAACTTAGCTAAGATGTATATTACCTTGTGTTCTATCGAATGGTTATTTCAGATTTCCTCTATCTCTCTTACTTTTTAATCTATATTCACTCTTACAGAGAGTCGCATAGCCAATTTGGCCAAACATCTCGAAAAATTTTCTATGTCAAAGAAGACTACAAACTATATTTCTTGACAGCGAGGCTAATAACTTTCTTCAAACTGTATGTTTAAGGACCAAACTTGGCTGAGATGTTCATTACCTTGTGTTCAATCGACTTTTTATTTCAGATGTCCTCTATCTGTCTTACTTTTTAATCTATATCCACTCTTACAGAGAGTCGCATAGCCAATTTGGCCAAAAATCTCTGAATTTGTTCTAAGTCAAAGAAGAGCACAAACTATATTTCTTGACAGCGAGGCTAATAACTTTCTCCAAACTGCATATTTCAGGACCAAACTTGGCTGAGATGTTCATTACCTTGTGTTCTATCGAATGGTTATTTCAGATTTCCTCTATCTCTCTTACTTTATAATCTATATTCACTCTTACAGAGAGTCGCATAGCCAATTTGGCCAAACATCTCGAAAAAATTTCTAAGTCAAAGAAGACCACAAACTATATTTCTTGACAGCGAGGCTAATAACATTCTTCAAACTGTATATTTCAGAACCAAACTTGGCTGAGATGTTCATTACCTTGTGTTCTATCGAATGGTTTTTTCAGATTTCCTCTATCTCTCTTACTTTATAATCTATATTCACTCTTACAGAGAGTCGCATAGCCAATTTGGCCAAAAATCTCTGAATTTGTTCTAAGTCAAAGAAGAGCACAAACTATATTTCTTGACAGCGAGGCTAATAACTTTCTTCAAACTGCATATTTCAGGACCAAACTTGGCTAAGATGTTCATTACCTTGTGTTCTATCGAATGGTTATTTCAGATTTCCTCTATCTCTCTTACTTTTTAATCTATATTCACTCTTACAGAGAGTCGCATAGCCAATTTGGCCAAACATCTCGAAAAAATTTCTATGTCAAAGAAGACCACAAACTATATTTCTTGACAGCGAGGCTAATAACTCTCTTCAAACTGTATATTTCAGGACCAAACTTAGCTAAGATGTATATTACCTTGTGTTCTATCGAATGGTTATTTCAGATTTCCTCTATCTCTCTTACTTTTTAATCTATATTCACTCTTACAGAGAGTCGCATAGCCAATTTGGCCAAACATCTCGAAAAATTTTCTATGTCAAAGAAGACCACAAACTATATTTCTTGACAGCGAGGCTAATAACTTTCTTCAAACTGTATATTTCAGGACCAAACTTAGCTAAGATGTATATTACCTTGTGTTCTATCGAATGGTTATTTCAGATTTCCTCTATCTCTCTTACTTTTTAATCTATATTCACTCTTACAGAGAGTCGCATAGCCAATTTGGCCAAACATCTCGAAAAATTTTCTATGTCAAAGAAGACCACAAACTATATTTCTTGACAGCGAGGCTAATAACTTTCTTCAAACTGTATGTTTAAGGACCAAACTTGGCTGAGATGTTCATTACCTTGTGTTCAATCGACTTTTTATTTCAGATGTCCTCTATCTGTCTTACTTTTTAATCTATATCCACTCTTACAGAGAGTCGCATAGCCAATTTGGCCAAAAATCTCTGAATTTGTTCTAAGTCAAAGAAGAGCACAAACTATATTTCTTGACAGCGAGGCTAATAACTTTCTCCAAACTGCATATTTCAGGACCAAACTTGGCTGAGATGTTCATTACCTTGTGTTCTATCGAATGGTTATTTCAGATTTCCTCTATCTCTCTTACTTTATAATCTATATTCACTCTTACAGAGAGTCGCATAGCCAATTTGGCCAAACATCTCGAAAAAATTTCTAAGTCAAAGAAGACCACAAACTATATTTCTTGACAGCGAGGCTAATAACATTCTTCAAACTGTATATTTCAGAACCAAACTTGGCTGAGATGTTCATTACCTTGTGTTCTATCGAATGGTTTTTTCAGATTTCCTCTATCTCTCTTACTTTATAATCTATATTCACTCTTACAGAGAGTCGCATAGCCAATTGGGCCAAACATCTCGAAAAAATGTCTAAGTCAAAGAAGACCACAAACTATATTTCTTGACAGCGAGGCTAATAACATTCTTCAAACTGTATATTTCAGAACCAAACTTGGCTGAGATGTTCATTACCTTGTGTTCAATCGACTTTTTATTTCAGATGTCCTCTATCTGTCTTACTTTTTAATCTATATCCACTCTTACAGAGAGTCGCATAGCCAATTTGGCCAAAAATCTCTGAATTTGTTCTAAGTCAAAGAAGAGCACAAACTATATTTCTTGACAGCGAAGCTAATAACTTTGTTCAAACTGTATATTTCAGGACCAAACTTGGCTAAGATGTTCATTACCTTGTGTTCTATCGAATGTTTCTTTCAGATTTCCTCTATCTCTGTTACTTTTTAATCTATATTCACTCTTACAGAGAGTCGCATAGCCAATTTGGCCAAAAATCTCTGAATTTGTTCTAAGTCAAAGAAGAGCACAAACTATATTTCTTGACAGCGAAGCTAATAACATTCTTCAAACTGTATATTTCAGAACCAAACTTGGCTGAGATGTTCATTACCTTGTGTTCTATCGACTTTTTATTTCAGATGTCCTCTATCTGTCTTACTTTTTAATCTATATTCACTCTTACAGAGAGTCGCATAGCCAATTTGGCCAAAAATCTCTGAATTTGTTCTAAGTCAAAGAAGAGCACAAACTATATTTCTTGACAGCGAAGCTAATAACTTTCTTCAAACTGTATATTTCAGGACCAAACTTGGCTAAGATGTTCATTACCTTGTGTTCTATGGAATGGTTTTTTCAGATGTCCTCTATCTCTCTTACTTTTTAATCTATATTCACTCTTACAGAGAGTCGCATAGCCAATTTGGCCAAAAATCTCTGAATTTGTTCTAAGTCAAAGAAGAGCACAAACTATATTTCTTGACAGCGAAGCTAATAACTTTCTTCAAACTGTATATTTCAGGACCAAACTTGGCTAAGATGTTCATTACCTTGTGTTCTATGGAATGGTTATTTCAGATGTCCTCTATCTCTCTTACTTTTTAATCTATATTCACTCTTACAGAGAGTCGCATAGCCAATTTGGCCAAAAATCTCTGAATTTGTTCTAAGTCAAAGAAGAGCACAAACTACATTTCTTGACAACGATGCTAATAACTTTCTTCAAACTGCATATTTCAGAACCAAACTTTGCTGAGATGTTCATTACCTTGTGTTCTATCGACTTTTTATTTCAGATGTCCTCTATCTGTCTTACTTTTTAATATATATTCACTCTTACAGAGAGTCGCATAGCCAATTTGGCCAAAAATCTCTGAATTTGTTCTAAGTCAAAGAAGACCACAAACTATATTTCTTGACAGCGAGGCTAATAACATTCTTCAAACTGTAGATTTCAGGACCAAACTTGGCTAAGATGTTCATTACCTTGTGTTCTATCGAATGGTTATTTCAGATTTCCTCTATCTCTGTTTCTTTTTAATCTATATTCACTCTTACAGAGAGTCGCATAGCCAATTTGGCCAAAAATCTCTGAATTTGTTCTAAGTCAAAGAAGAGCACAAACTATATTTCTTGACAGCGATGCTAATAACTTTCTTCAAACTGCATATTTCAGAACCAAACTTTGCTGAGATGTTCATTACCTTGTGTTCTATCGACTTTTTATTTCAGATGTCCTCTATCTGTCTTACTTTTTAATCTATATTCACTCTTACAGAGAGTCGCATAGCCAATTTGGCCAAAAATCTCGGACATGTTTCTAAGTCAAAGAAGACCACAAACTATATTTCTTGACAGCGATGCTAATAACTTTCTTCAAACTGCATATTTCAGAACCAAACTTTGCTGAGATGTTCATTACCTTGTGTTCAATCGACTTTTTATTTCAGATGTCCTCTATCTGTCTTACTTTTTAATCTATATTCACTCTTACAGAGAGTCGCATAGCCAATTTGGCCAAAAATCTCGGAAATGTTTCTAAGTCAAAGAAGACCACAAACTATATTTCTTGACAGCGAGGCTAATAACTTTCTTCAAACTGTATATTTCAGGACCAAACTTGGCTGAGATGTTCATTACCTTGTGTTCAATCGACTTTTTATTTCAGATGTCCTCTATCTGTCTTACTTTTTAATCTATATTCACTCTTACAGAGAGTCGCATAGCCAATTTGGCCAAAAATCTCTGAATTTGTTCTAAGTCAAAGAAGAGCACAAACTATATTTCTTGACAGCGAAGCTAATAACATTCTTCAAACTGTATATTTCAGGACCAAACTTGGCTAAGATGTTCATTACCTTGTGTTCTATCGAATGGTTTTTTTCAGATTTCCTCTATCTCTCTTACTTTATAATCTATATTCACTCTTACAGAGAGTCGCATAGCCAATTTGGCCAAAAATCTCTGAATTTGTTCTAAGTCAAAGAAGAGCACAAACTATATTTCTTGACAGCGAAGCTAATAACATTCTTCAAACTGTATATTTCAGAACCAAACTTGGCTGAGATGTTCATTACCTTGTGTTCAATCGACTATTTATTTCAGATGTCTCTATCTGTCTTACTTTTTAATCTATATTCACTCTTACAGAGAGTCGCATAGCCAATTTGGCCAAAAATCTCTGAATTTGTTCTAAGTCAAAGAAGAGCACAAACTATATTTCTTGACAGCGAAGCTAATAACTTTCTTCAAACTGTATATTTCAGGACCAAACTTGGCTAAGATGTTCATTACCTTGTGTTCTATCGAATGGTTATTTCAGATGTCCTCTAACTCTCTTACTTTTTAATCTATATTCACTCTTACAGAGAGTCGCATAGCCAATTTGGCCAAAAATCTCTGAATTTGTTCTAAGTCAAAGAAGAGCACAAACTATATTTCTTGACAGCGAAGTTAATAACTTTCTTCAAACTGTATATTTCAGGACCAAACTTGGCTAAGATGTTCATTACCTTGTGTTCTATCGAATGGTTATTTCAGATTTCCTCTATCTCTCTTACTTTATAATCTATATTCACTCTTACAGAGAGTCGCATAGCCAATTTGGCCAAACATCTCGAAAAATTTTCTATGTCAAAGAAGACCACACACTATATTTCTTGACAGCGAGGCTAATAACTTTCTTCAAACTGTATATTTAAGGACCAAACTTGGCTGAGATGTTCATTACCTTGTGTTCAATCGACTTTTTATTTCAGATGTCCTCTATCTGTCTTACTTTTTAATCTATATCCACTCTTACAGAGAGTCGCATAGCCAATTTGGCCAAAAATCTCTGAATATGTTCTAAGTCAAAGAAGAGCACAAACTATATTTCTTGACAGCGAAGCTAATAACTTTGTTCAAACTGTATATTTCAGGACCAAACTTGGCTAAGATGTTCATTACCTTGTGTTCTATCGAATGGTTCTTTCAGATTTCCTCTATCTCTCTTACTTTATAATCTATATTCACTCTTACAGAGAGTCGCATAGCCAATTTGGCCAAACATCTCGAAAAAATTTCTAAGTCAAAGAAGACCACAAACTATATTTCTTGACAGCGAGGCTAATAACATTCTTCAAACTGTAGATTTCAGAACCAAACTTGGCTGTGATGTTCATTATCTTGTGTTCTATCGACTGGTTATTTCAGATTTCCTCTATCTCTCTTACTTTTTAATCTATATTCACTCTTACAGAGAGTCGCATAGCCAATTTGGCCAACAATCTCGGAAATGTTTCTAAGTCAAAGAAGACCACAAACTATATTTCTTGACAGCGAGGCTAATAACATTCTTCAAACTGTATATTTCAGAACCAAACTTGGCTGAGATGTTCATTACCTTGTGTTCAATCGACTTTTTATTTCAGATGTCCTCTATCTGTCTTACTTTTTAATCTATATCCACTCTTACAGAGAGTCGCATAGCCAATTTGGCCAAAAATCTCTGAATATGTTCTAAGTCAAAGAAGAGCACAAACTATATTTCTTGACAGCGAAGCTAATAACTTTGTTCAAACTGTATATTTCAGGACCAAACTTGGCTAAGATGTTCATTACCTTGTGTTCTATCGAATGGTTATTTCAGATTTCCTCTATCTCTCTTACTTTTTAATCTATATTCACTCTTACAGAGAGTCGCATAGCCAATTTGGCCAAAAATCTCTGAATTTGTTCTAAGTCAAAGAAGAGCACAAACTATATTTCTTGACAGCGAAGTTAATAACTTTCTTCAAACTGTATATTTCAGGACCAAACTTGGCTAAGATGTCCATTACCTTGTGTTCTATCGAATGGTTATTTCAGATTTCCTCTATCTCTCTTACTTTATAATCTATATTCACTCTTACAGAGAGTCGCATAGCCAATTTGGCCAAACATCTCGAAAAAATTTCTAAGTCAAAGAAGACCACAAACTATATTTCTTGACAGCGAGGCTAATAACATTCTTCAAACTGTAGATTTCAGAACCAAACTTGGCTGTGATGTTCATTATCTTGTGTTCTATCGACTGGTTATTTCAGATTTCCTCTATCTCTCTTACTTTTTAATCTATATTCACTCTTACAGAGAGTCGCATAGCCAATTTGGCCAACAATCTCGGAAATGTTTCTAAGTCAAAGAAGACCACAAACTATATTTCTTGACAGCGAGGCTAATAACATTCTTCAAACTGTATATTTCAGAACCAAACTTGGCTGAGATGTTCATTACCTTGTGTTCAATCGACTTTTTATTTCAGATGTCCTCTATCTGTCTTACTTTTTAATCTATATCCACTCTTACAGAGAGTCGCATAGCCAATTTGGCCAAAAATCTCTGAATATGTTCTAAGTCAAAGAAGAGCACAAACTATATTTCTTGACAGCGAAGCTAATAACTTTGTTCAAACTGTATATTTCAGGACCAAACTTGGCTAAGATGTTCATTACCTTGTGTTCTATCGAATGGTTATTTCAGATTTCCTCTATCTCTCTTACTTTTTAATCTATATTCACTCTTACAGAGAGTCGCATAGCCAATTTGGCCAAAAATCTCTGAATTTGTTCTAAGTCAAAGAAGAGCACAAACTATATTTCTTGACAGCGAAGTTAATAACTTTCTTCAAACTGTATATTTCAGGACCAAACTTGGCTAAGATGTCCATTACCTTGTGTTCTATCGAATGTTTTTTTCAGATTTCCTCTATCTCTCTTACTTTATAATCTATATTCACTCTTACAGAGAGTCGCATAGCCAATTTGGCCAAACATCTCGAAAAAATTTCTAAGTCAAAGAAGACCACAAACTATATTTCTTGACAGCGAGGCTAATAACATTCTTCAAACTGTATATTTCAGAACCAAACTTGGCTGAGATGTTCATTACCTTGTGTTCAATCGACTTTTTATTTCAGATGTCCTCTATCTGTCTTACTTTTTAATCTATATCCACTCTTACAGAGAGTCGCATAGCCAATTTGGCCAAAAATCTCTGAATATGTTCTAAGTCAAAGAAGAGCACAAACTATATTTCTTGACAGCGAAGCTAATAACTTTGTTCAAACTGTATATTTCAGGACCAAACTTGGCTAAGATGTTCATTACCTTGTGTTCTATCGAATGGTTATTTCAGATTTCCTCTATCTCTCTTACTTTTTAATCTATATTCACTCTTACAGAGAGTCGCATAGCCAATTTGGCCAAACATCTCGAAAAAATTTCTAAGTCAAAGAAGACCACAAACTATATTTCTTGACAGCGAGGCTAATAACATTCTTCAAACTGTAGATTTCAGAACCAAACTTGGCTGTGATGTTCATTATCTTGTGTTCTATCGACTGGTTATTTCAGATTTCCTCTATCTCTCTTACTTTTTAATCTATATTCACTCTTACAGAGAGTCGCATAGCCAATTTGGCCAACAATCTCGGAAATGTTTCTAAGTCAAAGAAGACCACAAACTATATTTCTTGACAGCGAGGCTAATAACATTCTTCAAACTGTATATTTCAGAACCAAACTTGGCTGAGATGTTCATTACCTTGTGTTCAATCGACTTTTTATTTCAGATGTCCTCTATCTGTCTTACTTTTTAATCTATATCCACTCTTACAGAGAGTCGCATAGCCAATTTGGCCAAAAATCTCTGAATATGTTCTAAGTCAAAGAAGAGCACAAACTATATTTCTTGACAGCGAAGCTAATAACTTTGTTCAAACTGTATATTTCAGGACCAAACTTGGCTAAGATGTTCATTACCTTGTGTTCTATCGAATGGTTATTTCAGATTTCCTCTATCTCTCTTACTTTTTAATCTATATTCACTCTTACAGAGAGTCGCATAGCCAATTTGGCCAAAAATCTCTGAATTTGTTCTAAGTCAAAGAAGAGCACAAACTATATTTCTTGACAGCGAAGTTAATAACTTTCTTCAAACTGTATATTTCAGGACCAAACTTGGCTAAGATGTCCATTACCTTGTGTTCTATCGAATGGTTATTTCAGATTTCCTCTATCTCTCTTACTTTATAATCTATATTCACTCTTACAGAGAGTCGCATAGCCAATTTGGCCAAACATCTCGAAAAAATTTCTAAGTCAAAGAAGACCACAAACTATATTTCTTGACAGCGAGGCTAATAACATTCTTCAAACTGTAGATTTCAGAACCAAACTTGGCTGTGATGTTCATTATCTTGTGTTCTATCGACTGGTTATTTCAGATTTCCTCTATCTCTCTTACTTTTTAATCTATATTCACTCTTACAGAGAGTCGCATAGCCAATTTGGCCAACAATCTCGGAAATGTTTCTAAGTCAAAGAAGACCACAAACTATATTTCTTGACAGCGAGGCTAATAACATTCTTCAAACTGTATATTTCAGAACCAAACTTGGCTGAGATGTTCATTACCTTGTGTTCAATCGACTTTTTATTTCAGATGTCCTCTATCTGTCTTACTTTTTAATCTATATCCACTCTTACAGAGAGTCGCATAGCCAATTTGGCCAAAAATCTCTGAATATGTTCTAAGTCAAAGAAGAGCACAAACTATATTTCTTGACAGCGAAGCTAATAACTTTGTTCAAACTGTATATTTCAGGACCAAACTTGGCTAAGATGTTCATTACCTTGTGTTCTATCGAATGGTTATTTCAGATTTCCTCTATCTCTCTTACTTTTTAATCTATATTCACTCTTACAGAGAGTCGCATAGCCAATTTGGCCAAAAATCTCTGAATTTGTTCTAAGTCAAAGAAGAGCACAAACTATATTTCTTGACAGCGAAGTTAATAACTTTCTTCAAACTGTATATTTCAGGACCAAACTTGGCTAAGATGTCCATTACCTTGTGTTCTATCGAATTTTTTTTCAGATTTCCTCTATCTCTCTTACTTTATAATCTATATTCACTCTTACAGAGAGTCGCATAGCCAATTTGGCCAAACATCTCGAAAAAATTTCTAAGTCAAAGAAGACCACAAACTATATTTCTTGACAGCGAGGCTAATAACATTCTTCAAACTGTATATTTCAGAACCAAACTTGGCTGAGATGTTCATTACCTTGTGTTCAATCGACTTTTTATTTCAGATGTCCTCTATCTGTCTTACTTTTTAATCTATATCCACTCTTACAGAGAGTCGCATAGCCAATTTGGCCAAAAATCTCTGAATATGTTCTAAGTCAAAGAAGAGCACAAACTATATTTCTTGACAGCGAAGCTAATAACTTTGTTCAAACTGTATATTTCAGGACCAAACTTGGCTAAGATGTTCATTACCTTGTGTTCTATCGAATGGTTATTTCAGATTTCCTCTATCTCTCTTACTTTTTAATCTATATTCACTCTTACAGAGAGTCGCATAGCCAATTTGGCCAAACATCTCGAAAAAAATTCTAAGTCAAAGAAGACCACAAACTATATTTCTTGACAGCGAGGCTAATAACATTCTTCAAACTGTAGATTTCAGAACCAAACTTGGCTGTGATGTTCATTATCTTGTGTTCTATCGACTGGTTATTTCAGATTTCCTCTATCTCTCTTACTTTTTAATCTATATTCACTCTTACAGAGAGTCGCATAGCCAATTTGGCCAACAATCTCGGAAATGTTTCTAAGTCAAAGAAGACCACAAACTATATTTCTTGACAGCGAGGCTAATAACATTCTTCAAACTGTATATTTCAGAACCAAACTTGGCTGAGATGTTCATTACCTTGTGTTCAATCGACTTTTTATTTCAGATGTCCTCTATCTGTCTTACTTTTTAATCTATATCCACTCTTACAGAGAGTCGCATAGCCAATTTGGCCAAAAATCTCTGAATTTGTTCTAAGTCAAAGAAGACCACAAACTATATTTCTTGACAGCGAGGCTAATAACATTCTTCAAACTGTAGATTTCAGAACCAAACTTGGCTGTGATCTTCATTATCTTGTGTTCTATCGACTGGTTATTTCAGATTTCCTCTATCTCTCTTACTTTTTAATCTATATTCACTCTTACAGAGAGTCGCATAGCCAATTTGGCCAACAATCTCGGAAATGTTTCTAAGTCAAAGAAGACCACAAACTATATTTCTTGACAGCGAGGCTAATAACATTCTTCAAACTGTATATTTCAGAACCAAACTTGGCTGAGATGTTCATTACCTTGTGTTCAATCGACTTTTTATTTCAGATGTCCTCTATCTGTCTTACTTTTTAATCTATATCCACTCTTACAGAGAGTCGCATAGCCAATTTGGCCAAAAATCTCTGAATTTGTTCTAAGTCAAAGAAGAGCACAAACTATATTTCTTGACAGCGAAGCTAATAACTTTCTTCAAACTGTATATTTCAGGACCAAACTTGGCTAAGATGTTCATTACCTTGTGTTCTATCGAATGGTTATTTCAGATTTCCTCTATCTCTCTTACTTTTTAATCTATATTCACTCTTACAGAGAGTCGCATAGCCAATTTGGCCAAAAATCTCTGAATTTGTTCTAAGTCAAAGAAGAGCACAAACTATATTTCTTGACAGCGAAGTTAATAACTTTCTTCAAACTGTATATTTCAGGACCAAACTTGGCTAAGATGTCCATTACCTTGTGTTCTATCGAATGGTTATTTCAGATTTCCTCTATCTCTCTTACTTTATAATCTATATTCACTCTTACAGAGAGTCGCATAGCCAATTTGGCCAAACATCTCGAAAAAATTTCTAAGTCAAAGAAGACCACAAACTATATTTCTTGACAGCGAGGCTAATAACATTCTTCAAACTGTAGATTTCAGAACCAAACTTGGCTGTGATGTTCATTATCTTGTGTTCTATCGACTGGTTATTTCAGATTTCCTCTATCTCTCTTACTTTTTAATCTATATTCACTCTTACAGAGAGTCGCATAGCCAATTTGGCCAACAATCTCGGAAATGTTTCTAAGTCAAAGAAGACCACAAACTATATTTCTTGACAGCGAGGCTAATAACATTCTTCAAACTGTATATTTCAGAACCAAACTTGGCTGAGATGTTCATTACCTTGTGTTCAATCGACTTTTTATTTCAGATGTCCTCTATCTGTCTTACTTTTTAATCTATATCCACTCTTACAGAGAGTCGCATAGCCAATTTGGCCAAAAATCTCTGAATATGTTCTAAGTCAAAGAAGAGCACAAACTATATTTCTTGACAGCGAAGCTAATAACTTTGTTCAAACTGTATATTTCAGGACCAAACTTGGCTAAGATGTTCATTACCTTGTGTTCTATCGAATGGTTATTTCAGATTTCCTCTATCTCTCTTACTTTTTAATCTATATTCACTCTTACAGAGAGTCGCATAGCCAATTTGGCCAAAAATCTCTGAATTTGTTCTAAGTCAAAGAAGAGCACAAACTATATTTCTTGACAGCGAAGTTAATAACTTTCTTCAAACTGTATATTTCAGGACCAAACTTGGCTAAGATGTCCATTACCTTGTGTTCTATCGAATTTTTTTTCAGATTTCCTCTATCTCTCTTACTTTATAATCTATATTCACTCTTACAGAGAGTCGCATAGCCAATTTGGCCAAACATCTCGAAAAAATTTCTAAGTCAAAGAAGACCACAAACTATATTTCTTGACAGCGAGGCTAATAACATTCTTCAAACTGTATATTTCAGAACCAAACTTGGCTGAGATGTTCATTACCTTGTGTTCAATCGACTTTTTATTTCAGATGTCCTCTATCTGTCTTACTTTTTAATCTATATCCACTCTTACAGAGAGTCGCATAGCCAATTTGGCCAAAAATCTCTGAATATGTTCTAAGTCAAAGAAGAGCACAAACTATATTTCTTGACAGCGAAGCTAATAACTTTGTTCAAACTGTATATTTCAGGACCAAACTTGGCTAAGATGTTCATTACCTTGTGTTCTATCGAATGGTTATTTCAGATTTCCTCTATCTCTCTTACTTTTTAATCTATATTCACTCTTACAGAGAGTCGCATAGCCAATTTGGCCAAACATCTCGAAAAAATTTCTAAGTCAAAGAAGACCACAAACTATATTTCTTGACAGCGAGGCTAATAACATTCTTCAAACTGTATATTTCAGAACCAAACTTGGCTGAGATGTTCATTACCTTGTGTTCAATCGACTTTTTATTTCAGATGTCCTCTATCTGTCTTACTTTTTAATCTATATCCACTCTTACAGAGAGTCGCATAGCCAATTTGGCCAAACATCTCGAAAAAATTTCTAAGTCAAAGAAGACCACAAACTATATTTCTTGACAGCGAGGCTAATAACATTCTTCAAACTGTAGATTTCAGAACCAAACTTGGCTGTGATGTTCATTATCTTGTGTTCTATCGACTGGTTATTTCAGATTTCCTCTATCTCTCTTACTTTTTAATCTATATTCACTCTTACAGAGAGTCGCATAGCCAATTTGGCCAACAATCTCGGAAATGTTTCTAAGTCAAAGAAGACCACAAACTATATTTCTTGACAGCGAGGCTAATAACATTCTTCAAACTGTATATTTCAGAACCAAACTTGGCTGAGATGTTCATTACCTTGTGTTCAATCGACTTTTTATTTCAGATGTCCTCTATCTGTCTTACTTTTTAATCTATATCCACTCTTACAGAGAGTCGCATAGCCAATTTGGCCAAAAATCTCTGAATTTGTTCTAAGTCAAAGAAGACCACAAACTATATTTCTTGACAGCGAGGCTAATAACATTCTTCAAACTGTAGATTTCAGAACCAAACTTGGCTGTGATCTTCATTATCTTGTGTTCTATCGACTGGTTATTTCAGATTTCCTCTATCTCTCTTACTTTTTAATCTATATTCACTCTTACAGAGAGTCGCATAGCCAATTTGGCCAACAATCTCGGAAATGTTTCTAAGTCAAAGAAGACCACAAACTATATTTCTTGACAGCGAGGCTAATAACATTCTTCAAACTGTATATTTCAGAACCAAACTTGGCTGAGATGTTCATTACCTTGTGTTCAATCGACTTTTTATTTCAGATGTCCTCTATCTGTCTTACTTTTTAATCTATATCCACTCTTACAGAGAGTCGCATAGCCAATTTGGCCAAAAATCTCTGAATTTGTTCTAAGTCAAAGAAGAGCACAAACTATATTTCTTGACAGCGAAGTTAATAACTTTCTTCAAACTGTACATTTCAGGACCAAACTTGGCTAAGATGTTCATTACCTTGTGTTCTATCGAATGGTTATTTCAGATTTCCTCTATCTCTCTTACTTTATAATCTATATTCACTCTTACAGAGAGTCGCATAGCCAATTTGGCCAAACATCTCGAAACAATTTCTAAGTCAAAGAAGAGCACAAACTATATTTCTTGACAGCGAAGCTAATAACTTTGTTCAAACTGTATATTTCAGGACCAAACTTGGCTAAGATGTTCATTACCTTGTGTTCTATCGAATGGTTATTTCAGATTTCCTCTATCTCTCTTACTTTTTAATCTATATTCACTCTTACAGAGAGTCGCATAGCCAATTTGGCCAAAAATCTCTGAATTTGTTCTAAGTCAAAGAAGAGCACAAACTATATTTCTTGACAGCGAAGTTAATAACTTTCTTCAAACTGTACATTTCAGGACCAAACTTGGCTAAGATGTTCATTACCTTGTGTTCTATCGAATGGTTATTTCAGATTTCCTCTATCTCTCTTACTTTATAATCTATATTCACTCTTACAGAGATTCGCATAGCCAATTTGGCCAAACATCTCGAAAAATTTTCTAAGTCAAAGAAGACCACAAACTATATTTCTTGACAGCGAGGCTAATAACATTCTTCAAACTGTATATTTCAGAACCAAACTTGACTGAGATGTTCATTGCCTTGTGTTCTATCGAATGTTTTTTTCAGATTTCCTCTATCTCTCTTACTTTATAATCTATATTCACTCTTACAGAGAGTCGCATAGCCAATTTGGCCAAACATCTCGAAAAAAATTCTAAGTCAAAGAAGACCACAAACTATATTTCTTGACAGCGAGGCTAATAACATTCTTCAAACTGTATATTTCAGAACCAAACTTGGCTGAAATGTTCATTACCTTGTGTTCAATCGACTTTTTATTTCAGATTTCCTCTATCTGTCTTACTTTTTAATCTATATCCACTCTTACAGAGAGTCGCATAGCCAATTTGGCCAAACATCTCGAAACAATTTCTAAGTCAAAGAAGACCACAAACTATATTTCTTGACAGCGAGGCTAAAAACATTCTTCAAACTGTATATTTCAGAACCAAACTTGGCTGAGATGTTCATTACCTTGTGTTCAATCGACTTTTTATTTCAGATGTCCTCTATCTGTCTTACTTTTTAATCTATATCCACTCTTACAGAGAGTCGCATAGCCAATTTGGCCAAAAATCTCTGAATTTGTTCTAAGTCAAAGAAGAGCACAAACTATATTTCTTGACAGCGAAGCTAATAACTTTGTTCAAACTGTATATTTCAGGACCAAACTTGGCTAAGATGTTCATTACCTTGTGTTCTATCGAATGGTTATTTCAGATTTCCTCTATCTCTCTTACTTTTTAATCTATATTCACTCTTACAGAGAGTCGCATAGCCAATTTGGCCAAAAATCTCTGAATTTGTTCTAAGTCAAAGAAGAGCACAAACTATATTTCTTGACAGCGAAGTTAATAACTTTCTTCAAACTGTACATTTCAGGACCAAACTTGGCTAAGATGTTCATTACCTTGTGTTCTATCGAATGGTTATTTCAGATTTCCTCTATCTCTCTTACTTTATAATCTATATTCACTCTTACAGAGATTCGCATAGCCAATTTGGCCAAACATCTCGAAAAATTTTCTAAGTCAAAGAAGACCACAAACTATATTTCTTGACAGCGAGGCTAATAACATTCTTCAAACTGTATATTTCAGAACCAAACTTGACTGAGATGTTCATTGCCTTGTGTTCTATCGAATGTTTTTTTCAGATTTCCTCTATCTCTCTTACTTTATAATCTATATTCACTCTTACAGAGAGTCGCATAGCCAATTTGGCCAAACATCTCGAAAAAAATTCTAAGTCAAAGAAGACCACAAACTATATTTCTTGACAGCGAGGCTAATAACATTCTTCAAACTGTATATTTCAGAACCAAACTTGGCTGAAATGTTCATTACCTTGTGTTCAATCGACTTTTTATTTCAGATTTCCTCTATCTGTCTTACTTTTTAATCTATATCCACTCTTACAGAGAGTCGCATAGCCAATTTGGCCAAAAATCTCTGAATATGTTCTAAGTCAAAGAAGAGCACAAACTATATTTCTTGACAGCGAAGCTAATAACTTTGTTCAAACTGTATATTTCAGGACCAAACTTGGCTAAGATGTTCATTACCTTGTGTTCTATCGAATGGTTATTTCAGATTTCCTCTATCTCTCTTACTTTTTAATCTATATTCACTCTTACAGAGAGTCGCATAGCCAATTTGGCCAAAAATCTCTGAATTTGTTCTAAGTCAAAGAAGAGCACAAACTATATTTCTTGACAGCGAAGTTAATAACTTTGTTCAAACTGTACATTTCAGGACCAAACTTGGCTGTGATGTTCATTACCTTGTGTTCTATCGAATGGTTATTTCAGATTTCCTCTATCTCTCTTACTTTATAATCTATATTCACTCTTACAGAGAGTCGCATAGCCAATTTGGCCAAACATCTCGAAACAATTTCTAAGTCAAAGAAGACCACAAACTATATTTCTTGACAGCGAGGCTAATAACATTCTTCAAACTGTATATTTCAGAACCAAACTTGGCTGAGATGTTCATTACCTTGTGTTCAATCGACTTTTTATTTCAGATGTCCTCTATCTGTCTTACTTTTTAATCTATATCCACTCTTACAGAGAGTCGCATAGCCAATTTGGCCAAAAATCTCTGAATTTGTTCTAAGTCAAAGAAGAGCACAAACTATATTTCTTGACAGCGAAGCTAATAACTTTGTTCAAACTGTATATTTCAGGACCAAACTTGGCTAAGATGTTCATTACCTTGTGTTCTATCGAATGGTTATTTCAGATTTCCTCTATCTCTCTTACTTTTTAATCTATATTCACTCTTACAGAGAGTCGCATAGCCAATTTGGCCAAAAATCTCTGAATTTGTTCTAAGTCAAAGAAGAGCACAAACTATATTTCTTGACAGCGAAGTTAATAACTTTCTTCAAACTGTACATTTCAGGACCAAACTTGGCTAAGATGTTCATTACCTTGTGTTCTATCGAATGGTTATTTCAGATTTCCTCTATCTCTCTTACTTTATAATCTATATTCACTCTTACAGAGATTCGCATAGCCAATTTGGCCAAACATCTCGAAAAATTTTCTAAGTCAAAGAAGACCACAAACTATATTTCTTGACAGCGAAGCTAATAACATTCTTCAAACTGTATATTTCAGAACCAAACTTGACTGAGATGTTCATTGCCTTGTGTTCTATCGAATGTTTTTTTCAGATTTCCTCTATCTCTCTTACTTTATAATCTATATTCACTCTTACAGAGAGTCGCATAGCCAATTTGGCCAAACATCTCGAAAAAAATTCTAAGTCAAAGAAGACCACAAACTATATTTCTTGACAGCGAGGCTAATAACATTCTTCAAACTGTATATTTCAGAACCAAACTTGGCTGAGATGTTCATTACCTTGTGTTCAATCGACTTTTTATTTCAGATTTCCTCTATCTGTCTTACTTTTTAATCTATATCCACTCTTACAGAGAGTCGCATAGCCAATTTGGCCAAAAATCTCTGAATATGTTCTAAGTCAAAGAAGAGCACAAACTATATTTCTTGACAGCGAAGCTAATAACTTTGTTCAAACTGTATATTTCAGGACCAAACTTGGCTAAGATGTTCATTACCTTGTGTTCTATCGAATGGTTATTTCAGATTTCCTCTATCTCTCTTACTTTTTAATCTATATTCACTCTTACAGAGAGTCGCATAGCCAATTTGGCCAAAAATCTCTGAATTTGTTCTAAGTCAAAGAAGAGCACAAACTATATTTCTTGACAGCGAAGTTAATAACTTTCTTCAAACTGTACATTTCAGGACCAAACTTGGCTGTGATGTTCATTACCTTGTGTTCTATCGACTGGTTATTTCAGATTTCCTCTATCTCTCTTACTTTATAATCTATATTCACTCTTACAGAGAGTCGCATAGCCAATTTGGCCAAACATCTCGAAAAAATTTCTAAGTCAAAGAAGAGCACAAACTATATTTCTTGACAGCGAGGCTAATAACATTCTTCAAACTGTAGATTTCAGAACCAAACTTGGCTGTGATGTTCATTACCTTGTGTTCTATCGAATGGTTATTTCAGATTTCCTCTATCTCTCTTACTTTATAATCTATATTCACTCTTACAGAGAGTCGCATAGCGAATTTGGCCAAACATCTCTGAATTTGTTCTAAGTTAAAGAAGAGCACAAACTATATTTCTTGACAGCGAAGTTAATAACTTTCTTCAAACTGTATATTTCAGGACCAAACTTGGCTAAGATATTCATTACCTTGTGTTCTATCGAATGGTTATTTCAGATTTCCTCTATCTCTCTTACTTTATAATCTATATTCTCTCTTACAGAGAGTCGCATAGCCAATTTGGCCAAACATCTCGAAAATGTTTCTAAGTCAAAGAAGAGCACAAACTATATTTCTTGACAGCGAGGCTAATAACATTCTTCAAACTGTAGATTTCAGAACCAAACTTGGCTGTGATGTTCATTACCTTGTGTTCTATCGACTGGTTATTTCAGATTTCCTCTATCTGTCTTACTTTATAATCTATATTCTCTCTTACAGAGAGTCGCATAGCCAATTTGGCCAAACATCTCTGAATTTGTTCTAAGTCAAAGAAGAGCACAAACTATATTTCTTGACAGCGAGGCTAATAACTTTCTTCAAACTGTATATTTCAGGACCAAACTTGGCTGAGATGTTCATTACCTTGTGTTCTATCGAATGGTTATTTCAGATTTCCTCTATCTCTCTTACTTTTTAATCTATATTCACTCTTACAGAGAGTCGCATAGCCAATTTGGCCAAACATCTCGAAAAAAATTCTAAGTCAAAGAAGACCACAAACTATATTTCTTGACAGCGAGGCTAATAACATTCTTCAAACTGTATATTTCAGAACCAAACTTGGCGGAGATGTTCATTACCTTGTGTTCAATCGACTTTTTATTTCAGATGTCCTCTATCTGTCTTACTTTTTAATCTATATTCACTCTTACAGAGAGTCGCATAGCCAATTTGGCCAAAAATCTCTGAATTTGTTCTAAGTCAAAGAAGAGCACAAACTATATATCTTGACAGCGAAGTTAATAACTTTCTTCAAACTGTACATTTCAGGACCAAACTTGGCTAAGATGTTCATTACCTTGTGTTCTATCGAATGGTTATTTCAGATTTCCTCTATCTGTCTTACTTTATAATCTATATTCACTCTTACAGAGAGTCGCATAGCCAATTTGGCCAAAAATCTCGGAAATGTTTCTAAGTCAAAGAAGAGCACAAACTATATTTCTTGACAGCGAAGTTAATAACTTTCTTCAAACTGTACATTTCAGGACCAAACTTGGCTAAGATGTTCATTACCTTGTGTTCTATCGAATGGTTATTTCAGATTTCCTCTATCTCTCTTACTTTATAATCTATATTCACTCTTACAGAGAGTCGCATAGCCAATTTGGCCAAACATCTCGAAACAATTTCTAAGTCAAAGAAGACCACAAACTATATTTCTTGACAGCGAGGCTAATAACATTCTTCAAACTGTATATTTCAGAACCAAACTTGGCTGAGATGTTCATTACCTTGTGTTCTATCGAATGGTTATTTCAGATTTCCTCTATCTCTCTTACTTTATAATCTATATTCTCTCTTACAGAGAGTCGCATAGCCAATTTGGCCAAACATCTCGAAAAATTTTCTAAGTCAAAGAAGAGCACAAACTATATTTCTTGACAGCGAAGTTAATAACTTTGTTCAAACTGTATATTTCAGGACCAAACTTGGCTAAGATGTTCATTACCTTGTGTTCTATCGAATGGTTATTTCAGATTTCCTCTATCTCTCTTACTTTATAATCTATATTCTCTCTTACAGAGAGTCGCATAGCCAATTTGGCCAAACATCTCGAAAGATTTTCTAAGTCAAAGAAGAGCACAAACTATATTTCTTGACAGCGAAGTTAATAACTTTGTTCAAACTGTATATTTCAGGACCAAACTTGGCTAAGATGTTCATTACCTTGTGTTCTATCGAATGGTTATTTCAGATTTCCTCTATCTCTCTTACTTTATAATCTATATTCACTCTTACAGAGAGTCGCATAGCCAATTTGGCCAAAAATCTCGGAAATGTTTCTAAGTCAAAGAAGAGCACAAACTATATTTCTTGACAGCGAAGTTAATAACTTTCTTCAAACTGTACATTTCAGGACCAAACTTGGCTAAGATGTTCATTACCTTGTGTTCTATCGAATGGTTATTTCAGATTTCCTCTATCTCTCTTACTTTATAATCTATATTCACTCTTACAGAGAGTCGCATAGCCAATTTGGCCAAACATCTCGAAACAATTTCTAAGTCAAAGAAGACCACAAACTATATTTCTTGACAGCGAGGCTAATAACATTCTTCAAACTGTATATTTCAGAACCAAACTTGGCTGAGATGTTCATTACCTTGTGTTCTATCGAATGGTTATTTCAGATTTCCTCTATCTCTCTTACTTTATAATCTATATTCTCTCTTACAGAGAGTCGCATAGCCAATTTGGCCAAACATCTCGAAAATTTTTCTAAGTCAAAGAAGAGCACAAACTATATTTCTTGACAGCGAAGTTAATAACTTTGTTCAAACTGTATATTTCAGGACCAAACTTGGCTAAGATGTTCATTACCTTGTGTTCTATCGAATGGTTATTTCAGATTTCCTCTATCTCTCTTACTTTATAATCTATATTCTCTCTTACAGAGAGTCGCATAGCCAATTTGGCCAAACATCTCGAAAGATTTTCTAAGTCAAAGAAGAGCACAAACTATATTTCTTGACAGCGAAGTTAATAACTTTGTTCAAACTGTATATTTCAGGACCAAACTTGGCTAAGATGTTCATTACCTTGTGTTCTATCGAATGGTTATTTCAGATTTCCTCTATCTCTCTTACTTTATAATCTATATTCACTCTTACAGAGATTCGCATAGCCAATTTGGCCAAACATCTCGAAAAAAATTCTAAGTCAAAGAAGACCACAAACTATATTTCTTGACAGCGAGGCTAATAACATTCTTCAAACTGTATATTTCAGAACCAAACTTGGCTGAGATGTTCATTACCTTGTGTTCAATCGACTTTTTATTTCAGATTTCCTCTATCTGTCTTACTTTTTAATCTATATTCACTCTTACAGAGAGTCGCATAGCCAATTTGGCCAAAAATCTCTGAATTTGTTCTAAGTCAAAGAAGAGCACAAACTATATTTCTTGACAGCGAAGTTAATAACTTTCTTCAAACTGTACATTTCAGGACCAAACTTGGCTAAGATGTTCATTACCTTGTATTCTATCGAATGGTTATTTCAGATTTCCTCTATCTCTCTTACTTTATAATCTATATTCACTCTTACAGAGAGTCGCATAGCCAATTTGGCCAAAAATCTCGGAAATGTTTCTAAGTCAAAGAAGAGCACAAACTATATTTCTTGACAGCGAAGTTAATAACTTTCTTCAAACTGTACATTTCAGGACCAAACTTGGCTAAGATGTTCATTACCTTGTGTTCTATCGAATGGTTATTTCAGATTTCCTCTATCTCTCTTACTTTATAATCTATATTCACTCTTACAGAGATTCGCATAGCCAATTTGGCCAAACAACTCGAAAAAAATTCTAAGTCAAAGAAGACCACAAACTATATTTCTTGACAGCGAGGCTAATAACATTCTTCAAACTGTATATTTCAGAACCAAACTTGGCTGAGATGTTCATTACCTTGTGTTCAATCGACTTTTTATTTCAGATTTCCTCTATCTGTCTTACTTTTTAATCTATATTCACTCTTACAGAGAGTCGCATAGCCAATTTGGCCAAAAATCTCTGAATTTGTTCTAAGTCAAAGAAGAGCACAAACTATATTTCTTGACAGCGAAGTTAATAACTTTCTTCAAACTGTACATTTCAGGACCAAACTTGGCTAAGATGTTCATTACCTTGTATTCTATCGAATGGTTATTTCAGATTTCCTCTATCTCTCTTACTTTATAATCTATATTCACTCTTACAGAGATTCGCATAGCCAATTTGGCCAAAAATCTCGGAAATGTTTCTAAGTCAAAGAAGAGCACAAACTATATTTCTTGACAGCGAAGTTAATAACTTTCTTCAAACTGTACATTTCAGGACCAAACTTGGCTAAGATGTTCATTACCTTGTGTTCTATCGAATGGTTATTTCAGATTTCCTCTATCTGTCTTACTTTATAATCTATATTCACTCTTACAGAGAGTCGCATAGCCAATTTGGCCAAAAATCTCTGAATTTGTTCTAAGTCAAAGAAGAGCACAAACTATATATCTTGACAGCGAAGTTAATAACTTTCTTCAAACTGTACATTTCAGGACCAAACTTGGCTAAGATGTTCATTACCTTGTGTTCTATCGAATGGTTATTTCAGATTTCCTCTATCTCTCTTACTTTATAATCTATATTCACTCTTACAGAGAGTCGCATAGCCAATTTGGCCAAACATCTCGAAACAATTTCTAAGTCAAAGAAGACCACAAACTATATTTCTTGACAGCGAGGCTAATAACATTCTTCAAACTGTATATTTCAGAACCAAACTTGGCTGAGATGTTCATTACCTTGTGTTCTATCGAATGGTTATTTCAGATTTCCTCTATCTCTCTTACTTTATAATCTATATTCTCTCTTACAGAGAGTCGCATAGCCAATTTGGCCAAACATCTCGAAAAATTTTCTAAGTCAAAGAAGAGCACAAACTATATTTCTTGACAGCGAAGTTAATAACTTTGTTCAAACTGTATATTTCAGGACCAAACTTGGCTAAGATGTTCATTACCTTGTGTTCTATCGAATGGTTATTTCAGATTTCCTCTATCTCTCTTACTTTATAATCTATATTCTCTCTTACAGAGAGTCGCATAGCCAATTTGGCCAAACATCTCGAAAGATTTTCTAAGTCAAAGAAGAGCACAAACTATATTTCTTGACAGCGAAGTTAATAACTTTGTTCAAACTGTATATTTCAGGACCAAACTTGGCTAAGATGTTCATTACCTTGTGTTCTATCGAATGGTTATTTCAGATTTCCTCTATCTCTCTTACTTTATAATCTATATTCACTCTTACAGAGATTCGCATAGCCAATTTGGCCAAACATCTCGAAAAAAATTCTAAGTCAAAGAAGACCACAAACTATATTTCTTGACAGCGAGGCTAATAACATTCTTCAAACTGTATATTTCAGAACCAAACTTGGCTGAGATGTTCATTACCTTGTGTTCAATCGACTTTTTATTTCAGATTTCCTCTATCTGTCTTACTTTTTAATCTATATTCACTCTTACAGAGAGTCGCATAGCCAATTTGGCCAAAAATCTCTGAATTTGTTCTAAGTCAAAGAAGAGCACAAACTATATTTCTTGACAGCGAAGTTAATAACTTTCTTCAAACTGTACATTTCAGGACCAAACTTGGCTAAGATGTTCATTACCTTGTATTCTATCGAATGGTTATTTCAGATTTCCTCTATCTCTCTTACTTTATAATCTATATTCACTCTTACAGAGAGTCGCATAGCCAATTTGGCCAAAAATCTCGGAAATGTTTCTAAGTCAAAGAAGAGCACAAACTATATTTCTTGACAGCGAAGTTAATAACTTTCTTCAAACTGTACATTTCAGGACCAAACTTGGCTAAGATGTTCATTACCTTGTGTTCTATCGAATGGTTATTTCAGATTTCCTCTATCTCTCTTACTTTATAATCTATATTCACTCTTACAGAGATTCGCATAGCCAATTTGGCCAAACAACTCGAAAAAAATTCTAAGTCAAAGAAGACCACAAACTATATTTCTTGACAGCGAGGCTAATAACATTCTTCAAACTGTATATTTCAGAACCAAACTTGGCTGAGATGTTCATTACCTTGTGTTCAATCGACTTTTTATTTCAGATTTCCTCTATCTGTCTTACTTTTTAATCTATATTCACTCTTACAGAGAGTCGCATAGCCAATTTGGCCAAAAATCTCTGAATTTGTTCTAAGTCAAAGAAGAGCACAAACTATATTTCTTGACAGCGAAGTTAATAACTTTCTTCAAACTGTACATTTCAGGACCAAACTTGGCTAAGATGTTCATTACCTTGTATTCTATCGAATGGTTATTTCAGATTTCCTCTATCTCTCTTACTTTATAATCTATATTCACTCTTACAGAGAGTCGCATAGCCAATTTGGCCAAAAATCTCGGAAATGTTTCTAAGTCAAAGAAGAGCACAAACTATATTTCTTGACAGCGAAGTTAATAACTTTCTTCAAACTGTACATTTCAGGACCAAACTTGGCTAAGATGTTCATTACCTTGTGTTCTATCGAATGGTTATTTCAGATTTCCTCTATCTCTCTTACTTTATAATCTATATTCACTCTTACAGAGAGTCGCATAGCCAATTTGGCCAAACATCTCGAAACAATTTCTAAGTCAAAGAAGACCACAAACTATATTTCTTGACAGCGAGGCTAATAACATTCTTCAAACTGTATATTTCAGAACCAAACTTGGCTGAGATGTTCATTACCTTGTGTTCTATCGAATGGTTATTTCAGATTTCCTCTATCTCTCTTACTTTATAATCTATATTCTCTCTTACAGAGAGTCGCATAGCCAATTTGGCCAAACATCTCGAAAAATTTTCTAAGTCAAAGAAGAGCACAAACTATATTTCTTGACAGCGAAGTTAATAACTTTGTTCAAACTGTATATTTCAGGACCAAACTTGGCTAAGATGTTCATTACCTTGTGTTCTATCGAATGGTTATTTCAGATTTCCTCTATCTCTCTTACTTTATAATCTATATTCTCTCTTACAGAGAGTCGCATAGCCAATTTGGCCAAACATCTCGAAAGATTTTCTAAGTCAAAGAAGAGCACAAACTATATTTCTTGACAGCGAAGTTAATAACTTTGTTCAAACTGTATATTTCAGGACCAAACTTGGCTAAGATGTTCATTACCTTGTGTTCTATCGAATGGTTATTTCAGATTTCCTCTATCTCTCTTACTTTATAATCTATATTCACTCTTACAGAGATTCGCATAGCCAATTTGGCCAAACAACTCGAAAAAAATTCTAAGTCAAAGAAGACCACAAACTATATTTCTTGACAGCGAGGCTAATAACATTCTTCAAACTGTATATTTCAGAACCAAACTTGGCTGAGATGTTCATTACCTTGTGTTCAATCGACTTTTTATTTCAGATTTCCTCTATCTGTCTTACTTTTTAATCTATATTCACTCTTACAGAGAGTCGCATAGCCAATTTGGCCAAAAATCTCTGAATTTGTTCTAAGTCAAAGAAGAGCACAAACTATATTTCTTGACAGCGAAGTTAATAACTTTCTTCAAACTGTACATTTCAGGACCAAACTTGGCTAAGATGTTCATTACCTTGTATTCTATCGAATGGTTATTTCAGATTTCCTCTATCTCTCTTACTTTATAATCTATATTCACTCTTACAGAGAGTCGCATAGCCAATTTGGCCAAAAATCTCGGAAATGTTTCTAAGTCAAAGAAGAGCACAAACTATATTTCTTGACAGCGAAGTTAATAACTTTCTTCAAACTGTACATTTCAGGACCAAACTTGGCTAAGATGTTCATTACCTTGTGTTCTATCGAATGGTTATTTCAGATTTCCTCTATCTCTCTTACTTTATAATCTATATTCACTCTTACAGAGAGTCGCATAGCCAATTTGGCCAAACATCTCGAAACAATTTCTAAGTCAAAGAAGACCACAAACTATATTTCTTGACAGCGAGGCTAATAACATTCTTCAAACTGTATATTTCAGAACCAAACTTGGCTGAGATGTTCATTACCTTGTGTTCTATCGAATGGTTATTTCAGATTTCCTCTATCTCTCTTACTTTATAATCTATATTCTCTCTTACAGAGAGTCGCATAGCCAATTTGGCCAAACATCTCGAAAAATTTTCTAAGTCAAAGAAGAGCACAAACTATATTTCTTGACAGCGAAGTTAATAACTTTGTTCAAACTGTATATTTCAGGACCAAACTTGGCTAAGATGTTCATTACCTTGTGTTCTATCGAATGGTTATTTCAGATTTCCTCTATCTCTCTTACTTTATAATCTATATTCTCTCTTACAGAGAGTCGCATAGCCAATTTGGCCAAACATCTCGAAAGATTTTCTAAGTCAAAGAAGAGCACAAACTATATTTCTTGACAGCGAAGTTAATAACTTTGTTCAAACTGTATATTTCAGGACCAAACTTGGCTAAGATGTTCATTACCTTGTGTTCTATCGAATGGTTATTTCAGATTTCCTCTATCTCTCTTACTTTATAATCTATATTCACTCTTACAGAGATTCGCATAGCCAATTTGGCCAAACATCTCGAAAAAAATTCTAAGTCAAAGAAGACCACAAACTATATTTCTTGACAGCGAGGCTAATAACATTCTTCAAACTGTATATTTCAGAACCAAACTTGGCTGAGATGTTCATTACCTTGTGTTCAATCGACTTTTTATTTCAGATTTCCTCTATCTGTCTTACTTTTTAATCTATATTCACTCTTACAGAGAGTCGCATAGCCAATTTGGCCAAAAATCTCTGAATTTGTTCTAAGTCAAAGAAGAGCACAAACTATATTTCTTGACAGCGAAGTTAATAACTTTCTTCAAACTGTACATTTCAGGACCAAACTTGGCTAAGATGTTCATTACCTTGTATTCTATCGAATGGTTATTTCAGATTTCCTCTATCTCTCTTACTTTATAATCTATATTCACTCTTACAGAGAGTCGCATAGCCAATTTGGCCAAAAATCTCGGAAATGTTTCTAAGTCAAAGAAGAGCACAAACTATATTTCTTGACAGCGAAGTTAATAACTTTCTTCAAACTGTACATTTCAGGACCAAACTTGGCTAAGATGTTCATTACCTTGTGTTCTATCGAATGGTTATTTCAGATTTCCTCTATCTCTCTTACTTTATAATCTATATTCACTCTTACAGAGATTCGCATAGCCAATTTGGCCAAACAACTCGAAAAAAATTCTAAGTCAAAGAAGACCACAAACTATATTTCTTGACAGCGAGGCTAATAACATTCTTCAAACTGTATATTTCAGAACCAAACTTGGCTGAGATGTTCATTACCTTGTGTTCAATCGACTTTTTATTTCAGATTTCCTCTATCTGTCTTACTTTTTAATCTATATTCACTCTTACAGAGAGTCGCATAGCCAATTTGGCCAAAAATCTCTGAATTTGTTCTAAGTCAAAGAAGAGCACAAACTATATTTCTTGACAGCGAAGTTAATAACTTTCTTCAAACTGTACATTTCAGGACCAAACTTGGCTAAGATGTTCATTACCTTGTATTCTATCGAATGGTTATTTCAGATTTCCTCTATCTCTCTTACTTTATAATCTATATTCACTCTTACAGAGAGTCGCATAGCCAATTTGGCCAAACATCTCGAAAAAATTTCTAAGTCAAAGAAGACCACAAACTATATTTCTTGACAGCGAGGCTAATAACATTCTTCAAACTGTATATTTCAGAACCAAACTTGGCTGAGATGTTCATTACCTTGTGTTCTATCGAATGGTTATTTCAGATTTCCTCTATCTCTCTTACTTTATAATCTATATTCTCTCTTACAGAGAGTCGCATAGCCAATTTGGCCAAACATCTCGAAAAAATTTCTAAGTCAAAGAAGACCACAAACTATATTTCTTGACAGCGAGGCTAATAACATTCTTCAAACTGTATATTTCAGAACCAAACTTGGCTGAGATGTTCATTACCTTGTGTTCTATCGAATGGTTATTTCAGATTTCCTCTATCTCTCTTACTTTATAATCTATATTCTCTCTTACAGAGAGTCGCATAGCCAATTTGGCCAAACATCTCGAAAAATTTTCTAAGTCAAAGAAGAGCACAAACTATATTTCTTGACAGCGAAGTTAATAACTTTCTTCAAACTGTATATTTCAGGACCAAACTTGGCTAAGATGTTCATTACCTTGTGTTCTATCGAATGGTTATTTCAGATTTCCTCTATCTCTCTTACTTTATAATCTATATTCACTCTTACAGAGAGTCGCATAGCCAATTTGGCCAAACATCTCGAAAAATTTTCTAAGTCAAAGAAGACCACAAACTATATTTCTTGACAGCGAGGCTAATAACTTTCTTCAAACTGTATATTTCAGAACCAAACTTGGCTGAGATGTTCATTACCTTGTGTTCAATCGACTTTTTATTTCAGATGTCCTCTATCTGTCTTACTTTTTAATCTATATTCACTCTTACAGAGAGTGGCATAGCCAATTTGGCCAAAAATCTCTGAATTTGTTCTAAGTCAAAGAAGAGCACAAACTATATTTTTTGACAGCGAAGCTAATAACTTTCTTCAAACTGTACATTTCAGGACCAAACTTGGCTAAGATGTTCATTACCTTGTGTTCTATCTAATGGTTATTTCAGATTTCCTCTATCTCTCTTACTTTATAATCTATATTCTCTCTTACAGAGAGTCGCATAGCCAATTTGGCCAAACATCTCGAAATATTTTCTAAGTCAAAGAAGAGCACAAACTATATTTCTTGACAGCGAAGTTAATAACTTTGTTCAAACTGTATATTTCAGGACCAAACTTGGCTAAGATGTTCATTACCTTGTGTTCTATCGAATGGTTATTTCAGATTTCCTCTATCTCTCTTACTTTATAATCTATATTCACTCTTACAGAGAGTCGCATAGCCAATTTGGCCAAAAATCTCGGAAATGTTTCTAAGTCAAAGAAGAGCACAAACTATATTTCTTGACAGCGAAGTTAATAACTTTCTTCAAACTGTACATTTCAGGACCAAACTTGGCTAAGATGTTCATTACCTTGTATTCTATCGAATGGTTATTTCAGATTTCCTCTATCTCTCTTACTTTATAATCTATATTCACTCTTACAGAGAGTCGCATAGCCAATTTGGCCAAAAATCTCGGAAATGTTTCTAAGTCAAAGAAGAGCACAAACTATATTTCTTGACAGCGAAGTTAATAACTTTCTTCAAACTGTACATTTCAGGACCAAACTTGGCTAAGATGTTCATTACCTTGTGTTCTATCGAATGGTTATTTCAGATTTCCTCTATCTCTCTTACTTTATAATCTATATTCACTCTTACAGAGAGTCGCATAGCCAATTTGGCCAAACATCTCGAAACAATTTCTAAGTCAAAGAAGACCACAAACTATATTTCTTGACAGCGAGGCTAATAACAATCTTCAAACTGTATATTTCAGAACCAAACTTGGCTGAGATGTTCATTACCTTGTGTTCTATCGAATGGTTATTTCAGATTTCCTCTATCTCTCTTACTTTATAATCTATATTCTCTCTTACAGAGAGTCGCATAGCCAATTTGGCCAAACATCTCGAAAAATTTTCTAAGTCAAAGAAGAGCACAAACTATATTTCTTGACAGCGAAGTTAATAACTTTGTTCAAACTGTATATTTCAGGACCAAACTTGGCTAAGATGTTCATTACCTTGTGTTCTATCGAATGGTTATTTCAGATTTCCTCTATCTCTCTTACTTTATAATCTATATTCACTCTTACAGAGAGTCGCATAGCCAATTTGGCCAAACATCTCGAAAAAATTTCTAAGTCAAAGAAGACCACAAACTATATTTCTTGACAGCGAGGCTAATAACATTCTTCAAACTGTATATTTCAGAACCAAACTTGGCTGAGATGTTCATTACCTTGTGTTCTATCGAATGGTTATTTCAGATTTCCTCTATCTCTCTTACTTTATAATCTATATTCTCTCTTACAGAGAGTCGCATAGCCAATTTGGCCAAACATCTCGAAAAAATTTCTAAGTCAAAGAAGACCACAAACTATATTTCTTGACAGCGAGGCTAATAACATTCTTCAAACTGTATATTTCAGAACCAAACTTGGCTGAGATGTTCATTACCTTGTGTTCTATCGAATGGTTATTTCAGATTTCCTCTATCTCTCTTACTTTATAATCTATATTCTCTCTTACAGAGAGTCGCATAGCCAATTTGGCCAAACATCTCGAAAAATTTTCTAAGTCAAAGAAGAGCACAAACTATATTTCTTGACAGCGAAGTTAATAACTTTGTTCAAACTGTATATTTCAGGACCAAACTTGGCTAAGATGTTCATTACCTTGTGTTCTATCGAATGGTTATTTCAGATTTCCTCTATCTCTCTTACTTTATAATCTATATTCACTCTTACAGAGAGTCGCATAGCCAATTTGGCCAAACATCTCGAAAAATTTTCTAAGTCAAAGAAGACCACAAACTATATTTCTTGACAGCGAGGCTAATAACTTTCTTCAAACTGTATATTTCAGAACCAAACTTGGCTGAGATGTTCATTACCTTGTGTTCAATCGACTTTTTATTTCAGATGTCCTCTATCTGTCTTACTTTTTAATCTATATTCACTCTTACAGAGAGTGGCATAGCCAATTTGGCCAAAAATCTCTGAATTTGTTCTAAGTCAAAGAAGAGCACAAACTATATTTTTTGACAGCGAAGCTAATAACTTTCTTCAAACTGTACATTTCAGGACCAAACTTGGCTAAGATGTTCATTACCTTGTGTTCTATCTAATGGTTATTTCAGATTTCCTCTATCTCTCTTACTTTATAATCTATTTTCTCTCTTACAGAGAGTCGCATAGCCAATTTGGCCAAACATCTCGAAATATTTTCTAAGTCAAAGAAGAGCACAAACTATATTTCTTGACAGCGAAGTTAATAACTTTGTTCAAACTGTATATTTCAGGACCAAACTTGGCTAAGATGTTCATTACCTTGTGTTCTATCGAATGGTTATTTCAGATTTCCTCTATCTCTCTTACTTTATAATCTATATTCACTCTTACAGAGAGTCGCATAGCCAATTTGGCCAAAAATCTCGGAAATGTTTCTAAGTCAAAGAAGAGCACAAACTATATTTCTTGACAGCGAAGTTAATAACTTTCTTCAAACTGTACATTTCAGGACCAAACTTGGCTAAGATGTTCATTACCTTGTATTCTATCGAATGGTTATTTCAGATTTCCTCTATCTCTCTTACTTTATAATCTATATTCACTCTTACAGAGAGTCGCATAGCCAATTTGGCCAAAAATCTCGGAAATGTTTCTAAGTCAAAGAAGAGCACAAACTATATTTCTTGACAGCGAAGTTAATAACTTTCTTCAAACTGTACATTTCAGGACCAAACTTGGCTAAGATGTTCATTACCTTGTGTTCTATCGAATGGTTATTTCAGATTTCCTCTATCTCTCTTACTTTATAATCTATATTCACTCTTACAGAGAGTCGCATAGCCAATTTGGCCAAACATCTCGAAACAATTTCTAAGTCAAAGAAGACCACAAACTATATTTCTTGACAGCGAGGCTAATAACAATCTTCAAACTGTATATTTCAGAACCAAACTTGGCTGAGATGTTCATTACCTTGTGTTCTATCGAATGGTTATTTCAGATTTCCTCTATCTCTCTTACTTTATAATCTATATTCTCTCTTACAGAGAGTCGCATAGCCAATTTGGCCAAACATCTCGAAAAATTTTCTAAGTCAAAGAAGAGCACAAACTATATTTCTTGACAGCGAAGTTAATAACTTTGTTCAAACTGTATATTTCAGAACCAAACTTGGCTGAGATGTTCATTACCTTGTGTTCTATCGAATGGTTATTTCAGATTTCCTCTATCTCTCTTACTTTATAATCTATATTCACTCTTACAGAGAGTCGCATAGCCAATTTGGCCAAACATCTCGAAAAATTTTCTAAGTCAAAGAAGACCACAAACTATATTTCTTGACAGCGAGGCTAATAACTTTCTTCAAACTGTATATTTCAGAACCAAACTTGGCTGAGATGTTCATTACCTTGTGTTCAATCGACTTTTTATTTCAGATGTCCTCTATCTGTCTTACTTTTTAATCTATATTCACTCTTACAGAGAGTGGCATAGCCAATTTGGCCAAAAATCTCTGAATTTGTTCTAAGTCAAAGAAGAGCACAAACTATATTTTTTGACAGCGAAGCTAATAACTTTCTTCAAACTGTACATTTCAGGACCAAACTTGGCTAAGATGTTTATTACCTTGTGTTCTATCGAATGGTTATTTCAGATTTCCTCTATCTCTCTTACTTTATAATCTATATTCACTCTTACAGAGAGTCGCATAGCCAATTTGGCCAAACATCTCGAAAAATTTTCTAAGTCAAAGAAGACCACAAACTATATTTCTTGACAGCGAGGCTAATAACTTTCTTCAAACTGTATATTTCAGAACCAAACTTGGCTGAGATGTTCATTACCTTGTGTTCAATCGACTTTTTATTTCAGATGTCCTCTATCTGTCTTACTTTTTAATCTATATTCACTCTTACAGAGAGTCGCATAGCCAATTTGGCCAAACATCTCGAAAAATTTTCTAAGTCAAAGAAGAGCACAAACTATATTTCTTGACAGCGAGGCTAATAACATTCTTCAAACTGTAGATTTCAGAACCAAACTTGGCTGTGATGTTCATTACCTTGTGTTCTATCGAATGGTTATTTCAGATTTCCTCTATCTCTCTTACTTTATAATCTATATTCACTCTTACAGAGAGTCGCATAGCCAATTTGGCCAAAAATCTCGGAAATGTTTCCAAGTCAAAGAAGAGCACAAACTATATTTCTTGACAGCGAAGTTAATAACTTTCTTCAAACTGTACATTTCAGGACCAAACTTGGCTAAGATGTTCATTACCTTGTGTTCTATCGAATGGTTATTTCAGATTTCCTCTATCTCTCTTACTTTATAATCTATATTCACTCTTACAGAGAGTCGCATAGCCAATTTGGCCAAACATCTCGAAACAATTTCTAAGTCAAAGAAGACCACAAACTATATTTCTTGACAGCGAGGCTAATAACATTCTTCAAACTGTATATTTCAGAACCAAACTTGGCTGAGATGTTCATTACCTTGTGTTCTATCGAATGGTTATTTCAGATTTCCTCTATCTCTCTTACTTTATAATCTATATTCTCTCTTACAGAGAGTCGCATAGCCAATTTGGCCAAACATCTCGAAAAATTTTCTAAGTCAAAGAAGAGCACAAACTATATTTCTTGACAGCGAAGTTAATAACTTTGTTCAAACTGTATATTTCAGGACCAAACTTGGCTAAGATGTTCATTACCTTGTGTTCTATCGAATGGTTATTTCAGATTTCCTCTATCTCTCTTACTTTATAATCTATATTCACTCTTACAGAGAGTCGCATAGCCAATTTGGCCAAACATCTCGAAACAATTTCTAAGTCAAAGAAGACCACAAACTATATTTCTTGACAGCGAGGCTAATAACTTTCTTCAAACTGTATATTTCAGAACCAAACTTGGCTGAGATGTTCATTACCTTGTGTTCAATCGACTTTTTATTTCAGATGTCCTCTATCTGTCTTACTTTATAATCTATATTCACTCTTACAGAGAGTCGCATAGCCAATTTGGCCAAAAATCTCTGAATTTGTTCTAAGTCAAAGAAGAGCACAAACTATATTTTTTGACAGCGAAGCTAATAACTTTCTTCAAACTGTACATTTCAGGACCAAACTTGGCTAAGATGTTCATTACCTTGTGTTCTATCGAATGGTTATTTCAGATTTCCTCTATCTCTCTTACTTTATAATCTATATTCTCTCTTACAGAGAGTCGCATAGCCAATTTGGCCAAACATCTCGAAAAAATTTCTAAGTCAAAGAAGAGCACAAACTATATTTCTTGACAGCGAAGTTAATAACTTTGTTCAAACTGTATATTTCAGGACCAAACTTGGCTAAGATGTTCATTACCTTGTGTTCTATCGAATGGTTATTTCAGATTTCCTCTATCTCTCTTACTTTATAATCTATATTCACTCTTACAGAGAGTCGCATAGCCAATTTGGCCAAACATCTCGAAAATTTTCTAAGTCAAAGAAGACCACAAACTATATTTCTTGACAGCGAGGCTAATAACTTTCTTCAAACTGTATATTTCAGAACCAAACTTGGCTGAGATGTTCATTACCTTGTGTTCAATCGACTTTTTATTTCAGATGTCCTCTATCTGTCTTACTTTTTAATCTATATTCACTCTTACAGAGAGTCGCAAAGCCAATTTGGCCAAAAATCTCTGAATTTGTTCTATGTCAAAGAAGAGCACAAACTATATTTCTTGACAGCGAGGCTAATAACTTTCTTCAAACTGCATATTTCAGGACCAAACTTGGCTGAGATGTTCATTACCTTGTGTTCTATCGAATGGTTATTTCAGATTTCCTCTATCTCTCTTACTTTTTAATCTATATTCACTCTTACAGAGATTCGCATAGCCAATTTGGCCAAACATCTCGAAAAAAATTCTAAGTCAAAGAAGACCACAAACTATATTTCTTGACAGCGAGGCTAATAACATTCTTCAAACTGTATATTTCAGAACAAAACTTGGCTGAGATGTTCATTACCTTGTGTTCAATCGACTTTTTATTTCAGATTTCCTCTATCTGTCTTACTTTTTAATCTATATTCACTCTTACAGAGAGTCGCATAGCCAATTTGGCCAAAAATCTCTGAATTTGTTCTAAGTCAAAGAAGAGCACAAACTATATTTCTTGACAGCGAAGTTAATAACTTTCTTCAAACTGTACATTTCAGGACCAAACTTGGCTAAGATGTTCATTACCTTGTATTCTATCGAATGGTTATTTCAGATGTCCTCTATCTCTCTTACTTTATAATCTATATTCACTCTTACAGAGAGTCGCATAGCCAATTTGGCCAAAAATCTCGGAAATGTTTCTAAGTCAAAGAAGAGCACAAACTATATTTCTTGACAGCGAAGTTAATAACTTTCTTCAAACTGTATATTTCAGAACCAAACTTGGCTGAGATGTTCATTACCTTGTGTTCTATCGAATGGTTATTTCAGATTTCCTCTAGCTCTCTTACTTTATAATCTATATTCACTCTTACAGAGAGTCGCATAGCCAATTTGGACAAAAATCTCGGAAATTTGTCTAAGTCAAAGAAGAGCACAAACTATATTTCTTGACAGCGAGGCTAATAACATTCTTCAAACTGTATATTTCAGAACAAAACTTGGCTGAGATGTTCATTACCTTGTGTTCAATCGACTTTTTATTTCAGATTTCCTCTATCTGTCTTACTTTTTAATCTATATTCACTCTTACAGAGAGTCGCATAGCCAATTTGGCCAAACATCTCTGAATTTGTTCTAAGTCAAAGAAGAGCACAAACTATATTTCTTGACAGCGAAGTTAATAACTTTCTTCAAACTGTATATTTCAGAACCAAACTTGGCTGAGATGTTCATTACCTTGTGTTCTATCGAATGGTTATTTCAGATTTCCTCTATCTCTCTTACTTTTTAATCTATATTCACTCTTACAGAGAGTCGCATAGCCAATTTGGCCAAAAATCTCGGAAATGTTTCTAAGTCAAAGAAGACCACAAACTATATTTCTTGACAGCGAGGCTAATAACTTTCTTCAAACTGCATATTTCAGGACCAAACTTGGCTGAGATGTTCATTACCTTGTGTTCTATCGAATGGTTATTTCAGATTTCCTCTAGCTCTCTTACTTTATAATCTATATTCACTCTTACAGAGAGTCGCATAGCCAATTTGGACAAAAATCTCGGAAATTTGTCTAAGTCAAAGAAGACCACAAACTATATTTATTGACAGCGAGGCTAATAACTTTCTTCAAACTGTATATTTCAGGACCAAACTTGGCTGAGATGTTCATTACCTTGTGTTCTATCGAATGGTTATTTCAGATTTCCTCTATCTCTCTTACTTTTTAATCTATATTCACTCTTACAGAGAGTCGCATAGCCAATTTGGCCAAAAATCTCGGAAATTTTTCTAAGTCAAAGAAGACCACAAACTATATTTATTGACAGCGAGGCTAATAACTTTCTTCAAACTGTATATTTCAGGACCAAACTTGGCTGAGATGTTCATTACCTTGTGTTCAATCGACTTTTAATTTCAGATTTCCTCTATTTCTCTTACTTTTAAATCTATATTCACTCTTACAGAGAGTCGCATAGCCAATTTGGCCAAACACCTCTGAATTTGTTCTAAGTCAAAGAAGAGCACAAACTATATTTCTTGACAGCGAAGTTAATAACTTTCTTCAAACTGTATATTTCAGGACCAAACTTGGCTAAGATGTTCATTACCTTGTGTTCAATCGAATGGTTATTTCAGATGTCCTCTATCTCTCTTACTTTATAATCTATATTCACTCTTACAGAGAGTCGCATAGCCAATTTGGCCAACAATCTCGGAAATGTTTCTAAGTCAAAGAAGACCACAGACTATATTTCTTGACAGCGAGGCTAATAACTTTCTTCAAACTGCATATTTCAGGACCAAACTTGGGTAAGATGTTCATTACTTTGTGTTCTATCTAATGGTTATTTCAGATTTCCTCTATCTCTCTTACTTTATAATCTATATTCACTCTTACAGAGAGTCGCATAGCCAATTTGGCCAAAAATCTCGGAAATGTTTCTAAGTCAAAGAAGACCACAAACTATATTTCTTGACAGCGAGGCTAATAACTTTCTTCAAACTGCATATTTCAGGAACAAACTTGGCTGAGATGTTCATTACCTTGTGTTCTATCGAATGGTTATTTCAGATTTCCTCTATCTCTCTTACTTTTTAATCTATATTCACTCTTACAGAGAGTCGCATAGCCAATTTGGCCAAACACCTCGAAAAAATTTCTAAGTCAAAGAAGACCACAAACTATATTTCTTGACAGCGAGGCTAATAACATTCTTCAAACTGTATATTTCAGGACCAAACTTGGCTGAGATGTTCATTACCTTGTGTTCAATCGACTTTTTATTTCAGATTTCCTCTATCTGTCTTACTTTTTAATCTATATTCACTCTTACAGAGAGTCGCATAGCCAATTTGGCCAAAAATCTCTGAATTTGTTCTAAGTCAAAGAAGAGCACAAACTATATTTCTTGACGGCGAAGTTAATAACTTTCTTCAAACTGTACATTTCAGGACCAAACTTGGCTAAGATGTTCATTACCTTGTATTCTATCGAATGGTTATTTCAGATTTCCTCTATCTCTCTTACTTTATAATCTATATTCACTCTTACAGAGAGTCGCATAGCCAATTTGGCCAAACATCTCGAAAACATTTCTAAGTCAAAGAAGAGCACAAACTATTTTTCTTGACAGCGAGGCTAATAACATTCTTCAAACTGTAGATTTCAGAACCAAACTTGGCTGTGATGTTCATTACCTTGTGTTCTATCGACTGGTTATTTCAGATTTCCTCTATCTCTCTTACTTTATAATCTATATTCACTCTTACAGAGAGTCGCATAGCCAATTTGGCCAAAAATCTCTGAATTTGTTCTAAGTCAAAGAAGAGCACAAACTATATTTCTTGACAGCGAGGCTAATAACTTTCTTCAAACTGCATATTTCAGGACCAAACTTGGCTAAGATGTTCATTACCTTGTATTCTATCGAATGGTTATTTCAGATTTCCTCTATCTCTCTTACTTTTTAATCTATATTCACTCTTACAGAGATTCGCATAGCCAATTTGGCCAAACATCTCGAAACAATTTCTAAGTCAAAGAAGACCACAAACTATATTTCTTGACAGCGAGGCTAATAACATTCTTCAAACTGTATATTTCAGGACCAAACTTGGCTGAGATGTTCATTACCTTGTGTTCTATCAAATGGTTATTTCAGATTTCCTCTATCTCTGTTACTTTTTAATCTATATTCACTCTTACAGAGAGTCGCATAGCCAATTTGGCCAAAAATCTCTGAATTTGTTCTAAGTCAAAGAAGAGCACAAACTATATTTCTTGACAGCGAAGTTAATAACTTTCTTCAAACTGTACATTTCAGGACCAAACTTGGCTAAGATGTTCATTACCTTGTATTCTATCGAATGGTTATTTCAGATTTCCTCTATCTCTCTTACTTTTTAATCTATATTCACTCTTACAGAGATTCGCATAGCCAATTTGGCCAAACATCTCGAAACAATTTCTAAGTCAAAGAAGACCACAAACTATATTTCTTGACAGCGAGGCTAATAACATTCTTCAAACTGTATATTTCAGGACCAAACTTGGCTGAGATGTTCATTACCTTGTGTTCTATCGAATGGTTATTTCAGATTTCCTCTATCTCTGTTACTTTTTAATCTATATTCACTCTTACAGAGAGTCGCATAGCCAATTTGGCCAAAAATCTCTGAATTTGTTCTAAGTCAAAGAAGAGCACAAACTATATTTCTTGACAGCGAGGCTAATAACATTCTTCAAACTGTAGATTTCAGAACCAAACTTGGCTGTGATGTTCATTACCTTGTGTTCTATCGACTGGTTATTTCAGATTTCCTCTATCTCTCTTACTTTATAATCTATATTCACTTTTACAGAGAGTCGCATAGCCAATTTGGCCAAAAATCTCTGAATTTGTTCTAAGTCAAAGAAGAGCACAAACTATATTTCTTGACAGCGAAGTTAATAACTTTCTTCAAACTGTACATTTCAGGACCAAACTTGGCTAAGATGTTCATTACCTTGTGATCTATCGAATGGTTATTTCAGATTTCCTCTATCTCTCTTACTTTATAATCTATATTCACTCTTACAGAGAGTCGCATAGCCAATTTGGCCAAACATCTCGAAAACATTTCTGAGTCAAAGAAGAGCACAAACTATATTTCTTGACAGCGAGGCTAATAACATTCTTCAAACTGTAGATTTCAGAACCAAACTTGGCTGTGATGTTCATTACCTTGTGTTCTATCGAATGGTTATTTCAGATTTCCTCTATCTCTCTTACTTTATAATCTATATTCACTTTTACAGAGAGTCGCATAGCCAATTTGGCCAAAAATCTCTGAATTTGTTCTAAGTCAAAGAAGACCACAAACTATATTTCTTGACAGCGAGGCTAATAACATTCTTCAAACTGTATATTTCAGAACCAAACTTGGCTGAGATGTTCATTACCTTGTATTCTATCGAATGGTTATTTCAGATTTCCTCTATCTCTCTTACTTTTTAATCTATATTCACTCTTACAGAGATTCGCATAGCCAATTTGGCCAAACATCTCGAAACAATTTCTAAGTCAAAGAAGACCACAAACTATATTTCTTGACAGCGAGGCTAATAACATTCTTCAAACTGTATATTTCAGGACCAAACTTGGCTGAGATGTTCATTACCTTGTGTTCTATCGAATGGTTATTTCAGATTTCCTCTATCTCTGTTACTTTTTAATCTATATTCACTCTTACAGAGAGTCGCATAGCCAATTTGGCCAAAAATCTCTGAATTTGTTCTAAGTCAAAGAAGAGCACAAACTATATTTCTTGACAGCGAAGTTAATAACTTTCTTCAAACTGTACATTTCAGGACCAAACTTGGCTAAGATGTTCATTACCTTGTGTTCTATCGAATGGTTATTTCAGATTTCCTCTATCTCTCTTACTTTATAATCTATATTCACTCTTACAGAGAGTCGCATAGCCAATTTGGCCAAACATCTCGAAAACATTTCTAAGTCAAAGAAGAGCACAAACTATATTTCTTGACAGCGAGGCTAATAACATTCTTCAAACTGTAGATTTCAGAACCAAACTTGGCTGTGATGTTCATTACCTTGTGTTCTATCGACTGGTTATTTCAGATTTCCTCTATCTCTCTTACTTTATAATATATATTCACTCTTACAGAGAGTCGCATAGCCAATTTGGCCAAAAATCTCTGAATTTGTTCTAAGTCAAAGAAGACCACAAACTATATTTATTGACAGCGAGGCTAATAACTTTCTTCAAACTGTATATTTCAGGACCAAACTTGGCTGAGATGTTCATTACCTTGTGTTCAATCGACTTTTAATTTCAGATTTCCTCTATCTCTCTTACTTTTTAATCTATATTCACTCTTACAGAGAGTCGCATAGCCAATTTGGCCAAAAATCTCTGAATTTGTTCTAAGTCAAAGAAGAGCACAAACTATATTTCTTGACAGCGAAGTTAATAACTTTCTTCAAACTGTACATTTCAGGACCAAACTTGGCTAAGATGTTCATTACCTTGTGTTCTATCGAATGGTTATTTCAGATTTCCTCTATCTCTCTTACTTTATAATCTATATTCACTCTTACAGAGAGTCGCATAGCCAATTTGGCCAAACATCTCGAAACAATTTCTAAGTCAAAGAAGACCACAAACTATATTTCTTGACAGCGAGGCTAATAACATTCTTCAAACTGTATATTTCAGAACCAAACTTGGCTGAGATGTTCATTACCTTGTGTTCTATCGAATGGTTATTTCAGATTTCCTCTATCTCTCTTACTTTATAATCTATATTCTCTCTTACAGAGAGTCGCATAGCCAATTTGGCCAAACATCTCGAAAAATTTTCTAAGTCAAAGAAGAGCACAAACTATATTTCTTGACAGCGAAGCTAATAACTTTCTTCAAACTGTATATTTCAGGACCAAACTTGGCTAAGATGTTCATTACCTTGTGTTCTATCGAATGGTTATTTCAGATTTCCTCTATCTCTCTTACTTTATAATCTATATTCACTCTTACAGAGAGTCGCATAGCCAATTTGGCCAAACATCTCGAAAAATTTTCTAAGTCAAAGAAGACCACAAACTATATTTCTTGACAGCGAGGCTAATAACTTTCTTCAAACTGTATATTTCAGAACCAAACTTGGCTGAGATGTTCATTACCTTGTGTTCAATCGACTTTTTATTTCAGATGTCCTCTATCTGTCTTACTTTTTAATCTATATTCACTCTTACAGAGAGTGGCATAGCCAATTTGGCCAAAAATCTCTGAATTTGTTCTAAGTCAAAGAAGAGCACAAACTATATTTTTTGACAGCGAAGCTAATAACTTTCTTCAAACTGTACATTTCAGGACCAAACTTGGCTAAGATGTTCATTACCTTGTGTTCTATCTAATGGTTATTTCAGATTTCCTCTATCTCTCTTACTTTATAATCTATATTCTCTCTTAGAGAGAGTCGCATAGCCAATTTGGCCAAACATCTCGAAATATTTTCTAAGTCAAAGAAGAGCACAAACTATATTTCTTGACAGCGAGGCTAATAACATTCTTCAAACTGTAGATTTCAGAACCAAACTTGGCTGTGATGTTCATTACCTTGTGTTCTATCGACTGGTTATTTCAGATTTCCTCTATCTCTCTTACTTTATAATCTATATTCACTCTTACAGAGAGTCGCATAGCCAATTTGGCCAAACATCTCGAAAAAATTTCTAAGTCAAAGAAGAGCACAAACTATATTTCTTGACAGCGAGGCTAATAACATTCTTCAAACTGTAGATTTCAGAACCAAACTTGGCTGTGATGTTCATTACCTTGTGTTCTATCGACTGGTTATTTCAGATTTCCTCTATCTCTCTTACTTTATAATCTATATTCACTCTTACAGAGAGTCGCATAGCCAATTTGGCCAAAAATCTCTGAATTTGTTCTAAGTCAAAGAAGAGCACAAACTATATTTCTTGACAGCGAAGTTAATAACTTTCTTCAAACTGTACATTTCAGGACCAAACTTGGCTAAGATGTTCATTACCTTGTGTTCTATCGAATGGTTATTTCAGATTTCCTCTATCTCTTTTACTGTTTAATCTATATTCACTCTTACAGAGAGTCGCATAGCCAATTTGGCCAAACATCTCGAAAACATTTCTAAGTCAAAGAAGAGCACAAACTATATTTCTTGACAGCGAGGCTAATAACATTCTTCAAACTGTAGATTTCAGAACCAAACTTGGCTGTGATGTTCATTACCTTGTGTTCTATCGACTGGTTATTTCAGATTTCCTCTATCTCTCTTACTTTATAATCTATATTCACTCTTACAGAGAGTCGCATAGCCAATTTGGCCAAAAATCTCTGAATTTGTTCTAAGTCAAAGAAGACCACAAACTATATTTATTGACAGCGAGGCTAATAACTTTCTTCAAACTGTATATTTCAGGACCAAACTTGGCTGAGATGTTCATTACCTTGTGTTCAATCGACTTTTAATTTCAGATTTCCTCTATCTCTCTTACTTTTTAATCTATATTCACTCTTACAGAGAGTCGCATAGCCAATTTGGCCAAAAATCTCTGAATTTGTTCTAAGTCAAAGAAGAGCACAAACTATATTTCTTGACAGCGAAGATAATAACTTTCTTCAAACTGTACATTTCAGGACCAAACTTGGCTAAGATGTTCATTACCTTGTGTTCTATCGAATGGTTATTTCAGATTTCCTCTATCTCTCTTACTTTATAATCTATATTCACTCTTACAGAGAGTCGCATAGCCAATTTGGCCAAACATCTCGAAAAAATTTCTAAGTCAAAGAAGAGCACAAACTATATTTCTTGACAGCGAGGCTAATAACATTCTTCAAACTGTAGATTTCAGAACCAAACTTGGCTGTGATGTTCATTACCTTGTGTTCTATCTAATGGTTATTTCAGATTTCCTCTATCTCTCTTACTTTTTAATCTATATTCACTCTTACAGAGAGTCGCATAGCCAATTTGGCCAAAAATCTCTGAATTTGTTCTAAGTCAAAGAAGAGCACAAACTATATTTCTTGACAGCGAAGTTAATAACTTTCTTCAAACTGTACATTTCAGGACCAAACTTGGCTAAGATGTTCATTACCTTGTGTTCTATCGAATGGTTATTTCAGATTTCCTCTATCTCTCTTACTGTTTAATCTATATTCACTCTTACAGAGAGTCGCATAGCCAATTTGGCCAAAAATCTCTGAATTTGTTCTAAGTCAAAGAAGAGCACAAACTATATTTCTTGACAGCGAGGCTAATAACTTTCTTCAAACTGCATATTTCAGGACCAAACTTGGCTAAGATGTTCATTACCTTGTGTTCTATCGAATGGTTATTTCAGATTTCCTCTATCTCTTTTACTTTATAATCTATATTCACTCTTACAGAGAGTCGCATAGCCAATTTGGCCAAACATCTCGAAAACATTTCTAAGTCAAAGAAGAGCACAAACTATATTTCTTGACAGCGAGGCTAATAACATTCTTCAAACTGTAGATTTCAGAACCAAACTTGGCTGTGATGTTCATTACCTTGTGTTCTATCGACTGGTTATTTCAGATTTCCTCTATCTCTCTTACTTTATAATCTATATTCACTCTTACAGAGAGTCGCATAGCCAATTTGGCCAAAAATCTCTGAATTTGTTCTAAGTCAAAGAAGACCACAAACTATATTTATTGACAGCGAGGCTAATAACTTTCTTCAAACTGTATATTTCAGGACCAAACTTGGCTGAGATGTTCATTACCTTGTGTTCAATCGACTTTTAATTTCAGATTTCCTCTATCTCTCTTACTTTTTAATCTATATTCACTCTTACAGAGAGTCGCATAGCCAATTTGGCCAAAAATCTCTGAATTTGTTCTAAGTCAAAGAAGAGCACAAACTATATTTCTTGACAGCGAAGTTAATAACTTTCTTCAAACTGTACATTTCAGGACCAAACTTGGCTAAGATGTTCATTACCTTGTGTTCTATCGAATGGTTATTTCAGATTTCCTCTATCTCTCTTACTTTATAATCTATATTCACTCTTACAGAGAGTCGCATAGCCAATTTGGCCAAACATCTCGAAAAAATTTCTAAGTCAAAGAAGAGCACAAACTATATTTCTTGACAGCGAGGCTAATAACATTCTTCAAACTGTAGATTTCAGAACCAAACTTGGCTGTGATGTTCATTACCTTGTGTTCTATCGACTGGTTATTTCAGATTTCCTCTATCTCTCTTACTTTATAATCTATATTCACTCTTACAGAGAGTCGCATAGCCAATTTGGCCAAAAATCTCTGAATTTGTTCTAAGTCAAAGAAGAGCACAAACTATATTTCTTGACAGCGAAGTTAATAACTTTCTTCAAACTGTACATTTCAGGACCAAACTTGGCTAAGATGTTCATTACCTTGTGTTCTATCGAATGGTTATTTCAGATTTCCTCTATCTCTCTTACTGTTTAATCTATATTCACTCTTACAGAGAGTCGCATAGCCAATTTGGCCAAAAATCTCTGAATTTGTTCTAAGTCAAAGAAGAGCACAAACTATATTTCTTGACAGCGAGGCTAATAACTTTCTTCAAACTGCATATTTCAGGACCAAACTTGGCTGAGATGTTCATTACCTTGTATTCTATCGAATGGTTCTTTCAGATTTCCTCTATCTCTCTTACTTTTTAATCTATATTCACTCTTACAGAGATTCGCATAGCCAATTTGGCCAAACATCTCGAAAAAATTTCTAAGTCAAAGAAGAGCACAAACTATATTTCTTGACAGCGAGGCTAATAACTTTCTTCAAACTGTATATTTCAGGACCAAACTTGGCTGAGATGTTCATTACCTTGTGTTCAATCGACTTTTAATTTCAGATTTCCTCTATCTCTCTTACTTTTAAATCTATATTCACTCTTACAGAGAGTCGCATAGCCAATTTGGCCAAACATCTCTGAATTTGTTCTAAGTCAAAGAAGAGCACAAACTATATTTCTTGACAGCGAAGTTAATAACTTTCTTCAAACTGTATATTTCAGGACCAAACTTGGCTAAGATGTTCATTACCTTGTGTTCAATCGAATGGTTATTTCAGATTTCCTCTATCTCTCTTACTTTTTAATCTATATTCACTCTTACAGAGAGTCGCATAGCCAATTTTGCCAAAAATCTCGGAAATTTGTCTAAGTCAAAGAAGACCACAAACTATATTTCTTGACAGCGAGACTAATAACATTCTTCAAACTGTATATTTCAGAACCAAACTTGGCTGAGATTTTCATTACCTTGTGTTCTATCGAATGGTTATTTCAGATTTCCTCTATCTCTCTTACTTTTTAATCTATATTCACTCTTACAGAGAGTCGCATAGCCAATTTTGCCAAAAATCTCGGAAATTTGTCTAAGTCAAAGAAGACCACAAACTATATTTCTTGACAGCGAGGCTAATAACATTATTCAAACTGTATATTTCAGAACCAAACTTGGCTGAGATGTTCATTACCTTGTGTTCTATCGAATGTTTTTTTCAGATTTCCTCTATCTCGCTTACTTTATAATCTATATTCACTCTTACAGAGAGTCGCATAGCCAATTTGGCCAAAAATCTCGGAAATTTTTCTAAGTCAAAGAAGACCACAAACTATATTTCTTGACAGCGAGGCTAATAACTTTCTTCAAACTGTATATTTCAGGACCAAACTTGGCTGAGATGTTCATTACCTTGTGTTCAATCGACTTTTAATTTCAGATTTCCTCTATCTCTCTTACTTTTAAATCTATATTCACTCTTACAGAGAGTCGCATAGCCAATTTGGCCAAACATCTCTGAATTTGTTCTAAGTCAAAGAAGAGCACAAACTATATTTCTTGACAGCGAAGTTAATAACTTTCTTCAAACTGTATATTTCAGGACCAAACTTGGCTAAGATGTTCATTACCTTGTGTTCAATCGAATGGTTATTTCAGATTTCCTCTATCTCTCTTACTTTATAATCTATATTCACTCTTACAGAGAGTCGCATAGCCAATTTGGCAAAAAATCTCGGAAATGTTTCTAAGTCAAAGAAGACCACAGACTATATTTCTTGACAGCGAGGCTAATAACTTTCTTCAAACTGCATATTTCAGAACCAAACTTGGCTAAGATGTTCATTACTTTGTGTTCTATCGAATGGTTATTTCAGATTTCCTCTATCTCTCTTACTTTATAATCTATATTCACTCTTACAGAGAGTCGCATAGCCAATTTGGCCAAAAATCTCGGAAATGTTTCTAAGTCAAAGAAGACCACAGACTATATTTCTTGATAGCGAGGCTAATAACTTTCTTCAAACTGCATATTTCAGGACCAAACTTGGCTGAGATGTTCATTACCTTGTGTTCTATCGAATGGTTATTTCAGATTTCCTCTATCTCTCTTACTTTTTAATCTATATTCACTCTTACAGAGAGTCGCATAGCCAATTTGGCCAAAAATCTCGGAAATGTTTCTAAGTCAAAGAAGACCACAAACTATATTTATTGATAGCGAGGCTAATAACTTTCTTCAAACTGCATATTTCAGGACCAAACTTGGCTGAGATGTTCATTACCTTGTGTTCTATCGAATGGTTATTTCAGATTTCCTCTATCTCTCTTACTTTTTAATCTATATTCACTCTTACAGAGAGTCGCATAGCCAATTTGGCCAACAATCTCGGAAATGTTTCTAAGTCAAAGAAGACCACAAACTATATTTCTTGACAGCGAGTCTAATAACTTTCTTCAAACTGCATATTTCAGGACCAAACTTGGCTGAGATGTTCATTACCTTGTGTTCTATCGAATGGTTATTTCAGATTTCCTCTATCTATCTTACTTTTTAATCTATATTCACTCTTACAGAGAGTCGCATAGCCAATTTTGCCAAAAATCTCGGAAATTTTTCTAAGTCAAAGAAGACCACAAACTATATTTATTGACAGCGAGGCTAATAACTTTCTTCAAACTGTATATTTCAGGACCAAACTTGGCTGAGATCTTCATTACCTTGTGTTCAATCGACTTTTAATTTCAGATTTCCTCTATCTCTCTTACTTTTAAATCTATATTCACTCTTACAGAGAGTCGCATAGCCAATTTGGCCAAACATCTCTGAATTTGTTCTAAGTCAAAGAAGAGCACAAACTATATTTCTTGACAGCGAAGTTAATAACTTTCTTCAAACTGTATATTTCAGGACCAAACTTGGCTAAGATGTTCATTACCTTGTGTTCTATCGAATGGTTATTTCAGATTTCCTCTATCTCTCTTACTTTTTAATCTATATTCACTCTTACAGAGAGTCGCATAGCCAATTTGGCCAAAAATCTCGGAAATTTTTCTAAGTCAAAGAAGACCACAAACTATATTTATTGACAGCGAGGCTAATAACTTTCTTCAAACTGTATATTTCAGGAACAAACTTGGCTGAGATGTTCATTACCTTGTGTTCAATCGACTTTTAATTTCAGATTTCCTCTATCTCTCTTACTTTTAAATCTATATTCACTCTTACAGAGAGTCGCATAGCCAATTTGGCCAAAAATCTCGGAAATGTTTCTAAGTCAAAGAAGACCACAAACTATATTTCTTGACAGCGAGGCTAATAACTTTCTTCAAACTGCATATTTCAGGACCAAACTTGGCTGATATGTTCATGACTTTGTGTTCTATCGAATGGTTATTTCAGATTTCCCCTATCTCGCTTACTTTTTAATCTATATTCACTCTTACAGAGAGTCGCATAGCCAATTTGGCAAAAAATCTCGGAAAATTTTCTAAGTCAAAGAAGAGCACAAACTATATTTCTTGACAGCGAAGTTAATAACTTTCTTCAAACTGTATATTTCAGGACCAAACTTGGCTAAGATGTTCATTACCTTGTGTTCAATCGAATGGTTATTTCAGATTTCCTCTATCTCTCTTACTTTTAAATCTATATTCACTCTTACAGAGAGTCGCATAGCCAATTTGGCCAAAAATCTCGGAAATGTTTCTAAGTCAAAGAAGACCACAGACTATATTTCTTGACAGCGAGGCTAATAACTTTCTTCAAACTGCATATTTCAGAACCAAACTTGGCTAAGATGTTCATTACTTTGTGTTCTATCGAATGGTTATTTCAGATTTCCTCTATCTCTCTTACTTTATAATCTATATTCACTCTTACAGAGAGTCGCATAGCCAATTTGGCCAAAAATCTCGGAAATGTTTCTAAGTCAAAGAAGACCACAGACTATATTTCTTGATAGCGAGGCTAATAACTTTCTTCAAACTGCATATTTCAGGACCAAACTTGGCTGAGATGTTCATTACCTTGTGTTCTATCGAATGGTTATTTCAGATTTCCTCTATCTATCTTACTTTTTAATCTATAATCACTCTTACAGAGAATCGCATAGCCAATTTGGCCAAAAATCTCGGAAAATTTTCTAAGTCAAAGAAGACCACAAACTATATTTATTGACAGCGAGGCTAATAACTTTCTTCAAACTGCATATTTCAGGACCAAACTTGGCTGAGATGTTCATTACCTTGTGTTCTATCGAATGGTTATTTCAGATTTCCTCTATCTCTCTTACTTTTTAATCTATATTCACTCTTACAGAGAGTCGCATAGCCAATTTTGCCAAAAATCTCGGAAATTTTTCTAAGTCAAAGAAGACCACAAACTATATTTATTGACAGCGAGGCTAATAACTTTCTTCAAACTGTATATTTCAGGACCAAACTTGGCTGAGATCTTCATTACCTTGTGTTCAATCGACTTTTAATTTCAGATTTCCTCTATCTCTCTTACTTTTAAATCTATATTCACTCTTACAGAGAGTCGCATAGCCAATTTGGCCAAACATCTCTGAATTTGTTCTAAGTCAAAGAAGAGCACAAACTATATTTCTTGACAGCGAAGTTAATAACTTTCTTCAAACTGTATATTTCAGGACCAAACTTGGCTAAGATGTTCATTACCTTGTGTTCTATCGAATGGTTATTTCAGATTTCCTCTATCTCTCTTACTTTTTAATCTATATTCACTCTTACAGAGAGTCGCATAGCCAATTTGGCCAAAAATCTCGGAAATTTTTCTAAGTCAAAGAAGACCACAAACTATATTTATTGACAGCGAGGCTAATAACTTTCTTGAAACTGTATATTTCAGGACCAAACTTGGCTGAGATGTTCATTACCTTGTGTTCAATCGACTTTTAATTTCAGATTTCCTCTATCTCTCTTACTTTTAAATCTATATTCACTCTTACAGAGAGTCGCATAGCCAATTTGGCCAAAAATCTCGGAAATGTTTCTAAGTCAAAGAAGACCACAAACTATATTTCTTGACAGCGAGGCTAATAACTTTCTTCAAACTGCATATTTCAGGACCAAACTTGGCTGATATGTTCATGACTTTGTGTTCTATCGAATGGTTATTTCAGATTTCCCCTATCTCGCTTACTTTTTAATCTATATTCACTCTTACAGAGAGTCGCATAGCCAATTTGGCCAAAAATCTCGGAAATGTTTCTAAGTCAAAGAAGACCACAAACTATATTTCTTGACAGCGAGGCTAATAACTTTCTTCAAACTGCATATTTCAGGACCAAACTTGGCTAAGATGTTCATTACCTTGTGTTCAATCGAATGGTTATTTCAGATTTCCTCTATCTCTCTTACTTTATAATCTATATTCACTCTTACAGAGAGTCGCATAGCCAATTTGGCCAAAAATCTCGGAAATTTTTCTAAGTCAAAGAAGACCACAAACTATATTTCTTGACAGCGAAGTTAATAACTTTCTTCAAACTGTATATTTCAGGACCAAACTTGGCTAAGATGTTCATTACCTTGTGTTCTATCGAATGGTTATTTCAGATTTCCTCTATCTCTCTTACTTTTTAATCTATATTCACTCTTACAGAGAGTCGCATAGCCAATTTTGCCAAAAATCTCGGAAATTTTTCTAAGTCAAAGAAGACCACAAACTATATTTATTGACAGCGAGGCTAATAACTTTCTTCAAACTGTATATTTCAGGACCAAACTTGGCTGAGATGTTCATTACCTTGTGTTCAATCGACTTTTAATTTCAGATTTCCTCTATCTCTCTTACTTTTAAATCTATATTCACTCTTACAGAGAGTCGCATAGCCAATTTGGCCAAACATCTCTGAATTTGTTCTAAGTCAAAGAAGAGCACAAACTATATTTCTTGACAGCGAAGTTAATAACTTTCTTCAAACTGTATATTTCAGGACCAAACTTGGCTGAAATGTTTATTACCTTGTGTTCTATCGAATGGTTATTTCAGATTTCCTCTATCTCTCTTACTTTTTAATCTATATTCACTCTTACAGAGAGTCGCATAGCCAATTTGGCCAAAAATCTCGGAAATTTTTCTAAGTCAAAGAAGACCACAAACTATATTTATTGACAGCGAGGCTAATAACTTTCTTCAAACTGTATATTTCAGGACCAAACTTGGCTAAGATGTTCATTACCTTGTGTTCTATCGAATGGTTATTTCAGATTTCCTCTATCTCTCTTACTTTTTAATCTATATTCACTCTTACAGAGAGTCGCATAGCCAATTTTGCCAAAAATCTCGGAAATTTTTCTAAGTCAAAGAAGACCACAAACTATATTTCTTGACAGCGAGGCTAATAACTTTCTTCAAACTGTATATTTCAGAACCAAACTTGGCTGAGATGTTCATTACCTTGTGTTCAATCGACTTTTTATTTCAGATGTCCTCTATCTGTCTTACTTTTTAATCTATATTCACTCTTACAGAGAGTCGCATAGTCAATTTGGCCAAACAACTCGAAAAATTTTCTAAGTCAAAGAAGAGCACAAACTATATTTATTGACAGCGAAGTTAATAACTTTCTTCAAACTGTATATTTCAGGACCAAACTTGGCTAAGATGTTCATTACCTTGTGTTCAATCGAATGGTTATTTCAGATTTCCTCTATCTCTCTTACTTTTTAATCTATATTCACTCTTACTGAGAGTCGCATAGCCAATTTGGCCAAAAATCTCGGAAATTTTTCTAAGTCAAAGAAGACCACAAACTATATTTATTGACAGCGAGGCTAATAACTTTCTTCAAACTGTATATTTCAGGACCAAACTTGGCTGAGATGTTCATTACCTTGTGTTCAATCGACTTTTAATTTCAGATTTCCTCTATCTCTCTTACTTTTAAATCTATATTCACTCTTACAGAGAGTCGCATAGCCAATTTGGACAAAAATCTCGGAAATGTTTCTAAGTCAAAGAAGACCACAAACTATATTTCTTGACAGCGAGGCTAATAACTTTCTTCAAACTGCATATTTCAGGACCAAACTTGGCTGATATGTTCATGACTTTGTGTTCTATCGAATGGTTATTTCAGATTTCCCCTATCTCTCTTACTTTTTAATCTATATTCACTCTTACAGAGAGTCGCATAGCCAATTTGGCAAAAAATCTCGGAAAATTTTCTAAGTCAAAGAAGAGCACAAACTATATTTCTTGACAGCGAAGTTAATAACTTTCTTCAAACTGTATATTTCAGGACCAAACTTGGCTAAGATGTTCATTACCTTGTGTTCAATCGAATGGTTATTTCAGATTTCCTCTATCTCTCTTACGTTTAAATCTATATTCACTCTTACAGAGAGTCGCATAGCCAATTTGGCCAAAAATCTCGGAAATGTTTCTAAGTCAAAGAAGACCACAAACTATATTTCTTGACAGCGAGGCTAATAACTTTCTTCAAACTGCATATTTCAGGACCAAACTTGGCTGAGATGTTCATTACCTTGTGTTCTATCGAATGGTTATTTCAGATTTCCTCTATCTCTCTTACTTTTTAATCTATATTCACTCTTACAGAGAGTCGCATAGCCAATTTGGCCAAAAATCTCGGAAAATTTTCTAAGTCAAAGAAGACCACAAACTATATTTATTGACAGCGAGGCTAATAACTTTCTTCAAACTGTATATTTCAGGACCAAACTTGGCTGAGATGTTCATTACCTTGTGTTCAATCGACTTTTAATTTCAGATTTCCTCTATCTCTCTTACTTTTAAATCTATATTCACTCTTACAGAGAGTCGCATAGCCAATTTGGCCAAACATCTCTGAATTTGTTCTAAGTCAAAGAAGAGCACAAACTATATTTCTTGACAGCGAAGTTAATAACTTTCTTCAAACTGTATATTTCAGGACCAAACTTGGCTGAAATGTTTATTACCTTGTGTTCTATCGAATGGTTATTTCAGATTTCCTCTATCTCTCTTACTTTTTAATCTATATTCACTCTTACAGAGAGTCGCATAGCCAATTTGGCCAAAAATCTCGGAAATTTTTCTAAGTCAAAGAAGACCACAAACTATATTTATTGACAGCGAGGCTAATAACTTTCTTCAAACTGTATATTTCAGGACCAAACTTGGCTGAGATGTTCATTACCTTGTGTTCAATCGACTTTTAATTTCAGATTTCCTCTATCTCTCTTACTTTTAAATCTATATTCACTCTTACAGAGAGTCGCATAGCCAATTTGGACAAAAATCTCGGAAATGTTTCTTAGTCAAAGAAGACCACAAACTATATTTCTTGACAGCGAGGCTAATAACTTTCTTCAAACTGCATATTTCAGGACCAAACTTGGCTGATATGTTCATGACTTTGTGTTCTATCGAATGGTTATTTCAGATTTCCCCTATCTCTCTTACTTTTTAATCTATATTCACTCTTACAGAGAGTCGCATAGCCAATTTGGCAAAAAATCTCGGAAAATTTTCTAAGTCAAAGAAGAGCACAAACTATATTTCTTGACAGCGAGGCTAATAACTTTCTTCAAACTGCATATTTCAGGACCAAACTTGGCTGAGATGTTCATTACCTTGTGTTCTATCGAATGGTTATTTCAGATTTCCTCTATCTCTCTTACTTTTTAATCTATATTCACTCTTACAGAGAGTCGCATAGCCAATTTGGCCAAAAATCTCGGAAAATTTTCTAAGTCAAAGAAGACCACAAACTATATTTATTGACAGCGAGGCTAATAACTTTCTTCAAACTGTATATTTCAGGACCAAACTTGGCTGAGATGTTCATTACCTTGTGTTCAATCGACTTTTAATTTCAGATTTCCTCTATCTCTCTTACTTTTAAATCTATATTCACTCTTACAGAGAGTCGCATAGCCAATTTGGCCAAACATCTCTGAATTTGTTCTAAGTCAAAGAAGAGCACAAACTATATTTCTTGACAGCGAAGTTAATAACTTTCTTCAAACTGTATATTTCAGGACCAAACTTGGCTGAAATGTTTATTACCTTGTGTTCTATCGAATGGTTATTTCAGATTTCCTCTATCTCTCTTACTTTTTAATCTATATTCACTCTTACAGAGAGTCGCATAGCCAATTTGGCCAAAAATCTCGGAAATTTTTCTAAGTCAAAGAAGACCACAAACTATATTTATTGACAGCGAGGCTAATAACTTTCTTCAAACTGTATATTTCAGGACCAAACTTGGCTGAGATGTTCATTACCTTGTGTTCAATCGACTTTTAATTTCAGATTTCCTCTATCTCTCTTACTTTTAAATCTATATTCACTCTTACAGAGAGTCGCATAGCCAATTTGGACAAAAATCTCGGAAATGTTTCTTAGTCAAAGAAGACCACAAACTATATTTCTTGACAGCGAGGCTAATAACTTTCTTCAAACTGCATATTTCAGGACCAAACTTGGCTGAGATGTTCATTACCTTGTGTTCTATCGAATGGTTATTTCAGATTTCCTCTATCTCTCTTACTTTTTAATCTATATTCACTCTTACAGAGAGTCGCATAGCCAATTTGGCCAAAAATCTCGGAAAATTTTCTAAGTCAAAGAAGACCACAAACTATATTTATTGACAGCGAGGCTAATAACTTTCTTCAAACTGTATATTTCAGGACCAAACTTGGCTGAGATGTTCATTACCTTGTGTTCAATCGACTTTTAATTTCAGATTTCCTCTATCTCTCTTACTTTTAAATCTATATTCACTCTTACAGAGAGTCGCATAGCCAATTTGGCCAAACATCTCTGAATTTGTTCTAAGTCAAAGAAGAGCACAAACTATATTTCTTGACAGCGAAGTTAATAACTTTCTTCAAACTGTATATTTCAGGACCAAACTTGGCTGAAATGTTTATTACCTTGTGTTCTATCGAATGGTTATTTCAGATTTCCTCTATCTCTCTTACTTTTTAATCTATATTCACTCTTACAGAGAGTCGCATAGCCAATTTGGCCAAAAATCTCGGAAATTTTTCTAAGTCAAAGAAGACCACAAACTATATTTATTGACAGCGAGGCTAATAACTTTCTTCAAACTGTATATTTCAGGACCAAACTTGGCTGAGATGTTCATTACCTTGTGTTCAATCGACTTTTAATTTCAGATTTCCTCTATCTCTCTTACTTTTAAATCTATATTCACTCTTACAGAGAGTCGCATAGCCAATTTGGACAAAAATCTCGGAAATGTTTCTTAGTCAAAGAAGACCACAAACTATATTTCTTGACAGCGAGGCTAATAACTTTCTTCAAACTGCATATTTCAGGACCAAACTTGGCTGATATGTTCATGACTTTGTGTTCTATCGAATGGTTATTTCAGATTTCCCCTATCTCTCTTACTTTTTAATCTATATTCACTCTTACAGAGAGTCGCATAGCCAATTTGGCAAAAAATCTCGGAAAATTTTCTAAGTCAAAGAAGAGCACAAACTATATTTCTTGACAGCGAAGTTAATAACTTTCTTCAAACTGTATATTTCAGGACCAAACTTGGCTAAGATGTTCATTACCTTGTGTTCAATCGAATGGTTATTTCAGATTTCCTCTATCTCTCTTACTTTTAAATCTATATTCACTCTTACAGAGAGTCGCATAGCCAATTTGGCCAAAAATCTCGGAAATGTTTCTAAGTCAAAGAAGACCACAAACTATATTTCTTGACAGCGAGGCTAATAACTTTCTTCAAACTGTATATTTCAGGACCAAACTTGGCTGAGATGTTCATTACCTTGTGTTCTATCGAATGGTTATTTCAGATTTCCTCTATCTCTCTTACTTTTTAATCTATATTCACTCTTACAGAGAGTCGCATAGCCAATTTGGCCAAAAATCTCGGAAAATTTTCTAAGTCAAAGAAGACCACAAACTATATTTATTGACAGCGAGGCTAATAACTTTCTTCAAACTGTATATTTCAGGACCAAACTTGGCTGAGATGTTCATTACCTTGTGTTTTATCGAATGGTTATTTCAGATTTCCTCTATCTCTCTTACTTTTTAATCTATATTCACTCTTACAGAGAGTCGCATAGCCAATTTGGCCAAAAATCTCGGAAATTTTTCTAAGTCAAAGAAGACCACAAACTATATTTATTGACAGCGAGGCTAATAACTTTCTTCAAACTGTATATTTCAGGACCAAACTTGGCTGAGATGTTCATTACCTTGTGTTCAATCGACTTTTAATTTCAGATTTCCTCTATCTCTCTTACTTTTAAATCTATATTCACTCTTACAGAGAGTCGCATAGCCAATTTGGCCAAACATCTCTGAATTTGTTCTAAGTCAAAGAAGAGCACAAACTATATTTCTTGACAGCGAAGTTAATAACTTTCTTCAAACTGTATATTTCAGGACCAAACTTGGCTAAGATGTTCATTACCTTGTGTTCTATCGAATGGTTATTTCAGATTTCCTCTATCTCTCTTACTTTTTAATCTATATTCACTCTTACAGAGAGTCGCATAGCCAATTTGGCCAAAAATATCGGAAATTTTTCTAAGTCAAAGAAGACCACAAACTATATTTATTGACAGCGAGGCTAATAACTTTCTTCAAACTGTATATTTCAGGACCAAACTTGGCTGAGATGTTCATTACCTTGTGTTCAATCGACTTTTAATTTCAGATTTCCTCTATCTCTCTTACTTTTAAATCTATATTCACTCTTACAGAGAGTCGCATAGCCAATTTGGACAAAAATCTCGGAAATGTTTCTAAGTCAAAGAAGACCACAAACTATATTTCTTGACAGCGAGGCTAATAACTTTCTTCAAACTGCATATTTCAGGACCAAACTTGGCTGAGATGTTCATTACCTTGTGTTCTATCGAATGGTTATTTCAGATTTCCTCTATCTATCTTACTTTTTAATCTATATTCACTCTTACAGAGAGTCGCATAGCCAATTTGGCCAAAAATATCGGAAATTTTTCTAAGTCAAAGAAGACCACAAACTATATTTATTGACAGCGAGGCTAATAACTTTCTTCAAACTGTATATTTCAGGACCAAACTTGGCTGAGATGTTCATTACCTTGTGTTCAATCGACTTTTAATTTCAGATTTCCTCTATCTCTCTTACTTTTTAATCTATATTCACTCTTACAGAGAGTCGCATAGCCAATTTGGCCAAACATCTCTGAATTTGTTCTAAGTCAAAGAAGAGCACAAACTATATTTCTTGACAGCGAAGTTAATAACTTTCTTCAAACTGTATATTTCAGGACCAAACTTGGCTGAAATGTTTATTACCTTGTGTTCTATCGAATGGTTATTTCAGATTTCCTCTATCTCTCTTACTTTTTAATCTATATTCACTCTTACAGAGAGTCGCATAGCCAATTTGGCCAAAAATCTCGGAAATTTTTCTAAGTCAAAGAAGACCACAAACTATATTTATTGACAGCGAGGCTAATAACTTTCTTCAAACTGTATATTTCAGGACCAAACTTGGCTGAGATGTTCATTACCTTGTGTTCAATCGACTTTTAATTTCAGATTTCCTCTATCTCTCTTACTTTTAAATCTATATTCACTCTTACAGAGAGTCGCATAGCCAATTTGGACAAAAATCTCGGAAATGTTTCTAAGTCAAAGAAGACCACAAACTATATTTCTTGACAGCGAGGCTAATAACTTTCTTCAAACTGCATATTTCAGGACCAAACTTGGCTGATATGTTCATGACTTTGTGTTCTATCGAATGGTTATTTCAGATTTCCCCTATCTCTCTTACTTTTTAATCTATATTCACTCTTACAGAGAGTCGCATAGCCAATTTGGCCAAAAATCTCGGAAATGTTTCTAAGTCAAAGAAGAGCACAAACTATATTTCTTGACAGCGAAGTTAATAACTTTCTTCAAACTGTATATTTCAGGACCAAACTTGGCTAAGATGTTCATTACCTTGTGTTCTATCGAATGGTTATTTCAGATTTCCCCTATCTCTCTTACTTTTTAATCTATATTCACTCTTACAGAGAGTCGCATAGCCAATTTGGCAAAACATCTCGGAAAATTTTCTAAGTCAAAGAAGAGCACAAACTATATTTCTTGACAGCGAAGTTAATAACTTTCTTCAAACTGCATATTTCAGGACCAAACTTGGCTAAGATGTTCATTACTTTGTGTTCTATCGAATGGTTATTTCAGATTTCCTCTATCTCTCTTACTTTTTAATCTATATTCACTCTTACAGAGAGTTGCATAGCCAATTTGGACAAAAATCTCGGAAATGTTTCTAAGTCAAAGAAGACCACAAACTATATTTCTTGACAGCGAGGCTAATAACTTTCTTCAAACTGCATATTTCAGGACCAAACTTGGCTGAGATGTTCATTACCTTGTGTTCAATCGACTTTTAATTTCAGATTTCCTCTATCTCTCTTACTTTTAAATCTATATTCACTCTTACAGAGAGTCGCATAGCCAATTTGGCCAAACATCTCTGAATTTGTTCTAAGTCAAAGAAGAGCACAAACTATATTTCTTGACAGCGAAGTTAATAACTTTCTTCAAACTGTATATTTCAGGACCAAACTTGGCTAAGATGTTCATTACCTTGTGTTCTATCGAATGGTTATTTCAGATTTCCTCTATCTGTCTTACTTTATAATCTATATTCACTCTTACAGAGAGTCGCATAGCCAATTTGGCCAAAAATCTCGGAAATGTTTCTAAGTCAAAGAAGACCACAGACTATATTTCTTGATAACGAGGCTAATAACTTTCTTCAAACTGCATATTTCAGGACCAAACTTGGCTGAGATGTTCATTACCTTGTGTTCTATCGAATGGTTATTTCAGATTTCCTCTATCTCTCTTACTTTTTAATCTATATTCACTCTTACAGAGAGTCGCATAGCCAATTTGGCCAAAAATCTCGGAAATGTTTCTAAGTCAAAGAAGACCACAAACTATATTTATTGATAGCGAGGCTAATAACTTTCTTCAAACTGCATATTTCAGGACCAAACTTGGCTGAGATGTTCATTACCTTGTGTTCTATCGAATGGTTATTTCAGATTTCCTCTATCTCTCTTACTTTTTAATCTATATTCACTCTTACAGAGAGTCGCATAGCCAATTTGGCCAACAATCTCGGAAATGTTTCTAAGTCAAAGAAGACCACAAACTATATTTCTTGACAGCGAGTCTAATAACTTTCTTCAAACTGCATATTTCAGGACCAAACTTGGCTGAGATGTTCATTACCTTGTGTTCTATCGAATGGTTATTTCAGATTTCCTCTATCTATCTTACTTTTTAATCTATATTCACTCTTACAGAGAGTCGCATAGCCAATTTTGCCAAAAATCTCGGAAATTTTTCTAAGTCAAAGAAGACCACAAACTATATTTATTGACAGCGAGGCTAATAACTTTCTTCAAACTGTATATTTCAGGACCAAACTTGGCTGAGATCTTCATTACCTTGTGTTCAATCGACTTTTAATTTCAGATTTCCTCTATCTCTCTTACTTTTAAATCTATATTCACTCTTACAGAGAGTCGCATAGCCAATTTGGCCAAACATCTCTGAATTTGTTCTAAGTCAAAGAAGAGCACAAACTATATTTCTTGACAGCGAAGTTAATAACTTTCTTCAAACTGTATATTTCAGGACCAAACTTGGCTAAGATGTTCATTACCTTGTGTTCTATCGAATGGTTATTTCAGATTTCCTCTATCTCTCTTACTTTTTAATCTATATTCACTCTTACAGAGAGTCGCATAGCCAATTTGGCCAAAAATCTCGGAAATTTTTCTAAGTCAAAGAAGACCACAAACTATATTTATTGACAGCGAGGCTAATAACTTTCTTCAAACTGTATATTTCAGGACCAAACTTGGCTGAGATGTTCATTACCTTGTGTTCAATCGACTTTTAATTTCAGATTTCCTCTATCTCTCTTACTTTTAAATCTATATTCACTCTTACAGAGAGTCGCATAGCCAATTTGGCCAAAAATCTCGGAAATGTTTCTAAGTCAAAGAAGACCACAAACTATATTTCTTGACAGCGAGGCTAATAACTTTCTTCAAACTGCATATTTCAGGACCAAACTTGGCTGATATGTTCATGACTTTGTGTTCTATCGAATGGTTATTTCAGATTTCCCCTATCTCGCTTACTTTTTAATCTATATTCACTCTTACAGAGAGTCGCATAGCCAATTTGGCAAAAAATCTCGGAAAATTTTCTAAGTCAAAGAAGAGCACAAACTATATTTCTTGACAGCGAAGTTAATAACTTTCTTCAAACTGTATATTTCAGGACCAAACTTGGCTAAGATGTTCATTACCTTGTGTTCAATCGAATGGTTATTTCAGATTTCCTCTATCTCTCTTACTTTTAAATCTATATTCACTCTTACAGAGAGTCGCATAGCCAATTTGGCCAAAAATCTCGGAAATGTTTCTAAGTCAAAGAAGACCACAAACTATATTTCTTGACAGCGAGGCTAATAACTTTCTTCAAACTGCATATTTCAGGACCAAACTTGGCTGAGATGTTCATTACCTTGTGTTCTATCGAATGGTTATTTCAGATTTCCTCTATCTATCTTACTTTTTAATCTATAATCACTCTTACAGAGAATCGCATAGCCAATTTGGCCAAAAATCTCCTAAAATTTTCTAAGTCAAAGAAGACCACAAACTATATTTATTGACAGCGAGGCTAATAACTTTCTTCAAACTGCATATTTCAGGACCAAACTTGGCTAAGATGTTCATTACCTTGTGTTCTATCGAATGGTTATTTCAGATTTCCTCTATCTCTCTTACTTTTTACTCTATATTCACTCTTACAGAGAGTCGCATAGCCAATTTTGCCAAAAATCTCGGAAATTTTTCTAAGTCAAAGAAGACCACAAACTATATTTATTGACAGCGAGGCTAATAACTTTCTTCAAACTGTATATTTCAGGACCAAACTTGGCTGAGATCTTCATTACCTTGTGTTCAATCGACTTTTAATTTCAGATTTCCTCTATCTCTCTTACTTTTAAATCTATATTCACTCTTACAGAGAGTCGCATAGCCAATTTGGCCAAACATCTCTGAATTTGTTCTAAGTCAAAGAAGAGCACAAACTATATTTCTTGACAGCGAAGTTAATAACTTTCTTCAAACTGTATATTTCAGGACCAAACTTGGCTAAGATGTTCATTACCTTGTGTTCTATCGAATGGTTATTTCAGATTTCCTCTATCTCTCTTACTTTTTAATCTATATTCACTCTTACAGAGAGTCGCATAGCCAATTTGGCCAAAAATCTCGGAAATTTTTCTAAGTCAAAGAAGACCACAAACTATATTTATTGACAGCGAGGCTAATAACTTTCTTCAAACTGTATATTTCAGGACCAAACTTGGCTGAGATGTTCATTACCTTGTGTTCAATCGACTTTTAATTTCAGATTTCCTCTATCTCTCTTACTTTTAAATCTATATTCACTCTTACAGAGAGTCGCATAGCCAATTTGGCCAAAAATCTCGGAAATGTTTCTAAGTCAAAGAAGACCACAAACTATATTTCTTGACAGCGAGGCTAATAACTTTCTTCAAACTGCATATTTCAGGACCAAACTTGGCTGATATGTTCATGACTTTGTGTTCTATCGAATGGTTATTTCAGATTTCCTCTATCTCTCTTACTTTTAAATCTATATTCACTCTTACAGAGAGTCGCATAGCCAATTTGGCCAAACATCTCTGAATTTGTTCTAAGTCAAAGAAGAGCACAAACTATATTTCTTGACAGCGAAGTTAATAACTTTCTTCAAACTGTATATTTCAGGACCAAACTTGGCTAAGATGTTCATTACCTTGTGTTCTATCGAATGGTTATTTCAGATTTCCTCTATCTCTCTTACTTTTTAATCTATATTCACTCTTACAGAGAGTCGCATAGCCAATTTGGCCAAAAATCTCGGAAATTTTTCTAAGTCAAAGAAGACCACAAACTATATTTATTGACAGCGAGGCTAATAACTTTCTTCAAACTGTATATTTCAGGACCAAACTTGGCTGAGATGTTCATTACCTTGTGTTCAATCGACTTTTAATTTCAGATTTCCTCTATCTCTCTTACTTTTAAATCTATATTCACTCTTACAGAGAGTCGCATAGCCAATTTGGCCAAAAATCTCGGAAATGTTTCTAAGTCAAAGAAGACCACAAACTATATTTCTTGACAGCGAGGCTAATAACTTTCTTCAAACTGCATATTTCAGGACCAAACTTGGCTGATATGTTCATGACTTTGTGTTCTATCGAATGGTTATTTCAGATTTCCCCTATCTCGCTTACTTTTTAATCTATATTCACTCTTACAGAGAGTCGCATAGCCAATTTGGCAAAAAATCTCGGAAAATTTTCTAAGTCAAAGAAGAGCACAAACTATATTTCTTGACAGCGAAGTTAATAACTTTCTTCAAACTGTATATTTCAGGACCAAACTTGGCTAAGATGTTCATTACCTTGTGTTCAATCGAATGGTTATTTCAGATTTCCTCTATCTCTCTTACTTTTAAATCTATATTCACTCTTACAGAGAGTCGCATAGCCAATTTGGCCAAAAATCTCGGAAATGTTTCTAAGTCAAAGAAGACCACAAACTATATTTCTTGACAGCGAGGCTAATAACTTTCTTCAAACTGCATATTTCAGGACCAAACTTGGCTGAGATGTTCATTACCTTGTGTTCTATCGAATGGTTATTTCAGATTTCCTCTATCTATCTTACTTTTTAATCTATAATCACTCTTACAGAGAATCGCATAGCCAATTTGGCCAAAAATCTCGGAAAATTTTCTAAGTCAAAGAAGACCACAAACTATATTTATTGACAGCGAGGCTAATAACTTTCTTCAAACTGCATATTTCAGGACCAAACTTGGCTAAGATGTTCATTACCTTGTGTTCTATCGAATGGTTATTTCAGATTTCCTCTATCTCTCTTACTTTTTAATCTATATTCACTCTTACAGAGAGTCGCATAGCCAATTTTGCCAAAAATCTCGGAAATTTTTCTAAGTCAAAGAAGACCACAAACTATATTTATTGACAGCGAGGCTAATAACTTTCTTCAAACTGTATATTTCAGGACCAAACTTGGCTGAGATCTTCATTACCTTGTGTTCAATCGACTTTTAATTTCAGATTTCCTCTATCTCTCTTACTTTTAAATCTATATTCACTCTTACAGAGAGTCGCATAGCCAATTTGGCCAAACATCTCTGAATTTGTTCTAAGTCAAAGAAGAGCACAAACTATATTTCTTGACAGCGAAGTTAATAACTTTCTTCAAACTGTATATTTCAGGACCAAACTTGGCTAAGATGTTCATTACCTTGTGTTCTATCGAATGGTTATTTCAGATTTCCTCTATCTCTCTTACTTTTAGTTTAAAAGTCGATTGAACACAAGGTAATGAACATCTCAGCCAAGTTTGGTCCTGAAATATGCAGTTTGAAGAAAGTTATTAGCCTCGCTGTCAAGAAATATAGTTTGTGGTCTTCTTTGACTTAGAAACATTTCCGAGATTTTTGGCCAAATTGGCTATGCGACTCTCTGTAAGAGTGAATATAGATTTAAAAGTAAGAGAGATAGAGGAAATTTTAACTTAATGTTTCTAAGTCAAAGAAGACCACAAACTATATTTCTTGACAGCGAGGCTAATAACTTTCTTCAAACTGCATATTTCAGGACCAAACTTGGCTGATATGTTCATGACTTTGTGTTCTATCGAATGGTTATTTCAGATTTCCCCTATCTCTCTTACTTTTTAATCTATATTCACTCTTACAGAGAGTCGCATAGCCAATTTGGCAAAAAATCTCGGAAAATTTTCTAAGTCAAAGAAGAGCACAAACTATATTTCTTGACAGCGAAGTTAATAACTTTCTTCAAACTGTATATTTCAGGACCAAACTTGGCTAAGATGTTCATTACCTTGTGTTCAATCGAATGGTTATTTCAGATTTCCTCTATCTCTCTTACTTTTAAATCTATATTCACTCTTACAGAGAGTCGCATAGCCAATTTGGCCAAAAATCTCGGAAATATTTCTAAGTCAAAGAAGACCACAAACTATATTTCTTGACAGCGAGGCTAATAACTTTCTTCAAACTGCATATTTCAGGACCAAACTTGGCTGAGATGTTCATTACCTTGTGTTCTATCGAATGGTTATTTCAGATTTCCTCTATCTCTCTTACTTTTTAATCTATATTCACTCTTACAGAGAGTCGCATAGCCAATTTGGCCAAAAATCTCGGAAAATTTTCTAAGTCAAAGAAGACCACAAACTATATTTATTGACAGCGAGGCTAATAACTTTCTTCAAACTGTATATTTCAGGACCAAACTTGGCTGAGATGTTCATTACCTTGTGTTCAATCGACTTTTAATTTCAGATTTCCTCTATCTCTCTTACTTTTAAATCTATATTCACTCTTACAGAGAGTCGCATAGCCAATTTGGCCAAACATCTCTGAATTTGTTCTAAGTCAAAGAAGAGCACAAACTATATTTCTTGACAGCGAAGTTAATAACTTTCTTCAAACTGTATATTTCAGGACCAAACTTGGCTGAAATGTTTATTACCTTGTGTTCTATCGAATGGTTATTTCAGATTTCCTCTATCTCTCTTACTTTTTAATCTATATTCACTCTTACAGAGAGTCGCATAGCCAATTTGGCCAAAAATCTCGGAAATTTTTCTAAGTCAAAGAAGACCACAAACTATATTTATTGACAGCGAGGCTAATAACTTTCTTCAAACTGTATATTTCAGGACCAAACTTGGCTGAGATGTTCATTACCTTGTGTTCAATCGACTTTTAATTTCAGATTTCCTCTATCTCTCTTACTTTTTAATCTATATTCACTCTTACAGAGAGTCGCATAGCCAATTTGGACAAAAATCTCGGAAATGTTTCTTAGTCAAAGAAGACCACAAACTATATTTCTTGACAGCGAGGCTAATAACTTTCTTCAAACTGCATATTTCAGGACCAAACTTGGCTGATATGTTCATGACTTTGTGTTCTATCGAATGGTTATTTCAGATTTCCCCTATCTCTCTTACTTTTTAATCTATATTCACTCTTACAGAGAGTCGCATAGCCAATTTGGCAAAAAATCTCGGAAAATTTTCTAAGTCAAAGAAGAGCACAAACTATATTTCTTGACAGCGAAGTTAATAACTTTCTTCAAACTGTATATTTCAGGACCAAACTTGGCTAAGATGTTCATTACCTTGTGTTCAATCGAATGGTTATTTCAGATTTCCTCTATCTCTCTTACTTTTAAATCTATATTCACTCTTACAGAGAGTCGCATAGCCAATTTGGCCAAAAATCTCGGAAATGTTTCTAAGTCAAAGAAGACCACAAACTATATTTCTTGACAGCGAGGCTAATAACTTTCTTCAAACTGTATATTTCAGGACCAAACTTGGCTGAGATGTTCATTACCTTGTGTTTTATCGAATGGTTATTTCAGATTTCCTCTATCTCTCTTACTTTTTAATCTATATTCACTCTTACAGAGAGTCGCATAGCCAATTTGGCCAAAAATCTCGGAAATTTTTCTAAGTCAAAGAAGACCACAAACTATATTTATTGACAGCGAGGCTAATAACTTTCTTCAAACTGTATATTTCAGGACCAAACTTGGCTGAGATGTTCATTACCTTGTGTTCAATCGACTTTTAATTTCAGATTTCCTCTATCTCTCTTACTTTTAAATCTATATTCACTCTTACAGAGAGTCGCATAGCCAATTTGGCCAAACATCTCTGAATTTGTTCTAAGTCAAAGAAGAGCACAAACTATATTTCTTGACAGCGAAGTTAATAACTTTCTTCAAACTGTATATTTCAGGACCAAACTTGGCTAAGATGTTCATTACCTTGTGTTCTATCGAATGGTTATTTCAGATTTCCTCTATCTCTCTTACTTTTTAATCTATATTCACTCTTACAGAGAGTCGCATAGCCAATTTGGCCAAAAATATCGGAAATTTTTCTAAGTCAAAGAAGACCACAAACTATATTTATTGACAGCGAGGCTAATAACTTTCTTCAAACTGTATATTTCAGGACCAAACTTGGCTGAGATGTTCATTACCTTGTGTTCAATCGACTTTTAAATTCAGATTTCCTCTATCTCTCTTACTTTTAAATCTATATTCACTCTTACAGAGAGTCGCATAGCCAATTTGGACAAAAATCTCGGAAATGTTTCTAAGTCAAAGAAGACCACAAACTATATTTCTTGACAGCGAGGCTAATAACTTTCTTCAAACTGCATATTTCAGGACCAAACTTGGCTGAGATGTTCATTACCTTGTGTTCTATCGAATGGTTATTTCAGATTTCCTCTATCTATCTTACTTTTTAATCTATATTCACTCTTACAGAGAGTCGCATAGCCAATTTGGCCAAAAATATCGGAAATTTTTCTAAGTCAAAGAAGACCACAAACTATATTTATTGACAGCGAGGCTAATAACTTTCTTCAAACTGTATATTTCAGGACCAAACTTGGCTGAGATGTTCATTACCTTGTGTTCAATCGACTTTTAATTTCAGATTTCCTCTATCTCTCTTACTTTTAAATCTATATTCACTCTTACAGAGAGTCGCATAGCCAATTTGGCCAAACATCTCTGAATTTGTTCTAAGTCAAAGAAGAGCACAAACTATATTTCTTGACAGCGAAGTTAATAACTTTCTTCAAACTGTATATTTCAGGACCAAACTTGGCTGAAATGTTTATTACCTTGTGTTCTATCGAATGGTTATTTCAGATTTCCTCTATCTCTCTTACTTTTTAATCTATATTCACTCTTACAGAGAGTCGCATAGCCAATTTGGCCAAAAATCTCGGAAATTTTTCTAAGTCAAAGAAGACCACAAACTATATTTATTGACAGCGAGGCTAATAACTTTCTTCAAACTGTATATTTCAGGACCAAACTTGGCTGAGATGTTCATTACCTTGTGTTCAATCGACTTTTAATTTCAGATTTCCTCTATCTCTCTTACTTTTAAATCTATATTCACTCTTACAGAGAGTCGCATAGCCAATTTGGACAAAAATCTCGGAAATGTTTCTAAGTCAAAGAAGACCACAAACTATATTTCTTGACAGCGAGGCTAATAACTTTCTTCAAACTGCATATTTCAGGACCAAACTTGGCTGATATGTTCATGACTTTGTGTTCTATCGAATGGTTATTTCAGATTTCCCCTATCTCTCTTACTTTTTAATCTATATTCACTCTTACAGAGAGTCGCATAGCCAATTTGGCAAAACATCTCGGAAAATTTTCTAAGTCAAAGAAGAGCACAAACTATATTTCTTGACAGCGAAGTTAATAACTTTCTTCAAACTGCATATTTCAGGACCAAACTTGGCTAAGATGTTCATTACTTTGTGTTCTATCGAATGGTTATTTCAGATTTCCTCTATCTCTCTTACTTTTTAATCTATATTCACTCTTACAGAGAGTCGCATAGCCAATTTGGACAAAAATCTCGGAAATGTTTCTAAGTCAAAGAAGACCACAAACTATATTTCTTGACAGCGAGGCTAATAACTTTCTTCAAACTGCATATTTCAGGACCAAACCTGGCTGAGATGTTCATTACCTTGTGTTCAATCGACTTTTAATTTCAGATTTCCTCTATCTCTCTTACTTTTAAATCTATATTCACTCTTACAGAGAGTCGCATAGCCAATTTGGCCAAACATCTCTGAATTTGTTCTAAGTCAAAGAAGAGCACAAACTATATTTCTTGACAGCGAAGTTAATAACTTTCTTCAAACTGTATATTTCAGGACCAAACTTGGCTAAGATGTTCATTACCTTGTGTTCTATCGAATGGTTATTTCAGATTTCCCCTATCTCTCTTACTTTTTAATCTATATTCACTCTTACAGAGAGTCGCATAGCCAATTTGGCAAAAAATCTCGGAAATTTTTCTAAGTCAAAGAAGACCACAAACTATATTTATTGACAGCGAGGCTAATAACTTTCTTCAAACTGTATATTTCAGGACCAAACTTGGCTGAGATGTTCATTACCTTGTGTTCAATCGACTTTTAATTTCAGATTTCCTCTATCTCTCTTACTTTTAAATCTATATTCACTCTTACAGAGAGTCGCATAGCCAATTTGGACAAAAATCTCGGAAATGTTTCTAAGTCAAAGAAGACCACAAACTATATTTCTTGACAGCGAGGCTAATAACTTTCTTCAAACTGCATATTTCAGGACCAAACTTGGCTGATATGTTCATGACTTTGTGTTCTATCGAATGGTTATTTCAGATTTCCCCTATCTCTCTTACTTTTTAATCTATATTCACTCTTACAGAGAGTCGCATAGCCAATTTGGCAAAACATCTCGGAAAATTTTCTAAGTCAAAGAAGAGCACAAACTATATTTCTTGACAGCGAAGTTAATAACTTTCTTCAAACTGCATATTTCAGGACCAAACTTGGCTAAGATGTTCATTTCTTTGTGTTCTATCGAATGGTTATTTCAGATTTCCTCTATCTCTCTTACTTTTTAATCTATATTCACTCTTACAGAGAGTCGCATAGCCAATTTGGACAAAAATCTCGGAAATGTTTCTAAGTCAAAGAAGACCACAAACTATATTTCTTGACAGCGAGGCTAATAACTTTCTTCAAACTGCATATTTCAGGACCAAACTTGGCTGAGATGTTCATTACCTTGTGTTCAATCGACTTTTAATTTCAGATTTCCTCTATCTCTCTTACTTTTAAATCTATATTCACTCTTACAGAGAGTCGCATAGCCAATTTGGCCAAACATCTCTGAATTTGTTCTAAGTCAAAGAAGAGCACAAACTATATTTCTTGACAGCGAAGTTAATAACTTTCTTCAAACTGTATATTTCAGGACCAAACTTGGCTAAGATGTTCATTACCTTGTGTTCTATCGAATGGTTATTTCAGATTTCCCCTATCTCTCTTACTTTTTAATCTATATTCACTCTTACAGAGAGTCGCATAGCCAATTTGGCAAAAAATCTCGGAAATTTTTCTAAGTCAAAGAAGACCACAAACTATATTTATTGACAGCGAGGCTAATAACTTTCTTCAAACTGTATATTTCAGGACCAAACTTGGCTGAGATGTTCATTACCTTGTGTTCAATCGACTTTTAATTTCAGATTTCCTCTATCTCTCTTACTTTTAAATCTATATTCACTCTTACAGAGAGTCGCATAGCCAATTTGGACAAAAATCTCGGAAATGTTTCTAAGTCAAAGAAGAGCACAAACTATATTTCTTGACAGCGAAGTTAATAACTTTCTTCAAACTGTATATTTCAGGACCAAACTTGGCTAAGATGTTCATTACCTTGTGTTCTATCGAATGGTTATTTCAGATTTCCCCTATCTCTCTTACTTTTTAATCTATATTCACTCTTACAGAGAGTCGCATAGCCAATTTGGCAAAAAATCTCGGAAATTTTTCTAAGTCAAAGAAGACCACAAACTATATTTATTGACAGCGAGGCTAATAACTTTCTTCAAACTGTATATTTCAGGACCAAACTTGGCTGATATGTTCATGACTTTGTGTTCTATCGAATGGTTATTTCAGATTTCCCCTATCTCTCTTACTTTTTAATCTATATTCACTCTTACAGAGAGTCGCATAGCCAATTTGGCAAAAAATCTCGGAAAATTTTCTAAGTCAAAGAAGAGCACAAACTATATTTATTGACAGCGAAGTTAATAACTTTCTTCAAACTGTATATTTCAGGACCAAACTTGGCTAAGATGTTCATTACCTTGTGTTCAATCGAATGGTTATTTCAGATTTCCTCTATCTCTCTTACTTTTAAATCTATATTCACTCTTACAGAGAGTCGCATAGCCAATTTGGCCAAAAATCTCGGAAATGTTTCTAAGTCAAAGAAGACCACAAACTATATTTATTGACAGCGAGGCTAATAACTTTCTTCAAACTGTATATTTCAGGACCAAACTTGGCTGAGATGTTCATTACCTTGTGTTCAATCGACTTTTAATTTCAGATTTCCTCTATCTCTCTTACTTTTAAATCTATATTCACTCTTACAGAGAGTCGCATAGCCAATTTGGCCAAACATCTCTGAATTTGTTCTAAGTCAAAGAAGAGCACAAACTATATTTCTTGACAGCGAAGTTAATAACTTTCTTCAAACTGTATATTTCAGGACCAAACTTGGCTGAAATGTTTATTACCTTGTGTTCTATCGAATGGTTATTTCAGATTTCCTCTATCTCTCTTACTTTTTAATCTATATTCACTCTTACAGAGAGTCGCATAGCCAATTTGGCCAAAAATCTCGGAAATTTTTCTAAGTCAAAGAAGACCACAAACTATATTTATTGACAGCGAGGCTAATAACTTTCTTCAAACTGTATATTTCAGGACCAAACTTGGCTGAGATGTTCATTACCTTGTGTTCAATCGACTTTTAATTTCAGATTTCCTCTATCTCTCTTACTTTTAAATCTATATTCACTCTTACAGAGAGTCGCATAGCCAATTTGGACAAAAATCTCGGAAATGTTTCTAAGTCAAAGAAGACCACAAACTATATTTCTTGACAGCGAGGCTAATAACTTTCTTCAAACTGCATATTTCAGGACCAAACTTGGCTGATATGTTCATGACTTTGTGTTCTATCGAATGGTTATTTCAGATTTCCCCTATCTCTCTTACTTTTTAATCTATATTCACTCTTACAGAGAGTCGCATAGCCAATTTGGCAAAACATCTCGGAAAATTTTCTAAGTCAAAGAAGAGCACAAACTATATTTCTTGACAGCGAAGTTAATAACTTTCTTCAAACTGCATATTTCAGGACCAAACTTGGCTAAGATGTTCATTACTTTGTGTTCTATCGAATGGTTATTTCAGATTTCCTCTATCTCTCTTACTTTTTAATCTATATTCACTCTTACAGAGAGTCGCATAGCCAATTTGGACAAAAATCTCGGAAATGTTTCTAAGTCAAAGAAGACCACAAACTATATTTCTTGACAGCGAGGCTAATAACTTTCTTCAAACTGCATATTTCAGGACCAAACTTGGCTGAGATGTTCATTACCTTGTGTTCAATCGACTTTTAATTTCAGATTTCCTCTATCTCTCTTACTTTTAAATCTATATTCACTCTTACAGAGAGTCGCATAGCCAATTTGGCCAAACATCTCTGAATTTGTTCTAAGTCAAAGAAGAGCACAAACTATATTTCTTGACAGCGAAGTTAATAACTTTCTTCAAACTGTATATTTCAGGACCAAACTTGGCTAAGATGTTCATTACCTTGTGTTCTATCGAATGGTTATTTCAGATTTCCCCTATCTCTCTTACTTTTTAATCTATATTCACTCTTACAGAGAGTCGCATAGCCAATTTGGCAAAAAATCTCGGAAATTTTTCTAAGTCAAAGAAGACCACAAACTATATTTATTGACAGCGAGGCTAATAACTTTCTTCAAACTGTATATTTCAGGACCAAACTTGGCTGAGATGTTCATTACCTTGTGTTCAATCGACTTTTAATTTCAGATTTCCTCTATCTCTCTTACTTTTAAATCTATATTCACTCTTACAGAGAGTCGCATAGCCAATTTGGACAAAAATCTCGGAAATGTTTCTAAGTCAAAGAAGACCACAAACTATATTTCTTGACAGCGAGGCTAATAACTTTCTTCAAACTGCATATTTCAGGACCAAACTTGGCTGATATGTTCATGACTTTGTGTTCTATCGAATGGTTATTTCAGATTTCCCCTATCTCTCTTACTTTTTAATCTATATTCACTCTTACAGAGAGTCGCATAGCCAATTTGGCAAAACATCTCGGAAAATTTTCTAAGTCAAAGAAGAGCACAAACTATATTTCTTGACAGCGAAGTTAATAACTTTCTTCAAACTGCATATTTCAGGACCAAACTTGGCTAAGATGTTCATTTCTTTGTGTTCTATCGAATGGTTATTTCAGATTTCCTCTATCTCTCTTACTTTTTAATCTATATTCACTCTTACAGAGAGTCGCATAGCCAATTTGGACAAAAATCTCGGAAATGTTTCTAAGTCAAAGAAGACCACAAACTATATTTATTGACAGCGAGGCTAATAACTTTCTTCAAACTGTATATTTCAGGACCAAACTTGGCTGAGATGTTCATTACCTTGTGTTCAATCGACTTTTAATTTCAGATTTCCTCTATCTCTCTTACTTTTAAATCTATATTCACTCTTACAGAGAGTCGCATAGCCAATTTGGACAAAAATCTCGGAAATGTTTCTAAGTCAAAGAAGAGCACAAACTATATTTCTTGACAGCGAAGTTAATAACTTTCTTCAAACTGTATATTTCAGGACCAAACTTGGCTAAGATGTTCATTACCTTGTGTTCTATCGAATGGTTATTTCAGATTTCCCCTATCTCTCTTACTTTTTAATCTATATTCACTCTTACAGAGAGTCGCATAGCCAATTTGGCAAAAAATCTCGGAAATTTTTCTAAGTCAAAGAAGACCACAAACTATATTTATTGACAGCGAAGTTAATAACTTTCTTCAAACTGTATATTTCAGGACCAAACTTGGCTAAGATGTTCATTACCTTGTGTTCAATCGAATGGTTATTTCAGATTTCCTCTATCTCTCTTACTTTTAAATCTATATTCACTCTTACAGAGAGTCGCATAGCCAATTTGGCCAAAAATCTCGGAAATGTTTCTAAGTCAAAGAAGACCACAAACTATATTTCTTGATAGCGAGGCTAATAACTTTCTTCAAACTGCATATTTCAGGACCAAACTTGGCTGAGATGTTCATTAACTTGTGTTTAATCGACTTTTTATTTCAGATTTCCTCTATCTCTCTTACTTTATAATCTATATTCACTCTTACAGAGAGTCGCATAGCCAATTTGGCCAAAAATCTCGGAAATGTTTCTAAGTCAAAGAAGACCACAAACTATATTTCTTGACAGCGAGGCTAATAACTTTCTTCAAACTGCATATTTCAGGACCAAACTTGGCTAAGATGTTCATTACCTTGTGTTCAATCGACTTTTAATTTCAGATTTCCTCTATCTCTCTTACTTTTAAATCTATATTCACTCTTACAGAGAGTCGCATAGCCAATTTGGCCAAACATCTCTGAATTTGTTCTAAGTCAAAGAAGAGCACAAACTATATTTCTTGACAGCGAAGTTAATAACTTTCTTCAAACTGTATATTTCAGGACCAAACTTGGCTGAAATGTTTATTACCTTGTGTTCTATCGAATGGTTATTTCAGATTTCCTCTATCTCTCTTACTTTTTAATCTATATTCACTCTTACAGAGAGTCGCATAGCCAATTTGGACAAAAATCTCGGAAATGTTTCTAAGTCAAAGAAGACCACAAACTATATTTATTGACAGCGAGGCTAATAACTTTCTTCAAACTGTATATTTCAGGACCAAACTTGGCTGAGATGTTCATTACCTTGTGTTCAATCGACTTTTAATTTCAGATTTCCTCTATCTCTCTTACTTTTAAATCTATATTCACTCTTACAGAGAGTCGCATAGCCAATTTGGACAAAAATCTCGGAAATGTTTCTAAGTCAAAGAAGACCACAAACTATATTTCTTGACAGCGAGGCTAATAACTTTCTTCAAACTGCATATTTCAGGACCAAACTTGGCTGATATGTTCATGACTTTGTGTTCTATCGAATGGTTATTTCAGATTTCCCCTATCTCTCTTACTTTTTAATCTATATTCACTCTTACAGAGAGTCGCATAGCCAATTTGGCAAAAAATCTCGGAAAATTTTCTAAGTCAAAGAAGAGCACAAACTATATTTCTTGACAGCGAAGTTAATAACTTTCTTCAAACTGTATATTTCAGGACCAAACTTGGCTGAGATGTTCATTACCTTGTGTTCTATCGAATGGTTATTTCAGATTTCCTCTATCTCTCTTACTTTTTAATCTATATTCACTCTTACAGAGAGTCGCATAGCCAATTTGGCCAAAAATCTCGGAAAATTTTCTAAGTCAAAGAAGACCACAAACTATATTTATTGACAGCGAGGCTAATAACTTTCTTCAAACTGTATATTTCAGGACCAAACTTGGCTGAGATGTTCATTACCTTGTGTTTTATCGAATGGTTATTTCAGATTTCCTCTATCTCTCTTACTTTTTAATCTATATTCACTCTTACAGAGAGTCGCATAGCCAATTTGGCCAAAATCTCGGAAATTTTTCTAAGTCAAAGAAGACCACAAACTATATTTATTGACAGCGAGGCTAATAACTTTCTTCAAACTGTATATTTCAGGACCAAACTTGGCTGAGATGTTCATTACCTTGTGTTCAATCGACTTTTAATTTCAGATTTCCTCTATCTCTCTTACTTTTAAATCTATATTCACTCTTACAGAGAGTCGCATAGCCAATTTGGACAAAAATCTCGGAAATGTTTCTAAGTCAAAGAAGAGCACAAACTATATTTCTTGACAGCGAAGTTAATAACTTTCTTCAAACTGTATATTTCAGGACCAAACTTGGCTAAGATGTTCATTACCTTGTGTTCTATCGAATGGTTATTTCAGATTTCCCCTATCTCTCTTACTTTTTAATCTATATTCACTCTTACAGAGAGTCGCATAGCCAATTTGGCAAAAAATCTCGGAAATTTTTCTAAGTCAAAGAAGACCACAAACTATATTTATTGACAGCGAGGCTAATAACTTTCTTCAAACTGTATATTTCAGGACCAAACTTGGCTGATATGTTCATGACTTTGTGTTCTATCGAATGGTTATTTCAGATTTCCCCTATCTCTCTTACTTTTTAATCTATATTCACTCTTACAGAGAGTCGCATAGCCAATTTGGCAAAAAATCTCGGAAAATTTTCTAAGTCAAAGAAGAGCACAAACTATATTTATTGACAGCGAAGTTAATAACTTTCTTCAAACTGTATATTTCAGGACCAAACTTGGCTAAGATGTTCATTACCTTGTGTTCAATCGAATGGTTATTTCAGATTTCCTCTATCTCTCTTACTTTTAAATCTATATTCACTCTTACAGAGAGTCGCATAGCCAATTTGGCCAAAAATCTCGGAAATGTTTCTAAGTCAAAGAAGACCACAAACTATATTTCTTGATAGCGAGGCTAATAACTTTCTTCAAACTGCATATTTCAGGACCAAACTTGGCTGAGATGTTCATTAACTTGTGTTTAATCGACTTTTTATTTCAGATTTCCTCTATCTCTCTTACTTTATAATCTATATTCACTCTTACAGAGAGTCGCATAGCCAATTTGGCCAAAAATCTCGGAAATGTTTCTAAGTCAAAGAAGACCACAAACTATATTTCTTGACAGCGAGGCTAATAACTTTCTTCAAACTGCATATTTCAGGACCAAACTTGGCTAAGATGTTCATTACCTTGTGTTCAATCGACTTTTAATTTCAGATTTCCTCTATCTCTCTTACTTTTAAATCTATATTCACTCTTACAGAGAGTCGCATAGCCAATTTGGCCAAACATCTCTGAATTTGTTCTAAGTCAAAGAAGAGCACAAACTATGTTTCTTGACAGCGAAGTTAATAACTTTCTTCAAACTGTATATTTCAGGACCAAACTTGGCTGAAATGTTTATTACCTTGTGTTCTATCGAATGGTTATTTCAGATTTCCTCTATCTCTCTTACTTTTTAATCTATATTCACTCTTACAGAGAGTCGCATAGCCAATTTGGCCAAAAATCTCGGAAATTTTTCTAAGTCAAAGAAGACCACAAACTATATTTATTGACAGCGAGGCTAATAACTTTCTTCAAACTGTATATTTCAGGACCAAACTTGGCTGAGATGTTCATTACCTTGTGTTCAATCGACTTTTAATTTCAGATTTCCTCTATCTCTCTTACTTTTAAATCTATATTCACTCTTACAGAGAGTCGCATAGCCAATTTGGACAAAAATCTCGGAAATGTTTCTAAGTCAAAGAAGACCACAAACTATATTTATTGATAGCGAAGTTAATAACTTTCTTCAAACTGTATATTTCAGGACCAAACTTGGCTGAAATGTTTATTACCTTGTGTTCTATCGAATGGTTATTTCAGATTTCCTCTATCTCTCTTACTTTTTAATCTATATTCACTCTTACAGAGAGTCGCATAGCCAATTTGGCCAAAAATCTCGGAAATTTTTCTAAGTCAAAGAAGACCACAAACTATATTTATTGACAGCGAGGCTAATAACTTTCTTCAAACTGTATATTTCAGGACCAAACTTGGCTGAGATGTTCATTACCTTGTGTTCAATCGACTTTTAATTTCAGATTTCCTCTATCTCTCTTACTTTTAAATCTATATTCACTCTTACAGAGAGTCGCATAGCCAATTTGGCCAAACATCTCTGAATTTGTTCTAAGTCAAAGAAGAGCACAAACTATATTTCTTGACAGCGAGGCTAATAACTTTCTTCAAACTGCATATTTCAGGACCAAACTTGGCTGATATGTTCATGACTTTGTGTTCTATCGAATGGTTATTTCAGATTTCCCCTATCTCTCTTACTTTTTAATCTATATTCACTCTTACAGAGAGTCGCATAGCCAATTTGGCAAAAAATCTCGGAAAATTTTCTAAGTCAAAGAAGAGCACAAACTATATTTCTTGACAGCGAAGTTAATAACTTTCTTCAAACTGTATATTTCAGGACCAAACTTGGCTGAGATGTTCATTACCTTGTGTTCTATCGAATGGTTATTTCAGATTTCCTCTATCTCTCTTACTTTTTAATCTATATTCACTCTTACAGAGAGTCGCATAGCCAATTTGGCCAAAAATCTCGGAAAATTTTCTAAGTCAAAGAAGACCACAAACTATATTTATTGACAGCGAGGCTAATAACTTTCTTCAAACTGTATATTTCAGGACCAAACTTGGCTGAGATGTTCATTACCTTGTGTTTTATCGAATGGTTATTTCAGATTTCCTCTATCTCTCTTACTTTTTAATCTATATTCACTCTTACAGAGAGTCGCATAGCCAATTTGGCCAAAATCTCGGAAATTTTTCTAAGTCAAAGAAGACCACAAACTATATTTATTGACAGCGAGGCTAATAACTTTCTTCAAACTGTATATTTCAGGACCAAACTTGGCTGAGATGTTCATTACCTTGTGTTCAATCGACTTTTAATTTCAGATTTCCTCTATCTCTCTTACTTTTAAATCTATATTCACTCTTACAGAGAGTCGCATAGCCAATTTGGACAAAAATCTCGGAAATGTTTCTAAGTCAAAGAAGACCACAAACTATATTTCTTGACAGCGAGGCTAATAACTTTCTTCAAACTGTATATTTCAGGACCAAACTTGGCTGATATGTTCATGACTTTGTGTTCTATCGAATGGTTATTTCAGATTTCCCCTATCTCTCTTACTTTTTAATCTATATTCACTCTTACAGAGAGTCGCATAGCCAATTTGGCAAAAAATCTCGGAAAGTTTTCTAAGTCAAAGAAGACCACAAACTATATTTATTGACAGCGAGGCTAATAACTTTCTTCAAACTGTATATTTCAGGACCAAACTTGGCTGAGATGTTCATTACCTTGTGTTCAATCGACTTTTAATTTCAGATTTCCTCTATCTCTCTTACTTTTAAATCTATATTCACTCTTACAGAGAGTCGCATAGCCAATTTGGACAAACATCTCTGAATTTGGTGTAAGTCAAAGAAGAGCACAAACTATATTTCTTGACAGCGAAGTTAATAAATTTCTTCAAACTGTATATTTCAGGACCAAACTTGGCTGAGATGTTCATTACCTTGTGTTCTATCGAATGGTTATTTCAGATTTCCTCTATCTCTCTTACTTTTTAATCTATATTCACTCTTACAGAGAGTCGCATAGCCAATTTGGCCAAAAATCTCGGAAATTTTTCTAAGTCAAAGAAGACCACAAACTATATTTATTGACAGCGAGGCTAATAACTTTCTTCAAACTGTATATTTCAGGACCAAACTTGGCTGAGATGTTCATTACCTTGTGTTCAATCGACTTTTAATTTCAGATTTCCTCTATCTCTCTTACTTTTAAATCTATATTCACTCTTACAGAGAGTCGCATAGCCAATTTGGACAAAAATCTCGGAAATGTTTCTAAGTCAAAGAAGACCACAAACTATATTTATTGACAGCGAGGCTAATAACTTTCTTCAAACTGTATATTTCAGGACCAAACTTGGCTGAGATGTTCATTACCTTGTGTTCAATCGACTTTTAATTTCAGATTTCCTCTATCTCCCTTACTTTTAAATCTATATTCACTCTTACAGAGAGTCGCATAGCCAATTTGGACAAAAATCTCGGAAATGTTTCTAAGTCAAAGAAGACCACAAACTATATTTCTTGACAGCGAGGCTAATAACTTTCTTCAAACTGTATATTTCAGGACCAAACTTGGCTGAAATGTTTATTACCTTGTGTTCTATCGAATGGTTATTTCAGATTTCCCCTATCTCTCTTACTTTTTAATCTATATTCACTCTTACAGAGAGTCGCATAGCCAATTTGGCAAAAAATCTCGGAAATTTTTCTAAGTCAAAGAAGACCACAAACTATATTTATTGACAGCGAGGCTAATAACTTTCTTCAAACTGTATATTTCAGGACCAAACTTGGCTGATATGTTCATGACTTTGTGTTCTATCGAATGGTTATTTCAGATTTCCCCTATCTCTCTTACTTTTTAATCTATATTCACTCTTACAGAGAGTCGCATAGCCAATTTGGCAAAAAATCTCGGAAATTTTTCTAAGTCAAAGAAGACCACAAACTATATTTATTGACAGCGAGGCTAATAACTTTCTTCAAACTGTATATTTCAGGACCAAACTTGGCTGAGATGTTCATTACCTTGTGTTCAATCGACTTTTAATTTCAGATTTCCTCTATCTCTCTTACTTTTAAATCTACATTCACTCTTACAGAGAGTCGCATAGCCAATTTGGACAAACATCTCTGAATTTGGTGTAAGTCAAAGAAGAGCACAAACTATATTTCTTGACAGCGAAGTTAATAAATTTCTTCAAACTGTATATTTCAGGACCAAACTTGGCTGAAATGTTTATTACCTTGTGTTCTATCGAATGGTTATTTCAGATTTCCTCTATCTCTCTTACTTTTTAATCTATATTCACTCTTACAGAGAGTCGCATAGCCAATTTGGCCAAAAATCTCGGAAATTTTTCTAAGTCAAAGAAGACCACAAACTATATTTATTGACAGCGAGGCTAATAACTTTCTTCAAACTGTATATTTCAGGACCAAACTTGGCTGAGATGTTCATTACCTTGTGTTCAATCGACTTTTAATTTCAGATTTCCTCTATCTCTCTTACTTTTAAATCTATATTCACTCTTACAGAGAGTCGCATAGCCAATTTGGACAAAAATCTCGGAAATGTTTCTAAGTCAAAGAAGACCACAAACTATATTTATTGACAGCGAGGCTAATAACTTTCTTCAAACTGTATATTTCAGGACCAAACTTGGCTGAGATGTTCATTACCTTGTGTTCAATCGACTTTTAATTTCAGATTTCCTCTATCTCCCTTACTTTTAAATCTATATTCACTCTTACAGAGAGTCGCATAGCCAATTTGGACAAAAATCTCGGAAATGTTTCTAAGTCAAAGAAGACCACAAACTATATTTCTTGACAGCGAGGCTAATAACTTTCTTCAAACTGTATATTTCAGGACCAAACTTGGCTGAAATGTTTATTACCTTGTGTTCTATCGAATGGTTATTTCAGATTTCCCCTATCTCTCTTACTTTTTAATCTATATTCACTCTTACAGAGAGTCGCATAGCCAATTTGGCAAAAAATCTCGGAAATTTTTCTAAGTCAAAGAAGACCACAAACTATATTTATTGACAGCGAGGCTAATAACTTTCTTCAAACTGTATATTTCAGGACCAAACTTGGCTGATATGTTCATGACTTTGTGTTCTATCGAATGGTTATTTCAGATTTCCCCTATCTCTCTTACTTTTTAATCTATATTCACTCTTACAGAGAGTCGCATAGCCAATTTGGCAAAAAATCTCGGAAATTTTTCTAAGTCAAAGAAGACCACAAACTATATTTATTGACAGCGAGGCTAATAACTTTCTTCAAACTGTATATTTCAGGACCAAACTTGGCTGAGATGTTCATTACCTTGTGTTCAATCGACTTTTAATTTCAGATTTCCTCTATCTCTCTTACTTTTAAATCTACATTCACTCTTACAGAGAGTCGCATAGCCAATTTGGACAAACATCTCTGAATTTGGTGTAAGTCAAAGAAGAGCACAAACTATATTTCTTGACAGCGAAGTTAATAAATTTCTTCAAACTGTATATTTCAGGACCAAACTTGGCTGAAATGTTTATTACCTTGTGTTCTATCGAATGGTTATTTCAGATTTCCTCTATCTCTCTTACTTTTTAATCTATATTCACTCTTACAGAGAGTCGCATAGCCAATTTGGCCAAAAATCTCGGAAATTTTTCTAAGTCAAAGAAGACCACAAACTATATTTATTGACAGCGAGGCTAATAACTTTCTTCAAACTGTATATTTCAGGACCAAACTTGGCTGAGATGTTCATTACCTTGTGTTCAATCGACTTTTAATTTCAGATTTCCTCTATCTCTCTTACTTTTAAATCTATATTCACTCTTACAGAGAGTCGCATAGCCAATTTGGACAAAAATCTCGGAAATGTTTCTAAGTCAAAGAAGACCACAAACTATATTTATTGACAGCGAGGCTAATAACTTTCTTCAAACTGTATATTTCAGGACCAAACTTGGCTGAGATGTTCATTACCTTGTGTTCAATCGACTTTTAATTTCAGATTTCCTCTATCTCCCTTACTTTTAAATCTATATTCACTCTTACAGAGAGTCGCATAGCCAATTTGGACAAAAATCTCGGAAATGTTTCTAAGTCAAAGAAGACCACAAACTATATTTCTTGACAGCGAGGCTAATAACTTTCTTCAAACTGTATATTTCAGGACCAAACTTGGCTGAAATGTTTATTACCTTGTGTTCTATCGAATGGTTATTTCAGATTTCCCCTATCTCTCTTACTTTTTAATCTATATTCACTCTTACAGAGAGTCGCATAGCCAATTTGGCAAAAAATCTCGGAAATTTTTCTAAGTCAAAGAAGACCACAAACTATATTTATTGACAGCGAGGCTAATAACTTTCTTCAAACTGTATATTTCAGGACCAAACTTGGCTAAGATGTTCATTACCTTGTGTTCTATCGAATGGTTATTTCAGATTTCCTCTATCTCTCTTACTTTTAAATCTATATTCACTCTTACAGAGAGTCGCATAGCCAATTTGGCCAAACATCTCTGAATTTGTTCTAAGTCAAAGAAGAGCACAAACTATATTTCTTGACAGCGAAGTTAATAACTTTCTTCAAACTGTATATTTCAGGACCAAACTTGGCTGATATGTTCATGACTTTGTGTTCTATCGAATGGTTATTTCAGATTTCCCCTATCTCTCTTACTTTTTAATCTATATTCACTCTTACAGAGAGTCGCATAGCCAATTTGGCCAAAAATCTCGGAAAATTTTCTAAGTCAAAGAAGACCACAAACTATATTTATTGACAGCGAGGCTAATAACTTTCTTCAAACTGTATATTTCAGGACCAAACTTGGCTGAGATGTTCATTACCTTGTGTTTTATCGAATGGTTATTTCAGATTTCCTCTATCTCTCTTACTTTTTAATCTATATTCACTCTTACAGAGAGTCGCATAGCCAATTTGGCCAAAAATCTCGGAAATTTTTCTAAGTCAAAGAAGACCACAAACTATATTTATTGACAGCGAGGCTAATAACTTTCTTCAAACTGTATATTTCAGGACCAAACTTGGCTGAGATGTTCATTACCTTGTGTTCAATCGACTTTTAATTTCAGATTTCCTCTATCTCTCTTACTTTTAAATCTATATTCACTCTTACAGAGAGTCGCATAGCCAATTTGGCCAAACATCTCTGAATTTGTTCTAAGTCAAAGAAGAGCACAAACTATATTTCTTGACAGCGAAGTTAATAACTTTCTTCAAACTGTATATTTCAGGACCAAACTTGGCTAAGATGTTCATTACCTTGTGTTCTATCGAATGGTTATTTCAGATTTCCTCTATCTCTCTTACTTTTTAATCTATATTCACTCTTACAGAGAGTCGCATAGCCAATTTGGCCAAAAATATCGGAAATTTTTCTAAGTCAAAGAAGACCACAAACTATATTTATTGACAGCGAGGCTAATAACTTTCTTCAAACTGTATATTTCAGGACCAAACTTGGCTGAGATGTTCATTACCTTGTGTTCAATCGACTTTTAATTTCAGATTTCCTCTATCTCTCTTACTTTTAAATCTATATTCACTCTTACAGAGAGTCGCATAGCCAATTTGGACAAAAATCTCGGAAATGTTTCTAAGTCAAAGAAGACCACAAACTATATTTCTTGACAGCGAGGCTAATAACTTTCTTCAAACTGTATATTTCAGGACCAAACTTGGCTGATATGTTCATGACTTTGTGTTCTATCGAATGGTTATTTCAGATTTCCCCTATCTCTCTTACTTTTTAATCTATATTCACTCTTACAGAGAGTCGCATAGCCAATTTGGCAAAAAATCTCGGAAAATGTTCTAAGTCAAAGAAGAGCACAAACTATATTTATTGACAGCGAAGTTAATAACTTTCTTCAAACTGTATATTTCAGGACCAAACTTGGCTAAGATGTTCATTACCTTGTGTTCAATCGAATGGTTATTTCAGATTTCCTCTATCTCTCTTACTTTTAAATCTATATTCACTCTTACAGAGAGTCGCATAGCCAATTTGGCCAAAAATCTCGGAAATGTTTCTAAGTCAAAGAAGACCACAAACTATATTTCTTGATAGCGAGGCTAATAACTTTCTTCAAACTGCATATTTCAGGACCAAACTTGGCTGAGATGTTCATTAACTTGTGTTTTATCGACTTTTTATTTCAGATTTCCTCTATCTCTCTTACTTTATAATCTATATTCACTCTTACAGAGAGTCGCATAGCCAATTTGGCCAAAAATCTCGGAAATGTTTCTAAGTCAAAGAAGACCACAAACTATATTTCTTGACAGCGAGGCTAATAACTTTCTTCAAACTGCATATTTCAGGACCAAACTTGGCTAAGATGTTCATTACTTTGTGTTCTATCGAATGGTTATTTCAGATTTCCTCTATCTCTCTTACTTTATAATCTATATTCACTCTTACAGAGAGTCGCATAGCCAATTTGGCCAAAAATCTCGGAAATGTTTCTAAGTCAAAGAAGACCACAAACTATATTTCTTGATAGCGAGGCTAATAACTTTCTTCAAACTGCATATTTCAGGACCAAACTTGGCTGAGATGTTCATTACTTTGTGTTCTATCGAATGGTTATTTCAGATTTCCCCTATCTCTCTTACTTTTTAATCTATATTCACTCTTACAGAGAGTCGCATAGCCAATTTGGCCAAAAATCTCGGAAAATTTTCTAAGTCAAAGAAGAGCACAAACTATATTTCTTGATAGCGAGGCTAATAACTTTCTTCAAACTGCATATTTCAGGACCAAACTTGGCTGAGATGTTCATTACCTTGTGTTCTATCGAATAGTTATTTCAGATTTCCTCTATCTCTCTTACTTTTTAATCTATATTCACTCTTACAGAGAGTCGCATAGCCAATTTGGCCAAATATCTCTGAATTTGTTCTAAGTCAAAGAAGAGCACAAACTATATTTTTTGACAGCGAAGCTAATAACTTTCTTCAAACTGTATATTTCAGGACCAAACTTGGCTAAGATGTTCATTACCTTGTGTTCTATCGAATGGTTATTTCAGATTTCCTCTATCTCTCTTACTTTTTAATCTATATTCACTCTTACAGAGAGTCGCATAGCCAATTTGGCCAAAAATCTCGGAAATGTTTCTAAGTCAAAGAAGACCACAAACTATATTTCTTGACAGCGAGGCTAATAACTTTCTTCAAACTGCATATTTCAGGACCAAACTTGGCTAAGATGTTCATTACTTTGTGTTCTATCGAATGGTTATTTCAGATTTCCTCTATCTCTCTTACTTTTTAATCTATATTCACTCTTACAGAGAGTCGCATAGCCAATTTGGCCAAATATCTCTGAATTTGTTCTAAGTCAAAGAAGAGCACAAACTATATTTTTTGACAGCGAGGCTAATAACTTTCTTCAAACTGCATATTTCAGGACCAAACTTGGCTGAGATGTTCAATACCTTGTGTTCTATCGAATGGTTATTTCAGATTTCCTCTATCTATCTTACTTTTTAATCTATATTCACTCTTACAGAGAGTCGCATAGCCAATTTGGCCAAAAATCTCGGAAATGTTTCTAAGTCAAAGAAGACCACAAACTATATTTATTGACAGCGAGGCTAATAACTTTCTTCAAACTGCATATTTCAGGACCAAACTTGGCTGAGATGTTCATTACTTTGTGTTCTATCGAATGGTTATTTCAGATTTCCTCTATCTCTCTTACTTTATAATCTATATTCACTCTTACAGAGAGTCGCATAGCCAATTTGGCCAAAAATCTCGGAAATGTTTCTAAGTCAAAGAAGACCACAAACTATATTTCTTGATAGCGAGGCAAATAACTTTCTTCAAACTGCATATTTCAGGACCAAACTTGGCTGAGATGTTCATTACCTTGTGTTCTATCGAATGGTTATTTCAGATTTCCTCTATCTATCTTACTTTTTAATCTATATTCACTCTTACAGAGAGTCGCATAGCCAATTTGGCCAAAAATCTCGGAAATGTTTCTAAGTCAAAGAAGACCACAAACTATATTTATTGACAGCGAGGCTAATAACTTTCTTCAAACTGCATATTTCAGGACCAAACTTGGCTGAGATGTTCATTACTTTGTGTTCTATCGAATGGTTATTTCAGATTTCCTCTATCTCTCTTACTTTATAATCTATATTCACTCTTACAGAGAGTCGCATAGCCAATTTGGCCAAAAATCTCGGAAATGTTTCTAAGTCAAAGAAGACCACAAACTATATTTCTTGATAGCGAGGCTAATAACTTTCTTCAAACTGCATATTTCAGGACCAAACTTGGCTGAGATGTTCATTACCTTGTGTTCTATCGAATGGTTATTTCAGATTTCCTCTATCTCTCTTACTTTTTAATCTATATTCACTCTTACAGAGAGTCGCATAGCCAATTTGGCCAAAAATCTCGGAAATGTTTCTAAGTCAAAGAAGACCACAAACTATATTTCTTGACAGCGAGGCTAATAACTTTCTTCAAACTGCATATTTCAGGACCAAACTTGGCTGAGATCTTCATTACCTTGTGTTCTATCGAATGGTTATTTCAGATTTCCTCTATCTATCTTACTTTTTAATCTATATTCACTCTTACAGAGAGTCGCATAGCCAATTTGGCCAAAAATCTCGGAAATGTTTCTAAGTCAAAGAAGACCACAAACTATATTTATTGACAGCGAGGCTAATAACTTTCTTCAAACTGCATATTTCAGGACCAAACTTGGCTGAGATGTTCATTACTTTGTGTTCTATCGAATGGTTAGTTCAGATTTCCTCTATCTCTCTTACTTTATAATCTATATTCACTCTTACAGAGAGTCGCATAGCCAATTTGGCCAAAAATCTCGGAAATGTTTCTAAGTCAAAGAAGACCACAAACTATATTTATTGACAGCGAGGCTAATAACTTTCTTCAAACTGCATATTTCAGGACCAAACTTGGCTGAGATGTTCATTACTTTGTGTTCTATCGAATGGTTATTTCAGATTTCCTCTATCTCTCTTACTTTATAATCTATATTCACTCTTACAGAGAGTCGCATAGCCAATTTGGCCAAAAATCTCGGAAATGTTTCTAAGTCAAAGAAGACCACAAACTATATTTCTTGATAGCGAGGCTAATAACTTTCTTCAAACTGCATATTTCAGGACCAAACTTGGCTGAGATGTTCATTACTTTGTGTTCTATCGAATGGTTATTTCAGATTTCCTCTATCTCTCTTACTTTTTAATCTATATTCACTCTTACAGAGAGTCGCATAGCCAATTTGGCCAAAAATCTCTGAATTTGTTCTAAGTCAAAGAAGAGCACAAACTATATTTCTTGACAGCGAAGTTAATAACTTTCTTCAAACTGTATATTTCAGGACCAAACTTGGCTAAGATGTTCATTACCTTGTGTTCTATCGAATGGTTATTTCAGATTTCCTCTATCTCTCTTACTTTTTAATCTATATTCACTCTTACAGAGAGTCGCATAGCCAATTTGGCCAAAAATCTCGGAAATGTTTCTAAGTCAAAGAAGACCACAAACTATATTTATTGACAGCGAGGCTAATAACTTTCTTCAAACTGCATATTTCAGGACCAAACTTGGCTGAGATGTTCATTACTTTGTGTTCTATCGAATGGTTAGTTCAGATTTCCTCTATCTCTCTTACTTTATAATCTATATTCACTCTTACAGAGAGTCGCATAGCCAATTTGGCCAAAAATCTCGGAAATGTTTCTAAGTCAAAGAAGACCACAAACTATATTTATTGACAGCGAGGCTAATAACTTTCTTCAAACTGCATATTTCAGGACCAAACTTGGCTGAGATGTTCATTACTTTGTGTTCTATCGAATGGTTATTTCAGATTTCGTCTATCTCTCTTACTTTATAATCTATATTCACTCTTACAGAGAGTCGCATAGCCAATTTGGCCAAAAATCTCGGAAATGTTTCTAAGTCAAAGAAGACCACAAACTATATTTCTTGATAGCGAGGCTAATAACTTTCTTCAAACTGCATATTTCAGGACCAAACTTGGCTGAGATGTTCATTACCTTGTGTTCTATCGAATGGTTATTTCAGATTTCCTCTATCTCTCTTACTTTTTAATCTATATTCACTCTTACAGAGAGTCGCATAGCCAATTTGGCCAAAAATCTCGGAAATGTTTCTAAGTCAAAGAAGACCACAAACTATATTTATTGACAGCGAGGCTAATAACTTTCTTCAAACTGCATATTTCAGGACCAAACTTGGCTGAGATGTTCATTACTTTGTGTTCTATCGAATGGTTAGTTCAGATTTCCTCTATCTCTCTTACTTTATAATCTATATTCACTCTTACAGAGAGTCGCATAGCCAATTTGGCCAAAAATCTCGGAAATGTTTCTAAGTCAAAGAAGACCACAAACTATATTTATTGACAGCGAGGCTAATAACTTTCTTCAAACTGCATATTTCAGGACCAAACTTGGCTGAGATGTTCATTACTTTGTGTTCTATCGAATGGTTATTTCAGATTTCCTCTATCTCTCTTACTTTATAATCTATATTCACTCTTACAGAGAGTCGCATAGCCAATTTGGCCAAAAATCTCGGAAATGTTTCTAAGTCAAAGAAGACCACAAACTATATTTCTTGATAGCGAGGCTAATAACTTTCTTCAAACTGCATATTTCAGGACCAAACTTGGCTGAGATGTTCATTACCTTGTGTTCAATCGACTTATAATTTAAGATTTCCTCTATCTGTCTTACTTTAAAATCTATATTCACTCTTACAGAGAGTCGCATAGCCAATTTGGCCAAACATCTCTGAATTTGTTCTAAGTCAAAGAAGAGCACAAACTATATTTCTTGACAGCGAAATTAATAACTTTCTTCAAACTGTATATTTCAGGACCAAACTTGGCTAAGATGTTCATTACCTTGTGTTCAATCGAATGGTTATTTCAGATTTCCTCTATCTCTCTTACTTTATAATCTATATTCACTCTTACAGAGAGTCGCATAGCCAATTTGGCCAAAAATCTCGGAAATTTTTCTAAGTCAAAGAAGACCACAAACTATATTTCTTGACAGCGAGGCTAATAACTTTCTTCAAACTGCATATTTCAGGACCAAACTTGGCTAAGATGTTCATTACTTTGTGTTCTATCGAATGTTTTTTTCAGATTTCCTCTATCTCTCTTACTTTATAATCTATATTCACTCTTACAGAGAGTCGCATAGCTAATTTGGCCAAAAATCTCGGAAATGTTTCTAGGTCAAAGAAGACCACAAACTATGTTTTTTGATAGCGAGGCTAATAACTTTCTTCAAACTGCATATTTCAGGACCAAACTTGGCTGAGATGTTCATTACCTTGTGTTCAATCGACTTATAATTTCAGATTTCCTCTATCTGTCTTACTTTTTAATCTATATTCACTCTTACAGAGAGTCGCATAGCCAATTTGGCAAAACATCTCTGAATTTGTTCTAAGTCAAAGAAGAGCACAAACTATATTTCTTGACAGCGAAATTAATAACTTTCTTCAAACTGTATATTTCAGGACCAAACTTGGCTGAGATGTTCATTACCTTGTGTTCTATCGAATGGTTATTTCAGATTTCCTCTATCTCTCTTACTTTTTAATCTATATTCACTCTTACAGAGAGTCGCATAGCCAATTTGGCCAAAAATCTCTGAATCTGTTCTAAGTCAAAGAAGAGCACAAACTATATTTCTTGACAGCGAAGTTAATAACTTTCTTCAAACTGTATATTTCAGGACCAAACTTGGCTAAGATGTTCATTACCTTGTGTTCAATCGAATGGTTATTTCAGATTTCCTCTATCTCTCTTACTTTATAATCTATATTCACTCTTACAGAGAGTCGCATAGCCAATTTGGCCAAACATCTCGGAAATGTTTCTAAGTCAAAGAAGACCACAAACTATATTTCTTGACAGCGAGGCTAATAACTTTCTTCAAACTGCATATTTCAGGACCAAACTTGGCTAAGATGTTCATTACTTTGTGTTCTATCGAATGGTTATTTCAGATTTCCTCTATCTCTCTTACTTTATAATCTATATTCACTCTTACAGAGAGTCGCATAGCCAATTTGGCCAAAAATCTCGGAAATGTTTCTAAGTCAAAGAAGACCACAAACTATATTTCTTGATAGCGAGGCTAATAACTTTCTTCAAACTGCATATTTCAGGACCAAACTTGGCTGAGATGTTCATTACCTTGTGTTCTATCGAATGGTTATTTCAGATTTCCTCTATCTCTCTTACTTTTTAATCTATATTCACTCTTACAGAGAGTCGCATAGCCAATTTGGCCAAAAATCTCGGAAATGTTTCTAAGTCAAAGAAGACCACAAACTATATTTCTTGACAGCGAGGCTAATAACTTTCTTCAAACTGCATATTTCAGGACCAAACTTGGCTAAGATGTTCATTACCTTGTGTTCTATCGAATGGTTATTTCAGATTTCCTCTATCTATCTTACTTTTTAATCTATATTCACTCTTACAGAGAGTCGCATAGCCAATTTGGCCAAAAATCCCGGAAATGTTTCTAAGTCAAAGAAGACCACAAACTATATTTATTGACAGCGAGGCTAATAACTTTCTTCAAACTGTATATTTCAGGACCAAACTTGGCTGAGATGTTCATTACTTTGTGTTCTATCGAATGGTTATTTCAGATTTCCTCTATCTCTCTTACTTTATAATCTATATTCACTCTTACAGAGAGTCGCATAGCCAATTTGGCCAAAAATCTCGGAAATGTTTCTAAGTCAAAGAAGACCACAAACTATATTTCTTGATAGCGAGGCTAATAACTTTCTTCAAACTGCATATTTCAGGACCAAACTTGGCTAAGATGTTCATTACTTTGTGTTCAATCGAATGGTTATTTCAGATTTCCTCTATCTCTCTTATTTATAATCTATATTCACTCTTACAGAGAGTCGCATAGCCAATTTGGCCAAAAATCTCGGAAATGTTTCTAAGTAAAAGAAGACCACAAACTATATTTCTTGATAGCGAGGCTAATAACTTTCTTCAAACTGCATATTTCAGGACCAAACTTGGCTGAGATGTTCATTACCTTGTGTTCTATCGAATGGTTATTTCAGATTTCCTCTATCTCTCTTACTTTTTAATCTATATTCACTCTTACAGAGAGTCGCATAGCATGGCCAAAAATCTCGGAAATGTTTTTAAGTCAAAGAAGACCACAAACTATATTTCTTGACAGCGAGGCTAATAACTTTCTTCAAACTGAATATTTCAGGACCAAACTTGGCTCATTACCTTGTGTTCAATCGACTTTTAATTTCAGATTTCCTCTATCTGTCTTACTTTTAAATCTATATTCACTCTTACAGAATGTCGCATAGCCAATTTGGCCAAACATCTCTGAATTTGTTCTAAGTCAAAGAAGAGCACAAACTATATTTCTTGACAGCGAAGTTAATAACTTTCTTCAAACTGTATATTTCAGGACCAAACTTGGCTAAGATGTTCATTACCTTGTGTTCAATCGAATGGTTATTTCAGATTTCCTCTATCTCTCTTACTTTATAATCTATATTCACTCTTACAGAGAGTCGCATAGCTAATTTGGCCAAAAATCTCGGAAATGTTTCTAAGTCAAAGAAGACCACAAACTATATTTCTTGACAGCGAAGTTAATAACTTTCTTCAAACTGTATATTTCAGGACCAAACTTGGCTAAGATTTTCATTACCTTGTGTTCAATCGAATGGTTATTTAAGATTTCCTCTATCTCTCTTACTTTATAATCTATATTCACTCTTACAGAGAGTCGCATAGCCAATTTGGCCAAAAATCTCGGAAATTTTTCTAAGTCAAAGAAGACCACAAACTATATTTCTTGACAGCGAGGCTAATAACTTTCTTCAAACTGCATATTTCAGGACCAAACTTGGCTAAGATGTTCATTACTCTGTGTTCTATCGAATGGTTTTTTCAGATTTCCTCTATCTCTCTTACTTTATAATCTATATTCACTCTTACAGAGAGTCGCATAGCCAATTTGGCCAAAAATCTCGGAAATGTTTCTAAGTCAAAGAAGACCACAAACTATATTTCTTGATAGCGAGGCTAATAACTTTCTTCAAACTGCATATTTCAGGACCAAACTTGGCTGAGATGTTCATTACCTTGTGTTCAATCGACTTTTAATTTCAGATTTCCTCTATCTGTTTTACTTTTAAATCTATATTCACTCTTACAGAGAGTCGCATAGCCAATTTGGCCAAACATCTCTGAATTTGTTCTAAGTCAAAGAAGAGCACAAACTATATTTCTTGACAGCGAAGTTAATAACTTTCTTCAAACTGTATATTTCAGGACCAAACTTGGCTAAGATTTTCATTACCTTGTGTTCAATCGAATGGTTATTTCAGATTTCCTCTATCTCTCTTACTTTATAATCTATATTCACTCTTACAGAGAGTCGCATAGCCAATTTGGCCAAAAATCTCGGAAATTTTTCTAAGTCAAAGAAGACCACAAACTATATTTCTTGACAGCGAGGCTAATAACTTTCTTCAAACTGCATATTTCAGGACCAAACTTGGCTAAGATGTTCATTACTTTGTGTTCTATCGAATGGTTATTTCAGATTTCCTCTATCTCTCTTACTTTATAATCTATATTCACTCTTACAGAGAGTCGCATAGCCAATTTGGCCAAAAATCTCGGAAATGTTTCTAAGTCAAAGAAGACCACAAACTATATTTCTTGATAGCGAGGCTAATAACTTTCTTCAAACTGCATATTTCAGGACCAAACTTGGCTGAGATGTTCATTACCTTGTGTTCAATCGACTTTTAATTTCAGATTTCCTCTATCTGTCTTACTTTTTAATCTATATTCACTCTTACAGAGAGTCGCATAGCCAATTTGGCCAAACATCTCTGAATTTGTTCTAAGTCAAAGAAGAGCACAAACTATATTTCTTGACAGCGAAGTTAATAACTTTCTTCAAACTGTATATTTCAGGACCAAACTTGGCTAAGATGTTCATTACCTTGTGTTCAATCGAATGGTTATTTCAGATTTCCTCTATCTCTCTTACTTTATAATCTATATTCACTCTTACAGAGAGTCGCATAGCCAATTTGGCCAAACATCTCGGAAATTTTTCTAAGTCAAAGAAGACCACACACTATATTTCTTGACAGCGAGGCTAATAACTTTCTTCAAACTGCATATTTCAGGACCAAACTTGGCTAAGATGTTCATTACTTTGTGTTCTATCGAATGTTTTTTTCAGATTTCCTCTATCTCTCTTACTTTATAATCTATATTCACTCTTACAGAGAGTCGCATAGCTAATTTGGCCAAAAATCTCGGAAATGTTTCTAAGTCAAAGAAGACCACAAACTATATTTCTTGATAGCGAGGCTAATAACTTTCTTCAAACTGCATATTTCAGGACCAAACTTGGCTGAGATGTTCATTACCTTGTGTTCAATCGACTTTTAATTTCAGATTTCCTCTATCTGTTTTACTTTTAAATCTATATTCACTCTTACAGAGAGTCGCATAGCCAATTTGGCCAAACATCTCTGAATTTGTTCTAAGTCAAAGAAGAGCACAAACTATATTTCTTGACAGCGAAGTTAATAACTTTCTTCAAACTGTATATTTCAGGACCAAACTTGGCTAAGATTTTCATTACCTTGTGTTCAATCGAATGGTTATTTCAGATTTCCTCTATCTCTCTTACTTTATAATCTATATTCACTCTTACAGAGAGTCGCATAGCCAATTTGGCCAAAAATCTCGGAAATTTTTCTAAGTCAAAGAAGACCACAAACTATATTTCTTGACAGCGAGGCTAATAACTTTCTTCAAACTGCATATTTCAGGACCAAACTTGGCTAAGATGTTCATTACTTTGTGTTCTATCGAATGGTTATTTCAGATTTCCTCTATCTCTCTTACTTTATAATCTATATTCACTCTTACAGAGAGTCGCATAGCCAATTTGGCCAAAAATCTCGGAAATGTTTCTAAGTCAAAGAAGACCACAAACTATATTTCTTGATAGCGAGGCTAATAACTTTCTTCAAACTGCATATTTCAGGACCAAACTTGGCTGAGATGTTCATTACCTTGTGTTCAATCGACTTTTAATTTCAGATTTCCTCTATCTGTCTTACTTTTAAATCTATATTCACTCTTACAGAGAGTCGCATAGCCAATTTGGCCAAACATCTCTGAATTTGTTCTAAGTCAAAGAAGAGCACAAACTATATTTCTTGACAGCGAAGTTAATAACTTTCTTCAAACTGTATATTTCAGGACCAAACTTGGCTAAGATGTTCATTACCTTGTGTTCAATCGAATGGTTATTTCAGATTTCCTCTATCTCTCTTACTTTATAATCTATATTCACTCTTACAGAGAGTCGCATAGCCAATTTGGCCAAACATCTCGGAAATTTTTCTAAGTCAAAGAAGACCACAAACTATATTTCTTGACAGCGAGGCTAATAACTTTCTTCAAACTGCATATTTCAGGACCAAACTTGGCTAAGATGTTCATTACTTTGTGTTCTATCGAATGTTTTTTTCAGATTTCCTCTATCTCTCTTACTTTATAATCTATATTCACTCTTACAGAGAGTCGCATAGCTAATTTGGCCAAAAATCTCGGAAATGTTTCTAAGTCAAAGAAGACCACAAACTATATTTCTTGATAGCGAGGCTAATAACTTTCTTCAAACTGCATATTTCAGGACCAAACTTGGCTGAGATGTTCATTACCTTGTGTTCAATCGACTTTTAATTTCAGATTTCCTCTATCTGTTTTACTTTTAAATCTATATTCACTCTTACAGAGAGTCGCATAGCCAATTTGTCCAAACATCTCTGAATTTGTTCTAAGTCAAAGAAGAGCACAAACTATATTTCTTGACAGCGAAGTTAATAACTTTCTTCAAACTGTATATTTCAGGACCAAACTTGGCTAAGATTTTCATTACCTTGTGTTCAATCGAATGGTTATTTCAGATTTCCTCTATCTCTCTTACTTTATAATCTATATTCACTCTTACAGAGAGTCGCATAGCCAATTTGGCCAAAAATCTCGGAAATTTTTCTAAGTCAAAGAAGACCACAAACTATATTTCTTGACAGCGAGGCTAATAACTTTCTTCAAACTGCATATTTCAGGACCAAACTTGGCTAAGATGTTCATTACTTTGTGTTCTATCGAATGGTTATTTCAGATTTCCTCTATCTCTCTTACTTTATAATCTATATTCACTCTTACAGAGAGTCGCATAGCCAATTTGGCCAAAAATCTCGGAAATGTTTCTAAGTCAAAGAAGACCACAAACTATATTTCTTGATAGCGAGGCTAATAACTTTCTTCAAACTGCATATTTCAGGACCAAACTTGGCTAAGATGTTCATTACCTTGTGTTCTGTCGACTTTTAATTTCAGATTTCCTCTATCTGTCTTACTTTTAAATCTATATTCACTCTTACAGAGAGTCGCATAGCCAATTTGGCCAAACATCTCTGAATTTGTTCTAAGTCAAAGAAGACCACAAACTATATTTCTTGACAGCGAAGTTAATAACTTTCTTCAAACTGTATATTTCAGGACCAAACTTGGCTAAGATGTTCATTACCTTGTGTTCAATCGAATGGTTATTTCAGATTTCCTCTATCTCTCTTACTTTATAATCTATATTCACTCTTACAGAGAGTCGCATAGCCAATTTGGCCAAACATCTCGGAAATTTTTCTAAGTCAAAGAAGACCACAAACTATATTTCTTGACAGCGAGGCTAATAACTTTCTTCAAACTGCATATTTCAGGACCAAACTTGGCTAAGATGTTCATTACTTTGTGTTCTGTCGAATGTTTTTTTCAGATTTCCTCTATCTCTCTTACTTTATAATCTATATTCACTCTTACAGAGAGTCGCATAGCTAATTTGGCCAAAAATCTCGGAAATGTTTCTAAGTCAAAGAAGACCACAAACTATATTTCTTGATAGCGAGGCTAATAACTTTCTTCAAACTGCATATTTCAGGACCAAACTTGGCTGAGATGTTCATTACCTTGTGTTAAATCGACTTTTAATTTCAGATTTCCTCTATCTGTCTTACTTTTAAATCTATATTCACTCTTACAGAGAGTCGCATAGCCAATTTGGCCAAACATCTCTGAATTTGTTCTAAGTCAAAGAAGAGCACAAACTATATTTCTTGACAGCGAAGTTAATAACTTTCTTCAAACTGTATATTTCAGGACCAAACTTGGCTAAGATGTTCATTACCTTGTGTTCAATCGAATGGTTATTTCAGATTTCCTCTATCTCTCTTACTTTATAATCTATATTCACTCTTACAGAGAGTCGCATAGCCAATTTGGCCAAACATCTCGGAAATTTTTCTAAGTCAAAGAAGACCACAAACTATATTTCTTGACAGCGAGGCTAATAACTTTCTTCAAACTGCATATTTCAGGACCAAACTTGGCTAAGATGTTCATTACTTTGTGTTCTATCGAATGTTTTTTTCAGATTTCCTCTATCTCTCTTACTTTATAATCTATATTCACTCTTACAGAGAGTCGCATAGCCAATTTGGCCAAAAATCTCGGAAATGTTTCTAGGTCAAAGAAGACCACAAACTATATTTTTTGATAGCGAGGCTAATAACTTTCTTCAAACTGCATATTTCAGGACCAAACTTGGCTGATATGTTCATTACCTTGTGTTCAATCGACTTATAATTTAAGATTTCCTCTATCTGTCTTACTTTAAAATCTATATTCACTCTTACAGAGAGTCGCATAGCCAATTTGGCCAAACATCTCTGAATTTGTTCTAAGTCAAAGAAGAGCACAAACTATATTTCTTGACAGCGAAATTAATAACTTTCTTCAAACTGTATATTTCAGGACCAAACTTGGCTAAGATGTTCATTACCTTGTGTTCAATCGAATGGTTATTTCAGATTTCCTCTATCTCTCTTACTTTATAATCTATATTCACTCTTACAGAGAGTCGCATAGCCAATTTGGCCAAAAATCTCGGAAATTTTTCTAAGTCAAAGAAGACCACAAACTATATTTCTTGACAGCGAGGCTAATAACTTTCTTCAAACTGCATATTTCAGGACCAAACTTGGCTAAGATGTTCATTACTTTGTGTTCTATCGAATGTTTTTTTCAGATTTCCTCTATCTCTCTTACTTTATAATCTATATTCACTCTTACAGAGAGTCGCATAGCTAATTTGGCCAAAAATCTCGGAAATGTTTCTAGGTCAAAGAAGACCACAAACTATGTTTTTTGATAGCGAGGCTAATAACTTTCTTCAAACTGCCTATTTCAGGACCAAACTTGGCTGAGATGTTCATTACCTTGTGTTCAATCGACTTATAATTTCAGATTTCCTCTATCTGTCTTACTTTTTAATCTATATTCACTCTTACAGAGAGTCGCATAGCCAATTTGGCAAAACATCTCTGAATTTGTTCTAAGTCAAAGAAGAGCACAAACTATATTTCTTGACAGCGAAATTAATAACTTTCTTCAAACTGTATATTTCAGGACCAAACTTGGCTGAGATGTTCATTACCTTGTGTTCTATCGAATGGTTATTTCAGATTTCCTCTATCTCTCTTACTTTTTAATCTATATTCACTCTTACAGAGAGTCGCATAGCCAATTTGGCCAAACATCTCGGAAATGTTTCTAAGTCAAAGAAGACCACAAACTATATTTCTTGACAGCGAGGCTAATAACTTTCTTCAAACTGCATATTTCAGGACCAAACTTGGCTAAGATGTTCATTACTTTGTGTTCTATCGAATGGTTATTTCAGATTTCCTCTATCTCTCTTACTTTATAATCTATATTCACTCTTACAGAGAGTCGCATAGCCAATTTGGCCAAACATCTCGGAAATTTTTCTAAGTCAAAGAAGACCACAAACTATATTTCTTGACAGCGAGGCTAATAACTTTCTTCAAACTGCATATTTCAGGACCAAACTTGGCTAAGATGTTCATTACTTTGTGTTCTGTCGAATGTTTTTTTCAGATTTCCTCTATCTCTCTTACTTTATAATCTATATTCACTCTTACAGAGAGTCGCATAGCTAATTTGGCCAAAAATCTCGGAAATGTTTCTAAGTCAAAGAAGACCACAAACTATATTTCTTGATAGCGAGGCTAATAACTTTCTTCAAACTGCATATTTCAGGACCAAACTTGGCTGATATGTTCATTACCTTGTGTTCAATCGACTTATAATTTCAGATTTCCTCTATCTGTCTTACTTTTAAATCTATATTCACTCTTACAGAGAGTCGCATAGCCAATTTGGCCAAACATCTCTGAATTTGTTCTAAGTCAAAGAAGAGCACAAACTATATTTCTTGACAGCGAAGTTAATAACTTTCTTCAAACTGTATATTTCAGGACCAAACTTGGCTAAGATGTTCATTACCTTGTGTTCAATCGAATGGTTATTTCAGATTTCCTCTATCTCTCTTACTTTATAATCTATATTCACTCTTACAGAGAGTCGCATAGCCAATTTGGCCAAACATCTCGGAAATTTTTCTAAGTCAAAGAAGACCACAAACTATATTTCTTGACAGCGAGGCTAATAACTTTCTTCAAACTGCATATTTCAGGACCAAACTTGGCTAAGATGTTCATTACTTTGTGTTCTATCGAATGTTTTTTTCAGATTTCCTCTATCTCTCTTACTTTATAATCTATATTCACTCTTACAGAGAGTCGCATAGCCAATTTGGCCAAAAATCTCGGAAATGTTTCTAGGTCAAAGAAGACCACAAACTATATTTTTTGATAGCGAGGCTAATAACTTTCTTCAAACTGCATATTTCAGGACCAAACTTGGCTGATATGTTCATTACCTTGTGTTCAATCGACTTATAATTTAAGATTTCCTCTATCTGTCTTACTTTAAAATCTATATTCACTCTTACAGAGAGTCGCATAGCCAATTTGGCCAAACATCTCTGAATTTGTTCTAAGTCAAAGAAGAGCACAAACTATATTTCTTGACAGCGAAATTAATAACTTTCTTCAAACTGTATATTTCAGGACCAAACTTGGCTAAGATGTTCATTACCTTGTGTTCAATCGAATGGTTATTTCAGATTTCCTCTATCTCTCTTACTTTATAATCTATATTCACTCTTACAGAGAGTCGCATAGCCAATTTGGCCAAAAATCTCGGAAATTTTTCTAAGTCAAAGAAGACCACAAACTATATTTCTTGACAGCGAGGCTAATAACTTTCTTCAAACTGCATATTTCAGGACCAAACTTGGCTAAGATGTTCATTACTTTGTGTTCTATCGAATGTTTTTTTCAGATTTCCTCTATCTCTCTTACTTTATAATCTATATTCACTCTTACAGAGAGTCGCATAGCTAATTTGGCCAAAAATCTCGGAAATGTTTCTAGGTCAAAGAAGACCACAAACTATGTTTTTTGATAGCGAGGCTAATAACTTTCTTCAAACTGCATATTTCAGGACCAAACTTGGCTGAGATGTTCATTACCTTGTGTTCAATCGACTTATAATTTCAGATTTCCTCTATCTGTCTTACTTTTTAATCTATATTCACTCTTACAGAGAGTCGCATAGCCAATTTGGCAAAACATCTCTGAATTTGTTCTAAGTCAAAGAAGAGCACAAACTATATTTCTTGACAGCGAAATTAATAACTTTCTTCAAACTGTATATTTCAGGACCAAACTTGGCTGAGATGTTCATTACCTTGTGTTCTATCGAATGGTTATTTCAGATTTCCTCTATCTCTCTTACTTTTTAATCTATATTCACTCTTACAGAGAGTCGCATAGCCAATTTGGCCAAACATCTCGGAAATGTTTCTAAGTCAAAGAAGACCACAAACTATATTTCTTGACAGCGAGGCTAATAACTTTCTTCAAACTGCATATTTCAGGACCAAACTTGGCTAAGATGTTCATTACTTTGTGTTCTATCGAATGGTTATTTCAGATTTCCTCTATCTCTCTTACTTTATAATCTATATTCACTCTTACAGAGAGTCGCATAGCCAATTTGGCCAAAAATCTCGGAAATGTTTCTAAGTCAAAGAAGACCACAAACTATATTTCTTGATAGCGAGGCTAATAACTTTCTTCAAACTGCATATTTCAGGACCAAACTTGGCTGAGATGTTCATTACCTTGTGTTCTATCGAATGGTTATTTCAGATTTCCTCTATCTCTCTTACTTTTTAATCTATATTCACTCTTACAGAGAGTCGCATAGCCAATTTGGCCAAAAATCTCGGAAATGTTTCTAAGTCAAAGAAGACCACAAACTATATTTCTTGACAGCGAGGCTAATAACTTTCTTCAAACTGCATATTTCAGGACCTAACTTGGCTGAGGTGTTCATTACCTTGTGTTCAATCGACTTTTAATTTCAGATTTCCTCTATCTGTTTTACTTTTAAATCTATATTCACTCTTACAGAGAGTCGCATAGCCAATTTGGCCAAACATCTCTGAATTTGTTCTAAGTCAAAGAAGACCACAAACTATATTTCTTGACAGCGAAGTTAATAACTTTCTTCAAACTGCATATTTCAGGACCAAACTTGGCTGAGATGTTCATTACCTTGTGTTCTATCGAATGGTTATTTCAGATTTCCTCTATCTCTCTTACTTTTTAATCTATATTCACTCTTACAGAGAGTCGCATAGCCAATTTGGCCAAAAATCTCGGAAATTTGTCTAAGTCAAAGAAGACCACAAACTATATTTCTTGACAGCGAGGCTAATAACTTTCTTCAAACTGCATATTTCAGGACCAAACTTGGCTAAGATGTTCATTACTTTGTGTTCTATCGAATGTTTTTTTCAGATTTCCTCTATCTCTCTTACTTTATAATCTATATTCACTCTTACAGAGAGTCGCATAGCTAATTTGGCCAAAAATCTCGGAAATGTTTCTAGGTCAAAGAAGACCACAAACTATGTTTTTTGATAGCGAGGCTAATAACTTTCTTCAAACTGCATATTTCAGGACCAAACTTGGCTGAGATGTTCATTACCTTGTGTTCAATCGACTTATAATTTCAGATTTCCTCTATCTGTCTTACTTTTTAATCTATATTCACTCTTACAGAGAGTCGCATAGCCAATTTGGCAAAACATCTCTGAATTTGTTCTAAGTCAAAGAAGAGCACAAACTATATTTCTTGACAGCGAAATTAATAACTTTCTTCAAACTGTATATTTCAGGACCAAACTTGGCTGAGATGTTCATTACCTTGTGTTCTATCGAATGGTTATTTCAGATTTCCTCTATCTCTCTTACTTTTTAATCTATATTCACTCTTACAGAGAGTCGCATAGCCAATTTGGCCAAAAATCTCTGAATTTGTTCTAAGTCAAAGAAGAGCACAAACTATATTTCTTGACAGCGAAGTTAATAACTTTCTTCAAACTGTATATTTCAGGACCAAACTTGGCTAAGATGTTCATTACCTTGTGTTCAATCGAATGGTTATTTCAGATTTCCTCTATCTCTCTTACTTTATAATCTATATTCACTCTTACAGAGAGTCGCATAGCCAATTTGGCCAAACATCTCGGAAATGTTTCTAAGTCAAAGAAGACCACAAACTATATTTCTTGACAGCGAGGCTAATAACTTTCTTCAAACTGCATATTTCAGGACCAAACTTGGCTAAGATGTTCATTACTTTGTGTTCTATCGAATGTTTTTTTCAGATTTCCTCTATCTCTCTTACTTTATAATCTATATTCACTCTTACAGAGAGTCGCATAGCTAATTTGGCCAAAAATCTCGGAAATGTTTCTAGGTCAAAGAAGACCACAAACTATGTTTTTTGATAGCGAGGCTAATAACTTTCTTCAAACTGCATATTTCAGGACCAAACTTGGCTGAGATGTTCATTACCTTGTGTTCAATCGACTTATAATTTCAGATTTCCTCTATCTGTCTTACTTTTTAATCTATATTCACTCTTACAGAGAGTCGCATAGCCAATTTGGCAAAACATCTCTGAATTTGTTCTAAGTCAAAGAAGAGCACAAACTATATTTCTTGACAGCGAAATTAATAACTTTCTTCAAACTGTATATTTCAGGACCAAACTTGGCTGAGATGTTCATTACCTTGTGTTCTATCGAATGGTTATTTCAGATTTCCTCTATCTCTCTTACTTTTTAATCTATATTCACTCTTACAGAGAGTCGCATAGCCAATTTGGCCAAAAATCTCTGAATTTGTTCTAAGTCAAAGAAGAGCACAAACTATATTTCTTGACAGCGAAGTTAATAACTTTCTTCAAACTGTATATTTCAGGACCAAACTTGGCTAAGATGTTCATTACCTTGTGTTCAATCGAATGGTTATTTCAGATTTCCTCTATCTCTCTTACTTTATAATCTATATTCACTCTTACAGAGAGTCGCATAGCCAATTTGGCCAAACATCTCGGAAATGTTTCTAAGTCAAAGAAGACCACAAACTATATTTCTTGACAGCGAGGCTAATAACTTTCTTCAAACTGCATATTTCAGGACCAAACTTGGCTAAGATGTTCATTACTTTGTGTTCTATCGAATGGTTATTTCAGATTTCCTCTATCTCTCTTACTTTATAATCTATATTCACTCTTACAGAGAGTCGCATAGCCAATTTGGCCAAAAATCTCGGAAATGTTTCTAAGTCAAAGAAGACCACAAACTATATTTCTTGATAGCGAGGCTAATAACTTTCTTCAAACTGCATATTTCAGGACCAAACTTGGCTGAGATGTTCATTACCTTGTGTTCTATCGAATGGTTATTTCAGATTTCCTCTATCTCTCTTACTTTTTAATCTATATTCACTCTTACAGAGAGTCGCATAGCCAATTTGGCCAAAAATCTCGGAAATGTTTCTAAGTCAAAGAAGACCACAAACTATATTTCTTGACAGCGAGGCTAATAACTTTCTTCAAACTGCATATTTCAGGACCTAACTTGGCTGAGGTGTTCATTACCTTGTGTTCAATCGACTTTTAATTTCAGATTTCCTCTATCTGTTTTACTTTTAAATCTATATTCACTCTTACAGAGAGTCGCATAGCCAATTTGGCCAAACATCTCTGAATTTGTTCTAAGTCAAAGAAGACCACAAACTATATTTCTTGACAGCGAAGTTAATAACTTTCTTCAAACTGCATATTTCAGGACCAAACTTGGCTGAGATGTTCATTACCTTGTGTTCTATCGAATGGTTATTTCAGATTTCCTCTATCTCTCTTACTTTTTAATCTATATTCACTCTTACAGAGAGTCGCATAGCCAATTTGGCCAAAAATCTCGGAAATTTGTCTAAGTCAAAGAAGACCACAAACTATATTTCTTGACAGCGAGGCTCATAACATTCTTCAAACTGCATATTTCAGGACCAAACTTGGCTAAGATGTTCATTACTTTGTGTTCTATCGAATGGTTATTTCAGATTTCCTCTATCTCTCTTACTTTATAATCTATATTCACTCTTACAGAGAGTCGCATAGCCAATTTGGCCAAAAATCTCGGAAATGTTTCTAAGTCAAAGAAGAGCACAAACTATATTTCTTGACAGCGAAGTTAATAACTTTCTTCAAACTGTATATTTCAGGACCAAACTTGGCTAAGATGTTCATTACCTTGTGTTCAATCGAATGGTTATTTCAGATTTCCTCTATCTCTCTTACTTTATAATCTATATTCACTCTTACAGAGAGTCGCATAGCCAATTTGGCCAAACATCTCGGAAATGTTTCTAAGTCAAAGAAGACCACAAACTATATTTCTTGACAGCGAGGCTAATAACGTTCTTCAAACTGTATATTTCAGGACCAAACTTGGCTGAGATGTTCATTACCTTGTGTTTTATCGAATGGTTATTTCAGATTTCCTCTATCTCTCTTACTTTATAATCTATATTCACTCTTACAGAGAGTCGCATAGCCAATTTGGCCAAACATCTCGGAAATGTTTCTAAGTCAAAGAAGACCACAAACTATATTTCTTGACAGCGAGGCTAATAACGTTCTTCAAACTGTATATTTCAGGACAAAACTTGGCTGAGATGTTCATTACCTTGTGTTCAATCGAATGGTTATTTCAGATTTCCTCTATCTCTCTTACTTTATAATCTATATTCACTCTTACAGAGAGTCGCATAGCCAATTTGGCCAAACATCTCGGAAATGTTTCTAAGTCAAAGAAGACCACAAACTATATTTCTTGATAGCGAGGCTAATAACTTTCTTCAAACTGCATATTTCAGGACCAAACTTGGCTGAGATGTTCATTACCTTGTGTTCTATCGAATGGTTATTTCAGATTTCCTCTATCTCTCTTACTTTTTAATCTATATTCACTCTTACAGAGAGTCGCATAGCCAATTTGGCCAAAAATCTCGGAAATGTTTCTAAGTCAAAGAAGACCACAAACTATATTTCTTGACAGCGAGGCTAATAACTTTCTTCAAACTGCATATTTCAGGACCTAACTTGGCTGAGGTGTTCATTACCTTGTGTTCAATCGACTTTAAATTTCAGATTTCCTCTATCTGTTTTACTTTTAAATCTATATTCACTCTTACAGAGAGTCGCATAGCCAATTTGGCCAAACATCTCTGAATTTGTTCTAAGTCAAAGAAGACCACAAACTATATTTCTTGACAGCGAAGTTAATAACTTTCTTCAAACTGCATATTTCAGGACCAAACTTGGCTGAGATGTTCATTACCTTGTGTTCTATCGAATGGTTATTTCAGATTTCCTCTATCTCTCTTACTTTTTAATCTATATTCACTCTTACAGAGAGTCGCATAGCCAATTTGGCCAAAAATCTCGGAAATGTTTCTAAGTCAAAGAAGACCACAAACTATATTTCTTGACAGCGAGGCTAATAACTTTCTTCAAACTGCATATTTCAGGACCTAACTTGGCTGAGGTGTTCATTACCTTGTGTTCAATCGACTTTAAATTTCAGATTTCCTCTATCTGTTTTACTTTTAAATCTATATTCACTCTTACAGAGAGTCGCATAGCCAATTTGGCCAAACATCTCTGAATTTGTTCTAAGTCAAAGAAGACCACAAACTATATTTCTTGACAGCGAAGTTAATAACTTTCTTCAAACTGCATATTTCAGGACCAAACTTGGCTGAGATGTTCATTACCTTGTGTTCTATCGAATGGTTATTTCAGATTTCCTCTATCTCTCTTACTTTTTAATCTATATTCACTCTTACAGAGAGTCGCATAGCCAATTTGGCCAAAAATCTCGGAAATTTGTCTAAGTCAAAGAAGACCACAAACTATATTTCTTGACAGCGAGGCTCATAACATTCTTCAAACTGCATATTTCAGGACCAAACTTGGCTAAGATGTTCATTACTTTGTGTTCTATCGAATGGTTATTTCAGATTTCCTCTATCTCTCTTACTTTATAATCTATAGTCACTCTTACAGAGAGTCGCATAGCCAATTTGGCCAAAAATCTCGGAAATGTTTCTAAGTCAAAGAAGAGCACAAACTATATTTCTTGACAGCGAAGTTAATAACTTTCTTCAAACTGTATATTTCAGGACCAAACTTGGCTAAGATGTTCATTACCTTGTGTTCAATCGAATGGTTATTTCAGATTTCCTCTATCTCTCTTACTTTATAATCTATATTCACTCTTACAGAGAGTCGCATAGCCAATTTGGCCAAACATCTCGGAAATGTTTCTAAGTCAAAGAAGACCACAAACTATATTTCTTGACAGCGAGGCTAATAACGTTCTTCAAACTGTATATTTCAGGACCAAACTTGGCTGAGATGTTCATTACCTTGTGTTTTATCGAATGGTTATTTCAGATTTCCTCTATCTCTCTTACTTTATAATCTATATTCACTCTTACAGAGAGTCGCATAGCCAATTTGGCCAAACATCTCGGAAATGTTTCTAAGTCAAAGAAGACCACAAACTATATTTCTTGACAGCGAGGCTAATAACGTTCTTCAAACTGTATATTTCAGGACAAAACTTGGCTGAGATGTTCATTACCTTGTGTTCAATCGAATGGTTATTTCAGATTTCCTCTATCTCTCTTACTTTATAATCTATATTCACTCTTACAGAGAGTCGCATAGCCAATTTGGCCAAACATCTCGGAAATGTTTCTAAGTCAAAGAAGACCACAAACTATATTTCTTGATAGCGAGGCTCATAACTTTCTTCAAACTGCATATTTCAGGACCAAACTTGGCTGAGATGTTCATTACCTTGTGTTCTATCGAATGGTTATTTCAGATTTCCTCTATCTCTCTTACTTTTTAATCTATATTCACTCTTACAGAGAGTCGCATAGCCAATTTGGCCAAAAATCTCGGAAATGTTTCTAAGTCAAAGAAGACCACAAACTATATTTCTTGACAGCGAGGCTAATAACTTTCTTCAAACTGCATATTTCAGGACCTAACTTGGCTGAGGTGTTCATTACCTTGTGTTCAATCGACTTTTAATTTCAGATTTCCTCTATCTGTTTTACTTTTAAATCTATATTCACTCTTACAGAGAGTCGCATAGCCAATTTGGCCAAACATCTCTGAATTTGTTCTAAGTCAAAGAAGACCACAAACTATATTTCTTGACAGCGAAGTTAATAACTTTCTTCAAACTGCATATTTCAGGACCAAACTTGGCTGAGATGTTCATTACCTTGTGTTCTATCGAATGGTTATTTCAGATTTCCTCTATCTCTCTTACTTCTTAATCTATATTCACTCTTACAGAGAGTCGCGTAGCCAATTTGGCCAAAAATCTCGGAAATTTGTCTAAGTCAAAGAAGACCACAAACTATATTTCTTGACAGCGAGGCTCATAACATTCTTCAAACTGCATATTTCAGGACCAAACTTGGCTAAGATGTTCATTACTTTGTGTTCTATCGAATGGTTATTTCAGATTTCCTCTATCTCTCTTACTTTATAATCTATATTCACTCTTACAGAGAGTCGCATAGCCAATTTGGCCAAAAATCTCGGAAATGTTTCTAAGTCAAAGAAGAGCACAAACTATATTTCTTGACAGTGAAGTTAATAACTTTCTTCAAACTGTATATTTCAGGACCAAACTTGGCTAAGATGTTCATTACCTTGTGTTCAATCGAATGGTTATTTCAGATTTCCTCTATCTCTCTTACTTTATAATCTATATTCACTCTTACAGAGAGTCGCATAGCCAATTTGGCCAAAAATCTCGGAAATGTTTCTAAGTCAAAGAAGACCACAAACTATATTTCTTGACAGCGAGGCTAATAACTTTCTTCAAACTGCATATTTCAGGACCTAACTTGGCTGAGGTGTTCATTACCTTGTGTTCAATCGACTTTTAATTTCAGATTTCCTCTATCTGTCTTACTTTTAAATCTATATTCACTCTTACAGAGAGTCGCATAGCCAATTTGGCCAAACATCTCTGAATTTGTTCTAAGTCAAAGAAGAGCACAAACTATATTTCTTGACAGCGAAGTTAATAACTTCTTCAAACTGTATATTTCAGGACCAAACTTGGCTGAGATGTTCATTACCTTGTGTTCTATCGAATGGTTATTTCAGATTTCCTCTATCTCTCTTACTTTATAATCTATATTCACTCTTACAGAGAGTCGCATAGCCAATTTGGCCAAACATCTCGGAAATGTTTCTAAGTCAAAGAAGACCACAAACTATATTTCTTGACAGCGAGGCTAATAACTTTCTTCAAACTGCATATTTCAGGACCAAACTTGGCTGAGATGTTCATTACCTTGTGTTCTATCGAATGGTTATTTCAGATTTCCTCTATCTCTCTTACTTTTTAATCTATATTCACTCTTACAGAGAGTCGCATAGCCAATTTGGCCAAAAATCTCGGAAATTTTTCTAAGTCAAAGAAGACCACAAACTATATTTCTTGACAGCGAGGCTAATAACTTTCTTCAAACTGCATATTTCAGGACCTAACTTGGCTGAGGTGTTCATTACCTTGTGTTCAATCGACTTTTAATTTCAGATTTCCTCTATCTGTTTTACTTTTAAATCTATATTCACTCTTACAGAGAGTCGCATAGCCAATTTGGCCAAACATCTCTGAATTTGTTCTAAGTCAAAGAAGACCACAAACTATATTTCTTGACAGCGAAGTTAATAACTTTCTTCAAACTGCATATTTCAGGACCAAACTTGGCTGAGATGTTCATTACCTTGTGTTCTATCGAATGGTTATTTCAGATTTCCTCTATCTCTCTTACTTTATAATCTATATTCACTCTTACAGAGAGTCGCATAGCCAATTTGGCCAAAAATCTCGGAAATTTTTCTAAGTCAAAGAAGAGCACAAACTATATTTCTTGACAGCGAAGTTAATAACTTTCTTCAAACGGCATATTTCAGGACCAAACTTGGCTAAGATGTTCATTACCTTGTGTTCAATCGAATGGTTATTTCAGATTTCCTCTATCTCTCTTACTTTATAATCTATATTCACTCTTACAGAGAGTCGCGTAGCCAATTTGGCCAAAAATCTCGGAAATGTTTCTAAGTCAAAGAAGACCACAAACTATATTTCTTGACAGCGAGGCTCATAACATTCTTCAAACTGCATATTTCAGGACCAAACTTGGCTAAGATGTTCATTACCTTGTGTTCTATCGAATGGTTATTTCAGATTTCCTCTATCTCTCTTACTTTATAATCTATATTCACTCTTACAGAGAGTCGCATAGCCAATTTGGCCAAAAATCTCGGAAATGTTTCTAAGTCAAAGAAGACCACAAACTATATTTCTTGACAGCGAGGCTAATAACTTTCTTCAAACTGCATATTTCAGGACCTAACTTGGCTGAGGTGTTCATTACCTTGTGTTCAATCGACTTTTAATTTCAGATTTCCTCTATCTGTCTTACTTTTAAATCTATATTCACTCTTACAGAGAGTCGCATAGCCAATTTGGCCAAACATCTCTGAATTTGTTCTAAGTCAAAGAAGAGCACAAACTATATTTCTTGACAGCGAAGTTAATAACTTTCTTCAAACTGTATATTTCAGGACCAAACTTGGCTAAGATGTTCATTACCTTGTGTTCAATCGATTGGTTATTTCAGATTTCCTCTATCTCTCTTACTTTATCATCTATATTCACTCTTACAGAGAGTCGCATAGCCAATTTGGCCAAAAATCTCGGAAATTTTTCTAAGTCAAAGAAGACCACAAACTATATTTCTTGACAGCGAGGCTAATAACTTTCTTCAAACTGCATATTTCAGGACCAAACTTGGCTAAGATGTTCATTACCTTGTGTTCAATCGAATGGTTATTTCAGATTTCCTCTATCTCTCTTACTTTTTAATCTATATTCACTCTTACAGAGAGTCGCGTAGCCAATTTGGCCAAAAATCTCGGAAATTTGTCTAAGTCAAAGAAGACCACAAACTATATTTCTTGACAGCGAGGCTCATAACATTCTTCAAACTGCATATTTCAGGACCAAACTTGGCTAAGATGTTCATTACTTTGTGTTCTATCGAATGGTTATTTCAGATTTCCTCTATCTCTCTTACTTTATAATCTATATTCACTCTTACAGAGAGTCGCATAGCCAATTTGGCCAAAAATCTCGGAAATTTTTCTAAGTCAAAGAAGACCACAAACTATATTTCTTGACAGCGAGGCTAATAACTTTCTTCAAACTGCATATTTCAGGACCTAACTTGGCTGAGGTGTTCATTACCTTGTGTTCAATCGACTTTTAATTTCAGATTTCCTCTATCTGTCTTACTTTTAAATCTATATTCACTCTTACAGAGAGTCGCATAGCCAATTTGGCCAAACATCTCTGAATTTGTTCTAAGTCAAAGAAGAGCACAAACTATATTTCTTGACAGCGAAGTTAATAACTTCTTCAAACTGTATATTTCAGGACCAAACTTGGCTGAGATGTTCATTACCTTGTGTTCTATCGAATGGTTATTTCAGATTTCCTCTATCTCTCTTACTTTATCATCTATATTCACTCTTACAGAGAGTCGCATAGCCAATTTGGCCAAAAATCTCGGAAATTTTTCTAAGTCAAAGAAGACCACAAACTATATTTCTTGACAGCGAGGCTAATAACTTTCTTCAAACTGCATATTTCAGGACCAAACTTGGCTAAGATGTTCATTACCTTGTGTTCAATCGAATGGTTATTTCAGATTTCCTCTATCTCTCTTACTTTTTAATCTATATTCACTCTTACAGAGAGTCGCGTAGCCAATTTGGCCAAAAATCTCGGAAATTTGTCTAAGTCAAAGAAGACCACAAACTATATTTCTTGACAGCGAGGCTCATAACATTCTTCAAACTGCATATTTCAGGACCAAACTTGGCTAAGATGTTCATTACTTTGTGTTCTATCGAATGGTTATTTCAGATTTCCTCTATCTCTCTTACTTTATAATCTATATTCACTCTTACAGAGAGTCGCATAGCCAATTTGGCCAAAAATCTCGGAAATGTTTCTAAGTCAAAGAAGACCACAAACTATATTTCTTGACAGCGAAGTTAATAACTTTCTTCAAACTGCATATTTCAGGACCAAACTTGGCTAAGATGTTCATTACCTTGTGTTCAATCGAATGGTTATTTCAGATTTCCTCTATCTCTCTTACTTTTTAATCTATATTCACTCTTACAGAGAGTCGCGTAGCCAATTTGGCCAAAAATCTCGGAAATTTGTCTAAGTCAAAGAAGACCACAAACTATATTTCTTGACAGCGAGGCTCATAACATTCTTCAAACTGCATATTTCAGGACCAAACTTGGCTAAGATGTTCATTACTTTGTGTTCTATCGAATGGTTATTTCAGATTTCCTCTATCTCTCTTACTTTATAATCTATATTCACTCTTACAGAGAGTCGCATAGCCAATTTGGCCAAAAATCTCGGAAATGTTTCTAAGTCAAAGAAGACCACAAACTATATTTCTTGACAGCGAGGCTAATAACTTTCTTCAAACTGCATATTTCAGGACCTAACTTGGCTGAGGTGTTCATTACCTTGTGTTCAATCGACTTTTAATTTCAGATTTCCTCTATCTGTCTTACTTTTAAATCTATATTCACTCTTACAGAGAGTCGCATAGCCAATTTGGCCAAACATCTCTGAATTTGTTCTAAGTCAAAGAAGAGCACAAACTATATTTCTTGACAGCGAAGTTAATAACTTCTTCAAACTGTATATTTCAGGACCAAACTTGGCTGAGATGTTCATTACCTTGTGTTCTATCGAATGGTTATTTCAGATTTCCTCTATCTCTCTTACTTTATCATCTATATTCACTCTTACAGAGAGTCGCATAGCCAATTTGGCCAAAAATCTCGGAAATTTTTCTAAGTCAAAGAAGACCACAAACTATATTTCTTGACAGCGAGGCTAATAACTTTCTTCAAACTGCATATTTCAGGACCAAACTTGGCTAAGATGTTCATTACCTTGTGTTCAATCGAATGGTTATTTCAGATTTCCTCTATCTCTCTTACTTTTTAATCTATATTCACTCTTACAGAGAGTCGCGTAGCCAATTTGGCCAAAAATCTCGGAAATTTGTCTAAGTCAAAGAAGACCACAAACTATATTTCTTGACAGCGAGGCTCATAACATTCTTCAAACTGCATATTTCAGGACCAAACTTGGCTAAGATGTTCATTACTTTGTGTTCTATCGAATGGTTATTTCAGATTTCCTCTATCTCTCTTACTTTATAATCTATATTCACTCTTACAGAGAGTCGCATAGCCAATTTGGCCAAAAATCTCGGAAATGTTTCTAAGTCAAAGAAGACCACAAACTATATTTCTTGACAGCGAGGCTAATAACTTTCTTCAAACTGTATATTTCAGGACCTAACTTGGCTGAGGTGTTCATTACCTTGTGTTCAATCGACTTTTAATTTCAGATTTCCTCTATCTGTCTTACTTTTAAATCTATATTCACTCTTACAGAGAGTCGCATAGCCAATTTGGCCAAACATCTCTGAATTTGTTCTAAGTCAAAGAAGAGCACAAACTATATTTCTTGACAGCGAAGTTAATAACTTCTTCAAACTGTATATTTCAGGACCAAACCTGGCTGAGATGTTCATTACCTTGTGTTCTATCGAATGGTTATTTCAGATTTCCTCTATCTCTCTTACTTTTTAATCTATATTCACTCTTACAGAGAGTCGCATAGCCAATTTGGCCAAAAATCTCGGAAATTTTTCTAAGTCAAAGAAGACCACAAACTATATTTCTTGACAGCGAGGCTAATAACTTTCTTCAAACTGCATATTTCAGGACCTAACTTGGCTGAGGTGTTCATTACCTTGTGTTCAATCGACTTTTAATTTCAGATTTCCTCTATCTGTCTTACTTTTAAATCTATATTCACTCTTACAGAGAGTCGCATAGCCAATTTGGCCAAACATCTCTGAATTTGTTCTAAGTCAAAGAAGAGCACAAACTATATTTCTTGACAGCGAAGTTAATAACTTCTTCAAACTGTATATTTCAGGACCAAACTTGGCTGAGATGTTCATTACCTTGTGTTCTATCGAATGGTTATTTCAGATTTCCTCTATCTCTCTTACTTTTTAATCTATATTCACTCTTACAGAGAGTCGCATAGCCAATTTGGCCAAACATCTCGGAAATGTTTCTAAGTCAAAGAAGACCACAAACTATATTTCTTGACAGCGAGGCTAATAACTTTCTTCAAACTGCATATTTCAGGACCAAACTTGGCTAAGATGTTCATTACCTTGTGTTCAATCGAATGGTTATTTCAGATTTCCTCTATCTCTCTTACTTTTAAATCTATATTCACTCTTACAGAGAGTCGCATAGCCAATTTGGCCAAACATCTCTGAATTTGTTCTAAGTCAAAGAAGAGCACAAACTATATTTCTTGACAGCGAAGTTAATAACTTCTTCAAACTGCATATTTCAGGACCAAACTTGGCTAAGATGTTCATTACTTTGTGTTCTATCGAATGGTTATTTCAGATTTCCTCTATCTCTCTTACTTTATAATCTATATTCACTCTTACAGAGAGTCGCATAGCCAATTTGGCCAAAAATCTCGGAAATGTTTCTAAGTCAAAGAAGACCACAAACTATATTTCTTGACAGCGAGGCTAATAACTTTCTTCAAACTGTATATTTCAGGACCTAACTTGGCTGAGGTGTTCATTACCTTGTGTTCAATCGACTTTTAATTTCAGATTTCCTCTATCTGTCTTACTTTTAAATCTATATTCACTCTTACAGAGAGTCGCATAGCCAATTTGGCCAAACATCTCTGAATTTGTTCTAAGTCAAAGAAGAGCACAAACTATATTTCTTGACAGCGAAGTTAATAACTTCTTCAAACTGTATATTTCAGGACCAAACTTGGCTGAGATGTTCATTACCTTGTGTTCTATCGAATGGTTATTTCAGATTTCCTCTATCTCTCTTACTTTATAATCTATATTCACTCTTACAGAGAGTCGCATAGCCAATTTGGCCAAAAATCTCGGAAATTTTTCTAAGTCAAAGAAGACCACAAACTATATTTCTTGACAGCGAGGCTAATAACTTTCTTCAAACTGCATATTTCAGGACCAAACTTGGCTAAGATGTTCATTATTTTGTGTTCTATCGAATGGTTATTTCAGATTTCCTCTATCTCTCTTACTTTATAATCTATATTCACTCTTACAGAGAGTCGCATAGCCAATTTGGCCAAACATCTCGGAAATGTTTCTAAGTCAAAGAAGACCACAAACTATATTTCTTGACAGCGAGGCTAATAACTTTCTTCAAACTGCATATTTCAGGACCAAACTTGGCTAAGATGTTCATTACCTTGTGTTCAATCGAATGGTTATTTCAGATTTCCTCTATCTCTCTTACTTTTTAATCTATATTCACTCTTACAGAGAGTCGCGTAGCCAATTTGGCCAAAAATCTCGGAAATTTGTCTAAGTCAAAGAAGACCACAAACTATATTTCTTGACAGCGAGGCTCATAACATTCTTCAAACTGCATATTTCAGGACCAAACTTGGCTAAGATGTTCATTACTTTGTGTTCTATCGAATGGTTATTTCAGATTTCCTCTATCTCTCTTACTTTATAATCTATATTCACTCTTACAGAGAGTCGCATAGCCAATTTGGCCAAAAATCTCGGAAATGTTTCTAAGTCAAAGAAGACCACAAACTATATTTCTTGACAGCGAGGCTAATAACTTTCTTCAAACTGCATATTTCAGGACCTAACTTGGCTGAGGTGTTCATTACCTTGTGTTCAATCGACTTTTAATTTCAGATTTCCTCTATCTGTCTTACTTTTAAATCTATATTCACTCTTACAGAGAGTCGCATAGCCAATTTGGCCAAACATCTCTGAATTTGTTCTAAGTCAAAGAAGAGCACAAACTATATTTCTTGACAGCGAAGTTAATAACTTCTTCAAACTGTATATTTCAGGACCAAACTTGGCTGAGATGTTCATTACCTTGTGTTCTATCGAATGGTTATTTCAGATTTCCTCTATCTCTCTTACTTTTTAATCTATATTCACTCTTACAGAGAGTCGCATAGCCAATTTGGCCAAAAATCTCGGAAATTTTTCTAAGTCAAAGAAGACCACAAACTATATTTCTTGACAGCGAGGCTAATAACTTTCTTCAAACTGCATATTTCAGGACCTAACTTGGCTGAGGTGTTCATTACCTTGTGTTCAATCGACTTTTAATTTCAGATTTCCTCTATCTGTTTTACTTTTAAATCTATATTCACTCTTACAGAGAGTCGCATAGCCAATTTGGCCAAACATCTCTGAATTTGTTCTAAGTCAAAGAAGACCACAAACTATATTTCTTGACAGCGAAGTTAATAACTTTCTTCAAACTGCATATTTCAGGACCAAACTTGGCTGAGATGTTCATTACCTTGTGTTCAATCGAATGGTTATTTCAGATTTCCTCTATCTCTCTTACTTTTTAATCTATATTCACTCTTACAGAGAGTCGCGTAGCCAATTTGGCCAAAAATCTCGGAAATTTGTCTAAGTCAAAGAAGACCACAAACTATATTTCTTGACAGCGAGGCTAATAACTTTCTTCAAACTGCATATTTCAGGACCTAACTTGGCTGAGGTGTTCATTACCTTGTGTTCAATCGACTTTTAATTTCAGATTTCCTCTATCTGTCTTACTTTTAAATCTATATTCACTCTTACAGAGAGTCGCATAGCCAATTTGGCCAAACATCTCTGAATTTGTTCTAAGTCAAAGAAGAGCACAAACTATATTTCTTGACAGCGAAGTTAATAACTTCTTCAAACTGTATATTTCAGGACCAAACTTGGCTGAGATGTTCATTACCTTGTGTTCTATCGAATGGTTATTTCAGATTTCCTCTATCTCTCTTACTTTTTAATCTATATTCACTCTTACAGAGAGTCGCATAGCCAATTTGGCCAAAAATCTCGGAAATTTGTTCTAAGTCAAAGAAGACCACAAACTATATTTCTTGACAGCGAGGCTAATAACTTTCTTCAAACTGCATATTTCAGGACCTAACTTGGCTGAGGTGTTCATTACCTTGTGTTCAATCGACTTTTAATTTCAGATTTCCTCTATCTGTCTTACTTTTAAATCTATATTCACTCTTACAGAGAGTCGCATAGCCAATTTGGCCAAACATCTCTGAATTTGTTCTAAGTCAAAGAAGAGCACAAACTATATTTCTTGACAGCGAAGTTAATAACTTCTTCAAACTGTATATTTCAGGACCAAACTTGGCTGAGATGTTCATTACCTTGTGTTCTATCGAATGGTTATTTCAGATTTCCTCTATCTCTCTTACTTTTTAATCTATATTCACTCTTACAGAGAGTCGCATAGCCAATTTGGCCAAAAATCTCGGAAATTTTTCTAAGTCAAAGAAGACCACAAACTATATTTCTTGACAGCGAGGCTAATAACTTTCTTCAAACTGCATATTTCAGGACCTAACTTGGCTGAGGTGTTCATTACCTTGTGTTCAATCGACTTTTAATTTCAGATTTCCTCTATCTGTTTTACTTTTAAATCTATATTCACTCTTACAGAGAGTCGCATAGCCAATTTGGCCAAACATCTCTGAATTTGTTCTAAGTCAAAGAAGACCACAAACTATATTTCTTGACAGCGAAGTTAATAACTTTCTTCAAACTGCATATTTCAGGACCAAACTTGGCTGAGATGTTCATTACCTTGTGTTCAATCGAATGGTTATTTCAGATTTCCTCTATCTCTCTTACTTTTTAATCTATATTCACTCTTACAGAGAGTCGCGTAGCCAATTTGGCCAAAAATCTCGGAAATTTGTCTAAGTCAAAGAAGACCACAAACTATATTTCTTGACAGCGAGGCTAATAACTTTCTTCAAACTGCATATTTCAGGACCTAACTTGGCTGAGGTGTTCATTACCTTGTGTTCAATCGACTTTTAATTTCAGATTTCCTCTATCTGTCTTACTTTTAAATCTATATTCACTCTTACAGAGAGTCGCATAGCCAATTTGGCCAAACATCTCTGAATTTGTTCTAAGTCAAAGAAGAGCACAAACTATATTTCTTGACAGCGAAGTTAATAACTTCTTCAAACTGTATATTTCAGGACCAAACTTGGCTGAGATGTTCATTACCTTGTGTTCTATCGAATGGTTATTTCAGATTTCCTCTATCTCTCTTACTTTTTAATCTATATTCACTCTTACAGAGAGTCGCATAGCCAATTTGGCCAAAAATCTCGGAAATTTTTCTAAGTCAAAGAAGACCACAAACTATATTTCTTGACAGCGAGGCTAATAACTTTCTTCAAACTGCATATTTCAGGACCTAACTTGGCTGAGGTGTTCATTACCTTGTGTTCAATCGACTTTTAATTTCAGATTTCCTCTATCTGTTTTACTTTTAAATCTATATTCACTCTTACAGAGAGTCGCATAGCCAATTTGGCCAAACATCTCTGAATTTGTTCTAAGTCAAAGAAGACCACAAACTATATTTCTTGACAGCGAAGTTAATAACTTTCTTCAAACGGCATATTTCAGGACCAAACTTGGCTAAGATGTTCATTACCTTGTGTTCAATCGAATGGTTATTTCAGATTTCCTCTATCTCTCTTACTTTATAATCTATATTCACTCTTACAGAGAGTCGCGTAGCCAATTTGGCCAAAAATCTCGGAAATGTTTCTAAGTCAAAGAAGACCACAAACTATATTTCTTGACAGCGAGGCTCATAACATTCTTCAAACTGCATATTTCAGGACCAAACTTGGCTAAGATGTTCATTACCTTGTGTTCTATCGAATGGTTATTTCAGATTTCCTCTATCTCTCTTACTTTATAATCTATATTCACTCTTACAGAGAGTCGCATAGCCAATTTGGCCAAAAATCTCGGAAATGTTTCTAAGTCAAAGAAGACCACAAACTATATTTCTTGACAGCGAGGCTCATAACTTTCTTCAAACTGCATATTTCAGGACCTAACTTGGCTGAGGTGTTCATTACCTTGTGTTCAATCGACTTTTAATTTCAGATTTCCTCTATCTGTCTTACTTTTAAATCTATATTCACTCTTACAGAGAGTCGCATAGCCAATTTGGCCAAACATCTCTGAATTTGTTCTAAGTCAAAGAAGAGCACAAACTATATTTCTTGACAGCGAAGTTAATAACTTTCTTCAAACTGTATATTTCAGGACCAAACTTGGCTAAGATGTTCATTACCTTGTGTTCAATCGAATGGTTATTTCAGATTTCCTCTATCTCTCTTACTTTATAATCTATATTCACTCTTACAGAGAGTCGCATAGCCAATTTGGCCAAAAATCTCGGAAATTTTTCTAAGTCAAAGAAGACCACAAACTATATTTATTGACAGCGAGGCTAATAACTTTCTTCAAACTGTATATTTCAGGACCAAACTTGGCTGAGATGTTCATTACCTTGTGTTTTATCGAATGGTTATTTCAGATTTCCTCTATCTCTCTTACTTTTTAATCTATATTCACTCTTACAGAGAGTCGCGTAGCCAATTTGGCCAAAAATCTCGGAAATTTGTCTAAGTCAAAGAAGACCACAAACTATATTTCTTGACAGCGAGGCTCATAACATTCTTCAAACTGTATATTTCAGGACCAAACTTGGCTGAGATGTTCATTACCTTGTGTTTTATCGAATGGTTATTTCAGATTTCCTCTATCTCTCTTACTTTATAATCTATATTCACTCTTACAGAGAGTCGCATAGCCAATTTGGCCAAAAATCTCGGAAATGTTTCTAAGTCAAAGAAGACCACAAACTATATTTCTTGATAGCGAGGCTAATAACTTTCTTCAAACTGCATATTTCAGGACCAAACTTGGCTGAGATGTTCATTACCTTGTGTTCTATCGAATGGTTATTTCAGATTTCCTCTATCTCTCTTACTTTTTAATCTATATTCACTCTTACAGAGAGTCGCATAGCCAATTTGGCCAAAAATCTCGGAAATGTTTCTAAGTCAAAGAAGACCACAAACTATATTTCTTGACAGCGAAGTTAATAACTTTCTTCAAACTGTATATTTCAGGACCAAACTTGGCTGAGATGTTCATTACCTTGTGTTTTATCGAATGGTTATTTCAGATTTCCTCTATCTCTCTTACTTTTTAATCTATATTCACTCTTACAGAGAGTCGCATAGCCAATTTGGCCAAAAATCTCGGAAATTTGTCTAATTCAAAGAAGACCACAAACTATATTTCTTGACAGCGAGGCTCATAACATTCTTCAAACTGCATATTTCAGGACCAAACTTGGCTAAGATGTTCATTACTTTGTGTTCTATCGAATGGTTATTTCAGATTTCCTCTATCTCTCTTACTTTATAATCTATATTCACTCTTACAGAGAGTCGCATAGCCAATTTGGCCAAAAATCTCGGAAATGTTTCTAAGTCAAAGAAGACCACAAACTATATTTCTTGACAGCGAGGCTAATAACTTTCTTCAAACTGCATATTTCAGGACCTAACTTGGCTGAGGTGTTCATTACCTTGTGTTTTATCGAATGGTTATTTCAGATTTCCTCTATCTCTCTTACTTTTTAATCTATATTCACTCTTACAGAGAGTCGCATAGCCAATTTGGCCAAAAATCTCGGAAATTTGTCTAATTCAAAGAAGACCACAAACTATATTTCTTGACAGCGAGGCTCATAACATTCTTCAAACTGCATATTTCAGGACCAAACTTGGCTAAGATGTTCATTACTTTGTGTTCTATCGAATGGTTATTTCAGATTTCCTCTATCTCTCTTACTTTATAATCTATATTCACTCTTACAGAGAGTCGCATAGCCAATTTGGCCAAAAATCTCGGAAATGTTTCTAAGTCAAAGAAGACCACAAACTATATTTCTTGACAGCGAGGCTAATAACTTTCTTCAAACTGCATATTTCAGGACCTAACTTGGCTGAGGTGTTCATTACCTTGTGTTCAATCGACTTTTAATTTCAGATTTCCTCTATCTGTCTTACTTTTAAATCTATATTCACTCTTACAGAGAGTCGCATAGCCAATTTGGCCAAACATCTCTGAATTTGTTCTAAGTCAAAGAAGAGCACAAACTATATTTCTTGACAGCGAAGTTAATAACTTTCTTCAAACTGTATATTTCAGGACCAAACTTGGCTAAGATTTTCATTACCTTGTGTTCAATCGAATGGTTATTTCAGATTTCCTCTATCTCTCTTACTTTATAATCTATATTCACTCTTACAGAGAGTCGCATAGCCAATTTGGCCAAAAATCTCGGAAATTTTTCTAAGTCAAAGAAGACCACAAACTATATTTCTTGACAGCGAGGCTAATAACTTTCTTCAAACTGCATATTTCAGGACCAAACTTGGCTAAGATGTTCATTATTTTGTGTTCTATCGAATGGTTATTTCAGATTTCCTCTATCTCTCTTACTTTATAATCTATATTCACTCTTACAGAGAGTCGCATAGCCAATTTGGCCAAAAATCTCGGAAATGTTTCTAAGTCAAAGAAGACCACAAACTATATTTCTTGATAGCGAGGCTAATAACTTTCTTCAAACTGCATATTTCAGGACCAAACTTGGCTGAGATGTTCATTACCTTGTGTTCTATCGAATGGTTATTTCAGATTTCCTCTATCTCTCTTACTTTTTAATCTATATTCACTCTTACAGAGAGTCGCATAGCCAATTTGGCCAAAAATCTCGGAAATGTTTCTAAGTCAAAGAAGACCACAAACTATATTTCTTGATAGCGAGGCTAATAACTTTCTTCAAACTGCATATTTCAGGACCAAACTTGGCTGAGATGTTCATTACCTTGTGTTCAATCGACTTTTAATTTCAGATTTCCTCTATCTCTCTTACTTTTAAATCTATATTCACTCTTACAGAGAGTCGCATAGCCAATTTGGCCAAACATCTCTGAATTTGTTCTAAGTCAAAGAAGACCACAAACTATATTTCTTGACAGCGAAGTTAATAACTTTCTTCAAACTGTATATTTCAGGACCAAACTTGGCTGAGATGTTCATTACCTTGTGTTTTATCGAATGGTTATTTCAGATTTCCTCTATCTCTCTTACTTTTTAATCTATATTCACTCTTACAGAGAGTCGCATAGCCAATTTGGCCAAAAATCTCGGAAATTTGTCTAAGTCAAAGAAGACCACAAACTATATTTCTTGACAGCGAGGCTCATAACATTCTTCAAACTGCATATTTCAGGACCAAACTTGGCTAAGATGTTCATTACTTTGTGTTCTATCGAATGGTTATTTCAGATTTCCTCTATCTCTCTTACTTTATAATCTATATTCACTCTTACAGAGAGTCGCATAGCCAATTTGGCCAAAAATCTCGGAAATGTTTCTAAGTCAAAGAAGACCACAAACTATATTTCTTGACAGCGAGGCTAATAACTTTCTTCAAACTGCATATTTCAGGACCTAACTTGGCTGAGGTGTTCATTACCTTGTGTTCAATCGACTTTTAATTTCAGATTTCCTCTATCTGTCTTACTTTTAAATCTATATTCACTCTTACAGAGAGTCGCATAGCCAATTTGGCCAAACATCTCTGAATTTGTTCTAAGTCAAAGAAGAGCACAAACTATATTTCTTGACAGCGAAGTTAATAACTTTCTTCAAACTGTATATTTCAGGACCAAACTTGGCTAAGATGTTCATTACCTTGTGTTCAATCGAATGGTTATTTCAGATTTCCTCTATCTCTCTTACTTTATAATCTATATTCACTCTTACAGAGAGTCGCATAGCCAATTTGGCCAAAAATCTCGGAAATTTTTCTAAGTCAAAGAAGACCACAAACTATATTTCTTGACAGCGAGGCTAATAACTTTCTTCAAACTGCATATTTCAGGACCAAACTTGGCTAAGATGTTCATTATTTTGTGTTCTATCGAATGGTTATTTCAGATTTCCTCTATCTCTCTTACTTTATAATCTATATTCACTCTTACAGAGAGTCGCATAGCCAATTTGGCCAAAAATCTCGGAAATTTTTCTAAGTCAAAGAAGACCACAAACTATATTTATTGACAGCGAGGCTAATAACTTTCTTCAAACTGTATATTTCAGGACCAAACTTGGCTGAGATGTTCATTACCTTGTGTTTTATCGAATGGTTATTTCAGATTTCCTCTATCTCTCTTACTTTTTAATCTATATTCACTCTTACAGAGAGTCGCGTAGCCAATTTGGCCAAAAATCTCGGAAATGTGTTCTAAGTCAAAGAAGACCATAAACTATATTTCTTGACAGCGAGGCTCATAACATTCTTCAAACTGCATATTTCAGGACCAAACTTGGCTAAGATGTTCATTACTTTGTGTTCTATCGAATGGTTATTTCAGATTTCCTCTATCTCTCTTACTTTATAATCTATATTCACTCTTACAGAGAGTCGCATAGCCAATTTGGCCAAAAATCTCGGAAATTTGTCTAAGTCAAAGAAGACCACAAACTATATTTCTTGATAGCGAGGCTAATAACTTTCTTCAAACTGCATATTTCAGGACCAAACTTGGCTGAGATGTTCATTACCTTGTGTTCAATCGACTTTTAATTTCAGATTTCCTCTATCTGTCTTACTTTTAAATCTATATTCACTCTTACAGAGAGTCGCATAGCCAATTTGGCCAAAAATCTCGGAAATTTGTTCTAAGTCAAAGAAGACCACAAACTATATTTCTTGATAGCGAGGCTAATAACTTTCTTCAAACTGCATATTTCAGGACCAAACTTGGCTGAGATGTTCATTACCTTGTGTTCAATCGACTTTTAATTTCAGATTTCCTCTATCTCTCTTACTTTTAAATCTATATTCACTCTTACAGAGAGTCGCATAGCCAATTTGGCCAAACATCTCTGAATTTGTTCTAAGTCAAAGAAGACCACAAACTATATTTCTTGACAGCGAAGTTAATAACTTTCTTCAAACTGTATATTTCAGGACCAAACTTGGCTAAGATGTTCATTACCTTGTGTTCAATCGAATGGTTATTTCAGATTTCCTCTATCTCTCTTACTTTATAATCTATATTCACTCTTACAGAGAGTCGCATAGCCAATTTGGCCAAAAATCTCGGAAATTTTTCTAAGTCAAAGAAGACCACAAACTATATTTCTTGACAGCGAGGCTAATAACTTTCTTCAAACTGTATATTTCAGGACCAAACTTGGCTGAGATGTTCATTACCTTGTGTTTTATCGAATGGTTATTTCAGATTTCCTCTATCTCTCTTACTTTTTAATCTATATTCACTCTTACAGAGAGTCGCATAGCCAATTTGGCCAAAAATCTCGGAAATTTTTCTAAGTCAAAGAAGACCACAAACTATATTTATTGACAGCGAGGCTAATAACTTTCTTCAAACTGTATATTTCAGGACCAAACTTGGCTGAGATGTTCATTACCTTGTGTTCTATCGAATGGTTATTTCAGATTTCCTCTATCTCTCTTACTTTTTAATCTATATTCACTCTTACAGAGAGTCGCATAGCCAATTTGGCCAAAAATCTCGGAAATTTGTCTAAGTCAAAGAAGACCACAAACTATATTTATTGACAGCGAGGCTAATAACTTTCTTCAAACTGTATATTTCAGGACCAAACTTGGCTGAGATGTTCATTACCTTGTGTTCAATCGACTTTTAATTTCAGATTTCCTCTATCTCTCTTACTTTTAAATCTATATTCACTCTTACAGAGAGTCGCATAGCCAATTTGGACAAAAATCTCGGAAATGTTTCTAAGTCAAAGAAGACCACAAACTATATTTCTTGACAGCGAGGCTAATAACTTTCTTCAAACTGCATATTTCAGGACCAAACTTGGCTGAGATGTTCATTTCTTTGTGTTCTATCGAATGGTTATTTCAGATTTCCTCTATCTATCTTACTTTTTAATCTTTATTCACTCTTACAGAGAGTCGCATAGCCAATTTGGCCAAAAATCTCGGAACATTTTCTTAGTCAAAGAAGACCACAAACTATATTTATTGACAGCGAGGCTAATAACTTTCTTCAAACTGTATATTTCAGGACCAAACTTGGCTGATATGTTCATTACTTTGTGTTCTATCGAATGGTTATTTCAGATTTCCCCTATCTCTCTTACTTTTTAATCTATATTCACTCTTACAGAGAGTCGAATAGCCAATTTGGCAAAAAATCTCGGAAATGTTTCTAAGTCAAAGAAGAGCACAAACTATATTTCTTGACAGCGAAGTTAATAACTTTCTTCAAACTGTATATTTCAGGACCAAACTTGGCTAAGATGTTCATTACCTTGTGTTCAATCGAATGGTTATTTCAGATTTCCTCTATCTCTCTTACTTTATAATCTATATTCACTCTTACAGAGAGTCGCATAGCCAATTTGGCCAAAAATCTCGGAAATTTTTCTAAGTCAAAGAAGACCACAAACTATATTTCTTGACAGCGAGGCTAATAACTTTCTTCAAACTGCATATTTCAGGACCAAACTTGGCTAAGATGTTCATTATTTTGTGTTCTATCGAATGGTTATTTCAGATTTCCTCTATCTCTCTTACTTTATAATCTATATTCACTCTTACAGAGAGTCGCATAGCCAATTTGGCCAAAAATCTCGGAAATTTTTCTAAGTCAAAGAAGACCACAAACTATATTTATTGACAGCGAGGCTAATAACTTTCTTCAAACTGTATATTTCAGGACCAAACTTGGCTGAGATGTTCATTACCTTGTGTTTTATCGAATGGTTATTTCAGATTTCCTCTATCTCTCTTACTTTTTAATCTATATTCACTCTTACAGAGAGTCGCGTAGCCAATTTGGCCAAAAATCTCGGAAATTTGTTCTAAGTCAAAGAAGACCATAAACTATATTTCTTGACAGCGAGGCTCATAACATTCTTCAAACTGCATATTTCAGGACCAAACTTGGCTAAGATGTTCATTACTTTGTGTTCTATCGAATGGTTATTTCAGATTTCCTCTATCTCTCTTACTTTATAATCTATATTCACTCTTACAGAGAGTCGCATAGCCAATTTGGCCAAAAATCTCGGAAATTTGTCTAAGTCAAAGAAGACCACAAACTATATTTCTTGATAGCGAGGCTAATAACTTTCTTCAAACTGCATATTTCAGGACCAAACTTGGCTGAGATGTTCATTACCTTGTGTTCAATCGACTTTTAATTTCAGATTTCCTCTATCTGTCTTACTTTTAAATCTATATTCACTCTTACAGAGAGTCGCATAGCCAATTTGGCCAAAAATCTCGGAAATTTGTTCTAAGTCAAAGAAGACCACAAACTATATTTCTTGATAGCGAGGCTAATAACTTTCTTCAAACTGCATATTTCAGGACCAAACTTGGCTGAGATGTTCATTACCTTGTGTTCAATCGACTTTTAATTTCAGATTTCCTCTATCTCTCTTACTTTTAAATCTATATTCACTCTTACAGAGAGTCGCATAGCCAATTTGGCCAAACATCTCTGAATTTGTTCTAAGTCAAAGAAGACCACAAACTATATTTCTTGACAGCGAAGTTAATAACTTTCTTCAAACTGTATATTTCAGGACCAAACTTGGCTAAGATGTTCATTACCTTGTGTTCAATCGAATGGTTATTTCAGATTTCCTCTATCTCTCTTACTTTATAATCTATATTCACTCTTACAGAGAGTCGCATAGCCAATTTGGCCAAAAATCTCGGAAATTTTTCTAAGTCAAAGAAGACCACAAACTATATTTCTTGACAGCGAGGCTAATAACTTTCTTCAAACTGTATATTTCAGGACCAAACTTGGCTGAGATGTTCATTACCTTGTGTTTTATCGAATGGTTATTTCAGATTTCCTCTATCTCTCTTACTTTTTAATCTATATTCACTCTTACAGAGAGTCGCATAGCCAATTTGGCCAAAAATCTCGGAAATTTTTCTAAGTCAAAGAAGACCACAAACTATATTTATTGACAGCGAGGCTAATAACTTTCTTCAAACTGTATATTTCAGGACCAAACTTGGCTGAGATGTTCATTACCTTGTGTTCTATCGAATGGTTATTTCAGATTTCCTCTATCTCTCTTACTTTTTAATCTATATTCACTCTTACAGAGAGTCGCATAGCCAATTTGGCCAAAAATCTCGGAAATTTGTCTAAGTCAAAGAAGACCACAAACTATATTTATTGACAGCGAGGCTAATAACTTTCTTCAAACTGTATATTTCAGGACCAAACTTGGCTGATATGTTCATTACTTTGTGTTCTATCGAATGGTTATTTCAGATTTCCCCTATCTCTCTTACTTTTTAATCTATATTCACTCTTACAGAGAGTCGAATAGCCAATTTGGCAAAAAATCTCGGAAATTTTTCTAAGTCAAAGAAGACCACAAACTATATTTATTGACAGCGAGGCTAATAACTTTCTTCAAACTGCATATTTCAGGACCAAACTTGGCTGAGATGTTCATTACCTTGTGTTCTATCGAATGGTTATTTCAGATTTCCTCTATCTCTCTTACTTTATAATCTATATTCACTCTTACAGAGAGTCGCATAGCCAATTTGGCCAAAAATCTCGGAAATGTTTCTAAGTCAAAGAAGAGCACAAACTATATTTCTTGACAGCGAAGTTAATAACTTTCTTCAAACTGTATATTTCAGGACCAAACTTGGCTAAGATGTTCATTACCTTGTGTTCAATCGAATGGTTATTTCAGATTTCCTCTATCTCTCTTACTTTATAATCTATATTCACTCTTACAGAGAGTCGCATAGCCAATTTGGCCAAAAATCTCGGAAATTTTTCTAAGTCAAAGAAGACCACAAACTATATTTCTTGACAGCGAGGCTAATAACTTTCTTCAAACTGCATATTTCAGGACCAAACTTGGCTAAGATGTTCATTATTTTGTGTTCAATCGAATGGTTATTTCAGATTTCCTCTATCTATCTTACTTTATAATCTATATTCACTCTTACAGAGAGTCGCATAGCCAATTTGGCCAAAAATCTCGGAAATTTTTCTAAGTCAAAGAAGACCACAAACTATATTTATTGACAGCGAGGCTAATAACTTTCTTCAAACTGTATATTTCAGGACCAAACTTGGCTGAGATGTTCATTACCTTGTGTTTTATCGAATGGTTATTTCAGATTTCCTCTATCTCTCTTACTTTTTAATCTATATTCACTCTTACAGAGAGTCGCGTAGCCAATTTGGCCAAAAATCTCGGAAATTTGTTCTAAGTCAAAGAAGACCACAAACTATATTTCTTGACAGCGAGGCTCATAACATTCTTCAAACTGCATATTTCAGGACCAAACTTGGCTAAGATGTTCATTACTTTGTGTTCTATCGAATGGTTATTTCAGATTTCCTCTATCTCTCTTACTTTATAATCTATATTCACTCTTACAGAGAGTCGCATAGCCAATTTGGCCAAAAATCTCGGAAATGTTTCTAAGTCAAAGAAGAGCACAAACTATATTTCTTGACAGCGAAGTTAATAACTTTCTTCAAACTGTATATTTCAGGACCAAACTTGGCTAAGATGTTCATTACCTTGTGTTCAATCGAATGGTTTTTTCAGATTTCCTCTATCTCTCTTACTTTATAATCTATATTCACTCTTACAGAGAGTCGCATAGCCAATTTGGCCAAAAATCTCGGAAATTTTTCTAAGTCAAAGAAGACCACAAACTATATTTCTTGACAGCGAGGCTAATAACTTTCTTCAAACTGCATATTTCAGGACCAAACTTGGCTAAGATGTTCATTATTTTGTGTTCTATCGAATGGTTATTTCAGAATTCCTCTATCTCTCTTACTTTATAATCTATATTCACTCTTACAGAGAGTCGCATAGCCAATTTGGCCAAAAATCTCGGAAATTTTTCTAAGTCAAAGAAGACCACAAACTATATTTATTGACAGCGAGGCTAATAACTTTCTTCAAACTGTATATTTCAGGACCAAACTTGGCTGAGATGTTCATTACCTTGTGTTTTATCGAATGGTTATTTCAGATTTCCTCTATCTCTCTTACTTTTTAATCTATATTCACTCTTACAGAGAGTCGCGTAGCCAATTTGGCCAAAAATCTCGGAAATTTGTTCTAAGTCAAAGAAGACCACAAACTATATTTCTTGACAGCGAGGCTCATAACATTCTTCAAACTGCATATTTCAGGACCAAACTTGGCTAAGATGTTCATTACTTTGTGTTCTATCGAATGGTTATTTCAGATTTCCTCTATCTCTCTTACTTTATAATCTATAGTCACTCTTACAGAGAGTCGCATAGCCAATTTGGCCAAAAATCTCGGAAATGTTTCTAAGTCAAAGAAGACCACAAACTATATTTCTTGATAGCGAGGCTAATAACTTTCTTCAAACTGCATATTTCAGGACCAAACTTGGCTGAGATGTTCATTACCTTGTGTTCAATCGACTTTTAATTTCAGATTTCCTCTATCTCTCTTACTTTTAAATCTATATTCACTCTTACAGAGAGTCGCATAGCCAATTTGGCCAAACATCTCTGAATTTGTTCTAAGTCAAAGAAGACCACAAACTATATTTCTTGACAGCGAAGTTAATAACTTTCTTCAAACTGTATATTTCAGGACCAAACTTGGCTAAGATGTTCATTACCTTGTGTTCAATCGAATGGTTATTTCAGATTTCCTCTATCTCTCTTACTTTATAATCTATATTCACTCTTACAGAGAGTCGCATAGCCAATTTGGCCAAAAATCTCGGAAATTTTTCTAAGTCAAAGAAGACCACAAACTATATTTCTTGACAGCGAGGCTAATAACTTTCTTCAAACTGTATATTTCAGGACCAAACTTGGCTGAGATGTTCATTACCTTGTGTTTTATCGAATGGTTATTTCAGATTTCCTCTATCTCTCTTACTTTTTAATCTATATTCACTCTTACAGAGAGTCGCATAGCCAATTTGGCCAAAAATCTCGGAAATTTGTCTAAGTCAAAGAAGACCACAAACTATATTTATTGACAGCGAGGCTAATAACTTTCTTCAAACTGTATATTTCAGGACCAAACTTGGCTGAGATGTTCATTACCTTGTGTTCAATCGACTTTTAATTTCAGATTTCCTCTATCTCTCTTACTTTTAAATCTATATTCACTCTTACAGAGAGTCGCATAGCCAATTTGGACAAAAATCTCGGAAATGTTTCTAAGTCAAAGAAGACCACAAACTATATTTCTTGACAGCGAGGCTAATAACTTTCTTCAAACTGCATATTTCAGGACCAAACTTGGCTGAGATGTTCATTTCTTTTTGTTCTATCGAATGGTTATTTCAGATTTCCTCTATCTATCTTACTTTTTAATCTTTATTCACTCTTACAGAGAGTCGCATAGCCAATTTGGCCAAAAATCTCGGAACATTTTCTTAGTCAAAGAAGACCACAAACTATATTTATTGACAGCGAGGCTAATAACTTTCTTCAAACTGTATATTTCAGGACCAAACTTGGCTGATATGTTCATTACTTTGTGTTCTATCGAATGGTTATTTCAGATTTCCCCTATCTCTCTTACTTTTTAATCTATATTCACTCTTACAGAGAGTCGAATAGCCAATTTGGCAAAAAATCTCGGAAAATTTTCTAAGTCAAAGAAGAGCACAAACTATATTTCTTGACAGCGAAGTTAATAACTTTCTTCAAACTGTATATTTCAGGACCAAACTTGGCTAAGATGTTCATTACCTTGTGTTCAATCGAATGGTTATTTCAGATTTCCTCTATCTCTCTTACTTTATAATCTATATTCACTCTTACAGAGAGTCGCATAGCCAATTTGGCCAAAAATCTCGGAAATGTTTCTAAGTCAAAGAAGACCACAAACTATATTTCTTGATAGCGAGGCTAATAACTTTCTTCAAACTGCATATTTCAGGACCAAACTTGGCTGAGATGTTCATTACTTTGTGTTCTATCGAATGGTTATTTCAGATTTCCCCTATCTCTCTTACTTTTTAATCTATATTCACTCTTACAGAGAGTCGCATAGCCAATTTGGCCAAAAATCTCTGAATTTGTTCTAAGTCAAAGAAGAGCACAAACTATATTTCTTGACAGCGAAGTTAATAACTTTCTTCAAACGGCATATTTCAGGACCAAACTTGGCTAAGATGTTCATTACCTTGTGTTCAATCGAATGGTTATTTCAGATTTCCTCTATCTCTCTTACTTTATAATATATATTCACTCTTACAGAGAGTCGCATAGCCAATTTGGCCAAAAATCTCGGAAATTTTTCTAAGTCAAAGAAGACCACAAACTATATTTATTGACAGCGAGGCTAATAACTTTCTTCAAACTGTATATTTCAGGACCAAACTTGGCTGAGATGTTCATTACCTTGTGTTCTATCGAATGGTTATTTCAGATTTCCTCTATCTCTCTTACTTTTTAATCTATATTCACTCTTACAGAGAGTCGCATAGCCAATTTGGCCAAAAATCTCGGAAATTTTTCTAAGTCAAAGAAGACCACAAACTATATTTATTGACAGCGAGGCTAATAACTTTCTTCAAACTGTATATTTCAGGACCAAACTTGGCTGAGATGTTCATTACCTTGTGTTCAATCGACTTTTAATTTCAGATTTCCTCTATCTCTCTTACTTTTAAATCTATATTCACTCTTACAGAGAGTCGCATAGCCAATTTGGACAAAAATCTCGGAAATGTTTCTAAGTCAAAGAAGACCACAAACTATATTTCTTGACAGCGAGGCTAATAACTTTCTTCAAACTGCATATTTCAGGACCAAACTTGGCTGAGATGTTCATTTCTTTGTGTTCTATCGAATGGTTATTTCAGATTTCCTCTATCTATCTTACTTTTTAATCTTTATTCACTCTTACAGAGAGTCGCATAGCCAATTTGGCCAAAAATCTCGGAAAATTTTCTAAGTCAAAGAAGACCACAAACTATATTTATTGACAGCGAGGCTAATAACTTTCTTCAAACTGCATATTTCAGGACCAAACTTGGCTGAGATGTTCATTACTTTGTGTTCTATCGAATGGTTATTTCAGATTTCCCCTATCTCTCTTACTTTTTAATCTATATTCACACTTACAGAGAGTCGCATAGCCAATTTGGCCAAAAATCTCTGAATTTGTTCTAAGTCAAAGAAGAGCACAAACTATATTTCTTGACAGCGAAGTTAATAACTTTCTTCAAACGGCATATTTCAGGACCAAACTTGGCTAAGATGTTCATTACCTTGTGTTCAATCGAATGGTTATTTCAGATTTCCTCTATCTCTCTTACTTTATAATCTATATTCACTCTTACAGAGAGTCGCATAGCCAATTTGGCCAAAAATCTCGGAAATGTTTCTAAGTCAAAGAAGACCACAAACTATATTTCTTGACAGCGAGGCTAATAACTTTCTTCAAACTGCATATTTCAGGACCAAACTTGGCTAAGATGTTCATTACTTTGTGTTCTATCGAATGGTTATTTCAGATTTCCTCTATCTCTCTTACTTTATAATCTATATTCACTCTTACAGAGAGTCGCATAGCCAATTTGGCCAAAAATCTTGGAAATGTTTTTAAGTCAAAGAAGACCACAAACTATATTTCTTGATAGCGAGGCTAATAACTTTCTTCAAACTGCATATTTCAGGACCAAACTTGGCTGAGATGTTCATTAACTTGTGTTTTATCGACTTTTTATTTCAGATTTCCTCTATCTCTCTTACTTTTTAATCTATATTCACTCTTACAGAGAGTCGCATAGCCAATTTGGCCAAAAATCTCGGAAATTTGTCTAAGTCAAAGAAGACCACAAACTATATTTCTTGACAGCGAGGCTAATAACATTATTCAAACTGTATATTTCAGAACCAAACTTGGCTGAGATGTTCATTACCTTGTGTTCTATCGAATGGTTATTTCAGATTTCCCCTATCTCTCTTACTTTTTAATCTATATTCACTCTTACAGAGAGTCGAATAGCCAATTTGGCAAAAAATCTCGGAAAATTTTCTAAGTCAATGAAGAGCACAAACTATATTTCTTGACAGCGAAGTTAATAACTTTCTTCAAACTGTATATTTCAGGCCCAAACTTGGCTAAGATGTTCATTACCTTGTGTTCAATCGAATGGTTATTTCAGATTTCCTCTATCTCTCTTACTTTATAATCTATATTCACTCTTACAGAGAGTCGCATAGCCAATTTGGCCAAAAATTTCGGAAATGTTTCTAAATCAAAGAAGACCACAAACTATATTTCTTGACAGCGAGGCTAATAACTTTCTTCAAACTGCATATTTCAGGACCAAACTTGGCTAAGATGTTCATTACTTTGTGTTCTATCGAATGGTTATTTCAGATTTCCTCTATCTCTCTTACTTTATAATCTATATTCACTCTTATAGAGAGTCGCATAGCCAATTTGGCCAAAAATCTTGGAAATGTTTTTAAGTCAAAGAAGACCACAAACTATATTTCTTGATAGCGAGGCTAATAACTTTCTTCAAACTGCATATTTCAGGACCAAACTTGGCTGAGATGTTCATTACCTTGTGTTCTATCGAATGGTTATTTCAGATTTCCTCTATCTCTCTTACTTTATAATCTATATTCACTCTTACAGAGAGTCGCATAGCCAATTTGGCCAAAAATCTCGGAAATGTTTCTAAGTCAAAGAAGAGCACAAACTATATTTCTTGACAGCGAAGTTAATAACTTTCTTCAAACTGCATATTTCAGGACCAAACTTGGCTAAGATGTTCATTACCTTGTGTTCAATCGAATGGTTATTTCAGATTTCCTCTATCTCTCTTACTTTATAATCTATATTCACTCTTACATAGAGTCGCATAGCCAATTTGGCCAAAAATCTCGGAAATGTTTCTAAGTCAAAGAAGACCACAAACTATATTTCTTGATAGCGAGGCTAATAACTTTCTTCAAACTGCATATTTCAGGACCAAACTTGGCTGAGATGTTCATTACCTTGTGTTCTATCGAATGGTTATTTCAGATTTCCTCTATCTCTCTTACTTTATAATCTATATTCACTCTTACAGAGAGTCGCATAGCCAATTTGGCCAAAAATCTCGGAAATGTTTCTAAGTCAAAGAAGACCACAAACTATATTTCTTGATAGCGAGGCTAATAACTTTCTTCAAACTGCATATTTCAGGACCAAACTTGGCTGAGATGTTCATTACCTTGTGTTCTATCGAATGGTTATTTCAGATTTCCTCTATCTCTCTTACTTTATAATCTATATTCACTCTTACAGAGAGTCGCATAGCCAATTTGGCCAAAAATCTCGGAAATTTTTCTAAGTCAAAGAAGAGCACAAACTATATTTCTTGACAGCGAAGTTAATAACTTTCTTCAAACTGTATATTTCAGGACCAAACTTGGCTAAAATGTTCATTACCTTGTGTTCAATCGAATGGTTATTTCAGATTTCCTCTATCTCTCTTACTTTATAATCTATATTCACTCTTACAGAGAGTCGCATAGCCAATTTGGCCAAAAATCTCGGAAATGTTTCTAAGTCAAAGAAGACCACAAACTATATTTCTTGACAGCGAGGCTAATAACTTTCTTCAAACTGCATATTTCAGGACCAAACTTGGCTAAGATGTTCATTACTTTGTGTTCTATCGAATGGTTATTTCAGATTTCCTCTATCTCTCTTACTTTATAATCTATATTCACTCTTACAGAGAGTCGCATAGCCAATTTGGCCAAAAATCTCGGAAATGTTTCTAAGTCAAAGAAGACCACAAACTATATTTCTTGATAGCGAGGCTAATAACTTTCTTCAAACTGCATATTTCAGGACCAAACTTGGCTGAGATGTTCATTACCTTGTGTTCTATCGAATGGTTATTTCAGATTTCCTCTATCTCTCTTACTTTATAATCTATATTCACTCTTACAGAGAGTCGCATAGCCAATTTGGCCAAAAATCTCGGAAATGTTTCTAAGTCAAAGAAGACCACAAACTATATTTCTTGATAGCGAGGCTAATAACTTTCTTCAAACTGCATATTTCAGGACCAAACTTGGCTGAGATGTTCATTAACTTGTGTTTTATCGACTTTTTATTTCAGATTTCCTCTATCTCTCTTACTTTTTAATCTATATTCACTCTTACAGAGAGTCGCATAGCCAATTTGGCCAAAAATCTCGGAAATTTTTCTAAGTCAAAGAAGACCACAAACTATATTTCTTGACAGCGAGGCTAATAACTTTCTTCAAACTGCATATTTCAGGACCAAACTTGGCTGAGGTGTTCATTACCTTGTGTTCAATCGACTTTTTATTTCAGATTTCCTCTATCTCTCTTACTTTTAAATCTATATTCACTCTTACAGAGAGTCGCATAGCCAATTTGGCCAAACATCTCTGAATTTGTTCTAAGTCAAAGAAGACCACAAACTATATTTCTTGACAGCGAAGTTAATAACTTTCTTCAAACTGTATATTTCAGGACCAAACTTGGCTAAGATGTTCATTACCTTGTGTTCAATCGAATGGTTATTTTAGATTTCCTCTATCTCTCTTACTTTATAATCTATATTCACTCTTACAGAGAGTCGCATAGCCAATTTGGCCAAAAATCTCGGAAATTTTTCTAAGTCAAAGAAGACCACAAACTATATTTATTGACAGCGAGGCTAATAACTTTCTTCAAACTCCATATTTCAGGACCAAACTTGGCTAAGATGTTCATTACTTTGTGTTCTATCGAATGGTTATTTCAGATTTCCTCTATCTCTCTTACTTTATAATCTATATTCACTCTTACAGAGAGTCGCATAGCCAATTTGGCCAAAAATCTCGGAAATTTTTCTAAGTCAAAGAAGAGCACAAACTATATTTCTTGACAGCGAAGTTAATAACTTTCTTCAAACTGTATATTTCAGGACCAAACTTGGCTAAAATGTTCATTACCTTGTGTTCAATCGAATGGTTATTTCAGATTTCCTCTATCTCTCTTACTTTATAATCTATATTCACTCTTACAGAGAGTCGCATAGCCAATTTGGCCAAAAATCTCGGAAATGTTTCTAAGTCAAAGAAGACCACAAACTATATTTCTTGACAGCGAGGCTAATAACTTTCTTCAAACTGCATATTTCAGGACCAAACTTGGCTAAGATGTTCATTACTTTGTGTTCTATCGAATGGTTATTTCAGATTTCCCCTATCTCTCTTACTTTTTAATCTATATTCACTCTTACAGAGAGTCGCATAGCCAATTTGGCCAAAAATCTCGGAAAATTTTCTAAGTCAAAGAAGAGCACAAACTATATTTCTTGACAGCGAAGTTAATAACTTTCTTCAAACTGCATATTTCAGGACCAAACTTGGCTAAGATGTTCATTACCTTGTGTTCAATCGAATGGTTATTTCAGATTTCCTCTATCTCTCTTACTTTATAATCTATATTCACTCTTACAGAGAGTCGCATACCCAATTTGGCCAAAAATCTCGGAAATGTTTCTAAGTCAAAGAAGACCACAAACTATATTTCTTGACAGCGAGGCTAATAACTTTCTTCAAACTGCATATTTCAGGACCAAACTTGGCTGAGATGTTCATTACCTTGTGTTCTATCGAATGGTTATTTCAGATTTCCTCTATCTCTCTTACTTTTTAATCTATATTCACTCTTACAGAGAGTCGCATAGCCAATTTGGCCAAATATCTCTGAATTTGTTCTAAGTCAAAGAAGAGCACAAACTATATTTTTTGACAGCGAAGCTAATAACTTTCTTCAAACTGTATATTTCAGGACCAAACTTGGCTAAGATGTTCATTACCTTGTGTTCTATCGAATGGTTATTTCAGATTTCCTCTATCTCTCTTACTTTATAATCTATATTCACTCTTACAGAGAGTCGCATAGCCAATTTGGCCAAAAATCTCGGAAATGTTTCTAAGTCAAAGAAGACCACAAACTATATTTCTTGACAGCGAGGCTAATAACTTTCTTCAAACTGCATATTTCAGGACCAAACTTGGCTGAGATGTTCATTACCTTGTGTTCTATCGAATGGTTATTTCAGATTTCCTCTATCTCTCTTACTTTTTAATCTATATTCACTCTTACAGAGAGTCGCATAGCCAATTTGGCCAAATATCTCTGAATTTGTTCTAAGTCAAAGAAGAGCACAAACTATATTTTTTGACAGCGAAGCTAATAACTTTCTTCAAACTGTATATTTCAGGACCAAACTTGGCTGAGATGTTCATTACCTTGTGTTCTATCGAATGGTTATTTCAGATTTCCTCTATCTCTCTTACTTTATAATCTATATTCACTCTTACAGAGAGTCGCATAGCCAATTTGGCCAAAAATCTCGGAAATTTTTCTAAGTCAAAGAAGACCACAAACTATATTTATTGACAGCGAGGCTAATAACTTTCTTCAAACTGTATATTTCAGGACCAAACTTGGCTGAGATGTTCATTACCTTGTGTTCAATCGACTTTTAATTTCAGATTTCCTCTATCTCTCTTACTTTTAAATCTATATTCACTCTTACAGAGAGTCGCATAGCCAATTTGGACAAAAATCTCGGAAATGTTTCTAAGTCAAAGAAGACCACAAACTATATTTCTTGACAGCGAGGCTAATAACTTTCTTCAAACTGCATATTTCAGGACCAAACTTGGCTGAGATGTTCATTACCTTGTGTTCTATCGAATGGTTATTTCAGATTTCCTCTATCTATCTTACTTTTTAATCTATATTCACTCTTACAGAGAGTCGCATAGCCAATTTGGCCAAAAATCTCGGAAATGTTTCTAAGTCAAAGAAGACCACAAACTATATTTCTTGACAGCGAGGCTAATAACTTTCTTCAAACTGCATATTTCAGGACCAAACTTGGCTGAGATGTTCATTACCTTGTGTTCTATCGAATGGTTATTTCAGATTTCCTCTATCTCTCTTACTTTTTAATCTATATTCACTCTTACAGAGAGTCGCATAGCCAATTTGGCCAAAAATCTCGGAAATGTTTCTAAGTCAAAGAAGACCACAAACTATATTTATTGACAGCGAGGCTAATAACTTTCTTCAAACTGTATATTTCAGGACCAAACTTGGCTGAGATGTTCATTACTTTGTGTTCTATCGAATGGTTATTTCAGATTTCCTCTATCTCTCTTATTTATAATCTATATTCACTCTTACAGAGAGTCGCATAGCCAATTTGGCCAAAAATCTCGGAAATGTTTCTAAGTCAAAGAAGACCACAAACTATATTTCTTGATAGCGAGGCTAATAACTTTCTTCAAACTGCATATTTCAGGACCAAACTTGGCTGAGATGTTCATTACCTTGTGTTCTATCGAATGGTTATTTCAGATTTCCTCTATCTCTCTTACTTTTTAATCTATATTCACTCTTACAGAGAGTCGCATAGCATGGCCAAAAATCTCGGAAATGTTTCTAAGTCAAAGAAGACCACAAACTATATTTCTTGTCAGCGAGGCTAATAACTTTCTTCAAACTGCATATTTCAGGACCAAACTTGGCTAAGATGTTCATTACTTTGTGTTCTATCGACTTTTAATTTCAGATTTCCTCTATCTGTCTTACTTTTAAATCTATATTCACTCTTACAGAGAGTCGCATAGCCAATTTGGCCAAACATCTCTGAATTTGTTCTAAGTCAAAGAAGAGCACAAACTATATTTCTTGACAGCGAAGTTAATAACTTTCTTCAAACTGTATATTTCAGGACCAAACTTGGCTGAGATGTTCATTACCTTGTGTTCAATCGAATGGTTATTTCAGATTTCCTCTATCTCTCTTACTTTATAATCTATATTCACTCTTACAGAGAGTCGCATAGCCAATTTGGCCAAACATCTCGGAAATGTTTCTAAGTCAAAGAAGACCACAAACTATATTTCTTGACAGCGAGGCTAATAACTTTCTTCAAACTGCATATTTCAGGACCAAACTTGGCTAAGATGTTCATTACTTTGTGTTCTATCGAATGGTTATTTCAGATTTCCTCTATCTCTCTTACTTTTTAATCTATATTCACTCTTACAGAGAGTCGCATAGCCAATTTGGCCAAATATCTCTGAATTTGTTCTAAGTCAAAGAAGAGCACAAACTATATTTTTTGACAGCGAAGCTAATAACTTTCTTCAAACTGTATATTTCAGGACCAAACTTGGCTGAGATGTTCATTACCTTGTGTTCTATCGAATGGTTATTTCAGATTTCCTCTATCTCTCTTACTTTATAATCTATATTCACTCTTACAGAGAGTCGCATAGCCAATTTGGCCAAAAATCTCGGAAATTTTTCTAAGTCAAAGAAGACCACAAACTATATTTATTGACAGCGAGGCTAATAACTTTCTTCAAACTGTATATTTCAGGACCAAACTTGGCTGAGATGTTCATTACCTTGTGTTCAATCGACTTTTAATTTCAGATTTCCTCTATCTCTCTTACTTTTAAATCTATATTCACTCTTACAGAGAGTCGCATAGCCAATTTGGACAAAAATCTCGGAAATGTTTCTAAGTCAAAGAAGACCACAAACTATATTTCTTGACAGCGAGGCTAATAACTTTCTTCAAACTGCATATTTCAGGACCAAACTTGGCTGAGATGTTCATTACCTTGTGTTCTATCGAATGGTTATTTCAGATTTCCTCTATCTATCTTACTTTTTAATCTATATTCACTCTTACAGAGAGTCGCATAGCCAATTTGGCCAAAAATCTCGGAAATGTTTCTAAGTCAAAGAAGACCACAAACTATATTTCTTGACAGCGAGGCTAATAACTTTCTTCAAACTGCATATTTCAGGACCAAACTTGGCTGAGATGTTCATTACCTTGTGTTCTATCGAATGGTTATTTCAGATTTCCTCTATCTCTCTTACTTTATAATCTATATTCACTCTTACAGAGAGTCGCATAGCCAATTTGGCCAAACATCTCTGAATTTGTTCTAAGTCAAAGAAGAGCACAAACTATATTTCTTGACAGCGAAGTTAATAACTTTCTTCAAACTGTATATTTCAGGACCAAACTTGGCTGAGATGTTCATTACCTTGTGTTCAATCGAATTGTTATTTCAGATTTCCTCTATCTCTCTTACTTTTTAATCTATATTCACTCTTACAGAGAGTCGCATAGCCAATTTGGCCAAAAATCTCGGAAATGTTTCTAAGTCAAAGAAGACCACAAACTATATTTATTGACAGCGAGGCTAATAACTTTCTTCAAACTGTATATTTCAGGACCAAACTTGGCTGAGATGTTCATTACTTTGTGTTCTATCGAATGGTTATTTCAGATTTCCTCTATCTCTCTTATTTATAATCTATATTCACTCTTACAGAGAGTCGCATAGCATGGCCAAAAATCTCGGAAATGTTTCTAAGTCAAAGAAGACCACAAACTATATTTCTTGACAGCGAGGCTAATAACTTTCTTCAAACTGCATATTTCAGGACCAAACTTGGCTAAGATGTTCATTACTTTGTGTTCTATCGACTTTTAATTTCAGATTTCCTCTATCTGTCTTACTTTTAAATCTATATTCACTCTTACAGAGAGTCGCATAGCCAATTTGGCCAAACATCTCTGAATTTGTTCTAAGTCAAAGAAGAGCACAAACTATATTTCTTGACAGCGAAGTTAATAACTTTCTTCAAACTGTATATTTCAGGACCAAACTTGGCTGAGATGTTCATTACCTTGTGTTCAATCGAATGGTTATTTCAGATTTCCTCTATCTCTCTTACTTTATAATCTATATTCACTCTTACAGAGAGTCGCATAGCCAATTTGGCCAAACATCTCGGAAATGTTTCTAAGTCAAAGAAGACCACAAACTATATTTCTTGACAGCGAGGCTAATAACTTTCTTCAAACTGCATATTTCAGGACCAAACTTGGCTAAGATGTTCATTACTTTGTGTTCTATCGAATGGTTATTTCAGATTTCCTCTATCTCTCTTACTTTTTAATCTATATTCACTCTTACAGAGAGTCGCATAGCCAATTTGGCCAAATATCTCTGAATTTGTTCTAAGTCAAAGAAGAGCACAAACTATATTTTTTGACAGCGAAGCTAATAACTTTCTTCAAACTGTATATTTCAGGACCAAACTTGGCTAAGATGTTCATTACCTTGTGTTCTATCGAATGGTTATTTCAGATTTCCTCTATCTCTCTTACTTTATAATCTATATTCACTCTTACAGAGAGTCGCATAGCCAATTCGGCCAAAAATCTCGGAAATGTTTCTAAGTCAAAGAAGACCACAAACTATATTTCTTGACAGCGAGGCTAATAACTTTCTTCAAACTGCATATTTCAGGACCAAACTTGGCTGAGATGTTCATTACCTTGTGTTCTATCGAATTGTTATTTCAGATTTCCTCTATCTCTCTTACTTTTTAATCTATATTCACTCTTACAGAGAGTCGCATAGCCAATTTGGCCAAATATCTCTGAATTTGTTCTAAGTCAAAGAAGAGCACAAACTATATTTTTTGACAGCGAAGCTAATAACTTTCTTCAAACTGCATATTTCAGGACCAAACTTGGCTGAGATGTTCATTACCTTGTGTTCTATCGAATTGTTATTTCAGATTTCCTCTATCTCTCTTACTTTTTAATCTATATTCACTCTTACAGAGAGTCGCATAGCCAATTTGGCCAAAAATCTCGGAAATGTTTCTAAGTCAAAGAAGACCACAAACTATATTTATTGACAGCGAGGCTAATAACTTTCTTCAAACTGTATATTTCAGGACCAAACTTGGCTGAGATGTTCATTACTTTGTGTTCTATCGAATGGTTATTTCAGATTTCCTCTATCTCTCTTACTTTATAATCTATATTCACTCTTACAGAGAGTCGCATAGCCAATTTGGCCAAAAATCTCGGAAATGTTTCTAAGTCAAAGAAGACCACAAACTATATTTCTTGATAGCGAGGCTAATAACTTTCTTCAAACTGCATATTTCAGGACCAAACTTGGCTGAGATGTTCATTACCTTGTGTTCTATCGAATGGTTATTTCAGATTTCCTCTATCTATCTTACTTTTTAATCTATATTCACTCTTACAGAGAGTCGCATAGCCAATTTGGCCAAAAATCTCGGAAATGTTTCTAAGTCAAAGAAGACCACAAACTATATTTCTTGACAGCGAGGCTAATAACTTTCTTCAAACTGCATATTTCAGGACCAAACTTGGCTGAGATGTTCATTACCTTGTGTTCTATCGAATGGTTATTTCAGATTTCCTCTATCTATCTTACTTTTTAATCTATATTCACTCTTACAGAGAGTCGCATAGCCAATTTGGCCAAACATCTCGGAAATGTTTCTAAGTCAAAGAAGACCACAAACTATATTTATTGACAGCGAGGCTAATAACTTTCTTCAAACTGCATATTTCAGGACCAAACTTGGCTAAGATGTTCATTACTTTGTGTTCAATCGAATGGTTATTTCAGATTTCCTCTATCTCTCTTATTTATAATCTATATTCACTCTTACAGAGAGTCGCATAGCCAATTTGGCCAAAAATCTCGGAAATTTGTCTAAGTCAAAGAAGACCACAAACTATATTTCTTGACAGCGAGGCTAATAACATTCTTCAAACTGCATATTTCAGGACCAAACTTGGCTAAGATGTTCATTACTTTGTGTTCTATCGAATGGTTATTTCAGATTTCCTCTATCTCTCTTACTTTATAATCTATATTCACTCTTACAGAGAGTCGCATAGCCAATTTGGCCAAAAATCTCGGAAATGTTTCTAAGTCAAAGAAGACCACAAACTATATTTCTTGATAGCGAGGCTAATAACTTTCTTCAAACTGCATATTTCAGGACCAAACTTGGCTGAGATGTTCATTACCTTGTGTTCTATCGAATGGTTATTTCAGATTTCCTCTATCTCTCTTACTTTTTAATCTATATTCACTCTTACAGAGAGTCGCATAGCATGGCCAAAAATCTCGGAAATGTTTCTAAGTCAAAGAAGACCACAAACTATATTTCTTGACAGCGAGGCTAATAACTTTCTTCAAACTGCATATTTCAGGACCAAACTTGGCTAAGATGTTCATTACTTTGTGTTCTATCGACTTTTAATTTCAGATTTCCTCTATCTGTCTTACTTTTAAATCTATATTCACTCTTACAGAAAGTCGCATAGCCAATTTGGCCAAACATCTCTGAATTTGTTCTAAGTCAAAGAAGAGCACAAACTATATTTCTTGACAGCGAAGTTAATAACTTTCTTCAAACTGTATATTTCAGGACCAAACTTGGCTGAGATGTTCATTACCTTGTGTTCTATCGAATTGTTATTTCAGATTTCCTCTATCTCTCTTACTTTTTAATCTATATTCACTCTTACAGAGAGTCGCATAGCCAATTTGGCCAAATATCTCTGAATTTGTTCTAAGTCAAAGAAGAGCACAAACTATATTTTTTGACAGCGAAGCTAATAACTTTCTTCAAACTGTATATTTCAGGACCAAACTTGGCTGAGATGTTCATTACCTTGTGTTCTATCGAATGGTTATTTCAGATTTCCTCTATCTCTCTTACTTTATAATCTATATTCACTCTTACAGAGAGTCGCATAGCCAATTTGGCCAAAAATCTCGGAAATGTTTCTAAGTCAAAGAAGACCACAAACTATATTTCTTGATAGCGAGGCTAATAACTTTCTTCAAACTGCATATTTCAGGACCAAACTTGGCTGAGATGTTCATTACCTTGTGTTCTATCGAATGGTTATTTCAGATTTCCTCTATCTATCTTACTTTTTAATCTATATTCACTCTTACAGAGAGTCGCATAGCCAATTTGGCCAAAAATCTCGGAAATGTTTCTAAGTCAAAGAAGACCACAAACTATATTTCTTGACAGCGAGGCTAATAACTTTCTTCAAACTGCATATTTCAGGACCAAACTTGGCTGAGATGTTCATTACCTTGTGTTCTATCGAATGGTTATTTCAGATTTCCTCTATCTATCTTACTTTTTAATCTATATTCACTCTTACAGAGAGTCGCATAGCCAATTTGGCCAAAAATCTCGGAAATGTTTCTAAGTCAAAGAAGACCACAAACTATATTTATTGACAGCGAGGCTAATAACTTTCTTCAAACTGCATATTTCAGGACCAAACTTGGCTAAGATGTTCATTACTTTGTGTTCAATCGAATGGTTATTTCAGATTTCCTCTATCTCTCTTATTTATAATCTATATTCACTCTTACAGAGAGTCGCATAGCCAATTTGGCCAAAAATCTCGGAAATTTGTCTAAGTCAAAGAAGACCACAAACTATATTTCTTGACAGCGAGGCTAAAAACATTCTTCAAACTGCATATTTCAGGACCAAACTTGGCTAAGATGTTCATTACTTTGTGTTCTATCGAATGGTTATTTCAGATTTCCTCTATCTCTCTTACTTTATAATCTATATTCACTCTTACAGAGAGTCGCATAGCCAATTTGGCCAAAAATCTCGGAAATGTTTCTAAGTCAAAGAAGACCACAAACTATATTTCTTGATAGCGAGGCTAATAACTTTCTTCAAACTGCATATTTCAGGACCAAACTTGGCTGAGATGTTCATTACCTTGTGTTCTATCGAATGGTTATTTCAGATTTCCTCTATCTCTCTTACTTTATAATCTATATTCACTCTTACAGAGAGTCGCATAGCCAATTTGGCCAAAAATCTCGGAAATGTTTCTAAGTCAAAGAAGACCACAAACTATATTTCTTGATAGCGAGGCTAATAACATTCTTCAAACTGTATATTTCAGGACCAAACTTGGCTAAGATGTTCATTACCTTGTGTTCTATCGAATGGTTATTTCAGATTTCCTCTATCTCTCTTACTTTATAATCTATATTCACTCTTACAGAGAGTCGCATAGCCAATTTGGCCAAAAATCTCGGAAATGTTTCTAAGTCAAAGAAGACCACAAACTATATTTCTTGATAGCGAGGCTAATAACTTTCTTCAAACTGCATATTTCAGGACCAAACTTGGCTGAGATGTTCATTACCTTGTGTTCTATCGAATGGTTATTTCAGATTTCCTCTATCTCTCTTACTTTTTAATCTATATTCACTCTTACAGAGAGTCGCATAGCATGGCCAAAAATCTCGGAAATGTTTCTAAGTCAAAGAAGACCACAAACTATATTTCTTGACAGCGAGGCTAATAACTTTCTTCAAACTGCATATTTCAGGACCAAACTTGGCTAAGATGTTCATTACTTTGTGTTCTATCGACTTTTAATTTCAGATTTCCTCTATCTGTCTTACTTTTAAATCTATATTCACTCTTACAGAGAGTCGCATAGCCAATTTGGCCAAACATCTCTGAATTTGTTCTAAGTCAAAGAAGAGCACAAACTATATTTCTTGACAGCGAAGTTAATAACTTTCTTCAAACTGTATATTTCAGGACCAAACTTGGCTGAGATGTTCATTACCTTGTGTTCTATCGAATTGTTATTTCAGATTTCCTCTATCTCTCTTACTTTTTAATCTATATTCACTCTTACAGAGAGTCGCATAGCCAATTTGGCCAAATATCTCTGAATTTGTTCTAAGTCAAAGAAGAGCACAAACTATATTTTTTGACAGCGAAGCTAATAACTTTCTTCAAACTGTATATTTCAGGACCAAACTTGGCTGAGATGTTCATTACCTTGTGTTCTATCGAATGGTTATTTCAGATTTCCTCTATCTCTCTTACTTTTTAATCTATATTCACTCTTACAGAGAGTCGCATAGCCAATTTGGCCAAAAATCTCGGAAATGTTTCTAAGTCAAAGAAGACCACAAACTATATTTATTGACAGCGAGGCTAATAACTTTCTTCAAACTGTATATTTCAGGACCAAACTTGGCTGAGATGTTCATTACTTTGTGTTCTATCGAATGGTTATTTCAGATTTCCTCTATCTCTCTTACTTTATAATCTATATTCACTCTTACAGAGAGTCGCATAGCCAATTTGGCCAAAAATCTCGGAAATGTTTCTAAGTCAAAGAAGACCACAAACTATATTTCTTGATAGCGAGGCTAATAACTTTCTTCAAACTGCATATTTCAGGACCAAACTTGGCTGAGATGTTCATTACCTTGTGTTCTATCGAATGGTTATTTCAGATTTCCTCTATCTATCTTACTTTTTAATCTATATTCACTCTTACAGAGAGTCGCATAGCCAATTTGGCCAAAAATCTCGGAAATGTTTCTAAGTCAAAGAAGACCACAAACTATATTTCTTGACAGCGAGGCTAATAACTTTCTTCAAACTGCATATTTCAGGACCAAACTTGGCTGAGATGTTCATTACCTTGTGTTCTATCGAATGGTTATTTCAGATTTCCTCTATCTATCTTACTTTTTAATCTATATTCACTCTTACAGAGAGTCGCATAGCCAATTTGGCCAAAAATCTCGGAAATGTTTCTAAGTCAAAGAAGACCACAAACTATATTTCTTGACAGCGAGGCTAATAACTTTCTTCAAACTGCATATTTCAGGACCAAACTTGGCTGAGATGTTCATTACCTTGTGTTCTATCGAATGGTTATTTCAGATTTCCTCTATCTATCTTACTTTTTAATCTATATTCACTCTTACAGAGAGTCGCATAGCCAATTTGGCCAAAAATCTCGGAAATGTTTCTAAGTCAAAGAAGACCACAAACTATATTTATTGACAGCGAGGCTAATAACTTTCTTCAAACTGCATATTTCAGGACCAAACTTGGCTAAGATGTTCATTACTTTGTGTTCAATCGAATGGTTATTTCAGATTTCCTCTATCTCTCTTATTTATAATCTATATTCACTCTTACAGAGAGTCGCATAGCCAATTTGGCCAAAAATCTCGGAAATTTGTCTAAGTCAAAGAAGACCACAAACTATATTTCTTGACAGCGAGGCTAATAACATTCTTCAAACTGCATATTTCAGGACCAAACTTGGCTAAGATGTTCATTACTTTGTGTTCTATCGAATGGTTATTTCAGATTTCCTCTATCTCTCTTACTTTATAATCTATATTCACTCTTACAGAGAGTCGCATAGCCAATTTGGCCAAAAATCTCGGAAATGTTTCTAAGTCAAAGAAGACCACAAACTATATTTCTTGATAGCGAGGCTAATAACTTTCTTCAAACTGCATATTTCAGGACCAAACTTGGCTGAGATGTTCATTACCTTGTGTTCTATCGAATGGTTATTTCAGATTTCCTCTATCTCTCTTACTTTATAATCTATATTCACTCTTACAGAGAGTCGCATAGCCAATTTGGCCAAAAATCTCGGAAATGTTTCTAAGTCAAAGAAGACCACAAACTATATTTCTTGATAGCGAGGCTAATAACATTCTTCAAACTGTATATTTCAGGACCAAACTTGGCTAAGATGTTCATTACCTTGTGTTCTATCGAATGGTTATTTCAGATTTCCTCTATCTCTCTTACTTTATAATCTATATTCACTCTTACAGAGAGTCGCATAGCCAATTTGGCCAAAAATCTCGGAAATGTTTCTAAGTCAAAGAAGACCACAAACTATATTTCTTGATAGCGAGGCTAATAACTTTCTTCAAACTGCATATTTCAGGACCAAACTTGGCTGAGATGTTCATTACCTTGTGTTCTATCGAATGGTTATTTCAGATTTCCTCTATCTCTCTTACTTTTTAATCTATATTCACTCTTACAGAGAGTCGCATAGCATGGCCAAAAATCTCGGAAATGTTTCTAAGTCAAAGAAGACCACAAACTATATTTCTTGACAGCGAGGCTAATAACTTTCTTCAAACTGCATATTTCAGGACCAAACTTGGCTAAGATGTTCATTACTTTGTGTTCTATCGACTTTTAATTTCAGATTTCCTCTATCTGTCTTACTTTTAAATCTATATTCACTCTTACAGAGAGTCGCATAGCCAATTTGGCCAAACATCTCTGAATTTGTTCTAAGTCAAAGAAGAGCACAAACTATATTTCTTGACAGCGAAGTTAATAACTTTCTTCAAACTGTATATTTCAGGACCAAACTTGGCTGAGATGTTCATTACCTTGTGTTCTATCGAATTGTTATTTCAGATTTCCTCTATCTCTCTTACTTTTTAATCTATATTCACTCTTACAGAGAGTCGCATAGCCAATTTGGCCAAATATCTCTGAATTTGTTCTAAGTCAAAGAAGAGCACAAACTATATTTTTTGACAGCGAAGCTAATAACTTTCTTCAAACTGTATATTTCAGGACCAAACTTGGCTGAGATGTTCATTACCTTGTGTTCTATCGAATGGTTATTTCAGATTTCCTCTATCTCTCTTACTTTTTAATCTATATTCACTCTTACAGAGAGTCGCATAGCCAATTTGGCCAAAAATCTCGGAAATGTTTCTAAGTCAAAGAAGACCACAAACTATATTTATTGACAGCGAGGCTAATAACTTTCTTCAAACTGTATATTTCAGGACCAAACTTGGCTGAGATGTTCATTACTTTGTGTTCTATCGAATGGTTATTTCAGATTTCCTCTATCTCTCTTACTTTATAATCTATATTCACTCTTACAGAGAGTCGCATAGCCAATTTGGCCAAAAATCTCGGAAATGTTTCTAAGTCAAAGAAGACCACAAACTATATTTCTTGATAGCGAGGCTAATAACTTTCTTCAAACTGCATATTTCAGGACCAAACTTGGCTGAGATGTTCATTACCTTGTGTTCTATCGAATGGTTATTTCAGATTTCCTCTATCTATCTTACTTTTTAATCTATATTCACTCTTACAGAGAGTCGCATAGCCAATTTGGCCAAAAATCTCGGAAATGTTTCTAAGTCAAAGAAGACCACAAACTATATTTCTTGACAGCGAGGCTAATAACTTTCTTCAAACTGCATATTTCAGGACCAAACTTGGCTGAGATGTTCATTACCTTGTGTTCTATCGAATGGTTATTTCAGATTTCCTTTATCTATCTTACTTTTTAATCTATATTCACTCTTACAGAGAGTCGCATAGCCAATTTGGCCAAAAATCTCGGAAATGTTTCTAAGTCAAAGAAGACCACAAACTATATTTATTGACAGCGAGGCTAATAACTTTCTTCAAACTGCATATTTCAGGACCAAACTTGGCTAAGATGTTCATTACTTTGTGTTCAATCGAATGGTTATTTCAGATTTCCTCTATCTCTCTTATTTATAATCTATATTCACTCTTACAGAGAGTCGCATAGCCAATTTGGCCAAAAATCTCGGAAATTTGTCTAAGTCAAAGAAGACCACAAACTATATTTCTTGACAGCGAGGCTAATAACATTCTTCAAACTGCATATTTCAGGACCAAACTTGGCTAAGATGTTCATTACTTTGTGTTCTATGGAATGGTTATTTCAGATTTCCTCTATCTCTCTTACTTTATAATCTATATTCACTCTTACAGAGAGTCGCATAGCATGGCCAAAAATCTCGGAAATGTTTCTAAGTCAAAGAAGACCACAAACTATATTTCTTGACAGCGAGGCTAATAACTTTCTTCAAACTGCATATTTCAGGACCAAACTTGGCTAAGATGTTCATTACTTTGTGTTCTATCGACTTTTAATTTCAGATTTCCTCTATCTGTCTTACTTTTAAATCTATATTCACTCTTACAGAGAGTCGCATAGCCAATTTGGCCAAACATCTCTGAATTTGTTCTAAGTCAAAGAAGAGCACAAACTATATTTCTTGACAGCGAAGTTAATAACTTTCTTCAAACTGTATATTTCAGGACCAAACTTGGCTGAGATGTTCATTACCTTGTGTTCAATCGAATGGTTATTTCAGATTTCCTCTATCTCTCTTACTTTATAATCTATATTCAGTCTTACAGAGAGTCGCATAGCCAATTTGGCCAAACATCTCGGAAATGTTTCTAAGTCAAAGAAGACCACAAACTATATTTCTTGACAGCGAGGCTAATAACTTTCTTCAAACTGCATATTTCAGGACCAAACTTGGCTAAGATGTTCATTACTTTGTGTTCTATCGAATGGTTATTTCAGATTTCCTCTATCTCTCTTACTTTATAATCTATATTCACTCTTACAGAGAGTCGCATAGCCAATTTGGCCAAAAATCTCGGAAATGTTTCTAAGTCAAAGAAGACCACAAACTATATTTCTTGATAGCGAGGCTAATAACTTTCTTCAAACTGCATATTTCAGGACCAAACTTGGCTGAGATGTTCATTACCTTGTGTTCAATCGACTTTTAATTTTAGATTTCCTCTATCTGTCTTACTTTTAAATCTATATTCACTCTTACAGAGAGTCGCATAGCCAATTTGGCCAAACATCTCTGAATATGTTCTAAGTCAAAGAAGAGCACAAACTATATTTCTTGACAGCGAAGTTAATAACTTTCTTCAAACTGTATATTTCAGGACCAAACTTGGCTAAGATGTTCATTACCTTGTGTTCAATCGAATGGTTATTTCAGATTTCCTCTATCTCTCTTACTTTATAATCTATATTCACTCTTACAGAGAGTCGCATAGCCAATTTGGCCAAACATCTCGGAAATGTTTCTAAGTCAAAGAAGACCACAAACTATATTTCTTGACAGCGAGGCTAATAACTTTCTTCAAACTGTATATTTCAGGACCAAACTTGGCTAAGATGTTCATTACCTTGTGTTCAATCGAATGGTTATTTCAGATTTCCTCTATCTCTCTTACTTTATAATCTATATTCACTATTACAGAGAGTCGCATAGCCAATTTGGCAAAAAATCTCGGAAATGTTTCTAAGTCAAAGAAGACCACAAACTATATTTCTTGATAGCGAGGCTAATTACTTTCTTCAAACTGCATATTTCAGGACCAAACTTGGCTGAGATGTTCATTACCTTGTGTTCTATCGAATGGTTATTTCAGATTTCCTCTATCTCTCTTACTTTTTAATCTATATTCACTCTTACAGAGAGTCGCATAGCCAATTTGGCCAAAAATCTCGGAAATGTTTCTAAGTCAAAGAAGACCACAAACTATATTTCTTGACAGCGAGGCTAATAACTTTCTTCAAACTGCATATTTCAGGACCAAACTTGGCTAAGATGTTCATTACTTTGTGTTCTATCGACTTTTATTTTCAGATTTCCTCTATCTGTCTTACTTTTAAATCTATATTCACTCTTACAGAGAGTCGCATAGCCAATTTGGCCAAACATCTCTGAATTTGTTCTAAGTCAAAGAAGAGCACAAACTATATTTCTTGACAGCGAAGTTAATAACTTTCTTCAAACTGTATATTTCAGGACCAAACTTGGCTGAGATGTTCATTACCTTGTGTTCTATCGAATGGTTATTTCAGATTTCCTCTATCTCTCTTACTTTCTAATCTATATTCACTCTTACAGAGAGTCGCATACCCAATTTGGCCAAAAATCTCTGAATTTGTTCTAAGTCAAAGAAGAGCACAAACTATATTTCTTGACAGCGAAGTTAATAACTTTCTTCAAACTGTATATTTCAGGACCAAACTTGGCTAAGATGTTCATTACCTTGTGTTCTATCGAATGCTTATTTCAGATTTCCTCTATCTCTCTTACTTTATAATCTATATTCACTCTTACAGAGAGTCGCATAGCCAATTTGGCCAAACATCACGGAAATGTTTCTAAGTCAAAGAAGACCACAAACTATATTTCTTGACAGCGAGGCTAATAACTTTCTTCAAACTGCATATTTCAGGACCAAACTTGGCTAAGATGTTCATTACTTGTTGTTCTATCGAATGGTTATTTCAGATTTCCTCTATCTCTCTTACTTTATAATATATATTCACTCTTACAGAGAGTCGCATAGCCAATTTGGCCAAAAATCTCGGAAATGTTTCAAAGTCAAAGAAGACCACAAACTATATTTCTTGATAGCGAGGCTAATAACTTTCTTCAAACTGCATATTTCAGGACCAAACTTGGCTGAGATGTTCATTACCTTGTGTTTTATCGAATGGTTATTTCAGATTTCCTCTATCTCTCTTACTTTTTAATCTATATTCACTCTTACAGAGAGTCGCATAGCCAATTTGGCCAAAAATCTCGGAAATGTTTCTAAGTCAAAGAAGACCACAAACTATATTTATTGACAGCGAGGCTAATAACTTTCTTCAAACTGCATATTTCAGGACCAAACTTGGCTGAGATGTTCATTACCTTGTGTTCTATCGAATGGTTATTTCAGATTTCCTCTATCTATCTTACTTTTTAATCTATATTCACTCTTACAGAGAGTCGCATAGCCAATTTGGCCAAAAATCTCGGAAATTTTTCTAAGTCAAAGAAGACCACAAACTATATTTCTTGACAGCGAGGCGAATAACTTTCTTCAAACTGTATATTTAAGGACCAAACTTGGCTGAGATGTTCATTACCTTGTGTTCAATCGACTTTTTATTTCAGATTTCCTCTATCTGTCTTACTTTTAAATCTATATTCACTCTTACAGAGAGTCGCATAGCCAATTTGGCCAAACATCTCTGAATTTGTTCTAAGTCAAAGAAGAGCACAAACTATATTTCTTGACAGCGAAGTTAATAACTTTCTTCAAACTGTATATTTCAGGACCAAACTTGGCTAAGATGTTCATTACCTTGTGTTCTATCGAATGGTTATTTCAGATTTCCTCTATCTCTCTTACTTTATAATCTATATTCACTCTTACAGAGAGTCGCATAGCCAATTTGGCCAAAAATCTCGGAAATTTGTCCTAGTCAAAGAAGACCACAAACTATATTTCTTGACAGCGAGGCGAATAACTTTCTTCAAACTGTATATTTCAGGACCAAACTTGGCTGAGATGTTCATTACCTTGTGTTCAATCGACTTTTTATTTCAGATTTCCTCTATCTGTCTTACTTTTAAATCTATATTCACTCTTACAGAGAGTCGCATAGCCAATTTGGCCAAACATCTCTGAATTTGTTCTAAGTCAAAGAAGAGCACAAACTATATTTCTTGACAGCGAAGTTAATAACTTTCTTCAAACTGTATATTTCAGGACCAAACTTGGCTAAGATGTTCATTAACTTGTGTTCAATCGAATGGTTATTTCAGATTTCCTCTATCTCTCTTACTTTATAATCTATATTCACTCTTACAGAGAGTCGCATAGCCAATTTGGCCAAACATCTCGGAAATGTTTCTAAGTCAAAGAAGACCACAAACTATATTTCTTGACAGCGAGGCGAATAACTTTCTTCAAACTGCATATTTCAGGACCAAACTTGGCTAAGATGTTCATTACTTTGTGTTCTATCGAATGGTTATTTCAGATTTCCTCTATCTCTCTTACTTTTTAATCTATATTCACTCTTACAGAGAGTCGCATAGCCAATTTGGCCAAAAATCTCTGAATTTGTTCTAAGTCAAAGAAGAGCACAAACTATATTTCTTGACAGCGAAGTTAATAACTTTCTTCAAACTGTATATTTCAGGACCAAACTTGGCTAAGATGTTCATTACCTTGTGTTCAATCGAATGGTTATTTCAGATTTCCTCTATCTCTCTTACTTTATAATCTATATTCACTCTTACAGAGAGTCGCATAGCCAATTTGGCCAAACATCTCGGAAATGTTTCTAAGTCAAAGAAGACCACAAACTATATTTCTTGACAGCGAGGCTAATAACTTTCTTCAAACTGCATATTTCAGGACCAAACTTGGCTAAGATGTTCATTACTTGTTGTTCTATCGAATGGTTATTTCAGATTTCCTCTATCTCTCTTACTTTATAATCTATATTCACTCTTACAGAGAGTCGCATAGCCAATTTGGCCAAAAATCTCGGAAATTGTTCTAAGTCAAAGAAGACCACAAACTATATTTCTTGACAGCGAGGCGAATAACTTTCTTCAAACTGTATATTTCAGGACCAAACTTGGCTAAGATGTTCATTACTTGTTGTTCTATCGAATGGTTATTTCAGATTTCCTCTATCTATCTTACTTTTTAATCTATATTCACTCTTACAGAGAGTCGCATAGCCAATTTGGCCAAAAATCTCGGAAATTTTTCTAAGTCAAAGAAGACCACAAACTATATTTCTTGACAGCGAGGCGAATAACTTTCTTCAAACTGTATATTTCAGGACCAAACTTGGCTGAGATGTTCATTACCTTGTGTTCAATCGACTTTTTATTTCAGATTTCCTCTATCTGTCTTACTTTTAAATCTATATTCACTCTTACAGAGAGTCGCATAGCCAATTTGGCCAAACATCTCTGAATTTGTTCTAAGTCAAAGAAGAGCACAAACTATATTTCTTGACAGCGAAGTTAATAACTTTCTTCAAACTCTATATTTCAGGACCAAACTTGGCTAAGATGTTCATTACCTTGTGTTCTATCGAATGGTTATTTCAGATTTAATCTATCTCTCTTACTTTATAATCTATATTCACTCTTACAGAGAGTCGCATAGCCAATTTGGCCAAAAATCTCGGAAATTTGTCTTAGTCAAAGAAGACCACAAACTATATTTCTTGACAGCGAGGCTAATAACTTTCTTCAAACTGTATAATTCAGGACCAAACTTGGCTAAGATGTTCATTACCTTGTGTTCTATCGACTGGTTATTTCAGATTTCCTCTATCTGTATTACTATTAAATCTATATTCACTCTTACAGAGAGTCGCATAGCCAATTTGGCCAAACATCTCTGAATTTGTTCTAAGTCAAAGAAGAGCACAAACTATATTTCTTGACAGCGAAGTTAATAACTTTCTTCAAACTCTATATTTCAGGACCAAACTTGGCTAAGATGTTCATTACCTTGTGTTCTATCGAATGGTTATTTCAGATTTCCTCTATCTCTCTTACTTTTTAATCTATATTCACTCTTACAGAGAGTCGCATAGCCAATTTGGCCAAAAATCTCGGAAATTTGTCTAAGTCAAAGAAGACCACAAACTATATTTCTTGACAGCGAGGCTAATAACTTTCTTCAAACTGTATATTTCAGGACCAAACTTGGCTGAGATGTTCATTACTTTGTGTTCTATCGAATGGTTATTTCAGAGTTCCTCTATCTCTCTTACTTTTTAATCTATATTCACTCTTACAGAGAGTCGCATAGCCAATTTGGCCAAAAATCTCTGAAATTTTTCTAAGTCAAAGAAGACCACAAACTATATTTATTGACAGCGAGGCTAATAACTTTCTTCAAACTGTATATTTCAGGACCAAACTTGGCTGAGATGTTCATTACCTTTTGTTCAATCGACTTTTAATTTCAGATTTCCTCTATCTGTCTTACTTTTAAATCTATATTCACTCTTACAGAGAGTCGCATAGCCAATTTGGCCAAACATCTCTGAATTTGTTCTAAGTCAAAGAAGAGCACAAACTATATTTCTTGACAGCGAAGTTAATAACTTTCTTCAAACTCTATATTTCAGGACCAAACTTGGCTAAGATGTTCATTACCTTGTGTTCTATCGAATGGTTATTTCAGATTTCCTCTATCTCTCTTACTTTTTAATCTATATTCACTCTTACAGAGAGTCGCATAGCCAATTTGGCCAAAAATCTCGGAAATTTGTCTAAGTCAAAGAAGACCACAAACTATATTTCTTGACAGCGAGGCTAATAACTTTCTTCAAACTGTATATTTCAGGACCAAACTTGGCTGAGATGTTCATTACTTTGTGTTCTATCGAATGGTTATTTCAGAGTTCCTCTATCTCTCTTACTTTTTAATCTATATTCACTCTTACAGAGAGTCGCATAGCCAATTTGGCCAAAAATCTCTGAAATTTGTCTAAGTCAAAGAAGACCACAAACTATATTTATTGACAGCGAGGCGAATAACTTTCTTCAAACTGTATATTTCAGGACCAAACTTGGCTGAGATGTTCATTACCTTGTGTTCAATCGACTTTTTATTTCAGATTTCCTCTATCTGTCTTACTTTTAAATCTATATTCACTCTTACAGAGAGTCGCATAGCCAATTTGGCCAAACATCTCTGAATTTGTTCTAAGTCAAAGAAGAGCACAAACTATATTTCTTGACAGCGAAGTTAATAACTTTCTTCAAACTCTATATTTCAGGACCAAACTTGGCTAAGATGTTCATTACCTTGTGTTCTATCGAATGGTTATTTCAGATTTCCTCTATCTCTCTTACTTTATAATCTGTATTCACTCTTACAGAGAGTCGCATAGCCAATTTGGCCAAAAATCTCGGAAATTTTTCTACGTCAAAGAAGACCACAAACTATATTTCTTGACAGCGAGGCGAATAACTTTCTTCAAACTGCATATTTCAGGACCAAACTTGGCTGAGATGTTCATTACCTTGTGTTCAATCGACTTTTTATTTCAGATTTCCTCTATCTCTCTTACTTTTAAATCTATATTCACTCGTACAGAGAGTCGCATAGCCAATTTGGCCAAACATCTCTGAATTTGTTCTAAGTCAAAGAAGACCACAAACTATATTTCTTGACAGCGAGGCTAATAACTTTCTTCAAACTGTATATTTCAGGACCAAACTTGGCTGAGATGTTCATTACTTTGTGTTCTATCGAATGGTTATTTCAGATTTCCTCTATCTCTCTTACTTTTTAATCTATATTCACTCTTACAGAGAGTCGCATAGCCAATTTGGCCAAACATCTCTGAATTTGTTCTAAGTCAAAGAAGACCACAAACTATATTTCTTGACAGCGAGGCTAATAACTTTCTTCAAACTGTATATTTCAGGACCAAACTTGGCTGAGATGTTCATTACTTTGTGTTCTATCGAATGGTTATTTCAGATTTCCTCTATCTCTCTTACTTTTTAATCTATATTCACTCTTACAGAGAGTCGCATAGCCAATTTGGCCAAAAATCTCTGAAATTTTTCTAAGTCAAAGAAGACCACAAACTATATTTATTGACAGCGAGGCTAATAACTTTCTTCAAACTGTATATTTCAGGACCAAACTTGGCTGAGATGTTCATTACTTTGTGTTCTATCGAATGGTTATTTCAGATTTCCTCTATCTCTCTTACTTTATAATCTATATTCACTCTTACAGAGAGTCGCATAGCCAATTTGGCCAAAAATCTCGGAAATTTTTCTAAGTCAAAGAAGACCACAAACTATATTTCTTGACAGCGAGGCGAATAACTTTCTTCAAACTGCATATTTCAGGACCAAACTTGGCTGAGATGTTCATTACCTTGTGTTCAATCGACTTTTTATTTCAGATTTCCTCTATCTGTCTTACTTTTAAATCTATATTCACTCTTACAGAGAGTCGCATAGCCAATTTGGCCAAACATCTCTGAATTTGTTCTAAGTCAAAGAAGAGCACAAACTATATTTCTTGACAGCGAAGTTAATAACTTTCTTCAAACTCTATATTTCAGGACCAAACTTGGCTAAGATGTTCATTACCTTGTGTTCTATCGAATGGTTATTTCAGATTTCCTCTATCTCTCTTACTTTATAATCTGTATTCACTCTTACAGAGAGTCGCATAGCCAATTTGGCCAAAAATCTCGGAAATGTTTCTAAGTCAAAGAAGACCACAAACTATATTTCTTGACAGCGAGGCGAATAACTTTCTTCAAACTGTATATTTCAGGACCAAACTTGGCTGAGATGTTCATTACCTTGTGTTCAATCGACTTTTTATTTCAGATTTCCTCTATCTGTCTTACTTTTAAATCTATATTCACTCTTACAGAGAGTCGCATAGCCAATTTGGCCAAACATCTCTGAATTTGTTCTAAGTCAAAGAAGAGCACAAACTATATTTCTTGACAGCGAAGTTAATAACTTTCTTCAAACTGTATAATTCAGGACCAAACTTGGCTAAGATGTTCATTACCTTGTGTTCTATCGAATGGTTATTTCAGATTTCCTCTATCTCTCTTACTTTTTAATCTATATTCACTCTTACAGAGAGTCGCATAGCCAATTTGGCCAAAAATCTCGGATATTTGTCTAAGTCAAAGAAGACCACAAACTATATTTCTTGACAGCGAGGCGAATAACTTTCTTCAAACTGTATATTTCAGGACCAAACTTGGCTGAGATGTTCATTACCTTGTGTTCAATCGACTTTTTATTTCAGATTTCCTCTATCTGTCTTACTTTTAAATCTATATTCACTCTTACAGAGAGTCGCATAGCCAATTTGGCCAAACATCTCTGAATTTGTTCTAAGTCAAAGAAGAGCACAAACTATATTTCTTGACAGCGAAGTTAATAACTTTCTTCAAACTCTATATTTCAGGACCAAACTTGGCTAAGATGTTCATTACCTTGTGTTCTATCGAATGGTTATTTCAGATTTCCTCTATCTCTCTTACTTTATAATCTGTATTCACTCTTACAGAGAGTCGCATAGCCCATTGGCCAAAAATCTCGGAAATTTTTCTACGTCAAAGAAGACCACAAACTATATTTCTTGACAGCGAGGCGAATAACTTTCTTCAAACTGCATATTTCAGGACCAAACTTGGCTGAGATGTTCATTACCTTGTGTTCAATCGACTTTTTATTTCAGATTTCCTCTATCTCTCTTACTTTTAAATCTATATTCACTCGTACAGAGAGTCGCATAGCCAATTTGGCCAAACATCTCTGAATTTGTTCTAAGTCAAAGAAGACCACAAACTATATTTCTTGACAGCGAGGCTAATAACTTTCTTCAAACTGTATATTTCAGGACCAAACTTGGCTGAGATGTTCATTACTTTGTGTTCTATCGAATGGTTATTTCAGATTTCCTCTATCTCTCTTACTTTTTAATCTATATTCACTCTTACAGAGAGTCGCATAGCCAATTTGGCCAAAAATCTCTGAAATTTTTCTAAGTCAAAGAAGACCACAAACTATATTTATTGACAGCGAGGCTAATAACTTTCTTCAAACTGTATATTTCAGGACCAAACTTGGCTGAGATGTTCATTACTTTGTGTTCTATCGAATGGTTATTTCAGATTTCCTCTATCTCTCTTACTTTATAATCTATATTCACTCTTACAGAGAGTCGCATAGCCAATTTGGCCAAAAATCTCGGAAATTTTTCTAAGTCAAAGAAGACCACAAACTATATTTCTTGACAGCGAGGCGAATAACTTTCTTCAAACTGCATATTTCAGGACCAAACTTGGCTGAGATGTTCATTACCTTGTGTTCTATCGAATGGTTATTTCAGATTTCCTCTATCTATCTTACTTTTAAATCTATCTTCACTCTTACAGAGAGTCGCATAGCCAATTTGGCCAAACATCTCTGAATTTGTTCTAAGTCAAAGAAGAGCACAAACTATATTTCTTGACAGCGAGGCGAATAACTTTCTTCAAACTGTATATTTCATTACCAAACTTGGCTGAGATGTTCATTACCTTAAAAGCTTGTGTTCAATCGACTTTTTATTTCAGATTTCCTCTATCTGTCTTACTTTTAAATCTATATTCACTCTTACAGAGAGTCGCATAGCCAATTTGGCCAAACATCTCTGAATTTGTTCTAAGTCAAAGAAGAGCACAAACTATATTTCTTGACAGCGAAGTTAATAACTTTCTTCAAACTCTATATTTCAGGACCAAACTTGGCTAAGATGTTCATTACCTTGTGTTCTATCGAATGGTTATTTCAGATTTCCTCTATCTCTCTTACTTTATAATCTGTATTCACTCTTACAGAGAGTCGCATAGCCAATTTGGCCAAAAATCTCGGAAATGTTTCTAAGTCAAAGAAGACCACAAACTATATTTCTTGACAGCGAGGCGAATAACTTTCTTCAAACTGTATATTTCAGGACCAAACTTGGCTGAGATGTTCATTACCTTGTGTTCAATCGACTTTTTATTTCAGATTTCCTCTATCTGTCTTACTTTTAAATCTATATTCACTCTTACAGAGAGTCGCATAGCCAATTTGGCCAAACATCTCTGAATTTGTTCTAAGTCAAAGAAGAGCACAAACTATATTTCTTGACAGCGAAGTTAATAACTTTCTTCAAACTGTATAATTCAGGACCAAACTTGGCTAAGATGTTCATTACCTTGTGTTCTATCGAATGGTTATTTCAGATTTCCTCTATCTCTCTTACTTTTTAATCTATATTCACTCTTACAGAGAGTCGCATAGCCAATTTGGCCAAAAATCTCGGATATTTGTCTAAGTCAAAGAAGACCACAAACTATATTTCTTGACAGCGAGGCGAATAACTTTCTTCAAACTGTATATTTCAGGACCAAACTTGGCTGAGATGTTCATTACCTTGTGTTCAATCGACTTTTTATTTCAGATTTCCTCTATTTGCTTACTTTTAAATCTATATTCACTCTTACAGAGAGTCGCATAGCCAATTTGGCCAAACATCTCTGAATTTGTTCTAAGTCAAAGAAGAGCACAAACTATATTTCTTGACAGCGAAGTTAATAACTTTCTTCAAACTCTATATTTCAGGACCAAACTTGGCTAAGATGTTCATTACCTTGTGTTCTATCGAATGGTTATTTCAGATTTCCTCTATCTCTCTTACTTTATAATCTGTATTCACTCTTACAGAGAGTCGCATAGCCAATTTGGCCAAAAATCTCGGAAATTTTTCTACGTCAAAGAAGACCACAAACTATATTTCTTGACAGCGAGGCGAATAACTTTCTTCAAACTGCATATTTCAGGACCAAACTTGGCTGAGATGTTCATTACCTTGTGTTCAATCGACTTTTTATTTCAGATTTCCTCTATCTCTCTTACTTTTAAATCTATATTCACTCGTACAGAGAGTCGCATAGCCAATTTGGCCAAAAATCTCGGAAATTTTTCTAAGTCAAAGAAGACCACAAACTATATTTATTGACAGCGAGGCTAATAACTTTCTTCAAACTGCATATTTCAGGACCAAACTTGGCTGAGATGTTCATTACCTTGTGTTCTATCGAATGGTTATTTCAGATTTCCTCTATCTATCTTACTTTTAAATCTATCTTCACTCTTACAGAGAGTCGCATAGCCAATTTGGCCAAACATCTCTGAATTTGTTCTAAGTCAAAGAAGAGCACAAACTATATTTCTTGACAGCGAAGTTAATAACTTTCTTCAAACTGTATAATTCAGGACCAAACTTGGCTAAGATGTTCATTACCTTGTGTTCTATCGAATGGTTATTTCAGATTTCCTCTATCTCTCTTACTTTTTAATCTATATTCACTCTTACAGAGAGTCGCATAGCCAATTTGGCCAAAAATCTCGGAAATTTGTCTAAGTCAAAGAATACCACAAACTATATTTCTTGACAGCGAGGCTAATAACATTCTTCAAACTGCATATTTCAGGACCAAACTTGGCTAAGATGTTCATTACTTTGTGTTCTATCGAATGGTTATTTCAGATTTCCTCTATCTCTCTTACTTTATAATCTATATTCACTCTTACAGAGAGTCGCATAGCCAATTTGGCCAAAAATCTCGGAAATTTTTCTAAGTCAAAGAAGACCACAAACTATATTTCTTGACAGCGAGGCGAATAACTTTCTTCAAACTGTATATTTCATTACCAAACTTGGCTGAGATGTTCATTACCTTAAAAGCTTGTGTTCAATCGACTTTTTATTTCAGATTTCCTCTATCTGTCTTACTTTTAAATCTATATTCACTCTTACAGAGAGTCGCATAGCCAATTTGGCCAAACATCTCTGAATTTGTTCTAAGTCAAAGAAGAGCACAAACTATATTTCTTGACAGCGAAGTTAATAACTTTCTTCAAACTCTATATTTCAGGACCAAACTTGGCTAAGATGTTCATTACCTTGTGTTCTATCGAATGGTTATTTCAGATTTCCTCTATCTCTCTTACTTTATAATCTGTATTCACTCTTACAGAGAGTCGCATAGCCAATTTGGCCAAAAATCTCGGAAATGTTTCTAAGTCAAAGAAGACCACAAACTATATTTCTTGACAGCGAGGCGAATAACTTTCTTCAAACTGTATATTTCAGGACCAAACTTGGCTGAGATGTTCATTACCTTGTGTTCAATCGACTTTTTATTTCAGATTTCCTCTATCTGTCTTACTTTTAAATCTATATTCACTCTTACAGAGAGTCGCATAGCCAATTTGGCCAAACATCTCTGAATTTGTTCTAAGTCAAAGAAGAGCACAAACTATATTTCTTGACAGCGAGGCTAATAACATTCTTCAAACTGCATATTTCAGGACCAAACTTGGCTAAGATGTTCATTACTTTGTGTTCTATCGAATGGTTATTTCAGATTTCCTCTATCTCTCTTACTTTATAATCTATATTCACTCTTACAGAGAGTCGCATAGCCAATTTGGCCAAAAATCTCGGAAATTTTTCTAAGTCAAAGAAGACCACAAACTATATTTCTTGATAGCGAGGCTAATAACTTTCTTCAAACTGCATATTTCAGGACCAAACTTGGCTGAGATGTTCATTACCTTGTGTTCTATCGAATGGTTATTTCAGATTTCCTCTATCTCTCTTACTTTTTAATCTATATTCACTCTTACAGAGAGTCGCATAGCCAATTTGGCCAAAAATCTCGGAAATGTTTCTAAGTCAAAGAAGACCACAAACTATATTTCTTGACAGCGAGGCTAATAACTTTCTTCAAACTGCATATTTCAGGACCAAACTTGGCTGAGATCTTCATTACCTTGTGTTCTATCGAATGGTTATTTCAGATTTCCTCTATCTCTCTTACTTTTTAATCTATATTCACTCTTACAGAGAGTCGCATAGCCAATTTGTCAAAAATCTCGGAAATGTTTCTAAGTCAAAGAAGACCACAAACTATATTTATTGACAGCGAGGCTAATAACTTTCTTCAAACTGCATATTTCAGGACCAAACTTGGCTGAGATGTTCATTACCTTGTGTTCTATCGAATGGTTATTTCAGATTTCCTCTATCTATCTTACTTTTTAATCTATATTCACTCTTACAGAGAGTCGCATAGCCAATTTGGCCAAAAATCTCGGAAATTTTTCTAAGTCAAAGAAGACCACAAACTATATTTCTTGACAGCGAGGCGAATAACTTTCTTCAAACTGTATATTTCATTACCAAACTTGGCTGAGATGTTCATTACCTTGTGTTCAATCGACTTTTTATTTCAGATTTCCTCTATCTGTCTTACTTTTAAATCTATATTCACTCTTACAGAGAGTCGCATAGCCAATTTGGCCAAACATCTCTGAATTTGTTCTAAGTCAAAGAAGAGCACAAACTATATTTCTTGACAGCGAAGTTAATAACTTTCTTCAAACTCTATATTTCAGGACCAAACTTGGCTGAGATGTGCATTACCTTGTGTTCTATCGAATGGTTATTTCAGATTTCCTCTATCTCTCTTACTTTATAATCTGTATTCACTCTTACAGAGAGTCGCATAGCCAATTTGGCCAAAAATCTCGGAAATGTTTCTAAGTCAAAGAAGACCACAAACTATATTTCTTGACAGCGAGGCGAATAACTTTCTTCAAACTGTATATTTCAGAACCAAACTTGGCTGAGATGTTCATTACCTTGTGTTCAATCGACTTTTTATTTCAGATTTCCTCTATCTGTCTTACTTTTAAATCTATATTCACTCTTACAGAGAGTCGCATAGCCAATTTGGCCAAACATCTCGGAAATGTTTCTAAGTCAAAGAAGACCACAAACTATATTTCTTGACAGCGAGGCTAATAACTTTCTTCAAACTGTATATTTCAGGACCAAACTTGGCTGAGATGTTCATTACCTTGTGCTCAATCGACCTTTTATTTCAGATTTCCTCTATCTGTCTTACTTTTAAATCTATATTCACTCTTACAGAGAGTCGCATAGCCAATTTGGCCAAAAATCTCGGAAATTTTTCTAAGTCAAAGAAGATCACAAACTATATTTATTGACAGCGAGGCTAATAACTTTCTTCAAACTGCATATTTCAGGACCAAACTTGGCTGATATGTTCATTACCTTGTGTTCTATCGAATGGTTATTTCAGATTTCCTCTATCTATCTTACTTTTTAATCTATATTCACTCTTACAGAGAGTCGCATAGCCAATTTTGCCAAAAATCTCGGAAATTTTTCTAAGTCAAAGAAGACCACAAACTATATTTATTGACAGCGAGGCTAATAACTTTCTTCAAACTGTATATTTCAGGACCAAACTTGGCTAAGATGTTCATTACCTTGTGTTCAATCGACCTTTTATTTCAGATTTCCTCTATCTGTCTTACTTTTAAATCTATATTCACTCTTACAGAGAGTCGCATAGCCAATTTGGCCAAACATCTCTGAATTTGTTCTAAGTCAAAGAAGAGCACAAACTATATTTCTTGACAGCGAAGTTAATAACTTTCTTCAAACTCTATATTTCAGGACCAAACTTGGCTAAGATGTGCATTACCTTGTGTTCTATCGAATGGTTATTTCAGATTTCCTCTATCTCTCTTACTTTATAATCTGTATTCACTCTTACAGAGAGTCGCATAGCCAATTTGGCCAAAAATCTCGGAAATGTTTCTAAGTCAAAGAAGACCACAAACTATATTTCTTGACAGCGAGGCGAATAACTTTCTTCAAACTGTATATTTCAGAACCAAACTTGGCTGAGATGTTCATTACCTTGTGTTCAATCGACTTTTTATTTCAGATTTCCTCTATCTGTCTTACTTTTAAATCTATATTCACTCTTACAGAGAGTCGCATAGCCAATTTGGCCAAACATCTCGGAAATGTTTCTAAGTCAAAGAAGACCACAAACTATATTTCTTGACAGCGAGGCTAATAACTTTCTTCAAACTGTATATTTCAGGACCAAACTTGGCTGAGATGTTCATTACCTTGTGTTCAATCGACCTTTTATTTCAGATTTCCTCTATCTGTCTTACTTTTAAATCTATATTCACTCTTACAGAGAGTCGCATAGCCAATTTGGCCAAAAATCTCGGAAATTTTTCTAAGTCAAAGAAGATCACAAACTATATTTATTGACAGCGAGGCTAATAACTTTCTTCAAACTGCATATTTCAGGACCAAACTTGGCTGATATGTTCATTACCTTGTGTTCTATCGAATGGTTATTTCAGATTTCCTCTATCTATCTTACTTTTTAATCTATATTCACTCTTACAGAGAGTCGCATAGCCAATTTGGCCAAAAATCTCGGAAATGTTTCTAAGTCAAAGAAGACCACAAACTATATTTCTTGACAGCGAGGCGAATAACTTTCTTCAAACTGTATATTTCAGAACCAAACTTGGCTGAGATGTTCATTACCTTGTGTTCAATCGACTTTTTATTTCAGATTTCCTCTATCTGTCTTACTTTTAAATCTATATTCACTCTTACAGAGAGTCGCATAGCCAATTTTGCCAAAAATCTCTGAATTTGTTCTAAGTCAAAGAAGATCACAAACTATATTTATTGACAGCGAGGCTAATAACTTTCTTCAAACTGCATATTTCAGGACCAAACTTGGCTGATATGTTCATTACCTTGTGTTCTATCGAATGGTTATTTCAGATTTCCTCTATCTATCTTACTTTTTAATCTATATTCACTCTTACAGAGAGTCGCATAGCCAATTTTGCCAAAAATCTCGGAAATTTTTCTAAGTCAAAGAAGACCACAAACTATATTTATTGACAGCGAGGCTAATAACTTTCTTCAAACTGTATATTTCAGGACCAAACTTGGCTAAGATGTTCATTACCTTGTGTTCAATCGACCTTTTATTTCAGATTTCCTCTATCTGTCTTACTTTTAAATCTATATTCACTCTTACAGAGAGTCGCATAGCCAATTTGGCCAAACATCTCTGAATTTGTTCTAAGTCAAAGAAGAGCACAAACTATATTTCTTGACAGCGAGGCTAATAACTTTCTTCAAACTGCATATTTCAGGACCAAACTTGGCGGAGATCTTCATTACCTTGTGTTCTATCGAATGGTTATTTCAGATTTCCTCTATCTCTCTTACTTTTTAATCTATATTCACTCTTACAGAGAGTCGCATAGCCAATTTGTCAAAAATCTCGGAAATGTTTCTAAGTCAAAGAAGACCACAAACTATATTTATTGACAGCGAGGCTAATAACTTTCTTCAAACTGCATATTTCAGGACCAAACTTGGCTGAGATGTTCATTACCTTGTGTTCTATCGAATGGTTATTTCAGATTTCCTCCATCTATCTTACTTTTTAATCTATATTCACTCTTACAGAGAGTCGCATAGCCAATTTGGCCAAAAATCTCGGAAATTTTTCTAAGTCAAAGAAGACCACAAACTATATTTCTTGACAGCGAGGCGAATAACTTTCTTCAAACTGCATATTTCAGGACCAAACTTGGCTGATATGTTCATTACCTTGTGTTCTATCGAATGGTTATTTCAGATTTCCTCTATCTCTCTTACTTTTTAATCTATATTCACTCTTACAGAGAGTCGCATAGCCAATTTGGCCAAAAATCTCGGAAATGTTTCTAAGTCAAAGAAGACCACAAACTATATTTCTTGACAGCGAGGCTAATAACTTTCTTCAAACTGTATATTTCAGGACCAAACTTGGCTGAGATGTTCATTACCTTGTGTTCAATCGACCTTTTATTTCAGATTTCCTCTATCTGTCTTACTTTTAAATCTATATTCACTCTTACAGAGAGTCGCATAGCCAATTTGGCCAAAAATCTCGGAAATTTTTCTAAGTCAAAGAAGATCACAAACTATATTTATTGACAGCGAGGCTAATAACTTTCTTCAAACTGCATATTTCAGGACCAAACTTGGCTGATATGTTCATTACCTTGTGTTCTATCGAATGGTTATTTCAGATTTCCTCTATCTATCTTACTTTTTAATCTATATTCACTCTTACAGAGAGTCGCATAGCCAATTTTGCCAAAAATCTCGGAAATTTTTCTAAGTCAAAGAAGACCACAAACTATATTTATTGACAGCGAGGCTAATAACTTTCTTCAAACTGTATATTTCAGGACCAAACTTGGCTAAGATGTTCATTACCTTGTGTTCAATCGACCTTTTATTTCAGATTTCCTCTATCTGTCTTACTTTTAAATCTATATTCACTCTTACAGAGAGTCGCATAGCCAATTTGGCCAAACATCTCTGAATTTGTTCTAAGTCAAAGAAGAGCACAAACTATATTTATTGACAGCGAGGCTAATAACTTTCTTCAAACTGCATATTTCAGGACCAAACTTGGCTGAGATTTTCATTACTTTGTGTTCTATCGAATGGTTATTTCAGATTTCCTCTATCTATCTTACTTTTTAATCTATATTCACTCTTACAGAGAGTCGCATAGCCAATTTGGCCAAAAATCTCGGAAATTTTTCTAAGTCAAAGAAGACCACAAACTATATTTATTGACAGCGAGGCTAATAACTTTCTTCAAACTGTATATTTCAGGACCAAACTTGGCTGAGATGTTCATTACCTTGTGTTCAATCGACTTTTTATTTCAGATTTCATCTATCTGTCTTACTTTTAATCTATATTCACTCTTACAGAGAGTCGCATAGCCAATTTGGCCAAAAATCTCGGAAATTTTTCTAAGTCAAAGAAGACCACAAACTATATTTATTGACAGCGAGGCTAATAACTTTCTTCAAACTGCATATTTCAGGACCAAACTTGGCTGAGATCTTCATTACCTTGTGTTCTATCGAATGGTTATTTCAGATTTCCTCTATCTCTCTTACTTTTTAATCTATATTCACTCTTACAGAGAGTCGCATAGCCAATTTGTCAAAAATCTCGGAAATGTTTCTAAGTCAAAGAAGACCACAAACTATATTTATTGACAGCGAGGCTAATAACTTTCTTCAAACTGCATATTTCAGGACCAAACTTGGCTGAGATCTTCATTACCTTGTGTTCTATCGAATGGTTATTTCAGATTTCCTCTATCTATCTTACTTTTTAATCTATATTCACTCTTACAGAGAGTCGCATAGCCAATTTGGCCAAAAATCTCGGAATTTTTTCTAAGTCAAAGAAGACCACAAACTATATTTCTTGACAGCGAGGCGAATAACTTTCTTCAAACTGCATATTTCAGGACCAAACTTGGCTGATATGTTCATTACCTTGTGTTCTATCGAATGGTTATTTCAGATTTCCTCTATCTATCTTACTTTTTAATCTATATTCACTCTTACAGAGAGTCGCATAGCCAATTTGGCCAAAAATCTCGGAAATTTTTCTAAGTCAAAGAAGACCACAAACTATATTTATTGACAGCGAGGCTAATAACTTTCTTCAAACTGTATATTTCAGGACCAAACTTTGCTGAGATGTTCATTACCTTGTGTTCAATCGACCTTTTTGTTTCAGATTTCCTCTATCTGTCTTACTTTTAAATCTATATTCACTCTTACAGAGAGTCGCATAGCCAATTTGGCCAAAAATCTCGGAAATTTTTCTAAGTCAAAGAAGATCACAAACTATATTTATTGACAGCGAGGCTAATAACTTTCTTCAAACTGCATATTTCAGGACCAAACTTGGCTGATATGTTCATGACCTTGTGTTCTATCGAATGGTTATTTCAGATTTCCTCTATCTATCTTACTTTTTAATCTATATTCACTCTTACAGAGAGTCGCATAGCCAATTTTGCCAAAAATCTCTGAATTTGTTCTAAGTCAAAGAAGAGCACAAACTATATTTATTGACAGCGAGGCTAATAACTTTCTTCAAACTGCATATTTCAGGACCAAACTTGGCTGAGATGTTCATTACTTTGTGTTCTATCGAATGGTTATTTCAGATTTCCTCTATCTATCTTACTTTTTAATCTATATTCACTCTTACAGAGAGTCGCATAGCCAATTTGGCCAAAAATCTCGGAAATTTTTCTAAGTCAAAGAAGACCACAAACTATATTTCTTGACAGCGAGGCTAATAACTTTCTTCAAACTGTATATTTCAGGACCAAACTTGGCTGAGATGGTCATTACCATGTGTTCTATCGAATGGTTATTTCAGATTTCCTCTCTCTCTCTTACTTTTTAATCTATATTCACTCTTACAGAGAGTCGCATAGCCAATTTGGCCAAAAATCTCGGAAATTTATCTCAGTCAAAGAAGACCACAAACTATATTTATTGACAGCGAGGCTAATAACTTTCTTCAAACTGTATATTTCAGGACCAAACTTGGCTGAGATGTTCATTACCGTGTGTTCAATCGACTTTTTATTTCAGATTTCCTATATCTGTCTTACTTTTGAATCTATCTTCACTCTTACAGAGAGTCGCATAGCCAATTTGGCCAAACATCTCTGAATTTGTTCTAAGTCAAAGAAGACCACAAACTATATTTCTTGACAGCGAGGCTAATAACATTCTTCAAACTGCATATTTCAGGACCAAACTTGGCTAAGATGTTCATTACTTTCTGTTCTATCGAATGGTTATTTCAGATTTCCTCTATCTCTCTTACTTTATAATCTATATTCACTCTTACAGAGAGTCGCATAGCCAATTTGGCCAAAAATCTCGGAAAATTTTATAAGTCAAAGAAGACCACAAACTATATTTATTGACAGCGAGGCTAATAACTTTCTTCAAACTGCATATTTCAGGACCAAACTTGGCTGAGATCTTCATTACCTTGTGTTCTATCGAATGGTTATTTCAGATTTCCTCTATCTCTCTTACTTTTTAATCTATATTCACTCTTACAGAGAGTCGCATAGCCAATTTGTCAAAAATCTCGGAAATGTTTCTAAGTCAAAGAAGACCACAAACTATATTTATTGACAGCGAGGCTAATAACTTTCTTCAAACTGCATATTTCAGGACCAAACTTGGCTGAGATGTTCATTACCTTGTGTTCTATCGAATGGTTATTTCAGATTTCCTCTATCTATCTTACTTTTTAATCTATATTCACTCTTACAGAGAGTCGCATAGCCAATTTGGCCAAAAATCTCGGAAATTTTTCTAAGTCAAAGAAGACCACAAACTATATTTATTGACAGCGAGGCTAATAACTTTCTTCAAACTGCATATTTCAGGACCAAACTTGGCTGAGATGTTCATTACCTTGTGTTCTATCGAATGGTTATTTCAGATTTCCTCTATCTATCTTACTTTTTAATCTATATTCACTCTTACAGAGAGTCGCATAGCCAATTTGGCCAAAAATCTCGGAAATTTTTCTAAGTCAAAGAAGACCACAAACTATATTTATTGACAGCGAGGCTAATAACTTTCTTCAAACTGTATATTTCAGGACCAAACTTGGCTAAGATGTTCATTACCTTGTGTTCAATCGACTTTTTATTTCAGATTTCCTCTATCTGTCTTACTTTTAAATCTATATTCACTCTTACAGAGAGTCGCATAGCCAATTTGGCCAAACATCTCTGAATTTGTTCTAAGTCAAAGAAGAGCACAAACTATATTTATTGACAGCGAGGCTAATAACTTTCTTCAAACTGCATATTTCAGGACCAAACTTGGCTGAGATGTTCATTACTTTGTGTTCTATCGAATGGTTATTTCAGATTTCCTCTATCTATCTTACTTTTTAATCTATATTCACTCTTACAGAGAGTCGCATAGCCAATTTGGCCAAAAATCTCGGAAATTTTTCTAAGTCAAAGAAGACCACAAACTATATTTATTGACAGCGAGGCTAATAACTTTCTTCAAACTGTATATTTCAGGACCAAACTTGGCTGAGATGTTCATTACCTTGTGTTCAATCGACTTTTTATTTCAGATTTCATCTATCTGTCTTACTTTTAATCTATATTCACTCTTACAGAGAGTCGCATAGCCAAGTTGCCAAAAATCTCGGAAATTTTTCTAAGTCAAAGAAGACCACAAACTATATTTATTGACAGCGAGGCTAATAACTTTCTTCAAACTGCATATTTCAGGACCAAACTTGGCTGAGATCTTCATTACCTTGTGTTCTATCGAATGGTTATTTCAGATTTCCTCTATCTATCTTACTTTTTAATCTATATTCACTCTTACAGAGAGTCGCATAGCCAATTTGGCCAAAAATCTCGGAAATTTTTCTAAGTCAAAGAAGACCACAAACTATATTTATTGACAGCGAGGCTAATAACTTTCTCAAACTGTATATTTCAGGACCAAACTTGGCTAAGATGTTCATTACCTTGTGTTCAATCGACTTTTTATTTCAGATTTCCTCTATCTGTCTTACTTTTAAATCTATATTCACTCTTACAGAGAGTCGCATAACCAATTTGGCCAAACATCTCTGAATTTGTTCTAAGTCAAAGAAGAGCACAAACTATATTTATTGACAGCGAGGCTACTAACTTTCTTCAAACTGTATATTTCAGGACCAAACTTGGCTAAGATGTTCATTACTTTGTGTTCAATCGAATGGTTATTTCAGATTTCCTCTATCTATCTTACTTTTTAATCTATATTCACTCTTACAGAGAGTCGCATAGCCAATTTGGCCAAAAATCTCGGAAATTTTTCTAAGTCAAAGAAGACCACAAACTATATTTATTGACAGCGAGGCTAATAACTTTCTTCAAACTGTATATTTCAGGACCAAACTTGGCTGAGATGTTCATTACCTTGTGTTCAATCGACTTTTTATTTCAGATTTCATCTATCTGTCTTACTTTTAATCTATATTCACTCTTACAGAGAGTCGCATAGCCAATTTGGCCAAAAATCTCGGAAATTTTTCTAAGTCAAAGAAGACCACAAACTATATTTCTTGACAGCGAGGCTAATAACTTTCTTCAAACTGTATATTTCAGGACCAAACTTGGCTGAGATGTTCATTACACTGTGTTCTATCGAATGGTTATTTCAGATTTCCTCTCTCTCTCTTACTTTTTAATCTATATTCACTCTTACAGAGAGTCGCATAGCCAATTTGGCCAAAAATCTCGGAAATTTATCTCAGTCAAAGAAGACCACAAACTATATTTATTGACAGCGAGGCTAATAACTTTCTTCAAACTGTATATTTCAGGACCAAACTTGGCTGAGATGTTCATTACCGTGTGTTCAATCGACTTTTTATTTCAGATTTCCTATATCTGTCTTACTTTTAAATCTATCTTCACTCTTACAGAGAGTCGCATAGCCAATTTGGCCAAACATCTCTGAATTTGTTATAAGTCAAAGAAGACCACAAACTATATTTCTTGACAGCGAGGCTAATAACATTCTTCAAACTGCATATTTCAGGACCAAACTTGGCTAAGATGTTCATTACTTTGTGTTCTATCGAATGGTTATTTCAGATTTCCTCTATCTCTCTTACTTTATAATCTATATTCACTCTTACAGAGAGTCGCATAGCCAATTTGGCCAAAAATCTCGGAAAATTTTATAAGTCAAAGAAGACCACAAACTATATTTATTGACAGCGAGGCTAATAACTTTCTTCAAACTGTATATTTCAGGACCAAACTTGGCTGAGATGTTCATTACACTGTGTTCTATCGAATGGCTATTTCAGATTTCCTCTCTCTCTCTTACTTTTTAATCTATATTCACTCTTACAGAGAGTCGCATAGCCAATTTGGCAAAAAATCTCGGAAATTTATCTCAGTCAAAGAAGACCACAAACTATATTTATTGACAGCGAGGCTAATAACTTTCTTCAAACTGTATATTTCAGGACCAAACTTGGCTGAGATGTTCATTACCGTGTGTTCAATCGACTTTTTATTTCAGATTTCCTATATCTGTCTTACTTTTAAATCTATCTTCACTCTTACAGAGAGTCGCATAGCCAATTTGGCCAAACATCTCTGAATTTGTTCTAAGTCAAAGAAGACCACAAACTATATTTCTTGACAGCGAGGCTAATAACATTCTTCAAACTGCATATTTCAGGACCAAACTTGGCTAAGATGTTCATTACTTTGTGTTCTATCGAATGGTTATTTCAGATTTCCTCTATCTCTCTTACTTTATAATCTATATTCACTCTTACAGAGAGTCGCATAGCCAATTTGGCCAAAAATCCCGGAAAATTTTATAAGTCAAAGAAGACCACAAACTATATTTATTGACAGCGAGGCTAATAACTTTCTTCAAACTGTATATTTCAGGACCAAACTTGGCTGAGATGTTCATTACTTTGTGTTCTATCGAATGGTTATTTCAGATTTCCTCTATCTCTCTTACTTTTTAATCTATATTCACTCTTACAGAGAGTCGCATAGCCAATTTGGCCAAAAATCTCGGAAATGTTTCTAAGTCAAAGAAGACCACAAACTATATTTCTTGACAGCGAGGCTAATAACTTTCTTCAAACTGCATATTTCAGGACCAAACTTGGCTGAGATCTTCATTACCTTGTGTTCTATCGAATGGTTATTTCAGATTTCCTCTATCTCTCTTACTTTTTAATCTATATTCACTCTTACAGAGAGTCGCATAGCCAATTTGTCAAAAATCTCGGAAATGTTTCTAAGTCAAAGAAGACCACAAACTATATTTATTGAAAGCGAGGCTAATAACTTTCTTCAAACTGCATATTTCAGGACCAAACTTGGCTGAGATGTTCATTACCTTGTGTTCTATCGAATGGTTATTTCAGATTTCCTCTATCTATCTTACTTTTTAATCTATATTCACTCTTACAGAGAGTCGCATAGCCAATTTGGCCAAAAATCTCGGAAATGTTTCTAAGTCAAAGAAGACCACAAACTATATTTATTGACAGCGAGGCTAATAACTTTCTTCAAACTGCATATTTCAGGACCAAACTTGGCTGAGATGTTCATTACCTTGTGTTCTATCGAATGGTTATTTCAGATTTCCTCTATCTATCTTACTTTTTAATCTATATTCACTCTTACAGAGAGTCGCATAGCCAATTTGGCCAAAAATCTCGGAAATTTTTCTAAGTCAAAGAAGACCACAAACTATATTTATTGACAGCGAGGCTAATAACTTTCTTCAAACTGTATATTTCAGGACCAAACTTGGCTAAGATGTTCATTACCTTGTGTTCAATCGACTTTTTATTTCAGATTTCCTCTATCTGTCGTACTTTTAAATCTATATTCACTCTTACAGAGAGTCGCATAGCCAATTTGGCCAAACATCTCTGAATTTGTTCTAAGTCAAAGAAGAGCACAAACTATATTTATTGACAGCGAGGCTAATAACTTTCTTCAAACTGCATATTTCAGGACCAAACTTGGCTGAGATGTTCATTACTTTGTGTTCTATCGAATGGTTATTTCAGATTTCCTCTATCTCTCTTACTTTATAATCTATATTCACTCTTACAGAGAGTCGCATAGCCAATTTGGCCAAAAATCTCGGAAAATTTTATAAGTCAAAGAAGACCACAAACTATATTTATTGACAGCGAGGCTAATAACTTTCTTCAAACTGTATATTTCAGGACCAAACTTGGCTGAGATGTTCATTACTTTGTGTTCTATCGAATGGTTATTTCAGATTTCCTCTATCTCTCTTACTTTTTAATCTATATTCACTCTTACAGAGAGTCGCATAGCCAATTTGGCCAAAAATCTCGGAAATGTTTCTAAGTCAAAGAAGACCACAAACTATATTTCTTGACAGCGAGGCTAATAACTTTCTTCAAACTGCATATTTCAGGACCAAACTTGGCTGAGATCTTCATTACCTTGTGTTCTATCGAATGGTTATTTCAGATTTCCTCTATCTCTCTTACTTTTTAATCTATATTCACTCTTACAGAGAGTCGCATAGCCAATTTGTCAAAAATCTCGGAAATGTTTCTAAGTCAAAGAAGACCACAAACTATATTTATTGACAGCGAGGCGAATAACTTTCTTCAAACTGTATATTTCAGGACCAAACTTGGCTAAGATGTTCATTACCTTGTGTTCAATCGACTTTTTATTTCAGATTTCCTCTATCTGTCTTACTTTTAAATCTATATTCAGTCTTACAGAGAGTCGCATAGCCAATTTGGCCAAACATCTCTGAATTTGTTCTAAGTCAAAGAAGAGCACAAACTATATTTATTGACAGCGAGGCTAATAACTTTCTTCAAACTGCATATTTCAGGACCAAACTTGGCTGAGATGTTCATTACTTTGTGTTCTATCGAATGGTTATTTCAGATTTCCTCTATCTATCTTACTTTTTAATCTATATTCACTCTTACAGAGAGTCGCATAGCCAATTTGGCCAAAAATCTCGGAAATTTTTCTAAGTCAAAGAAGACCACAAACTATATTTATTGACAGCGAGGCTAATAACTTTCTTCAAACTGTATATTTCAGGACCAAACTTGGCTGAGATGTTCATTACCTTGTGTTCAATCGACTTTTTATTTTAGATTTCATCTATCTGTCTTACTTTTAATCTATATTCACTCTTACAGAGAGTCGCATAGCCAATTTGGCCAAAAATCTCGGAAATTTTTCTAAGTCAAAGAAGACCACAAACTATATTTCTTGACAGCGAGGCTAATAACTTTCTTCAAACTGTATATTTCAGGACCAAACTTGGCTGAGATGTTCATTACCATGTGTTCTATCGAATGGTTATTTCAGATTTCCTCTATCTCTCTTACTTTTTAATCTATATTCACTCTTACAGAGAGTCGCATAGCCAATTTGGCCAAAAATCTCGGAAATGTTTCTAAGTCAAAGAAGAGCACAAACTATATTTCTTGACAGCGAAGTTAATAACTTTCTTCAAACTGTATATTTGAGGACCAAACTTGGCTAAGATGTTTATTACATTGTGTTCTATCGAATGGTTATTTCAGATTTCCTCTCTCTCTCTTACTTTTTAATCTATATTCACTCTTACAGAGAGTCGCATAGCCAATTTGGCCAAAAATCTCGGAAATTTATCTCAGTCAAAGAAGACCACAAACTATATTTATTGACAGCGAGGCTAATAACTTTCTTCAAACTGTATATTTCAGGACCAAACTTGGCTGAGATGTTCATTACTTTGTGTTCTATCGAATGGTTATTTCAGATTTCCTCTATCTCTCTTACTTTTTAATCTATATTCACTCTTACAGAGAGTCGCATAGCCAATTTGGCCAAAAATCTCGGAAATTTGTCTAAGTCAAAGAAGACCACAAACTATATTTCTTGACAGCGAGGCTAATAACATTCTTCAAACTGCATATTTCAGGACCAAACTTGGCTAATATGTTCATTACTTTGTGTTCTATCGAATGGTTTTTCAGATTTCCTCTATCTCTCTTACTTTATAATCTATATTCACTCTTACAGAGAGTCGCATAGCCAATTTGGCCAAAAATCTCGGACATTTTTCTAAGTCAAAGAAGACCACAAACTATATTTATTGACAGCGAGGCTAATAACTTTCTTCAAACTGTATATTTCAGGACCAAACTTGGCTGAGATGTTCATTACCTTGTGTTCAATCGACTTTTTATTTCAGATTTCCTCTATCTGTCTTACTTTTAAATCTATATTCACTCTTACAGAGAGTCGCATAGCCAATTTGGCCAAACATCTCGGAAATTTTTCTAAGTCAAAGAAGACCACAAACTATATTTATTGACAGCGAGGCTAATAACTTTCTTCAAACTGTATATTTCAGGACCAAACTTGGCTGAGATGTTCATTACCTTGTGTTCAATCGACTTTTTATTTCAGATTTCCTCTATCTGTCTTACTTTTAAATCTATATTCACTCTTACAGAGAGTCGCATAGCCAATTTGGCCAAACATCTCTGAATTTGTTCTAATTCAAAGAAGACCACAAACTATATTTCTTGACAGCGAGGCTAATAACTTTCTTCAAACTGTATATTTCAGGACCAAACTTGGCTAATATGTTCATTACCTTGTGTTCTATCGAATGGTTATTTCAGATTTCCTCTATCTGTCTTACTTTTAAATCTATATTCACTCTTACAGAGAGTCGCATAGCCAATTTGGCCAAACATCTCTGAATTTGTTCTAAGTCAAAGAAGAGCACAAACTATATTTATTGACAGCGAGGCTAATAACTTTCTTCAAACTGCATATTTCAGGACCAAACTTGGCTGAGATGTTCATTACTTTGTGTTCTATCGAATGGTTATTTCAGATTTCCTCTATCTATCTTACTTTTTAATCTATATTCACTCTTACAGAGAGTCGCATAGCCAATTTGGCCAAAAATCTCGGAAATTTTTCTAAGTCAAAGAAGACCACAAACTATATTTATTGACAGCGAGGCTAATAACTTTCTTCAAACTGTATATTTCAGGACCAAACTTGGCTGAGATGTTCATTACCTTGTGTTCAATCGACTTTGTATTTCAGATTTCATCTATCTGTCTTACTTTTAATCTATATTCACTCTTACAGAGAGTCGCATAGCCAATTTGGCCAAAAATCTCGGAAATTTTTCTAAGTCAAAGAAGACCACAAACTATATTTCTTGACAGCGAGGCTAATAACTTTCTTCAAACTGTATGTTTTAGGACCAAACTTGGCTGAGATGTTCATTACCATGTGTTCTATCGAATGGTTATTTCAGATTTCCTCTATCTCTCTTACTTTTTAATCTATATTCACTCTTACAGAGAGTCGCATAGCCAATTTGGCCAAAAATCTCGGAAATTTTTCTAAGTCAAAGAAGACCACAAACTATATTTCTTGACAGCGAGGCTAATAACTTTCTTCAAACTGTATATTTCAGGACCAAACTTGGCTGAGATGTTCATTACACTGTGTTCTATCGAATGGTTATTTCAGATTTCCTCTCTCTCTCTTACTTTTTAATCTATATTCACTCTTACAGAGAGTCGCATAGCCAATTTGGCCAAAAATCTCGGAAATTTATCTCAGTCAAAGAAGACCACAAACTATATTTATTGACAGCGAGGCTAATAACTTTCTTCAAACTGTATATTTCAGGACCAAACTTGGCTGAGATGTTCATTACCGTGTGTTCAATCGACTTTTTATTTCAGATTTCCTATATCTGTCTTACTTTTAAATCTATCTTCACTCTTACAGAGAGTCGCATAGCCAATTTGGCCAAACATCTCTGAATTTGTTCTAAGTCAAAGAAGACCACAAACTATATTTCTTGACAGCGAGGCTAATAACTTTCTTCAAACTGCATATTTCAGGACCAAACTTGGCTAAGATGTTCATTACTTTGTGTTCTATCGAATGGTTATTTCAGATTTCCTCTATCTGTATTACTTTTTAATCTATATTCACTCTTACAGAGAGTCGCATAGCCAATTTGGCCAAAAATCTCGGACATTTTTCTAAGTCAAAGAAGACCACAAACTATATTTATTGACAGCGAGGCTAATAACTTTCTTCAAACTGTATATTTCAGGACCAAACTTGGCTGAGATGTTCATTACCTTGTGTTCAATCGACTTTTTATTTCAGATTTCCTCTATCTGTCTTACTTTTAAATCTATATTCACTCTTACAGAGAGTCGCATAGCCAATTTGGCCAAACATCTCGGAAATTTGTCTAAGTCAAAGAAGACCACAAACTATATTTATTGACAGCGAGGCTAATAACTTTCTTCAAACTGTATATTTCAGGACCAAACTTGGCTGAGATGTTCATTACCTTGTGTTCAATCGACTTTTTATTTCAGATTTCCTCTATCTGTCTTACTATTAAATCTATATTCACTCTTACAGAGAGTCGCATAGCCAATTTGGCCAAACATCTCTGAATTTGTTCTAAGTCAAAGAAGACCACAAACTATATTTCTTGACAGCGAGGCTAATAACTTTCTTCAAACTGTATATTTCAGGACCAAACTTGGCTAATATGTTCATTACCTTGTGTTCTATCGAATGGTTATTTCAGATTTCCTCTATCTGTCTTACTTTTAAATCTATATTCACTCTTACAGAGAGTCGCATAGCCAATTTGGCCAAAAATCTCGGAAATTTTTCTCAGTCAAAGAAGACCACAAACTATATTTATTGACAGCGAGGCTAATAACTTTCTTCAAACTGTATATTTGAGGACCAAACTTGGCTAAGATGTTCATTACATTGTGTTCTATCGAATGGTTATTTCAGATTTCCTCTATCTCTCTTACTTTTTAATCTATATTCACTCTTACAGAGAGTCGCATAGCCAATTTGGCCAAAAATCTCGGAAATTTATCTCAGTCAAAGAAGACCACAAACTATATTTATTGACAGCGAGGCTAATAACTTTCTTCAAACTGTATATTTCAGGACCAAACTTGGCTGAGATGTTCATTACCGTGTGTTCAATCGACTTTTTATTTCAGATTTCCTATATCTGTCTTACTTTTAAATCTATCTTCACTCTTACAGAGAGTCGCATAGCCAATTTGGCCAAACATCTCTGAATTTGTTCTAAGTCAAAGAAGACCACAAACTATATTTCTTGACAGCGAGGCTAATAACATTCTTCAAACTGCATATTTCAGGACCAAACTTGGCTAAGATGTTCATTACTTTGTGTTCTATCGAATGGTTATTTCAGATTTCCTCTATCTGTCTTACTTTTAAATCTATATTCACTCTTACAGAGAGTCGCATAGCCAATTTGGCCAAAAATCTCGGAAAATTTTATAAGTCAAAGAAGACCACAAACTATATTTATTGACAGCGAGGCTAATAACTTTCTTCAAACTGTATATTTCAGGACCAAACTTGGCTGAGATGTTCATTACTTTGTGTTCTATCGAATGGTTATTTCAGATTTCCTCTATCTCTCTTACTTTTTAATCTATATTCACTCTTACAGAGAGTCGCATAGCCAATTTGGCCAAAAATCTCGGAAATTTGTCTAAGTCAAAGAAGACCACAAACTATATTTCTTGACAGCGAGGCTAATAACTTTCTTCAAACTGTATATTTCAGGACCAAACTTGGCTGAGATGTTCATTACCATGTGTTCTATCGAATGGTTTTTTCAGATTTCCTCTATCTCTCTTACTTTTAAATCTATATTCACTCTTACAGAGAGTCGCATAGCCAATTTGGCCAAAAACCTCGGACATTTTTCTAAGTCAAAGAAGACCACAAACTATATTTATTGACAGCGAGGCTAATAACTTTCTTCAAACTGTATATTTCAGGACCAAACTTGGCTGAGATGTTCATTACCTTGTGTTCAATCGACTTTTTATTTCAGATTTCCTCTATCTGTCTTACTTTTAAATCTATATTCACTCTTACAGAGAGTCGCATAGCCAATTTGGCCAAACATCTCGGAAATTTGTCTAAGTCAAAGAAGACCACAAACTATATTTATTGACAGCGAGGCTAATAACTTTCTTCAAACTGTATATTTCAGGACCAAACTTGGCTGAGATGTTCATTACCTTGTGTTCAATCGACTTTTTCTTTCAGATTTCCTCTATCTGTCTTACTATTAAATCTATATTCACTCTTACAGAGAGTCGCATAGCCAATTTGGCCAAACATCTCTGAATTTGTTCTAAGTCAAAGAAGACCACAAACTATATTTCTTGACAGCGAGGCTAATAACTTTCTTCAAACTGTATATTTCAGGACCAAACTTGGCTAATATGTTCATTACCTTGTGTTCTATCGAATGGTTATTTCAGATTTCCTCTATCTGTCTTACTTTTAAATCTATATTCACTCTTACAGAGAGTCGCATAGCCAATTTGGCCAAAAATCTCGGACATTTTTCTAAGTCAAAGAAGACCACAAACTATATTTATTGACAGCGAGGCTAATAACTTTCTTCAAACTGTATATTTCAGGACCAAACTTGGCTGAGATGTTCATTACCTTGTGTTCAATCGACTTTTTATTTCAGATTTCCTCTATCTGTCTTACTTTTAAATCTATATTCACTCTTACAGAGAGTCGCGTAGCCAATTTGGCCAAACATCTCGGAAATTTGTCTAAGTCAAAGAAGACCACAAACTATATTTATTGACAGCGAGGCTAATAACTTTCTTCAAACTGTATATTTCAGGACCAAACTTGGCTGAGATGTTCATTACCTTGTGTTCAATCGACTTTTTATTTCAGATTTCCTCTATCTGTCTTACTATTAAATCTATATTCACTCTTACAGAGAGTCGCATAGCCAATTTGGCCAAACATCTCTGAATTTGTTCTAAGTCAAAGAAGACCACAAACTATATTTCTTGACAGCGAGGCTAATAACTTTCTTCAAACTGTATATTTCAGGACCAAACTTGGCTAATATGTTCATTACCTTGTGTTCTATCGAATGGTTATTTCAGATTTCCTCTATCTGTCTTACTTTTAAATCTATATTCACTCTTACAGAGAGTCGCATAGCCAATTTGGCCAAAAATCTCGGAAATTTTTCTAAGTCAAAGAAGACCACAAACTATATTTATTGACAGCGAGGCTAATAACTTTCTTCAAACTGTATATTTCAGGACCAAACTTGGCTGAGATGTTCATTACCTTGTGTTCAATCGACTTTTTATTTCAGATTTCATCTATCTGTCTTACTTTTAATCTATATTCACTCTTACAGAGAGTCGCATAGCCAATTTGGCCAAAAATCTCGGAAATTTTTCTAAGTCAAAGAAGACCACAAACTATATTTCTTGACAGCGAGGCTAATAACTTTCTTCAAACTGTATATTTCAGGACCAAACTTGGCTGAGATGTTCATTACCATGTGTTCTATCGAATGGTTATTTCAGATTTCCTCTATCTCTCTTACTTTTTAATCTATATTCACTCTTACAGAGAGTCGCATAGCCAATTTGGCCAAAAATCTCGGAAATGTTTCTAAGTCAAAGAAGAGCACAAACTATATTTCTTGACAGCGAAGTTAATAACTTTCTTCAAACTGTATATTTGAGGACCAAACTTGGCTAAGATGTTCATTACATTGTGTTCTATCGAATGGTTATTTCAGATTTCCTCTATCTCTCTTACTTTTTAATCTATATTCACTCTTACAGAGAGTCGCATAGCCAATTTGGCCAAAAATCTCGGAAATTTTTCTAAGTCAAAGAAGACCACAAACTATATTTCTTGACAGCGAGGCTAATAACTTTCTTCAAACTGTATATTTCAGGACCAAACTTGGCTGAGATGTTCATTACACTGTGTTCTATCGAATGGTTATTTCAGATTTCCTCTCTCTCTCTTACTTTTTAATCTATATTCACTCTTACAGAGAGTCGCATAGCCAATTTGGCCAAAAATCTCGGAAATTTATCTCAGTCAAAGAAGACCACAAACTATATTTCTTGACAGCGAGGCTAATAACTTTCTTCAAACTGTATATTTCAGGACCAAACTTGGCTGAGATGTTCATTACCGTGTGTTCAATCGACCTTTTATTTCCGATTTCCTATATCTGTCTTACTTTTAAATCTATCTTCACTCTTACAGAGAGTCGTATAGCCAATTTGGCCAAACATCTCTGAATTTGTTCTAAGTCAAAGAAGACCACAAACTATATTTCTTGACAGCGAGGCTAATAACTTTCTTCAAACTGCATATTTCAGGACCAAACTTGGCTGAGATGTTCATTACTTTGTGTTCTATCGAATGGTTATTTCAGATTTCCTCTATCTCTCTTACTTTTTAATCTATATTCACTCTTACAGAGAGTCGCATAGCCAATTTGGCCAAAAATCTCGGAAATTTATCTCAGTCAAAGAAGACCACAAACTATATTTCTTGACAGCGAGGCTAATAACTTTCTTCAAACTGTATATTTCAGGACCAAACTTGGCTGAGATGTTCATTACCTTGTGTTCAATCGACTTTTTATTTCAGATTTCATCTATCTGTCTTACTTTTAATCTATATTCACTCTTACAGAGAGTCGCATAGCCAATTTGGCCAAAAATCTCGGAAATTTTTCTAAGTCAAAGAAGACCACAAACTATATTTCTTGACAGCGAGGCTAATAACTTTCTTCAAACTGTATATTTCAGGACCAAACTTGGCTGAGATGTTCATTACCATGTGTTCTATCGAATGGTTATTTCAGATTTCCTCTATCTCTCTTACTTTTTAATCTATATTCACTCTTACAGAGAGTCGCATAGCCAATTTGGCCAAAAATCTCGGAAATGTTTCTAAGTCAAAGAAGAGCACAAACTATATTTCTTGACAGCGAAGTTAATAACTTTCTTCAAACTGTATATTTGAGGACCAAACTTGGCTAAGATGTTCATTACATTGTGTTCTATCGAATGGTTATTTCAGATTTCCTCTATCTCTCTTACTTTTTAATCTATATTCACTCTTACAGAGAGTCGCATAGCCAATTTGGCCAAAAATCTCGGAAATTTTTCTAAGTCAAAGAAGACCACAAACTATATTTCTTGACAGCGAGGCTAATAACTTTCTTCAAACTGTATATTTCAGGACCAAACTTGGCTGAGATGTTCATTACACTGTGTTCTATCGAATGGTTATTTCAGATTTCCTCTCTCTCTCTTACTTTTTAATCTATATTCACTCTTACAGAGAGTCGCATAGCCAATTTGGCCAAAAATCTCGGAAATTTATCTCAGTCAAAGAAGACCACAAACTATATTTCTTGACAGCGAGGCTAATAACTTTCTTCAAACTGTATATTTCAGGACCAAACTTGGCTGAGATGTTCATTACCGTGTGTTCAATCGACCTTTTATTTCCGATTTCCTATATCTGTCTTACTTTTAAATCTATCTTCACTCTTACAGAGAGTCGTATAGCCAATTTGGCCAAACATCTCTGAATTTGTTCTAAGTCAAAGAAGACCACAAACTATATTTCTTGACAGCGAGGCTAATAACTTTCTTCAAACTGCATATTTCAGGACCAAACTTGGCTGAGATGTTCATTACTTTGTGTTCTATCGAATGGTTATTTCAGATTTCCTCTATCTCTCTTACTTTTTAATCTATATTCACTCTTACAGAGAGTCGCATAGCCAATTTGGCCAAAAATCTCGGAAATTTATCTCAGTCAAAGAAGACCACAAACTATATTTCTTGACAGCGAGGCTAATAACTTTCTTCAAACTGTATATTTCAGGACCAAACTTGGCTGAGATGTTCATTACCGTGTGTTCAATCGACTTTTTATTTCAGATTTCCTATATCTGTCTTACTTTTAAATCTATCTTCACTCTTACAGAGAGTCGCATAGCCAATTTGGCCAAACATCTCTGAATTTGTTCTAAGTCAAAGAAGAGCACAAACTATATTTCTTGACAGCGAAGTTAATAACTTTCTTCAAACTGTATATTTGAGGACCAAACTTGGCTAAGATGTTCATTACATTGTGTTCTATCGAATGGTTATTTCAGATTTCCTCTATCTCTCTTACTTTTTAATCTATATTCACTCTTACAGAGAGTCGCAGAGCCAATTTGGCCAAAAATCTCGGAAATTTTTCTAAGTCAAAGAAGACCACAAACTATATTTCTTGACAGCGAGGCTAATAACTTTCTTCAAACTGTATATTTCAGGACCAAACTTGGCTGAGATGTTCATTACACTGTGTTCTATCGAATGGTTATTTCAGATTTCCTCTCTCTCTCTTACTTTTTAATCTATATTCACTCTTACAGAGAGTCGCATAGCCAATTTGGCCAAAAATCTCGGAAATTTATCTCAGTCAAAGAAGACCACAAACTATATTTCTTGACAGCGAGGCTAATAACATTCTTCAAACTGCATATTTCAGGACCAAACTTGGCTAATATGTTCATTACTTTGTGTTCTATCGAATGTTTTTTTCAGATTTCCTCTATCTCTCTTACTTTATAATCTATATTCACTCTTACAGAGAGTCGCATAGCCAATTTGGCCAAAAATCTCGGAAATGTTTCTAAGTCAAAGTAGACAACAAACTATATTTCTTGATAGCGAGGCTAATAACTTTTTTCAAACTGCATATTTCAGGACCAAACTTGGCTGAGATGTTCATTACCTTGTGTTCTATCGAATCGTTATTTCAGATTTCCTCTATCTGTCTTACTTTTTAATCTATATTCACTCTTACAGAGAGTCGCATAGCCAATTTGGCCAAAAATCTCGGAAATTTTTCTAAGTCAAAGAAGACCACAAACTATATTTATTGACAGCGAGGCTAATAACTTTCTTCAAACTGTATATTTCAGGACCAAACTTGGCTGAGATGTTCATTACCTTGTGTTCAATCGACTTTTTATTTCAGATTTCCTCTATCTGTCTTACTTTTAAATCTATATTCACTCTTACAGAGAGTCGCATAGCCAATTTGGCCAAACATCTCGGAAATTTTTCTAAGTCAAAGAAGACCACAAACTATATTTATTGACAGCGAGGCTAATAACTTTCTTCAAACTGTATATTTCAGGACCAAACTTGGCTGAGATGTTCATTACCTTGTGTTCAATCGACTTTTTATTTCAGATTTCCTCTATCTGTCTTACTTTTAAATCTATATTCACTCTTACAGAGAGTCGCATAGCCAATTTGGCCAAACATCTCTGAATTTGTTCTAAGTCAAAGAAGACCACAAACTATATTTCTTGACAGCGAGGCTAATAACTTTCTTCAAACTGTATATTTCAGGACCAAACTTGGCTAATATGTTCATTACCTTGTGTTCTATCGAATGGTTATTTCAGATTTCCTCTATCTGTCTTACTTTTAAATCTATATTCACTCTTACAGAGAGTCGCATAGCCAATTTGGCCAAACATCTCTGAATTTGTTCTAAGTCAAAGAAGAGCACAAACTATATTTCTTGACAGCGAAGTTAATAACTTTCTTCAAACTGTATATTTCAGGACCAAACTTGGCTAAGATGTTCATTACATTGTGTTCTATCGAATGGTTATTTCAGATTTCCTCTATCTCTCTTACTTTTTAATCTATATTCACTCATACAGAGAGTCGCATAGCCAATTTGGCCAAAAATCTCGGAAATTTTTCTAAGTCAAAGAAGACCACAAACGATATTTCTTGACAGCGAGGCTAACAACATTCTTCAAACTGCATATTTCAGGACCAAACTTGGCTGAGATGTTCATTACCTTGTGTTCTATCGAATGGTTATTTCAGATTTCCTCTATCTCTCTTACTTTTTAATCTATATTCACTCTTACAGAGAGTCGCATAGCCAATTTGGCCAAAAATCTCGGAAATGTTTCTAAGTCAAAGAAGACCACAAACTATATTTCTTGACAGCGAGGCTAATAACTTTCTTCAAACTGTATATTTCAGGACCAAACTTGGCTAATATGTTCATTACCTTGTGTTCTATCGAATGGTTATTTCAGACTTCCTCTATCTCTCTTACTTTTTAATCTATATTCACTCTTACAGAGAGTCGCATAGCCAATTTGGCCAAAAATCTCGGAAATTTTTCTAAGTCAAAGAAGACCACAAACTATATTTCTTGACAGCGAGGCTAATAACTTTCTTCAAACTGTATATTTCAGGACCAAACTTGGCTGAGATGTTCATTACCATGTGTTCTATCGAATGGTTATTTCAGATTTCCTCTATCTCTCTTACTTTTTAATCTATATTCACTCTTACAGAGAGTCGCATAGCCAATTTGGCCAAAAATCTCGGAAATGTTTCTAAGTCAAAGAAGACCACAAACTATATTTCTTGATAGCGAGGCTAATAACTTTCTTCAAACTGCATATTTCAGGACCAAACTTGGCTGAGATGTTCATTACCTTGTGTTCTATCGAATGGTTATTTCAGATTTCCTCTATCTCTCTTACTTTTTAATCTATATTCACTCTTACAGAGAGTCGCATAGCCAATTTGGCCAAAAATCTCGGAAATTTTTCTAAGTCAAAGAAGACCACAAACTATATTTCTTGACAGCGAGGCTAATAACTTTCTTCAAACTGTATATTTCAGGACCAAACTTGGCTGAGATGTTCATTACCTTGTGTTCAATCGACTTTTTATTTCAGATTTCCTCTTTCTGTCTTACTTTTAAATCTATATTCACTCTTACAGAGAGTCGCATAGCCAATTTGGCCAAACATCTCTGAATTTGTTCTAAGTCAAAGAAGAGCACAAACTATATTTATTGACAGCGAGGCTAATAACTTTCTTCAAACTGTATATTTCAGGAGCAAACTTGGCTGAGATGTTCATTACCTTGTGTTCTATCGAATGGTTATTTCAGATTTCCTCTATCTCTCTTACTTTTTAATCTATATTCACTCATACAGAGAGTCGCATAGCCAATTTGGCCAAAAATCTCGGAAATTTGTCTAAGTCAAAGAAGACCACAAACGATATTTCTTGACAGCGAGGCTAATAACATTCTTCAAACTGCATATTTCAGGACCAAACTTGGCTGAGATGTTCATTACCTTGTGTTCTATCGAATGGTTATTTCAGATTTCCTCTATCTCTCTTACTTTTTAATCTATATTCACTCTTACAGAGAGTCGCATAGCCAATTTGGCCAAAAATCTCGGAAATGTTTCTAAGTCAAAGAAGACCACAAACTATATTTCTTGCCAGCGAGGCTAATAACTTTCTTCAAACTGTATATTTCAGGACCAAACTTGGCTAATATGTTCATTACCTTGTGTTCTATCGAATGGTTATTTCAGATTTCCTCTATCTCTCTTACTTTTTAATCTATATTCACTCTTACAGAGAGTCGCATAGCCAATTTGGCCAAAAATCTCGGAAATGTTTCTAAGTCAAAGAAGACCACAAACTATATTTCTTGACAGCGAGGCTAATAACTTTCTTCAAACTGCATATTTCAGGACCAAACTTGGCTGAGATGTTCATTACCTTGTGTTCTATCGAATTGTTATTTCAGATTTCCTCTATCTCTCTTACTTTTTAATCTATATTCACTCTTACAGAGAGTCGCATAGCCAATTTGGCCAAAAATCTCGGAAATTTTTCTAAGTCAAAGAAGACCACAAACTATATTTCTTGACAGCGAGGCTAATAACTTTCTTCAAACTGTATATTTCAGGACCAAACTTGGCTGAGATGTTCATTACCATGTGTTCTATCGAATGGTTATTTCAGATTTCCTCTATCTCTCTTACTTTTTAATCTATATTCACTCTTACAGAGAGTCGCATAGCCAATTTGGCCAAAAATCTCGGAAATGTTTCTAAGTCAAAGAAGACCACAAACTATATTTCTTGATAGCGAGGCTAATAACTTTCTTCAAACTGCATATTTCAGGACCAAACTTGGCTGAGATGTTCATTACCTTGTGTTCTATCGAATGGTTATTTCAGATTTCCTCTATCTCTCTTACTTTTTAATCTATATTCACTCTTACAGAGAGTCGCATAGCCAATTTGGCCAAAAATCTCGGAAATTTTTCTAAGTCAAAGAAGACCACAAACTATATTTCTTGACAGCGAGGCTAATAACTTTCTTCAAACTGTATATTTCAGGACCAAACTTGGCTGAGATGTTCATTACCTTGTGTTCAATCGACTTTTTATTTCAGATTTCCTCTTTCTGTCTTACTTTTAAATCTATATTCACTCTTACAGAGAGTCGCATAGCCAATTTGGCCAAAAATCTCGGAAATGTTTCTAAGTCAAAGAAGACCACAAACTATATTTCTTGACAGCGAGGCTAATAACTTTCTTCAAACTGTATATTTCAGGACCAAACTTGGCTGAGATGTTCATTACCTTGTGTTCTATCGAATGGTTATTTCAGATTTCCTCTATCTCTCTTACTTTTTAATCTATATTCACTCTTACAGAGAGTCGCATAGCCAATTTGGCCAAAAATCTCGGAAATTTTTCTAAGTCAAAGAAGACCACAAACTATATTTCTTGACAGCGAGGCTAATAACTTTCTTCAAACTGTATATTTCAGGACCAAACTTGGCTGAGATGTTCATTACCTTGTGTTCAATCGACTTTTTATTTCAGATTTCCTCTTTCTGTCTTACTTTTAAATCTATATTCACTCTTACAGAGAGTCGCATAGCCAATTTGGCCAAAAATCTCGGAAATGTTTCTTAAGTCAAAGAAGACCACAAACTATATTTCTTGACAGCGAGGCTAATAACTTTCTTCAAACTGTATATTTCAGGACCAAACTTGGCTGAGATGTTCATTACCATGTGTTCTATCGAATGGTTATTTCAGATTTCCTCTATCTCTCTTACTTTTTAATCTATATTCACTCTTACAGAGAGTCGCATAGCCAATTTGGCCAAAAATCTCGGAAATGTTTCTAAGTCAAAGAAGACCACAAACTATATTTCTTGATAGCGAGGCTAATAACTTTCTTCAAACTGCATATTTCAGGACCAAACTTGGCTGAGATGTTCATTACCTTGTGTTCTATCGAATGGTTATTTCAGATTTCCTCTATCTCTCTTACTTTTTAATCTATATTCACTCTTACAGAGAGTCGCATAGCCAATTTGGCCAAAAATCTCGGAAATTTTTCTAAGTCAAAGAAGACCACAAACTATATTTCTTGACAGCGAGGCTAATAACTTTCTTCAAACTGTATATTTCAGGACCAAACTTGGCTGAGATGTTCATTACCATGTGTTCTATCGAATGGTTATTTCAGATTTCCTCTATCTCTCTTACTTTTTAATCTATATTCACTCTTACAGAGAGTCGCATAGCCAATTTGGCCAAAAATCTCGGAAATGTTTCTAAGTCAAAGAAGACCACAAACTATATTTCTTGATAGCGAGGCTAATAACTTTCTTCAAACTGCATATTTCAGGACCAAACTTGGCTGAGATGTTCATTACCTTGTGTTCTATCGAATGGTTATTTCAGATTTCCTCTATCTCTCTTACTTTTTAATCTATATTCACTCTTACAGAGAGTCGCATAGCCAATTTGGCCAAAAATCTCGGAAATTTTTCTAAGTCAAAGAAGACCACAAACTATATTTCTTGACAGCGAGGCTAATAACTTTCTTCAAACTGTATATTTCAGGACCAAACTTGGCTGAGATGTTCATTACCTTGTGTTCAATCGACTTTTTATTTCAGATTTCCTCTTTCTGTCTTACTTTTAAATCTATATTCACTCTTACAGAGAGTCGCATAGCCAATTTGGCCAAAAATCTCGGAAATGTTTCTAAGTCAAAGAAGACCACAAACTATATTTCTTGACAGCGAGGCTAATAACTTTCTTCAAACTGTATATTTCAGGACCAAACTTGGCTGAGATGTTCATTACCATGTGTTCTATCGAATGGTTATTTCAGATTTCCTCTATCTCTCTTACTTTTTAATCTATATTCACTCTTACAGAGAGTCGCATAGCCAATTTGGCCAAAAATCTCGGAAATTTTTCTAAGTCAAAGAAGACCACAAACTATATTTATTGACAGCGAGGCTAATAACTTTCTTCAAACTGTATATTTCAGGACCAAACTTGGCTGAGATGTTCATTACCTTGTGTTCAATCGACTTTTTATTTCAGATTTCCTCTTTCTGTCTTACTTTTAAATCTATATTCACTCTTACAGAGAGTCGCATAGCCAATTTGGCCAAACATCTCTGAATTTGTTCTAAGTCAAAGAAGAGTACAAACTATATTTCTTGACAGCGAAGTTAATAACTTTCTTCAAACTGTATATTTCAGGACCAAACTTGGCTGAGATGTTCATTACTTTGTGTTCTATCGAATGGTTATTTCAGATTTCCTCTATCTCTCTTACTTTTTAATCTATATTCACTCTTACAGAGAGTCGCATAGCCAATTTGGCCAAAAATCTCGGAAATTTGTCTAAGTCAAAGAAGAGCACAAACTATATTTCTTGATAGCGAAGTTAATAACTTTCTTCAAACTGTATATTTCAGGACCAAACTTGGCTAAGATGTTCATTACCTTGTGTTCAATCGAATGGTTATTTCAGATTTCCTCTATCTCTCTTACTTTTAAATCTATATTCACTCTTACAGAGAGTCGCATAGCCAATTTGGCCAAAAATCTCGGAAATGTTTCTAAGTCAAAGAAGACCACAAACTATATTTCTTGATAGCGAGGCTAATAACTTTCTTCAAACTGCATATTTCAGGACCAAACTTGGCTGAGATGTTCATTACCTTGTGTTCTATCGAATGGTTATTTCAGATTTCCTCTATCTCTCTTACTTTTTAATCTATATTCACTCTTACAGAGAGTCGCATAGCCAATTTGGCCAAAAATCTCGGAAATTTGTCTAAGTCAAAGAAGAGCACAAACTATATTTCTTGATAGCGAAGTTAATAACTTTCTTCAAACTGTATATTTCAGGACCAAACTTGGCTAAGATGTTCATTACCTTGTGTTCAATCGAATGGTTATTTCAGATTTCCTCTATCTCTCTTACTTTTAAATCTATATTCACTCTTACAGAGAGTCGCATAGCCAATTTGGCCAAAAATCTCGGAAATGTTTCTAAGTCAAAGAAGACCACAAACTATATTTCTTGATAGCGAGGCTAATAACTTTCTTCAAACTGCATATTTCAGGACCAAACTTGGCTGAGATGTTCATTACCTTGTGTTCTATCGAATGGTTATTTCAGATTTCCTCTATCTCTCTTACTTTTTAATCTATATTCACTCTTACAGAGAGTCGCATAGCCAATTTGGCCAAAAATCTCGGAAATGTTTCTAAGTCAAAGAAGACCACAAACTATATTTCTTGATAGCGAGGCTAATAACTTTCTTCAAACTGCATATTTCAGGACCAAACTTGGCTGAGATGTTCATTACCTTGTGTTCAATCGACTTTTTATTTCAGATTTCCTCTTTCTGTCTTACTTTTAAATCTATATTCACTCTTACAGAGAGTCGCATAGCCAATTTGGCCAAACATCTCTGAATTTGTTCTAAGTCAAAGAAGAGCACAAACTATATTTCTTGACAGCGAAGTTAATAACTTTCTTCAAACTGTATATTTCAGGACCAAACTTGGCTAAGATGTTCATTACCTTGTGTTCTATCGAATGGTTATTTCAGATTTCCTCTATCTCTCTTACTTTTTAATCTATATTCACTCTTACAGAGAGTCGCATAGCCAATTTGGCCAAAAATCTCGGAAATTTTTCTAAGTCAAAGAAGAGCACAAACTATATTTCTTGACAGCGAGGCTAATAACTTTCTTCAAACTGTATATTTCAGGACCAAACTTGGCTGAGATGTTCATTACCATGTGTTCTATCGAATGGTTATTTCAGATTTCCTCTATCTCTCTTACTTTTTAATCTATATTCACTCTTACAGAGAGTCGCATAGCCAATTTGGCCAAAAATCTCGGAAATGTTTCTAAGTCAAAGAAGACCACAAACTATATTTCTTGATAGCGAGGCTAATAACTTTCTTCAAACTGCATATTTCAGGACCAAACTTGGCTGAGATGTTCATTACCTTGTGTTCAATCGACTTTTTATTTCAGATTTCCTCTTTCTGTCTTACTTTTAAATCTATATTCACTCTTACAGAGAGTCGCATAGCCAATTTGGCCAAACATCTCTGAATTTGTTCTAAGTCAAAGAAGAGCACAAACTATATTTCTTGACAGCGAAGTTAATAACTTTCTTCAAACTGTATATTTCAGGACCAAACTTGGCTAAGATGTTCATTACCTTGTGTTCTATCGAATGGTTATTTCAGATTTCCTCTATCTCTCTTACTTTTTAATCTATATTCACTCTTACAGAGAGTCGCATAGCCAATTTGGCCAAAAATCTCGGAAATTTTTCTAAGTCAAAGAAGAGCACAAACTATATTTCTTGACAGCGAGGCTAATAACTTTCTTCAAACTGTATATTTCAGGACCAAACTTGGCTGAGATGTTCATTACCATGTGTTCTATCGAATGGTTATTTCAGATTTCCTCTATCTCTCTTACTTTTTAATCTATATTCACTCTTACAGAGAGTCGCATAGCCAATTTGGCCAAAAATCTCGGAAATGTTTCTAAGTCAAAGAAGACCACAAACTATATTTCTTGATAGCGAGGCTAATAACTTTCTTCAAACTGCATATTTCAGGACCAAACTTGGCTGAGATGTTCATTACCTTGTGTTCTATCGAATGGTTATTTCAGATTTCCTCTATCTCTCTTACTTTTTAATCTATATTCACTCTTACAGAGAGTCGCATAGCCAATTTGGCCAAAAATCTCGGAAATTTTTCTAAGTCAAAGAAGACCACAAACTATATTTCTTGACAGCGAGGCTAATAACTTTCTTCAAACTGTATATTTCAGGACCAAACTTGGCTGAGATGTTCATTACCTTGTGTTCAATCGACTTTTTATTTCAGATTTCCTCTTTCTGTCTTACTTTTAAATCTATATTCACTCTTACAGAGAGTCGCATAGCCAATTTGGCCAAACATCTCTGAATTTGTTCTAAGTCAAAGAAGAGCACAAACTATATTTCTTGACAGCGAAGTTAATAACTTTCTTCAAACTGTATATTTCAGGACCAAACTTGGCTAAGATGTTCATTACCTTGTGTTCTATCGAATGGTTATTTCAGATTTCCTCTATCTCTCTTACTTTTTAATCTATATTCACTCTTACAGAGAGTCGCATAGCCAATTTGGCCAAAAATCTCGGAAATTTTTCTAAGTCAAAGAAGAGCACAAACTATATTTCTTGACAGCGAGGCTAATAACTTTCTTCAAACTGTATATTTCAGGACCAAACTTGGCTGAGATGTTCATTACCATGTGTTCTATCGAATGGTTATTTCAGATTTCCTCTATCTCTCTTACTTTTTAATCTATATTCACTCTTACAGAGAGTCGCATAGCCAATTTGGCCAAAAATCTCGGAAATGTTTCTAAGTCAAAGAAGACCACAAACTATATTTCTTGATAGCGAGGCTAATAACTTTCTTCAAACTGCATATTTCAGGACCAAACTTGGCTGAGATGTTCATTACCTTGTGTTCAATCGACTTTTTATTTCAGATTTCCTCTTTCTGTCTTACTTTTAAATCTATATTCACTCTTACAGAGAGTCGCATAGCCAATTTGGCCAAACATCTCTGAATTTGTTCTAAGTCAAAGAAGAGCACAAACTATATTTCTTGACAGCGAAGTTAATAACTTTCTTCAAACTGTATATTTCAGGACCAAACTTGGCTAAGATGTTCATTACCTTGTGTTCTATCGAATGGTTATTTCAGATTTCCTCTATCTCTCTTACTTTTTAATCTATATTCACTCTTACAGAGAGTCGCATAGCCAATTTGGCCAAAAATCTCGGAAATTTTTCTAAGTCAAAGAAGAGCACAAACTATATTTCTTGACAGCGAGGCTAATAACTTTCTTCAAACTGTATATTTCAGGACCAAACTTGGCTGAGATGTTCATTACCATGTGTTCTATCGAATGGTTATTTCAGATTTCCTCTATCTCTCTTACTTTTTAATCTATATTCACTCTTACAGAGAGTCGCATAGCCAATTTGGCCAAAAATCTCGGAAATGTTTCTAAGTCAAAGAAGACCACAAACTATATTTCTTGATAGCGAGGCTAATAACTTTCTTCAAACTGCATATTTCAGGACCAAACTTGGCTGAGATGTTCATTACCTTGTGTTCTATCGAATGGTTATTTCAGATTTCCTCTATCTCTCTTACTTTTTAATCTATATTCACTCTTACAGAGAGTCGCATAGCCAATTTGGCCAAAAATCTCGGAAATTTTTCTAAGTCAAAGAAGACCACAAACTATATTTCTTGACAGCGAGGCTAATAACTTTCTTCAAACTGTATATTTCAGGACCAAACTTGGCTGAGATGTTCATTACCTTGTGTTCAATCGACTTTTTATTTCAGATTTCCTCTTTCTGTCTTACTTTTAAATCTATATTCACTCTTACAGAGAGTCGCATAGCCAATTTGGCCAAAAATCTCGGAAATGTTTCTAAGTCAAAGAAGACCACAAACTATATTTCTTGACAGCGAGGCTAATAACTTTCTTCAAACTGTATATTTCAGGACCAAACTTGGCTGAGATGTTCATTACCATGTGTTCTATCGAATGGTTATTTCAGATTTCCTCTATCTCTCTTACTTTTTAATCTATATTCACTCTTACAGAGAGTCGCATAGCCAATTTGGCCAAAAATCTCGGAAATGTTTCTAAGTCAAAGAAGACCACAAACTATATTTCTTGATAGCGAGGCTAATAACTTTCTTCAAACTGCATATTTCAGGACCAAACTTGGCTGAGATGTTCATTACCTTGTGTTCTATCGAATGGTTATTTCAGATTTCCTCTATCTCTCTTACTTTTTAATCTATATTCACTCTTACAGAGAGTCGCATAGCCAATTTGGCCAAAAATCTCGGAAATTTTTCTAAGTCAAAGAAGACCACAAACTATATTTCTTGACAGCGAGGCTAATAACTTTCTTCAAACTGTATATTTCAGGACCAAACTTGGCTAAGATGTTCATTACCGTGTGTTCTATCGAATGGTTATTTCAGATTTCCTCTATCTCTCTTACTTTTTAATCTATATTCACTCTTACAGAGAGTCGCATAGCCAATTTGGCCAAAAATCTCGGAAATTTTTCTAAGTCAAAGAAGACCACAAATTATATTTCTTGATAGCGAGGCTAATAACTTTCTTCAAACTGTATATTTCAGGACCAAACTTGGCTGAGATGTTCATTACTTTGTGTTCTATCGAATGGTTATTTCAGATTTCCTCTATCTCTCTTACTTTTTAATCTATATTCACTCTTACAGAGAGTCGCATAGCCAATTTGGCCAAAAATCTCGGAAAAGTTTCTAAGTCAAAGAAGACCACAAACTATATTTCTTGATAGCGAGGCTAATAACTTTCTTCAAACTGCATATTTCAGGACCAAACTTGGCTGAGATGTTCATTACCTTGTGTTCTATCGAATGGTTATTTCAGATTTCCTCTATCTCTCTTACTTTTTAATCTATATTCACTCTTACAGAGAGTCGCATAGCCAATTTGGCCAAAAATCTCGGAAATGTTTCTAAGTCAAAGAAGACCACAAACTATATTTCTTGACAGCGAGGCTAATAACTTTCTTCAAACTGTATATTTCAGGACCAAACTTGCCTGAGATGTTCATTACCTTGTGTTCAATCGACTTTTTATTTCAGAGTTCCTCTATCTGTCTTACTTTTAAATCTATATTCACTCTTACAGAGAGTCGCATAGCCAATTTGGCCAAACATCTCTGAATTTGTTCTAAGTCAAAGAAGACCACAAACTATATTTCTTGACAGCGAAGTTAATAACTTTCTTCAAACTGTATATTTCAGGACCAAACTTGGCTAAGATGTTCATTACCTTGTGTTCTATCGAATGGTTATTTCAGATTTCCTCTATCTCTCTTACTTTTTAATCTATATTCACTCTTACAGAGAGTCGCATAGCCAATTTGGCCAAAAATCTCGGAAATTTTTCTAAGTCAAAGAAGACCACAAACTATATTTCTTGACAGCGAGGCTAATAACTTTCTTCAAACTGTATATTTCAGGACCAAACTTGGCTGAGATGTTCATTACCATGTGTTCTATCGAATGGTTATTTCAGATTTCCTCTATCTCTCTTACTTTTTAATCTATATTCACTCTTACAGAGAGTCGCATAGCCAATTTGGCCAAAAATCTCGGAAATGTTTCTAAGTCAAAGAAGACCACAAACTATATTTCTTGATAGCGAGGCTAATAACTTTCTTCAAACTGCATATTTCAGGACCAAACTTGGCTGAGATGTTCATTACCTTGTGTTCTATCGAATGGTTATTTCAGATTTCCTCTATCTCTCTTACTTTTTAATCTATATTCACTCTTACAGAGAGTCGCATAGCCAATTTGGCCAAAAATCTCGGAAATGTTTCTAAGTCAAAGAAGACCACAAACTATATTTCTTGACAGCGAGGCTAATAACTTTCTTCAAACTGTATATTTCAGGACCAAACTTGGCTGAGATGTTCATTACCTTGTGTTCTATCGAATGGCTATTTCAGATTTCCTCTATCTCTCTTACTTTTTAATCTATATGCACTCTTACAGAGAGTCGCATAGCCAATTTGGCCAAAAATCTCGGAAATTTTTCTAAGTCAAAGAAGACCACAAACTATATTTCTTGACAGCGAGGCTAATAACTTTCTTCAAACTGTATATTTCAGGACCAAACTTGGCTGAGATGTTCATTACCTTGTGTTCTATCGAATGGTTATTTCAGATTTCCTCTATCTCTCTTACTTTTTAATCTATATTCACTCTTACAGAGAGTCGCATAGCCAATTTGGCCAAAAATCTCGGAAATTTTTCTAAGTCAAAGAAGACCACAAACTATATTTCTTGACAGCGAGGCTAATAACTTTCTTCAAACTGTATATTTCAGGACCAAACTTGGCTGAGATGTTCATTACCATGTGTTCTATCGAATGGTTATTTCAGATTTCCTCTATCTCTCTTACTTTTTAATCTATATTCACTCTTACAGAGAGTCGCATAGCCAATTTGGCCAAAAATCTCGGAAATGTTTCTAAGTCAAAGAAGACCACAAACTATATTTCTTGATAGCGAGGCTAATAACTTTCTTCAAACTGCATATTTCAGGACCAAACTTGGCTGAGATGTTCATTACCTTGTGTTCTATCGAATGGCTATTTCAGATTTCCTCTATCTCTCTTACTTTTTAATCTATATGCACTCTTACAGAGAGTCGCATAGCCAATTTGGCCAAAAATCTCGGAAATTTGTCTAAGTCAAAGAAGACCACAAACTATATTTCTTGACAGCGAGGCTAATAACTTTCTTCAAACTGTATATTTCAGGACCAAACTTGCCTGAGATGTTCATTACCTTGTGTTCAATCGACTTTTTATTTCAGAGTTCCTCTATCTGTCTTACTTTTAAATCTATATTCACTCTTACAGAGAGTCGCATAGCCAATTTGGCCAAACATCTCTGAATTTGTTCTAAGTCAAAGAAGAGCACAAACTATATTTCTTGACAGCGAAGTTAATAACTTTCTTCAAACTGTATATTTCAGGACCAAACTTGGCTAAGATGTTCATTACCTTGTGTTCTATCGAATGGTTATTTCAGATTTCCTCTATCTCTCTTACTTTTTAATCTATATTCACTCTTACAGAGAGTCGCATAGCCAATTTGGCCAAAAATCTCGGAAATGTTTCTAAGTCAAAGAAGACCACAAACTATATTTCTTGATAGCGAGGCTAATAACTTTCTTCAAACTGCATATTTCAGGACCAAACTTGGCTGAGATGTTCATTACCTTGTGTTCTATCGAATGGTTATTTCAGATTTCCTCTATCTCTCTTACTTTTTAATCTATATTCACTCTTACAGAGAGTCGCATAGCCAATTTGGCCAAACATCTCTGAATTTGTTCTAAGTCAAAGAAGAGCACAAACTATATTTCTTGACAGCGAAGTTAATAACTTTCTTCAAACTGTATATTTCAGGACCAAACTTGGCTAAGATGTTCATTACCTTGTGTTCTATCGAATGGTTATTTCAGATTTCCTCTATCTCTCTTACTTTTTAATCTATATTCACTCTTACAGAGAGTCGCATAGCCAATTTGGCCAAAAATCTCGGAAATGTTTCTAAGTCAAAGAAGACCACAAACTATATTTCTTGATAGCGAGGCTAATAACTTTCTTCAAACTGCATATTTCAGGACCAAACTTGGCTGAGATGTTCATTACCTTGTGTTCTATCGAATGGTTATTTCAGATTTCCTCTATCTCTCTTACTTTTTAATCTATATTCACTCTTACAGAGAGTCGCATAGCCAATTTGGCCAAAAATCTCGGAAATGTTTCTAAGTCAAAGAAGACCACAAACTATATTTCTTGACAGCGAGGCTTATAACTTTCTTCAAACTGCATATTTCAGGACCAAACTTGGCTGAGATGTTCATTACCTTGTGTTCTATCGAATGGCTATTTCAGATTTCCTCTATCTCTCTTACTTTTTAATCTATATGCACTCTTACAGAGAGTCGCATAGCCAATTTGGCCAAAAATCTCGGAAATTTTTCTAAGTCAAAGAAGACCACAAACTATATTTCTTGACAGCGAGGCTAATAACTTTCTTCAAACTGTATATTTCAGGACCAAACTTGCCTGAGATGTTCATTACCTTGTGTTCAATCGACTTTTTATTTCAGAGTTCCTCTATCTGTCTTACTTTTAAATCTATATTCACTCTTACAGAGAGTCGCATAGCCAATTTGGCCAAACATCTCTGAATTTGTTCTAAGTCAAAGAAGAGCACAAACTATATTTCTTGACAGCGAAGTTAATAACTTTCTTCAAACTGTATATTTCAGGACCAAACTTGGCTAAGATGTTCATTACCTTGTGTTCTATCGAATGGTTCTTTCAGATTTCCTCTATCTCTCTTACTTTTTAATCTATATTCACTCTTACAGAGAGTCGCATAGCCAATTTGGCCAAAAATCTCGGAAATTTTTCTAAGTCAAAGAAGACCACAAACTATATTTCTTGACAGCGAGGCTAATAACTTTCTTCAAACTGTATATTTCAGGACCAAACTTGGCTGAGATGTTCATTACCATGTGTTCTATCGAATGGTTATTTCAGATTTCCTCTATCTCTCTTACTTTTTAATCTATATTCACTCTTACAGAGAGTCGCATAGCCAATTTGGCCAAAAATCTCGGAAATGTTTCTAAGTCAAAGAAGACCACAAACTATATTTCTTGATAGCGAGGCTAATAACTTTCTTCAAACTGCATATTTCAGGACCAAACTTGGCTGAGATGTTCATTACCTTGTGTTCTATCGAATGGTTATTTCAGATTTCCTCTATCTCTCTTACTTTTTAATCTATATTCACTCTTACAGAGAGTCGCATAGCCAATTTGGCCAAAAATCTCGGAAATGTTTCTAAGTCAAAGAAGACCACAAACTATATTTCTTGACAGCGAGGCTAATAACTTTCTTCAAACTGTATATTTCAGGACCAAACTTGGCTGAGATGTTCATTACCTTGTGTTCTATCGAATGGTTATTTCAGATTTCCTCTATCTCTCTTACTTTTTAATCTATATTCACTCTTACAGAGAGTCGCATAGCCAATTTGGCCAAAAATCTCGGAAATGTTTCTAAGTCAAAGAAGACCACAAACTATATTTCTTGACAGCGAGGCTAATAACTTTCTTCAAACTGCATATTTCAGGACCAAACTTGGCTGAGATGTTCATTACCTTGTGTTCTATCGAATGGCTATTTCAGATTTCCTCTATCTCTCTTACTTTTTAATCTATATGCACTCTTACAGAGAGTCGCATAGCCAATTTGGCCAAAAATCTCGGAAATTTTTCTAAGTCAAAGAAGACCACAAACTATATTTCTTGACAGCGAGGCTAATAACTTTCTTCAAACTGTATATTTCAGGACCAAACTTGCCTGAGATGTTCATTACCTTGTGTTCAATCGACTTTTTATTTCAGAGTTCCTCTATCTGTCTTACTTTTAAATCTATATTCACTCTTACAGAGAGTCGCATAGCCAATTTGGCCAAACATCTCTGAATTTGTTCTAAGTCAAAGAAGAGCACAAACTATATTTCTTGACAGCGAAGTTAATAACTTTCTTCAAACTGTATATTTCAGGACCAAACTTGGCTAAGATGTTCATTACCTTGTGTTCTATCGAATGGTTCTTTCAGATTTCCTCTATCTCTCTTACTTTTTAATCTATATTCACTCTTACAGAGAGTCGCATAGCCAATTTGGCCAAAAATCTCGGAAATTTTTCTAAGTCAAAGAAGACCACAAACTATATTTCTTGACAGCGAGGCTAATAACTTTCTTCAAACTGCATATTTCAGGACCAAACTTGGCTGAGATGTTCATTACCTTGTGTTCTATCGAATGGCTATTTCAGATTTCCTCTATCTCTCTTACTTTTTAATCTATATGCACTCTTACAGAGAGTCGCATAGCCAATTTGGCCAAAAATCTCGGAAATTTTTCTAAGTCAAAGAAGACCACAAACTATATTTCTTGACAGCGAGGCTAATAACTTTCTTCAAACTGTATATTTCAGGACCAAACTTGCCTGAGATGTTCATTACCTTGTGTTCAATCGACTTTTTATTTCAGAGTTCCTCTATCTGTCTTACTTTTAAATCTATATTCACTCTTACAGAGAGTCGCATAGCCAATTTGGCCAAACATCTCTGAATTTGTTCTAAGTCAAAGAAGAGCACAAACTATATTTCTTGACAGCGAAGTTAATAACTTTCTTCAAACTGTATATTTCAGGACCAAACTTGGCTAAGATGTTCATTACCTTGTGTTCTATCGAATGGTTCTTTCAGATTTCCTCTATCTCTCTTACTTTTTAATCTATATTCACTCTTACAGAGAGTCGCATAGCCAATTTGGCCAAAAATCTCGGAAATTTTTCTAAGTCAAAGAAGACCACAAACTATATTTCTTGACAGCGAGGCTAATAACTTTCTTCAAACTGTATATTTCAGGACCAAACTTGGCTGAGATGTTCATTACCATGTGTTCTATCGAATGGTTATTTCAGATTTCCTCTATCTCTCTTACTTTTTAATCTATATTCACTCTTACAGAGAGTCGCATAGCCAATTTGGCCAAAAATCTCGGAAATGTTTCTAAGTCAAAGAAGACCACAAACTATATTTCTTGATAGCGAGGCTAATAACTTTCTTCAAACTGCATATTTCAGGACCAAACTTGGCTGAGATGTTCATTACCTTGTGTTCTATCGAATGGTTATTTCAGATTTCCTCTATCTCTCTTACTTTTTAATCTATATTCACTCTTACAGAGAGTCGCATAGCCAATTTGGCCAAAAATCTCGGAAATGTTTCTAAGTCAAAGAAGACCACGAACTATATTTCTTGACAGCGAGGCTAATAACTTTCTTCAAACTGTATATTTCAGGACCAAACTTGGCTGAGATGTTCATTACCTTGTGTTCTATCGAATGGCTGTTTCAGATTTCCTCTATCTCTCTTACTTTTTAATCTATATGCACTCTTACAGAGAGTCGCATAGCCAATTTGGCCAAAAATCTCGGAAATTTTTCTAAGTCAAAGAAGACCACAAACTATATTTCTTGACAGCGAGGCTAATAACTTTCTTCAAACTGTATATTTCAGGACCAAACTTGGCTGAGATGTTCATTACCTTGTGTTCTATCGAATGGTTATTTCAGATTTCCTCTATCTCTCTTACTTTTTAATCTTTATTCACTCTTACAGAGAGTCGCATAGCCAATTTGGCCAAAAATCTCGGAAATTTTTCTAAGTCAAAGAAGACCACAAACTATATTTCTTGACAGCGAGGCTAATAACTTTCTTCAAACTGTATATTTCAGGACCAAACTTGGCTGAGATGTTCATTACCATGTGTTCTATCGAATGGTTATTTCAGATTTCCTCTATCTCTCTTACTTTTTAATCTATATTCACTCTTACAGAGAGTCGCATAGCCAATTTGGCCAAAAATCTCGGAAATGTTTCTAAGTCAAAGAAGACCACAAACTATATTTCTTGACAGCGAGGCTAATAACTTTCTTCAAACTGTATATTTTAGGACCAAACTTGCCTGAGATGTTCATTACCTTGTGTTCAATCGACTTTTTATTTCAGATTTCCTCTATCTGTCTTACTTTTAAATCTATATTCACTCTTACAGAGAGTCGCATAGCCAATTTGGCCAAAAATCTCGGAAATGTTTCTAAGTCAAAGAAGACCACAAACTATATTTCTTGATAGCGAGGCTAATAACTTTCTTCAAACTGCATATTTCAGGACCAAACTTGGCTGAGATGTTCATTACCTTGTGTTCTATCGAATGATTATTTCAGATTTCCTCTATCTCTCTTACTTTTTAATCTATATGCACTCTTACAGAGAGTCGCATAGCCAATTTGGCCAAAAATCTCGGAAATGTTTCTAAGTCAAAGAAGACCACAAACTATATTTCTTGACAGCGAGGCTAATAACTTTCTTCAAACTGTATATTTCAGGACCAAACTTGGCTGAGATGTTCATTACCTTGTGTTCTATCGAAAGGCTATTTCAGATTTCCTCTATCTCTCTTACTTTTCAATCTATATGCACTCTTACAGAGAGTCGCATAGCCAATTTGGCCAAAAATCTCGGAAATTTTTCTAAGTCAAAGAAGACCACAAACTATATTTCTTGACAGCGAGGCTAATAACTTTCTTCAAACTGTATATTTCAGGACCAAACTTGGCTGAGATGTTCATTACCTTGTGTTCTATCGAATGGTTATTTCAGATTTCCTCTATCTCTCTTACTTTTTAATCTATATTCACTCTTACAGAGAGTCGCATAGCCAATTTGGCCAAAAATCTCGGAAATTTTTCTAAGTCAAAGAAGACCACAAACTATATTTCTTGACAGCGAGGCTAATAACTTTCTTCAAACTGTATATTTCAGGACCAAACTTGGCTGAGATGTTCATTACCTTGTGTTCAATCGACTTTTTATTTCAGATTTCCTCTATCTGTCTTACTTTTAAATCTATATTCACTCTTACAGAGAGTCGCATAGCCAATTTGGCCAAACATCTCTGAATTTGTTCTAAGTCAAAGAAGAGCACAAACTATATTTCTTGACAGCGAAGTTAATAACTTTCTTCAAACTGTATATTTCAGGACCAAACTTGGCTAAGATGTTCATTACCTTGTGTTCTATCGAATGGTTATTTCAGATTTCCTCTATCTCTCTTACTTTTTAATCTATATTCACTCTTACAGAGAGTCGCATAGCCAATTTGGCCAAACATCTCTGAATTTGTTCTAAGTCAAAGAAGACCACAAACTATATTTCTTGACAGCGAGGCTAATAACTTTCTTCAAACTGTATATTTCAGGACCAAACTTGGCTGAGATGTTCATTACCATGTGTTCTATCGAATGGTTATTTCAGATTTCCTCTATCTCTCTTACTTTTTAATCTATATTCACTCTTACAGAGAGTCGCATAGCCAATTTGGCCAAAAATCTCGGAAATGTTTCTAAGTCAAAGAAGACCACAAACTATATTTCTTGACAGCGAGGCTAATAACTTTCTTCAAACTGTATATTTCAGGACCCAACTTGGCTGAGATGTTCATTACCTTGTGTTCTATCGAAAGGCTATTTCAGATTTCCTCTATCTCTCTTACTTTTTAATCTATATGCACTCTTACAGAGAGTCGCATAGCCAATTTGGCCAAAAATCTCGGAAATTTTTCTAAGTCAAAGAAGACCACAAACTATATTTCTTGACAGCGAGGCTAATAACTTTCTTCAAACTGTATATTTCAGGACCAAACTTGGCTGAGATGTTCATTACCTTGTGTTCTATCGAATGGTTATTTCAGATTTCCTCTATCTCTCTTACTTTTTAATCTATATTCACTCTTACAGAGAGTCGCATAGCCAATTTGGCCAAAAATCTCGGAAATTTTTCTAAGTCAAAGAAGAGCACAAACTATATTTCTTGACAGCGAGGCTAATAACTTTCTTCAAACTGTATATTTCAGGACCAAACTTGGCTAAGATGTTCATTACCTTGTGTTCTATCGAATGGTTATTTCAGATTTCCTCTATCTCTCTTACTTTTTAATCTATATTCACTCTTACAGAGAGTCGCATAGCCAATTTGGCCAAACATCTCTGAATTTGTTCTAAGTCAAAGAAGACCACAAACTATATTTCTTGACAGCGAGGCTAATAACTTTCTTCAAACTGTATATTTCAGGACCAAACTTGGCTGAGATGTTCATTACCATGTGTTCTATCGAATGGTTATTTCAGATTTCCTCTATCTCTCTTACTTTTTAATCTATATTCACTCTTACAGAGAGTCGCATAGCCAATTTGGCCAAACATCTCTGAATTTGTTCTAAGTCAAAGAAGACCACAAACTATATTTCTTGACAGCGAGGCTAATAACTTTCTTCAAACTGTATATTTCAGGACCAAACTTGGCTGAGATGTTCATTACTTTGTGTTCTATCGAATGGTTCTTTCAGATTTCCTCTATCTCTCTTACTTTTTAATCTATATTCACTCTTACAGAGAGTCGCATAGCCAATTTGGCCAAATATCTCTGAATTTGTTCTAAGTCAAAGAAGAGCACAAACTATATTTCTTGACAGCGAGGCTAATAACTTTCTTCAAACTGTATATTTCAGGACCAAACTTGGCTGAGATGTTCATGACCTTGTGTTCTATCGAATGGTTATTTCAGATTTCCTCTATCTCTCTTACTTTTTAATCTATATTCACTCTTACAGAGAGTCGCATAGCCAATTTGGCCAAAAATCTCGGAAATTTTTCTTAGTCAAAGAAGACCACAAACTATATTTATTGACAGCGAGGCTAATAACTTTCTTCAAACTGTATATTTCAGGACCAAACTTGGCTGAGATGTTCATTACCTTGTGTTCTATCGAATGGTTATTTCAGATTTCCTCTATCTCTCTTACTTTTTAATCTATATTCACTCTTACAGAGAGTCGCATAGCCAATTTGGCCAAAAATCTCGGAAATTTTTCTAAGTCAAAGAAGACCACAAACTATATTTCTTGACAGCGAGGCTAATAACTTTCTTCAAACTGTATATTTCAGGACCAAACTTGGCTGAGATGTTCATTACCTTGTGTTCAATCGACTTTTTATTTCAGATTTCCTCTATCTGTCTTACTTTTAAATCTATATTCACTCTTACAGAGAGTCGCATAGCCAATTTTGCCAAACATCTCTGAATTTGTTCTAAGTCAAAGAAGAGCACAAACTATATTTCTTGACAGCGAAGTTAATAACTTTCTTCAAACTGTATATTTCAGGACCAAACTTGGCTAAGATGTTCATTACCTTGTGTTCTATCGAATGGTTATTTCAGATTTCCTCTATCTCTCTTACTTTTTAATCTATATTCACTCTTACAGAGAGTCGCATAGCCAATTTAGCCAAAAATCTCGGAAATTTTTCTAAGTCAAAGAAGACCACAAACTATATTTATTGACAGCGAGGCTAATAACTTTCTTCAAACTGTATATTTCAGGACCAAACTTGGCTGAGATGTTCATTACCTTGTGTTCTATCGAATGGATATTTCAGATTTCCTCTATCTCTCTTACTTTTTAATCTATATTCACTCTTACAGAGAGTCGCATAGCCAATTTAGCCAAAAATCTCGGAAATTTTTCTAAGTCAAAGAAGACCACAAACTATATTTCTTGACAGCGAGGCTAATAACTTTCTTCAAACTGTATATTTCAGGACCAAACTTGGCTGAGATGTTCATTACTTTGTGTTCTATCGAATGGTTCTTTCAGATTTCCTCTATCTCTCTTACTTTTTAATCTATATTCACTCTTACAGAGAGTCGCATAGCCAATTTGGCCAAATATCTCTGAATTTGTTCTAAGTCAAAGAAGAGCACAAACTATATTTCTTGACAGCGAGGCTAATAACTTTCTTCAAACTGTATATTTCAGGACCAAACTTGGCTGAGATGTTCATGACCTTGTGTTCTATCGAATGGTTATTTCAGATTTCCTCTATCTCTCTTACTTTTTAATCTATATTCACTCTTACAGAGAGTCGCATAGCCAATTTGGCCAAAAATCTCGGAAATTTTTCTTAGTCAAAGAAGACCACAAACTATATTTATTGACAGCGAGGCTAATAACTTTCTTCAAACTGTATATTTCAGGACCAAACTTGGCTGAGATGTTCATTACCTTGTGTTCTATCGAATGGTTATTTCAGATTTCCTCTATCTCTCTTACTTTTTAATCTATATTCACTCTTACAGAGAGTCGCATAGCCAATTTGGCCAAAAATCTCGGAAATTTTTCTAAGTCAAAGAAGACCACAAACTATATTTCTTGACAGCGAGGCTAATAACTTTCTTCAAACTGTATATTTCAGGACCAAACTTGCCTGAGATGTTCATTACCTTGTGTTCAATCGACTTTTTATTTCAGATTTCCTCTATCTGTCTTACTTTTAAATCTATATTCACTCTTACAGAGAGTCGCATAGCCAATTTGGCCAAACATCTCTGAATTTGTTCTAAGTCAAAGAAGAGCACAAACTATATTTCTTGACAGCGAAGTTAATAACTTTCTTCAAACTGTATATTTCAGGACCAAACTTGGCTAAGATGTTCATTACCTTGTGTTCTATCGAATGGTTATTTCAGATTTCCTCTATCTCTCTTACTTTTTAATCTATATTCACTCTTACAGAGAGTCGCATAGCCAATTTGGCCAAACATCTCTGAATTTGTTCTAAGTCAAAGAAGACCACAAACTATATTTCTTGACAGCGAGGCTAATAACTTTCTTCAAACTGTATATTTCAGGACCAAACTTGGCTGAGATGTTCATTACCATGTGTTCTATCGAATGGTTATTTCAGATTTCCTCTATCTCTCTTACTTTTTAATCTATATTCACTCTTACAGAGAGTCGCATAGCCAATTTGGCCAAAAATCTCGGAAATTTTTCTAAGTCAAAGAAGACCACAAACTATATTTCTTGATAGCGAGGCTAATAACTTTCTTCAAACTGCATATTTCAGGACCAAACTTGGCTGAGATGTTCATTACCTTGTGTTCTATCGAATGGTTATTTCAGATTTCCTCTATCTCTCTTACTTTTTAATCTATATTCACTCTTACAGAGAGTCGCATAGCCAATTTGGCCAAAAATCTCGGAAATGTTTCTAAGTCAAAGAAGACCACAAACTATTTTTCTTGACAGCGAGGCTAATAACTTTCTTCAAACTGTATATTTCAAGACCAAACTTGCCTGAGATGTTCATTACCTTGTGTTCAATCGACTTTTTATTTCAGATTTCCTCTATCTGTCTTACTTTTAAATCTATATTCACTCTTACAGAGAGTCGCATAGCCAATTTTGCCAAACATCTCTGAATTTGTTCTAAGTCAAAGAAGAGCACAAACTATATTTCTTGACAGCGAAGTTAATAACTTTCTTCAAACTGTATATTTCAGGACCAAACTTGGCTAAGATGTTCATTACCTTGTGTTCTATCGAATGGTTATTTCAGATTTCCTCTATCTCTCTTACTTTTTAATCTATATTCACTCTTACAGAGAGTCGCATAGCCAATTTGGCCAAAAATCTCGGAAATTTTTCTAAGTCAAAGAAGACCACAAACTATATTTATTGACAGCGAGGCTAATAACTTTCTTCAAACTGTATATTTCAGGACCAAACTTGGCTGAGATGTTCATTACCTTGTGTTCTATCGAATGGATATTTCAGATTTCCTCTATCTCTCTTACTTTTTAATCTATATTCACTCTTACAGAGAGTCGCATAGCCAATTTGGCCAAAAATCTCGGAAATTTTTCTAAGTCAAAGAAGACCACAAACTATATTTCTTGACAGCGAGGCTAATAACTTTCTTCAAACTGTATATTTCAGGACCAAACTTGGCTGAGATGTTCATTACTTTGTGTTCTATCGAATGGTTCTTTCAGATTTCCTCTATCTCTCTTACTTTTTAATCTATATTCACTCTTACAGAGAGTCGCATAGCCAATTTGGCCAAATATCTCTGAATTTGTTCTAAGTCAAAGAAGAGCACAAACTATATTTCTTGACAGCGAGGCTAATAACTTTCTTCAAACTGTATATTTCAGGACCAAACTTTGCTAAGATGTTCATGACCTTGTGTTCTATCGAATGGTTATTTCAGATTTCCTCTATCTCTCTTACTTTTTAATCTATATTCACTCTTACAGAGAGTCGCATAGCCAATTTGGCCAAAAATCTCGGAAATTTTTCTTAGTCAAAGAAGACCACAAACTATATTTATTGACAGCGAGGCTAATAACTTTCTTCAAACTGTATATTTCAGGACCAAACTTGGCTGAGATGTTCATTACCTTGTGTTCAATCGACTTTTTATTTCAGATTTCCTCTATCTCTCTTACTTTTAATCTATATTCACTCTTACAGAGAGTCGCATAGCCAATTTGGCCAAAAATCTCGGAAATTTGTCTAAGTCAAAGAAGACCACAAACTATATTTCTTGACAGCGAGGCTAATAACTTTCTTCAAACTGTATATTTCAGGACCAAACTTGGCTGAGATGTTCATTACCATGTGTTCTATCGAATGGTTATTTCAGATTTCCTCTATCTATCTTACTTTTTAATCTATATTCACTCTTACAGAGAGTCGCATAGCCAATTTGGCCAAAAATCTCGGAAATGTTTCTAAGTCAAAGAAGACCACAAACTATATTTCTTGACAGCGAGGCTAATAACTTTCTTCAAACTGTATATTTCAGGAACAAACTTGGCTGAGATGTTCATTACCTTGTGTTCTATCGAATGGTTATTTCAGATTTCCTCTATCTCTCTTACTTTTTAATCTATATTCACTCTTACAGAGAGTCGCATAGCCAATTTGGCCAAAAATCTCGGAAATTTTTCTTAGTCAAAGAAGACCACAAACTATATTTATTGACAGCGAGGCTAATAACTTTCTTCAAACTGTATATTTCAGGACCAAACTTGGCTGAGATGTTCATTACCTTGTGTTCAATCGACTTTTTATTTCAGATTTCCTCTATCTCTCTTACTTTTAATCTATATTCACTCTTACAGAGAGTCGCATAGCCAATTTGGCCAAAAATCTCGGAAATTTGTCTAAGTCAAAGAAGACCACAAACTATATTTCTTGACAGCGAGGCTAATAACTTTCTTCAAACTGTATATTTCAGGACCAAACTTGGCTGAGATGTTCATTACCATGTGTTCTATCGAATGGTTATTTCAGATTTCCTCTATCTATCTTACTTTTTAATCTATATTCACTCTTACAGAGAGTCGCATAGCCAATTTGGCCAAAAATCTCGGAAATGTTACTAAGTCAAAGAAGACCACAAACTATATTTCTTGATAGCGAGGCTAATAACTTTCTTCAAACTGCATATTTCAGGACCAAACTTGGCTGAGATGTTCATTACCTTGTGTTCTATCGAATGGTTATTTCAGATTTCCTCTATCTGTCTTACTTTTAAATCTATATTCACTCTTACAGAGAGTCGCATAGCCAATTTGGCCAAAAATCTCGGAAATTTTTCTAAGTCAAAGAAGACCACAAACTATATTTCTTGACAGCGAGGCTAATAACTTTCTTCAAACTGTATATTTCAGGACCAAACTTGGCTGAGATGTTCATTACCATGTGTTCTATCGAATGGTTATTTCAGATTTCCTCTATCTATCTTACTTTTTAATCTATATTCACTCTTACAGAGAGTCGCATAGCCAATTTGGCCAAAAATCTCGGAAATGTTTCTAAGTCAAAGAAGACCACAAACTATATTTCTTGATAGCGAGGCTAATAACTTTCTTCAAACTGCATATTTCAGGACCAAACTTGGCTGAGATGTTCATTACCTTGTGTTCTATCGAATGGTTATTTCAGATTTCCTCTATCTCTCTTACTTTTTAATCTATATTCACTCTTACAGAGAGTCGCATAGCCAATTTGGCCAAAAATCTCGGAAATGTTTCTAAGTCAAAGAAGACCACAAACTATATTTATTGACAGCGAGGCTAATAACTTTCTTCAAACTGTATATTTCAGGACCAAACTTGGCTGAGATGTTCATTACCTTGTGTTCTATCGAATGGCTATTTCAGATTTCCTCTATCTCTCTTACTTTTTAATCTATATTCACTCTTACAGAGAGTCGCATAGCCAATTTGGCCAAAAATCTCGGAAATTTTTCTAAGTCAAAGAAGACCACAAACTATATTTCTTGACAGCGAGGCTAATAACTTTCTTCAAACTGTATATTTCAGGACCAAACTTGGCTAAGATGTTCATTACATTGTGTTCTATCGAATGGTTATTTCAGATTTCCTCTATCTCTCTTACTTTTTAATCTATATTCACTCTTACAGAGAGTCGCATAGCCAATTTGGCCAAAAATCTCGGAAATTTTTCTTAGTCAAAGAAGACCACAAACTATATTTATTGACAGCGAGGCTAATAACTTTCTTCAAACTGTATATTTCAGGACCAAACTTGGCTGAGATGTTCATTACCTTGTGTTCTATCGAATGGCTATTTCAGATTTCCTCTATCTCTCTTACTATTTAATCTATATTCACTCTTACTTAGAGTCGCATAGCCAATTTGGCCAAAAATCTCGGAAATTTTTCTTAGTCAAAGAAGACCACAAACTATATTTCTTGATAGCGAGGCTAATAACTTTCTTCAAACTGTATATTTCAGGACCAAACTTGGCTGAGATGTTCATTACCTTGTGTTCAATCGACTTTTTATTTCAGATTTCCTCTATCTGTCTTACTTTTAAATCTATATTCACTCTTACAGAGAGTCGCATAGCCAATTTGGCCAAAAATCTCGGAAATTGTTCTTAGTCAAAGAAGACCACAAACTATATTTATTGACAGCGAGGCTAATAACTTTCTTCAAACTGTATATTTCAGGACCAAACTTGCCTGAGATGTTCATTACCTTGTGTTCAATCGACTTTTTATTTCAGATTTCCTCTATCTGTATTACTTTTAAATCTATATTCACTCTTACAGAGAGTCGCATAGCCAATTTGGCCAAACATCTCTGAATTTGTTCTAAGTCAAAGAAGAGCACAAACTATATTTCTTGACAGCGAAGTTAATAACTTTCTTCAAACTGTATATTTCAGGACCAAACTTGGCTAAGATGTTCATTACCTTGTGTTCTATCGAATGGTTATTTCAGATTTCCTCTATCTCTCTTACTTTTTAATCTATATTCACTCTTACAGAGAGTCGCATAGCCAATTTGGCCAAAAATCTCGGAAATTTTTCTTAGTCAAAGAAGACCACAAACTATATTTATTGACAGCGAGGCTAATAACTTTCTTCAAACTGTATATTTCAGGACCAAACTTGGCTGAGATGTTCATTACCTTGTGTTCTATCGAATGGCTATTTCAGATTTCCTCTATCTCTCTTACTATTTAATCTATATTCACTCTTACTTAGAGTCGCATAGCCAATTTGGCCAAAAATCTCGGAAATTTTTCTTAGTCAAAGAAGACCACAAACTATATTTCTTGATAGCGAGGCTAATAACTTTCTTCAAACTGTATATTTCAGGACCAAACTTGGCTGAGATGTTCATTACCTTGTGTTCAATCGACTTTTTATTTCAGATTTCCTCTATCTGTCTTACTTTTAAATCTATATTCACTCTTACAGAGAGTCGCATAGCCAATTTGGCCAAAAATCTCGGAAATTTTTCTTAGTCAAAGAAGACCACAAACTATATTTATTGACAGCGAGGCTAATAACTTTCTTCAAACTGTATATTTCAGGACCAAACTTGCCTGAGATGTTCATTACCTTGTGTTCAATCGACTTTTTATTTCAGATTTCCTCTATCTGTATTACTTTTAAATCTATATTCACTCTTACAGAGAGTCGCATAGCCAATTTGGCCAAACATCTCTGAATTTGTTCTAAGTCAAAGAAGAGCACAAACTATATTTCTTGACAGCGAAGTTAATAACTTTCTTCAAACTGTATATTTCAGGACCAAACTTGGCTAAGATGTTCATTACCTTGTGTTCTATCGAATGGTTATTTCAGATTTCCTCTATCTCTCTTACTTTTTAATCTATATTCACTCTTACAGAGAGTCGCATAGCCAATTTGGCCAAACATCTCTGAATTTGTTCTAAGTCAAAGAAGACCACAAACTATATTTATTGACAGCGAGGCTAATAACTTTCTTCAAACTGTATATTTCAGGACCAAACTTGGCTGAGATGTTCATTACCTTGTGTTCTATCGAATGGCTATTTCAGATTTCCTCTATCTGTCTTACTTTTTAATCTATATTCACTCTTACAGAGAGTCGCATAGCCAATTTGGCCAAAAATCTCGGAAATTTTTCTAAGTCAAAGAAGACCACAAACTATATTTCTTGACAGCGAGGCTAATAACTTTCTTCAAACTGTATATTTCAGGACCAAACTTGGCTGAGATGTTCATGACCTTGTGTTCTATCGAATGGTTATTTCAGATTTCCTCTATCTCTCTTACTTTTTAATCTATATTCACTCTTACAGAGAGTCGCATAGCCAATTTGGCCAAAAATCTCGGAAATTTTTCTTAGTCAAAGAAGACCACAAACTATATTTATTGACAGCGAGGCTAATAACTTTCTTCAAACTGTATATTTCAGGACCAAACTTGGCTGAGATGTTCATTACATTGTGTTCAATCGACTTTTTATTTCAGATTTCCTCTATCTCTCTTACTTTTTAATCTATATTCACTCTTACAGAGAGTCGCATAGCCAATTTGGCCAAAATTCTCGGAAATTTGTCTAAGTCAAAGAAGACCACAAACTATATTTCTTGACAGCGAGGCTAATAACTTTCTTCAAACTGTATATTTCAGGACCAAACTTGGCTGAGATGTTCATTACCATGTGTTCTATCGAATGGTTATTTCAGATTTCCTCTATCTATCTTACTTTTTAATCTATATTCACTCTTACAGAGAGTCGCATAGCCAATTTGGCCAAAAATCTCGGAAAATTTTCTTAGTCAAAGAAGACCACAAACTATATTTCTTGACAGCGAGGCTAATAACTTTCTTCAAACTGTATATTTCAGGACCAAACTTGGCTGAGATGTTCATTACCATGTGTTCTATCGAATGGTTATTTCAGATTTCCTCTATCTGTCTTACTTTTAAATCTATATTCACTCTTACAGAGAGTCGCATAGCCAATTTGGCCAAACATCTCTGAATTTGTTCTAAGTCAAAGAAGAGCACAAACTATATTTCTTGACAGCGAAGTTAATAACTTTCTTCAAACTGTATATTTCAGGACCAAACTTGGCTAAGATGTTCATTACATTGTGTTCTATCGAATGGTTATTTCAGATTTCCTCTATCTCTCTTACTTTTTAATCTATATTCACTCTTACAGAGAGTCGCATAGCCAATTTGGCCAAAAATCTCGGAAATTTTTCTTAGTCAAAGAAGACCACAAACTATATTTATTGACAGCGAGGCTAATAACTTTCTTCAAACTGTATATTTCAGGACCAAACTTGGCTGAGATGTTCATTACCTTGTGTTCTATCGAATGGCTATTTCAGATTTCCTCTATCTCTCTTACTTTTTAATCTATATTCACTCTTACAGAGAGTCGCATAGCCAATTTGGCCAAAAATCTCGGAAATTGTTCTTAGTCAAAGAAGACCACAAACTATATTTCTTGATAGCGAGGCTAATAACTTTCTTCAAACTGTATATTTCAGGACCAAACTTGGCTGAGATGTTCATTACCTTGTGTTCAATCGACTTTTTATTTCAGATTTCCTCTATCTGTCTTACTTTTAAATCTATATTCACTCTTACAGAGAGTCGCATAGCCAATTTGGCCAAAAATCTCGGAAATTTTTCTTAGTCAAAGAAGACCACAAACTATATTTATTGACAGCGAGGCTAATAACTTTCTTCAAACTGTATATTTCAGGACCAAACTTGGCTGAGATGTTCATTACATTGTGTTCAATCGAATGGTTATTTCAGATTTCCTCTATCTGTCTTACTTTTAAATCTATATTCACTCTTACAGAGAGTCGCATAGCCAATTTGGCCAAACATCTCTGAATTTGTTCTAAGTCAAAGAAGAGCACAAACTATATTTCTTGACAGCGAAGTTAATAACTTTCTTCAAACTGTATATTTCAGGACCAAACTTGGCTAAGATGTTCATTACATTGTGTTCTATCGAATGGTTATTTCAGATTTCCTCTATCTCTCTTACTTTTTAATCTATATTCACTCTTACAGAGAGTCGCATAGCCAATTTGGCCAAAAATCTCGGAAAATTTTATAAGTCAAAGAAGACCACAAACTATATTTATTGACAGCGAGGCTAATAACTTTCTGCAAACTGCATATTTCAGGACCAAACTTGGCTGAGATGTTCATTACCTTGTGTTCTATCGAATGGTTATTTCAGATTTCCTCTATCTCTCTTACTTTTTAATCTATATTCACTCTTACAGAGAGTCGCATAGCCAATTTGGCCAAAAATCTCGGAAATGTTTCTAAGTCAAAGAAGACCACAAACTATATTTCTTGACAGCGAGGCTAATAACTTTCTTCAAACTGTATATTTCAGGACCAAACTTGGCTGAGATGTTCATTACCTTGTGTTCAATCGACTTTTTATTTCAGATTTCCTCTATCTGTCTTACTTTGAAATCTATATTCACTCTTACAGAGAGTCGCATAGCTAATTTGGCCAAACATCTCTGAATTTGTTCTAAGTCAAAGAAGAGCACAAACTATATTTCTTGACAGCGAAGTTAATAACTTTCTTCAAACTGTATATTTCAGGACCAAACTTGGCTAAGATGTTCATTACATTGTGTTCAATCGAATGGTTATTTCAGATTTCCTCTATCTCTCTTACTTTTTAATCTATATTCACTCTTACAGAGAGTCGCATAGCCAATTTGGCCAAAAATCTCGGAAATTTTTCTTAGTCAAAGAAGTCCACAAACTATATTTATTGACAGCGAGGCTAATAACTTTCTTCAAACTGTATATTTCAGGACCAAACTTGGCTGAGATGTTCATTACATTGTGTTCAATCGACTTTTTATTTCAGATTTCCTCTATCTCTCTTACTTTTTAATCTATATTCACTCTTACAGAGAGTCGCATAGCCAATTTGGCCAAACATCTCGGAAATGTTTCTAAGTCAAAGAAGACCACAAACTATATTTCTTGATAGCGAGGCTAATAACTTTCTTCAAACTGCATATTTCAGGACCAAACTTGGCTGAGATGTTCATTACCTTGTGTTCTATCGAATGGTTATTTCAGATTTCCTCTATCTCTCTTACTTTTTAATCTATATTCACTCTTACAGAGAGTCGCATAGCCAATTTGGCCAAAAATCTCGGAAATGTTTCTAAGTCAAAGAAGACCACAAACTATATTTCTTGACAGCGAGGCTAATAACTTTCTTCAAACTGTATATTTCAGGACCAAACTTGGCTGAGATGTTCATTACCTTGTGTTCAATCGACTTTTTATTTCAGATTTCCTCTATCTGTCTTACTTTTAAATCTATATTCACTCTTACAGAGAGTCGCATAGCCAATTTGGCCAAACATCTCTGAATTTGTTCTAAGTCAAAGAAGAGCATAAACTATATTTCTTGACAGCGAAGTTAATAACTTTCTTCAAACTGTATATTTCAGGACCAAACTTGGCTAAGATGTTCATTACATTGTGTTCAATCGACTTTTTATTTCAGATTTCCTCTATCTCTCTTACTTTTTAATCTATATTCACTCTTACAGAGAGTCGCATAGCCAATTTGGCCAAAAATCTCGGAAATTTTTCTTAGTCAAAGAAGACCACAAACTATATTTATTGACAGCGAGGCTAATAACTTTCTTCAAACTGTATATTTCAGGACCAAACTTGGCTGAGATGTTCATTACATTGTGTTCAATCGACTTTTTATTTCAGATTTCCTCTATCTCTCTTACTTTTTAATCTATATTCACTCTTACAGAGAGTCGCATAGCCAATTTGGCCAAAAATCTCGGAAATTTGTCTAAGTCAAAGAAGACCACAAACGATATTTCTTGACAGCGAGGCTAATAACTTTCTTCAAACTGTATATTTCAGGACCAAACTTGGCTGAGATGTTCATTACCATGTGTTCTATCGAATGGTTATTTCAGATTTCCTCTATCTATCTTACTTTTTAATCTATATTCACTCTTACAGAGAGTCGCATAGCCAATTTGGCCAAAAATCTCGGAAAAATTTCTAAGTCAAAGAAGAGCACAAACTATATTTCTTGACAGCGAGGCTAATAACTTTCTTCAAACTGTATATTTCAGGACCAAACTTGGCTGAGATGTTCATTACCTTGTGTTCTATCGAATGGTTATTTCAGATTTCCTCTATCTCTCTTACTTTTTAATCTATATTCACTCTTACAGAGAGTCGCATAGCCAATTTGGCCAAAAATCTCGGAAATGTTTCTTAGTCAAAGAAGACCACAAACTATATTTCTTGACAGCGAGGCTAATAACTTTCTTCAAACTGTATATTTCAGGACCAAACTTGGCTGAGATGTTCATTACCTTGTGTTCAATCGACTTTTTATTTGAGATTTCCTCTATCTGTCTTACTTTTAAATCTATATTCACTCTTACAGAGAGTCGCATAGCCAATTTGGCCAAACATCTCTGAATTTGTTCTAAGTCAAAGAAGAGCACAAACTATATTTCTTGACAGCGAAGTTAATAACTTTCTTCAAACTGTATATTTCAGGACCAAACTTGGCTAAGATGTTCATTACATTGTGTTCAATCGAATGGTTATTTCAGATTTCCTCTATCTATCTTACTTTTTAATCTATATTCACTCTTACAGAGAGTCGCATAGCCAATTTGGCCAAAAATCTCGGAAATGTTTCTAAGTCAAAGAAGACCACAAACTATATTTCTTGATAGCGAGGCTAATAACTTTCTTCAAACTGCATATTTCAGGACCAAACTTGGCTGAGATGTTCATTACCTTGTGTTCTATCGAATGGCTATTTCAGATTTCCTCTATCTCTCTTACTTTTTAATCTATATTCACTCTTACAGAGAGTCGCATAGCCAATTTGGCCAAAAATCTCGGAAATGTTTCTAAGTCAAAGAAGAGCACAAACTATATTTCTTGACAGCGAGGCTAATAACTTTCTTCAAACTGTATATTTCAGGACCAAACTTGGCTGAGATGTTCATTACCTTGTGTTCAATCGACTTTTTATTTCAGATTTCCTCTATCTGTCTTACTTTGAAATCTATATTCACTCTTACAGAGAGTCGCATAGCCAATTTGGCCAAACATCTCTGAATTTGTTCTAAGTCAAAGAAGAGCACAAACTATATTTCTTGACAGCGAAGTTAATAACTTTCTTCAAACTGTATATTTCAGGACCAAACTTGGCTAAGATGTTCATTACATTGTGTTCAATCGACTTTTTATTTCAGATTTCCTCTATCTCTCTTACTTTTTAATCTATATTCACTCTTACAGAGAGTCGCATAGCCAATTTGGCCAAAAATCTCGGAAATTTTTCTTAGTCAAAGAAGACCACAAACTATATTTATTGACAGCGAGGCTAATAACTTTCTTCAAACTGTATATTTCAGGACCAAACTTGGCTGAGATGTTCATTACATTGTGTTCAATCGACTTTTTATTTCAGATTTCCTATATCTCTCTTACTTTTTAATCTATATTCACTCTTACAGAGAGTCGCATAGCCAATTTGGCCAAAAATCTCGGAAATTTTTCTAAGTCAAAGAAGACCACAAACTATATTTCTTGACAGCGAGGCTAATAACTTTCTTCAAACTGTATATTTCAGGACCAAACTTGGCTGAGATGTTCATTACCATGTGTTCTATCGAATGGTTATTTCAGATTTCCTCTATCTATCTTACTTTTTAATCTATATTCACTCTTACAGAGAGTCGCATAGCCAATTTGGCCAAAAATCTCGGAAATGTTTCTAAGTCAAAGAAGACCACAAACTATATTTCTTGATAGCGAGGCTAATAACTTTCTTCAAACTGCATATTTCAGGACCAAACTTGGCTGAGATGTTCATTACCTTGTGTTCTATCGAATGGTTATTTCAGATTTCCTCTATCTCTCTTACTTTTTAATCTATATTCACTCTTACAGAGAGTCGCATAGCCAATTTGGCCAAAAATCTCGGAAATGTTTCTAAGTCAAAGAAGACCACAAACTATATTTCTTGACAGCGAGGCTAATAACTTTCTTCAAACTGTATATTTCAGGACCAAACTTGGCTGAGATGTTCATTACCTTGTGTTCAATCGACTTTTTATTTCAGATTTCCTCTATCTGTCTTACTTTTGAATCTATATTCACTCTTACAGAGAGTCGCATAGCCAATTTGGCCAAACATCTCTGAATTTGTTCTAAGTCAAAGAAGAGCACAAACTATATTTCTTGACAGCGAAGTTAATAACTTTCTTCAAACTGTATATTTCAGGACCCAACTTGGCTAAGATGTTCATTACATTGTGTTCTATCGAATGGTTATTTCAGATTTCCTCTATCTCTCTTACTGTTTAATCTATATTCACTCTTACAGAGAGTCGCATAGCCAATTTGGCCAAAAATCTCGGAAAATTTTATAAGTCAAAGAAGACCACAAACTATATTTATTGACAGCGAGGCTAATAACTTTCTTCAAACTGCATATTTCAGGACCAAACTTGGCTGAGATGTTCATTACCATGTGTTCTATCGAATGGTTATTTCAGATTTCCTCTATCTATCTTACTTTTTAATCTATATTCACTCTTACAGAGAGTCGCATAGCCAATTTGGCCAAAAATCTCGGAAAATTTTATAAGTCAAAGAAGACCACAAACTATATTTATTGACAGCGAGGCTAATAACTTTCTGCAAACTGCATATTTCAGGACCAAACTTGGCTGAGATGTTCATTACCTTGTGTTCTATCGAATGGTTATTTCAGATTTCCTCTATCTCTCTTACTTTTTAATCTATATTCACTCTTACAGAGAGTCGCATAGCCAATTTGGCCAAAAATCTCGGAAATGTTTCTAAGTCAAAGAAGACCACAAACTATATTTCTTGACAGCGAGGCTAATAACTTTCTTCAAACTGTATATTTCAGGACCAAACTTGGCTGAGATGTTCATTACCTTGTGTTCAATCGACTTTTTATTTCAGATTTCCTCTATCTGTCTTACTTTGAAATCTATATTCACTCTTACAGAGAGTCGCATAGCCAATTTGGCCAAACATCTCTGAATTTGTTCTAAGTCAAAGAAGAGCACAAACTATATTTCTTGACAGCGAAGTTAATAACTTTCTTCAAACTGTATATTTCAGGACCCAACTTGGCTAAGATGTTCATTACATTGTGTTCTATCGAATGGTTATTTCAGATTTCCTCTCTCTCTTACTTTTTAATCTATATTCACTCTTACAGAGAGTCGCATAGCCAATTTGGCCAAAAATCTCGGAAATTTTTCTTAGTCAAAGAAGACCACAAACTATATTTATTGACAGCGAGGCTAATAACTTTCTTCAAACTGTATATTTCAGGACCAAACTTGGCTGAGATGTTCATTACATTGTGTTCAATCGACTTTTTATTTCAGATTTCCTCTATCTCTCTTACTTTTTAATCTATATTCACTCTTACAGAGAGTCGCATAGCCAATTTGGCCAAAAATCTCGGAAATTTTTCTAAGTCAAAGAAGACCACAAACTATATTTATTGACAGCGAGGCTAATAACTTTCTTCAAACTGTATATTTCAGGACCAAACTTGGCTGAGATGTTCATTACCTTGTGTTCAATCGACTTTTTATTTCAGATTTCCTCTATCTGTCTTACTTTTAAATCTATATTCACTCTTACAGAGAGTCGCATAGCCAATTTGGCCAAACATCTCTGAATTTGTTCTAAGTCAAAGAAGAGCACAAACTATATTTCTTGACAGCGAGGCTAATAACTTTCTTCAAACTGTATATTTCAGGACCAAACTTGGCTGAGATGTTCATTACCTTGTGTTCAATCGACTTTTTATTTCAGATTTCCTCTATCTGTCTTACTTTTAAATCTATATTCACTCTTACAGAGAGTCGCATAGCCAATTTGGCCAAACATCTCTGAATTTGTTCTAAGTCAAAGAAGAGCACAAACTATATTTCTTGACAGCGAAGTTAATAACTTTCTTCAAACTCTATATTTCAGGACCAAACTTGGCTAAGATGTTCATTACCTTGTGTTCTATCGAATGGTTATTTCAGATTTCCTCTATCTCTCTTACTTTTTAATCTATATTCACTCTTACAGAGAGTCGCATAGCCAATTTGGTCAAAAATCTCGGAAATTTTTCTAAGTCAAAGAAGACCACAAACTATATTTATTGACAGCGAGGCTAATAACTTTCTTCAAACTGTATATTTCAGGACCAAACTTGGCTGAGATGTTCATTACCTTGTGTTCTATCGAATGGTTATTTCAGATTTCCTCTATCTCTCTTACTTTTTAATCTATATTCACTCTTACAGAGAGTCGCATAGCCAATTTGGCCAAAAATCTCGGAAATTTTTCTAAGTCAAAGAAGACCACAAACTATATTTATTGACAGCGAGGCTAATAACTTTCTTCAAACTGTATATTTCAGGACCAAACTTGGCTGAGATGTTCATTACCTTGTGTTCAATCGACTTTTTATTTCAGATTTCCTCTATCTGTCTTACTTTTAAATCTATATTCACTCTTACAGAGAGTCGCATAGCCAATTTGGCCAAACATCTCTGAATTTGTTCTAAGTCAAAGAAGAGCACAAACTATATTTCTTGACAGCGAAGTTAATAACTTTCTTCAAACTGTATATTTCAGGACCCAACTTGGCTAAGATGTTCATTACCTTGTGTTCTATCGAATGGTTATTTCAGATTTCCTCTATCTCTCTTACTTTTTAATCTATTTTCACTCTTACAGAGAGTCGCATAGCCAATTTGGCCAAAAATCTCGGAAATTTTTCTAAGTCAAAGAAGACCACAAACTATATTTATTGACAGCGAGGCTAATAACTATCTTCAAACTGCATATTTCAGGACCAAACTTGGCTGAGATGTTCATTACCTTGTGTTCTATCGACTTTTTATTTCAGATTTCCTCTATCTGTCTTACTTTTAAATCTATATTCACTCTTACAGAGAGTCGCATAGCCAATTTGGCCAAACATCTCTGAATTTGTTCTAAGTCAAAGAAGACCACAAACTAGATTTATTGACAGCGAGGCTAATAACTTTCTTCAAACTGTATATTTCAGGACCAAACTTGGCTGAGATGTTCATTACTTTGTGTTCTATCGAATGGTTCTTTCAGATTTCCTCTATCTCTCTTACTTTTTAATCTATATTCACTCTTTCAGAGAGTCGCATAGCCAATTTGGCCAAAAATCTCGGAAATTTTTCTAAGTCAAAGAAGACCACAAACTATATTTCTTGATAGCGAGGCTAATAACTTTCTTCAAACTGCATATTTCAGGACCAAACTTGGCTGAGATGTTCATTACCTTGTGTTCTATCGAATGGTTATTTCAGATTACCTCTATCTCTCTTACTTTATAATCTATATTCACTCTTACAGAGAGTCGCATAGCCAATTTGGCCAAAAATCTCGGAAATTTTTCTAAGTCAAAGAAGACCACAAACTATATTTATTGACAGCGAGGCTAATAACTTTCTTCAAACTGTATATTTCAGGACCAAACTTGGCTGAGATGTTCATTACCTTGTGTTCTATCGAATGGTTCTTTCAGATTTCCTCTATCTCTCTTACTTTTTAATCTATATTCACTCTTACAGAGAGTCGCATAGCCAATTTGGCCAAAAATCTCGGAAATGTTTCTAAGTCAAAGAAGACCACAAACTATATTTCTTGACAGCGAGGCTAATAACTTTCTTCAAACTGTATATTTCAGGACCAAACTTGGCTGAGATGTTCATTACCTTGTGTTCAATCGACTTTTTATTTCAGATTTCCTCTATCTGTCTTACTTTGAAATCTATATTCACTCTTACAGAGAGTCGCATAGCCAATTTGGCCAAACATCTCTGAATTTGTTCTAAGTCAAAGAAGACCACAAACTATATTTATTGACAGCGAGGCTAATAACTTTCTTCAAACTGTATATTTCAGGACCAAACTTGGCTGAGATGTTCATTACCTTGTGTTCAATCGACTTTTTATTTCAGATTTCCTCTATCTGTCTTACGTTTAAATCTATATTCACTCTTACAGAGAGTCGCATAGCCAATTTGGCCAAACATCTCTGAATTTGTTCTAAGTCAAAGAAGAGCACAAACTATATTTCTTGACAGCGAAGTTAATAACTTTCTTCAAACTGTATATTTCAGGACCAAACTTGGCTAAGATGTTCATTACCTTGTGTTCTATCGAATGGTTATTTCAGATTTCCTCTATCTCTCTTACTTTTTAATCTATATTCACTCTTACAGAGAGTCGCATAGCCAATTTGGCCAAAAATCTCGGAAATTTTTCTAAGTCAAAGAAGACCACAAACTATATTTATTGACAGCGAGGCTAATAACTATCTTCAAACTGCATATTTCAGGACCAAACTTGGCTGAGATGTTCATTACCTTGTGTTCTATCGACTTTTAATTTCAGATTTCCTCTATCTGTCTTACTTTTAAATCTATATTCACTCTTACAGAGAGTCGCATAGCCAATTTGGCCAAACATCTCTGAATTTGTTCTAAGTCAAAGAAGACCACAAACTAGATTTATTGACAGCGAGGCTAATAACTTTCTTCAAACTGTATATTTCAGGACCAAACTTGGCTGAGATGTTCATTACTTTGTGTTCTATCGAATGGTTATTTCAGATTTCCTCTATCTCTCTTACTTTTTAATCTATATTCACTCTTTCAGAGAGTCGCATAGCCAATTTGGCCAAAAATCTCGGAAATTTTTCTAAGTCAAAGAAGACCACAAACTATATTTCTTGATAGCGAGGCTAATAACTTTCTTCAAACTGCATATTTCAGGACCAAACTTGGCTGAGATGTTCATTACCTTGTGTTCTATCGAATGGTTATTTCAGATTACCTCTATCTCTCTTACTTTATAATCTATATTCACTCTTACAGAGAGTCGCATAGCCAATTTGGCCAAAAATCTCGGAAATTTTTCTAAGTCAAAGAAGACCACAAACTATATTTATTGACAGCGAGGCTAATAACTTTCTTCAAACTGTATATTTCAGGACCAAACTTGGCTGAGATGTTCATTACCTTGTGTTCTATCGAATGGTTATTTCAGATTTCCTCTATCTCTCTTACTTTTTAATCTATATTCACTCTTACAGAGAGTCGCATAGCCAATTTGGCCAAAAATCTCGGAAATTTTTCTAAGTCAAAGAAGACCACAAACTATATTTATTGACAGCGAGGCTAATAACTTTCTTCAAACTGTATATTTCAGGACCAAACTTGGCTTAGATGTTCATTACCCTGTGTTCAATCGACTTTTTATTTCAGATTTCCTCTATCTGTCTTACGTTTAAATCTATATTCACTCTTACAGAGAGTCGCATAGCCAATTTGGCCAAACATCTCTGAATTTGTTCTAAGTCAAAGAAGAGCACAAACTATATTTCTTGACAGCGAAGTTAATAACTTTCTTCAAACTGTATATTTCAGGACCAAACTTAAGTAAGATGTTCATTACCTTGTGTTCTATCGAATGGTTATTTCAGATTTCCTCTATCTCTCTTACTTCTTAATCTATATTCACTCTTACAGAGAGTCGCATAGCCAATTTGGCCAAAAATCTCGGAAATTTTTCTAAGTCAAAGAAGACCACAAACTATATTTATTGACAGCGAGGCTAATAACTTTCTTCAAACTGTATATTTCAGGACCAAACTTGGCTGAGATGTTCATTACCTTGTGTTCAATCGACTTTTTATTTCAGATTTCCTCTATCTGTCTTACTTTTAAATCTATATTCACTCTTACAGAGAGTCGCATAGCCAATTTGGCCAAACATCTCTGAATTTGTTCTAAGTCAAAGAAGAGCACAAACTATATTTCTTGACAGCGAAGTTAATAACTTTCTTCAAACTGTATATTTCAGGACCCAACTTGGCTAAGATGTTCATTACCTTGTGTTCTATCGAATGGTTATTTCAGATTTCCTCTATCTCTCTTACTTTTTAATCTATTTTCACTCTTACAGAGAGTCGCATAGCCAATTTGGCCAAAAATCTCGGAAATTTTTCTAAGTCAAAGAAGACCACAAACTATATTTATTGACAGCGAGGCTAATAACTATCTTCAAACTGCATATTTCAGGACCAAACTTGGCTGAGATGTTCATTACCTTGTGTTCTATCGACTTTTAATTTCAGATTTCCTCTATCTGTCTTACTTTTAAATCTATATTCACTCTTACAGAGAGTCGCATAGCCAATTTGGCCAAACATCTCTGAATTTGTTCTAAGTCAAAGAAGACCACAAACTAGATTTATTGACAGCGAGGCTAATAACTTTCTTCAAACTGTATATTTCAGGACCAAACTTGGCTGAGATGTTCATTACTTTGTGTTCTATCGAATGGTTCTTTCAGATTTCCTCTATCTCTCTTACTTTTTAATCTATATTCACTCTTTCAGAGAGTCGCATAGCCAATTTGGCCAAAAATCTCGGAAATTTTTCTAAGTCAAAGAAGACCACAAACTATATTTCTTGATAGCGAGGCTAATAACTTTCTTCAAACTGCATATTTCAGGACCAAACTTGGCTGAGATGTTCATTACCTTGTGTTCTATCGAATGGTTATTTCAGATTACCTCTATCTCTCTTACTTTATAATCTATATTCACTCTTACAGAGAGTCGCATAGCCAATTTGGCCAAAAATCTCGGAAATTTTTCTAAGTCAAAGAAGACCACAAACTATATTTCTTGATAGCGAGGCTAATAACTTTCTTCAAACTGCATATTTCAGGACCAAACTTGGCTGAGATGTTCATTACCTTGTGTTCTATCGAATGGTTATTTCAGATTACCTCTATCTCTCTTACTTTATAATCTATATTCACTCTTACAGAGAGTCGCATAGCCAATTTGGCCAAAAATCTCGGAAATTTTTCTAAGTCAAAGAAGACCACAAACTATATTTATTGACAGCGAGGCTAATAACTTTCTTCAAACTGTATATTTCAGGACCAAACTTGGCTGAGATGTTCATTACCTTGTGTTCAATCGACTTTTTATTTCAGATTTCCTCTATCTGTCTTACGTTTAAATCTATATTCACTCTTACAGAGAGTCGCATAGCCAATTTGGCCAAACATCTCTGAATTTGTTCTAAGTCAAAGAAGAGCACAAACTATATTTCTTGACAGCGAAGTGAATAACTTTCTTCAAACTGTATATTTCAGGACCAAACTTGGCTAAGATGTTCATTACCTTGTGTTCTATCGAATGGTTATTTCAGATTTCCTCTATCTCTCTTACTTTTTAATCTATATTCACTCTTACAGAGAGTCGCATAGCCAATTTGGCCAAAAATCTCGGAAATTTTTCTAAGTCAAAGAAGACCACAAACTATATTTATTGACAGCGAGGCTAATAACTATCTTCAAACTGCATATTTCAGGACCAAACTTGGCTGAGATGTTCATTACCTTGTGTTCTATCGACTTTTAATTTCAGATTTCCTCTATCTGTCTTACTTTTAAATCTATATTCACTCTTACAGAGAGTCGCATAGCCAATTTGGCCAAACATCTCTGAATTTGTTCTAAGTCAAAGAAGACCACAAACTATATTTCTTGACAGCGAGGCTAATAACTTTCTTCAAACTGTATATTTCAGGACCAAACTTGGCTGAGATGTTCATTACTTTGTGTTCTATCGAATGGTTATTTCAGATTTCCTCTATCTCTCTTACTTTTTAATCTATATTCACTCTTTCAGAGAGTCGCATAGCCAATTTGGCCAAAAATCTCGGAAATTTTTCTAAGTCAAAGAAGACCACAAACTATATTTCTTGATAGCGAGGCTAATAACTTTCTTCAAACTGCATATTTCAGGACCAAACTTGGCTGAGATGTTCATTACCTTGTGTTCTATCGAATGGTTATTTCAGATTACCTCTATCTCTCTTACTTTATAATCTATATTCACTCTTACAGAGAGTCGCATAGCCAATTTGGCCAAAAATCTCGGAAATTTTTCTAAGTCAAAGAAGACCACAAACTATATTTATTGACAGCGAGGCTAATAACTTTCTTCAAACTGTATATTTCAGGACCAAACTTGGCTGAGATGTTCATTACCTTGTGTTCTATCGAATGGTTATTTCAGATTTCCTCTATCTCTCTTACTTTTTAATCTATATTCACTCTTACAGAGAGTCGCATAGCCAATTTGGCCAAAAATCTCGGAAATTTTTCTAAGTCAAAGAAGACCACAAACTATATTTATTGACAGCGAGGCTAAAAACTTTCTTCAAACTGTATATTTCAGGACCAAACTTGGCTGAGATGTTCATTACCCTGTGTTCAATCGACTTTTTATTTCAGATTTCCTCTATCTGTCTTACGTTTAAATCTATATTCACTCTTACAGAGAGTCGCATAGCCAATTTGGCCAAACATCTCTGAATTTGTTCTAAGTCAAAGAAGAGCACAAACTATATTTCTTGACAGCGAAGTTAATAACTTTCTTCAAACTGTATATTTCAGGACCAAACTTGGCTAAGATGTTCATTACCTTGTGTTCTATCGAATGGTTATTTCAGATTTCCTCTATCTCTCTTACTTTTTAATCTATATTCACTCTTACAGAGAGTCGCATAGCCAATTTGGCCAAAAATCTCGGAAATTTTTCTAAGTCAAAGAAGACCACAAACTATATTTATTGACAGCGAGGCTAATAACTTTCTTCAAACTGCATATTTCAGGACCAAACTTGGCTGAGATGTTCATTACCTTGTGTTCTATCGACTTTTAATTTCAGATTTCCTCTATCTGTCTTACTTTTAAATCTATATTCACTCTTACAGAGAGTCGCATAGCCAATTTGGCCAAACATCTCTGAATTTGTTCTAAGTCAAAGAAGACCACAAACTATATTTATTGACAGCGAGGCTAATAACTTTCTTCAAACTGTATATTTCAGGACCAAACTTGGCTGAGATGTTCATTACTTTGTGTTCTATCGAATGGTTATTTCAGATTTCCTCTATCTCTCTTACTTTTTAATCTATATTCACTCTTTCAGAGAGTCGCATAGCCAATTTGGCCAAAAATCTCGGAAATTTTTCTAAGTCAAAGAAGACCACAAACTATATTTCTTGATAGCGAGGCTAATAACTTTCTTCAAACTGCATATTTCAGGACCAAACTTGGCTGAGATGTTCATTACCTTGTGTTCTATCGAATGGTTATTTCAGATTACCTCTATCTCTCTTACTTTATAATCTATATTCACTCTTACAGAGAGTCGCATAGCCAATTTGGCCAAAAATCTCGGAAATTGTTCTAAGTCAAAGAAGACCACAAACTATATTTATTGACAGCGAGGCTAATAACTTTCTTCAAACTGTATATTTCAGGACCAAACTTGGCTGAGATGTTCATTACCTTGTGTTCTATCGAATGGTTATTTCAGATTTCCTCTATCTCTCTTACTTTTTAATCTATATTCACTCTTACAGAGAGTCGCATAGCCAATTTGGCCAAAAATCTCGGAAATTTTTCTAAGTCAAAGAAGACCACAAACTATATTTATTGACAGCGAGGCTAATAACTTTCTTCAAACTGTATATTTCAGGACCAAACTTGGCTGAGATGTTCATTACCTTGTGTTCAATCGACTTTTTATTTCAGATTTCCTCTATCTGTCTTACGTTTAAATCTATATTCACTCTTACAGAGAGTCGCATAGCCAATTTGGCCAAACATCTCTGAATTTGTTCTAAGTCAAAGAAGAGCACAAACTATATTTCTTGACAGCGAAGTTAATAACTTTCTTCAAACTGTATATTTCAGGACCAAACTTGGCTAAGATGTTCATTACCTTGTGTTCTATCGAATGGTTATTTCAGATTTCCTCTATCTCTCTTACTTTTTAATCTATATTCACTCTTACAGAGAGTCGCATAGCCAATTTGGCCAAAAATCTCGGAAATTTTTCTAAGTCAAAGAAGACCACAAACTATATTTATTGACAGCGAGGCTAATAACTTTCTTCAAACTGTATATTTCAGGAGCAAACTTGGCTGAGATGTTCATTACCTTGTGTTCTATCGAATGGTTATTTCAGATTTCCTCTATCTCTCTTACTTTTTAATCTATATTCACTCTTACAGAGAGTCGCATAGCCAATTTGGCCAAAAATCTCGGAAATGTTTCTAAGTCAAAGAAGACCACAAACTATATTTCTTGATAGCGAGGCTAATAACTTTCTTCAAACTGCATATTTCAGGACCAAACTTGGCTGAGATGTTCATTACCTTGTGTTCTATCGACTTTTAATTTCAGATTTCCTCTATCTGTCTTACTTTTAAATCTATATTCACTCTTACAGAGAGTCGCATAGCCAATTTGGCCAAACATCTCGGAAATTTTTCTAAGTCAAAGAAGACCACAAACTATATTTCTTGACAGCGAGGCTAATAACTTTCTTCAAACTGTATATTTCAGGACCAAAATTGGCTGAGATGTTCATTACTTTGTGTTCTATCGAATGGTTATTTCAGATTTCCTCTATCTCTCTTACTTTTTAATCTATATTCACTCTTACAGAGAGTCGCATAGCCAATTTGGCCAAAAATCTCGGAAATGTTTGTAAGTCAAAGAAGACCACAAACTATATTTCTTGATAGCGAGGCTAATAACTTTCTTCAAACTGCATATTTCAGGACCAAACTTGGCTGAGATGTTCATTACCTTGTGTTCTATCGACTTTTAATTTCAGATTTCCTCTATCTGTCTTACTTTTAAATCTATATTCACTCTTACAGAGAGTCGCATAGCCAATTTGGCCAAACATCTCGGAAATGTTTCTAAGTCAAAGAAGACCACAAACTATATTTCTTGACAGCGAGGCTAATAACTTTCTTCAAACTGTATATTTCAGGACCAAACTTGGCTAAGATGTTCATTACCTTGTGTTCTATCGAATGGTTATTTCAGATTTCCTCTATCTCTCTTACTTTTTAATCTATATTCACTCTTACAGAGAGTCGCATAGCCAATTTGGCCAAAAATCTCGGAAATTTTTCTAAGTCAAAGAAGACCACAAACTATATTTATTGACAGCGAGGCTAATAACTTTCTTCAAACTGTATATTTCAGGAGCAAACTTGGCTGAGATGTTCATTACCTTGTGTTCTATCGAATGGTTATTTCAGATTTCCTCTATCTCTCTTACTTTTTAATCTATATTCACTCTTACAGAGAGTCGCATAGCCAATTTGGCCAAAAATCTCGGAAATGTTTCTAAGTCAAAGAAGACCACAAACTATATTTCTTGATAGCGAGGCTAATAACTTTCTTCAAACTGCATATTTCAGGACCAAACTTGGCTGAGATGTTCATTACCTTGTGTTCTATCGACTTTTAATTTCAGATTTCCTCTATCTGTCTTACTTTTAAATCTATATTCACTCTTACAGAGAGTCGCATAGCCAATTTGGCCAAACATCTCGGAAATTTTTCTAAGTCAAAGAAGACCACAAACTATATTTCTTGACAGCGAGGCTAATAACTTTCTTCAAACTGTATATTTCAGGACCAAAATTGGCTGAGATGTTCATTACTTTGTGTTCTATCGAATGGTTATTTCAGATTTCCTCTATCTCTCTTACTTTTTAATCTATATTCACTCTTACAGAGAGTCGCATAGCCAATTTGGCCAAAAATCTCGGAAATGTTTGTAAGTCAAAGAAGACCACAAACTATATTTCTTGATAGCGAGGCTAATAACTTTCTTCAAACTGCATATTTCAGGACCAAACTTGGCTGAGATGTTCATTACCTTGTGTTCTATCGACTTTTAATTTCAGATTTCCTCTATCTCTCTTACTTTTTAATCTATATTCACTCTTACAGAGAGTCGCATAGCCAATTTGGCCAAAAATCTCGGAAATTTTTCTAAGTCAAAGAAGACCACAAACTATATTTATTGACAGCGAGGATAATAACTTTCTTCAAACTGTATATTTCAGGACCAAACTTGGCTGAGATGTTCATTACCTTGTGTTCTATCGAATGGTTATTTCAGATTTCCTCTATCTCTCTTACTTTTTAATCTATATTCACTCTTACAGAGAGTCGCATAGCCAATTTGGCCAAACATCTCGGAAATTTTTCTAAGTCAAAGAAGACCACAAACTATATTTCTTGACAGCGAGGCTAATAACTTTCTTCAAACTGCATATTTCAGGACCAAACTTGGCTGAGATGTTCATTACCTTGTGTTCTATCGAATGGTTATTTCAGATTTCCTCTATCTCTCTTACTTTTTAATCTATATTCACTCTTACAGAGAGTCGCATAGCCAATTTGGCCAAAAATCTCGGAAATGTTTCTAAGTCAAAGAAGACCACAAACTATATTTCTTGATAGCGAGGCTAATAACTTTCTTCAAACTGCATATTTCAGGACCAAGCTTGGCTGAGATGTTCATTACCTTGTGTTCTATCGACTTTTAATTTCAGATTTCCTCTATCTGTCTTACTTTTAAATCTATATTCACTCTTACAGAGAGTCGCATAGCCAGTTTGGCCAAAAATCTCGGAATTTGTTCTAAGTCAAAGAAGAGCACAAACTATATTTATTGACAGCGAGGCTAATAACTTTCTTCAAACTGTATATTTCAGGACCAAACTTGGCTAAGATGTTCATCATCTTGTGTTCTATCGAATGGTTATTTCAGATTTCCTCTATCTCTCTTACTTTTTAATCTATATTCACTCTTACAGAGAGTCGCATAGCCAGTTTGGCCAAAAATCTCGGAAATTTTTCTAAGTCAAAGAAGACCACAAACTATATTTCTTGACAGCGAGGCTAATAACTTTCTTCAAACTGTATATTTCAGGACCAAACTTGGCTGAGATGTTCATTACCTTGTGTTCTATCGAATGGTTATTTCAGATTTCCTCTATCTCTCTTACTTTTTAATCTATATTCACTCTTACAGAGAGTCGCATAGCCAATTTGGCCAAAAATCTCGGAAATGTTTGTAAGTCAAAGAAGACCACAAACTATATTTCTTGATAGCGAGGCTAATAACTTTCTTCAAACTGCATATTTCAGGACCAAACTTGGCTGAGATGTTCATTACCTTGTGTTCTATCGAATGGTTATTTCAGATTTCCTCTATCTCTCTTACTTTTTAATCTATATTCACTCTTACAGAGAGTCGCATAGCCAATTTGGCCAAAAATCTCGGAAATGTTTCTAAGTCAAAGAAGACCACAAACTATATTTCTTGATAGCGAGGCTAATAACTTTCTTCAAACTGCATATTTCAGGACCAAACTTGGCTGAGATGTTCATTACCTTGTGTTCTATCGACTTTTAATTTCAGATTTCCTCTATCTCTCTTACTTTTTAATCTATATTCACTCTTACAGAGAGTCGCATAGCCAGTTTGGCCAAAAATCTCGGAAATTTTTCTAAGTCAAAGAAGACCACAAACTATATTTATTGACAGCGAGGCTAATAACTTTCTTCAAACTGTATATTTCAGGACCAAACTTGGCTGAGATGTTCATTACCTTGTGTTCTATCGAATGGTTATTTCAGATGTCCTCTATCTCTCTTACTTTTTAATCTATATTCACTCTTACAGAGAGTCGCATAGCCAATTTGGCCAAAAATCTCGGAAATGTTTGTAAGTCAAAGAAGACCACAAACTATATTTCTTGATAGCGAGGCTAATAACTTTCTTCAAACTGCATATTTCAGGACCAAACTTGGCTGAGATGTTCATTACCTTGTGTTCTATCGAATGGTTATTTCAGATTTCCTCTATCTCTCTTACTTTTTAATCTATATTCACTCTTACAGAGAGTCGCATAGCCAATTTGGCCAAAAATCTCGGAAATGTTTCTAAGTCAAAGAAGACCACAAACTATATTTCTTGATAGCGAGGCTAATAACTTTCTTCAAACTGCATATTTCAGGACCAAACTTGGCTGAGATGTTCATTACCTTGTGTTCTATCGACTTTTAATTTCAGATTTCCTCTATCTCTCTTACTTTTTAATCTATATTCACTCTTACAGAGAGTCGCATAGCCAGTTTGGCCAAAAATCTCGGAAATTTTTCTAAGTCAAAGAAGACCACAAACTATATTTATTGACAGCGAGGCTAATAACTTTCTTCAAACTGTATATTTCAGGACCAAACTTGGCTGAGATGTTCATTACCTTGTGTTCTATCGAATGGTTATTTCAGATTTCCTCTATCTCTCTTACTTTTTAATCTATATTCACTCTTACAGAGAGTCGCATAGCCAATTTGGCCAAAAATCTCGGAAATGTTTCTAAGTCAAAGAAGACCACAAACTATATTTCTTGATAGCGAGGCTAATAACTTTCTTCAAACTGCATATTTCAGGACCAAGCTTGGCTGAGATGTTCATTACCTTGTGTTCTATCGACTTTTAATTTCAGATTTCCTCTATCTGTCTTACTTTTAAATCTATATTCACTCTTACAGAGAGTCGCATAGCCAGTTTGGCCAAAAATCTCGGAATTTGTTCTAAGTCAAAGAAGAGCACAAACTATATTTATTGACAGCGAGGCTAATAACTTTCTTCAAACTGTATATTTCAGGACCAAACTTGGCTAAGATGTTCATCATCTTGTGTTCTATCGAATGGTTATTTCAGATTTCCTCTATCTCTCTTACTTTTTAATCTATATTCACTCTTACAGAGAGTCGCATAGCCAGTTTGGCCAAAAATCTCGGAAATTTTTCTAAGTCAAAGAAGACCACAAACTATATTTATTGACAGCGAGGCTAATAACTTTCTTCAAACTGTATATTTCAGGACCAAACTTGGCTGAGATGTTCATTACCTTGTGTTCTATCGAATGGTTATTTCAGATTTCCTCTATCTCTCTTACTTTTTAATCTATATTCACTCTTACAGAGAGTCGCATAGCCAATTTGGCCAAAAATCTCGGAAATGTTTGTAAGTCAAAGAAGACCACAAACTATATTTCTTGATAGCGAGGCTAATAACTTTCTTCAAACTGCATATTTCAGGACCAAACTTGGCTGAGATGTTCATTACCTTGTGTTCTATCGACTTTTAATTTCAGATTTCCTCTATCTCTCTTACTTTTTAATCTATATTCACTCTTACAGAGAGTCGCATAGCCAGTTTGGCCAAAAATCTCGGAAATTTTTCTAAGTCAAAGAAGACCACAAACTATATTTATTGACAGCGAGGCTAATAACTTTCTTCAAACTGTATATTTCAGGACCAAACTTGGCTGAGATGTTCATTACCTTGTGTTCTATCGAATGGTTATTTCAGATTTCCTCTATCTCTCTTACTTTTTAATCTATATTCACTCTTACAGAGAGTCGCATAGCCAATTTGGCCAAAAATCTCGGAAATGTTTCTAAGTCAAAGAAGACCACAAACTATATTTCTTGATAGCGAGGCTAATAACTTTCTTCAAACTGCATATTTCAGGACCAAGCTTGGCTGAGATGTTCATTACCTTGTGTTCTATCGACTTTTAATTTCAGATTTCCTCTATCTGTCTTACTTTTAAATCTATATTCACTCTTACAGAGAGTCGCATAGCCAGTTTGGCCAAAAATCTCGGAATTTGTTCTAAGTCAAAGAAGAGCACAAACTATATTTATTGACAGCGAGGCTAATAACTTTCTTCAAACTGTATATTTCAGGACCAAACTTGGCTAAGATGTTCATCATCTTGTGTTCTATCGAATGGTTATTTCAGATTTCCTCTATCTCTCTTACTTTTTAATCTATATTCACTCTTACAGAGAGTCGCATAGCCAGTTTGGCCAAAAATCTCGGAAATTTTTCTAAGTCAAAGAAGACCACAAACTATATTTATTGACAGCGAGGCTAATAACTTTCTTCAAACTGTATATTTCAGGACCAAACTTGGCTGAGATGTTCATTACCTTGTGTTCTATCGAATGGTTATTTCAGATTTCCTCTATCTCTCTTACTTTATAATCTATATTCACTCTTACAGAGAGTCGCATAGCCAATTTGGCCAAAAATCTCGGAAATGTTTCTAAGTCAAAGAAGACCACAAACTATATTTCTTGATAGCGAGGCTAATAACTTTCTTCAAACTGCATATTTCAGGACCAAGCTTGGCTGAGATGTTCATTACCTTGTGTTCTATCGAATGGTTATTTCAGATTTCCTCTATCTCTCTTACTTTTTAATCTATATTCACTCTTACAGAGAGTCGCATAGCCAATTTGGCCAAAAATCTCGGAAATGTTTCTAAGTCAAAGAAGACCACAAACTATATTTCTTGATAGCGAGGCTAATAACTTTCTTCAAACTGCATATTTCAGGACCAAGCTTGGCTGAGATGTTCATTACCTTGTGTTCTATCGACTTTTAATTTCAGATTTCCTCTATCTGTCTTACTTTTAAATCTATATTCACTCTTACAGAGAGTCGCATAGCCAATTTGGCCAAACATCTCTGAATTTGTTCTAAGTCAAAGAAGAGCACAAACTATATTTCTTGACAGCGAAGTTAATAACTTTCTTCAAACTGTATATTTCAGGACCAAACTTGGCTAAGATGTTCATTACCTTGTGTTCTATCGACTTTTAATTTCAGATTTCCTCTATCTCTCTTACTTTTTAATCTATATTCACTCTTACAGAGAGTCGCATAGCCAGTTTGGCCAAAAATCTCGGAAATTTTTCTAAGTCAAAGAAGACCACAAACTATATTTATTGACAGCGAGGCTAATAACTTTCTTCAAACTGTATATTTCAGGACCAAACTTGGCTGAGATGTTCATTACCTTGTGTTCTATCGAATGGTTATTTCAGATTTCCTCTATCTCTCTTACTTTTTAATCTATATTCACTCTTACAGAGAGTCGCATAGCCAATTTGGCCAAAAATCTCGGAAATGTTTGTAAGTCAAAGAAGACCACAAACTATATTTCTTGATAGCGAGGCTAATAACTTTCTTCAAACTGCATATTTCAGGACCAAACTTGGCTGAGATGTTCATTACCTTGTGTTCTATCGAATGGTTATTTCAGATTTCCTCTATCTCTCTTACTTTTTAATCTATATTCACTCTTACAGAGAGTCGCATAGCCAATTTGGCCAAAAATCTCGGAAATGTTTCTAAGTCAAAGAAGACCACAAACTATATTTCTTGATAGCGAGGCTAATAACTTTCTTCAAACTGCATATTTCAGGACCAAGCTTGGCTGAGATGTTCATTACCTTGTGTTCTATCGACTTTTAATTTCAGATTTCCTCTATCTGTCTTACTTTTAAATCTATATTCACTCTTACAGAGAGTCGCATAGCCAATTTGGCCAAACATCTCTGAATTTGTTCTAAGTCAAAGAAGAGCACAAACTATATTTCTTGACAGCGAAGTTAATAACTTTCTTCAAACTGTATATTTCAGGACCAAACTTGGCTGAGATGTTCATTACCTTGTGTTCTATCGAATGGTTATTTCAGATTTCCTCTATCTCTCTTACTTTTTAATCTATATTCACTCTTACAGAGAGTCGCATAGCCAATTTGGCCAAACATCTCGGAAATGTTTCTAAGTCAAAGAAGACCACAAACTATATTTCTTGATAGCGAGGCTAATAACTTTCTTCAAACTGCATATTTCAGGACCAAACTTGGCTGAGATGTTCATTACCTTGTGTTCTATCGAATGGTTATTTCAGATTTCCTCTATCTCTCTTACTTTTTAATCTATATTCACTCTTACAGAGAGTCGCATAGCCAATTTGGCCAAAAATCTCGGAAATGTTTCTAAGTCAAAGAAGACCACAAACTATATTTCTTGATAGCGAGGCTAATAACTTTCTTCAAACTGCATATTTCAGGACCAAGCTTGGCTGAGATGTTCATTACCTTGTGTTCTATCGACTTTTAATTTCAGATTTCCTCTATCTGTCTTACTTTTAAATCTATATTCACTCTTACAGAGAGTCGCATAGCCAATTTGGCCAAACATCTCTGAATTTGTTCTAAGTCAAAGAAGAGCACAAACTATATTTCTTGACAGCGAAGTTAATAACTTTCTTCAAACTGTATATTTCAGGACCAAACTTGGCTAAGATGTTCATCATCTTGTGTTCATCGAATGGTTATTTCAGATTTCCTCTATCTCTCTTACTTTTTAATCTATATTCACTCTTACAGAGAGTCGCATAGCCAGTTTGGCCAAAAAACTCGGAAATTTTTCTAAGTCAAAGAAGACCACAAACTATATTTATTGACAGCGAGGCTAATAACTTTCTTCAAACTGTATATTTCAGGACCAAACTTGGCTGAGATGTTCATTACCTTGTGTTCTATCGAATGGTTATTTCAGATTTCCTCTATCTCTCTTACTTTTTAATCTATATTCACTCTTACAGAGAGTCGCATAGCCAATTTGGCCAAACATCTCGGAAATGTTTCTAAGTCAAAGAAGACCACAAACTATATTTCTTGATAGCGAGGCTAATAACTTTCTTCAAACTGCATATTTCAGGACCAAACTTGGCTGAGATGTTCATTACCTTGTGTTCTATCGAATGGTTATTTCAGATTTCCTCTATCTCTCTTACTTTTTAATCTATATTCACTCTTACAGAGAGTCGCATAGCCAATTTGGCCAAAAATCTCGGAAATGTTTCTAAGTCAAAGAAGACCACAAACTATATTTCTTGATAGCGAGGCTAATAACTTTCTTCAAACTGCATATTTCAGGACCAAACTTGGCTGAGATGTTCATTACCTTGTGTTCTATCGACTTTTAATTTCAGATTTCCTCTATCTGTCTTACTTTTAAATCTATATTCACTCTTACAGAGAGTCGCATAGCCAATTTGGCCAAACATCTCGGAAATTTTTCTAAGTCAAAGAAGACCACAAACTATATTTCTTGACAGCGAGGCTAATAACTTTCTTCAAACTGTATATTTCAGGACCAAACTTGGCTGAGATGTTCATTACTTTGTGTTCTATCGAATGGTTATTTCAGATTTCCTCTATCTCTCTTACTTTTTAATCTATATTCACTCTTACAGAGAGTCGCATAGCCAATTTGGCCAAAAATCTCGGAAATGTTTGTAAATCAAAGAAGACCACAAACTATATTTCTTGATAGCGAGACTAATAACTTTCTTCAAACTGCATATTTCAGGACCAAACTTGGCTGAGATGTTCATTACCTTGTGTTCTATCGACTTTTAATTTCAGATTTCCTCTATCTGTCTTACTTTTAAATCTATATTCACTCTTACAGAGAGTCGCATAGCCAATTTGGCCAAACATCTCGGAAATGTTTCTAAGTCAAAGAAGACCACAAACTATATTTCTTGACAGCGAGGCTAATCACTTTCTTCAAACTGTATATTTCAGGACCAAACTTGGCTGAGATGTTCATTACTTTGTGTTCTATCGAATGGTTATTTCAGATTTCCTCTATCTCTCTTACTTTTTAATCTATATTCACTCTTACAGAGAGTCGCATAGCCAATTTGGCCAAAAATCTCGGAAATGTTTCTAAGTCAAAGAAGACCACAAACTATATTTCTTGATAGCGAGGCTAATAACTTTCTTCAAACTGCATATTTCAGGACCAAACTTGGCTGAGATGTTCATTACTTTGTGTTCTATCGAATGGTTATTTCAGATTTCCTCTATCTCTCTTACTTTTTAATCTATATTCACTCTTACAGAGAGTCGCATAGCCAATTTGGCCAAAAATCTCGGAAATTTTTCTAAGTCAAAGAAGACCACAAACTATATTTCTTGACAGCGAGGCTAATAACTTTCTTCAAACTGCATATTTCAGGACCAAGCTTGGCTGAGATGTTCATTACCTTGTGTTCTATCGACTTTTAATTTCAGATTTCCTCTATCTGTCTTACTTTTAAATCTATATTCACTCTTACAGAGAGTCGCATAGCCAGTTTGGCCAAAAATCTCGGAAATTTTTCTAAGTCAAAGAAGACCACAAACTATATTTATTGACAGCGAGGCTAATAACTTTCTTCAAACTGTATATTTCAGGACCAAACTTGGCTGAGATGTTCATTACCTTGTGTTCTATCGAATGGTTATTTCAGATTTCCTCTATCTCTCTTACTTTTTAATCTATATTCACTCTTACAGAGAGTCGCATAGCCAATTTGGCCAAAAATCTCGGAAATGTTTGTAAGTCAAAGAAGACCACAAACTATATTTCTTGATAGCGAGGCTAATAACTTTCTTCAAACTGCATATTTCAGGACCAAACTTGGCTGAGATGTTCATTACCTTGTGTTCTATCGAATGGTTATTTCAGATTTCCTCTATCTCTCTTACTTTTTAATCTATATCACTCTTACAGAGAGTCGCATAGCCAATTTGGCCAAAAATCTCGGAAATGTTTCTAAGTCAAAGAAGACCACAAACTATATTTCTTGATAGCGAGGCTAATAACTTTCTTCAAACTGCATATTTCAGGACCAAGCTTGGCTGAGATGTTCATTACCTTGTGTTCTATCGACTTTTAATTTCAGATTTCCTCTATCTGTCTTACTTTTAAATCTATATTCACTCTTACAGAGAGTCGCATAGCCAATTTGGCCAAACATCTCTGAATTTGTTCTAAGTCAAAGAAGAGCACAAACTATATTTCTTGACAGCGAAGTTAATAACTTTCTTCAAACTGTATATTTCAGGACCAAACTTGGCTAAGATGTTCATCATCTTGTGTTCTATCGAATGGTTATTTCAGATTTCCTCTATCTCTCTTACTTTTTAATCTATATTCACTCTTACAGAGAGTCGCATAGCCAGTTTGGCCAAAAATCTCGGAAATTTTTCTAAGTCAAAGAAGACCACAAACTATATTTATGGACAGCGAGGCTAATAACTTTCTTCAAACTGTATATTTCAGGACCAAACTTGGCTGAGATGTTCATTACCTTGTGTTCTATCGAATGGTTATTTCAGATTTCCTCTATCTCTCTTACTTTTTAATCTATATTCACTCTTACAGAGAGTCGCATAGCCAATTTGGCCAAAAATCTCGGAAATGTTTGTAAGTCAAAGAAGACCACAAACTATATTTCTTGATAGCGAGGCTAATAACTTTCTTCAAACTGCATATTTCAGGACCAAACTTGGCTGAGATGTTCATTACCTTGTGTTCTATCGAATGGTTATTTCAGATTTCCTCTATCTCTCTTACTTTTTAATCTATATTCACTCTTACAGAGAGTCGCATAGCCAATTTGGCCAAAAATCTCGGAAATGTTTCTAAGTCAAAGAAGACCACAAACTATATTTCTTGATAGCGAGGCTAATAACTTTCTTCAAACTGCATATTTCAGGACCAAACTTGGCTGAGATGTTCATTACCTTGTGTTCAATCGACTTTTAATTTCAGATTTCCTCTATCTGTCTTACTTTTAAATCTATATTCACTCTTACAGAGAGTCGCATAGTCAATTTGGCCAAACATCTCTGAATTTGTTCTAAGTCAAAGAAGAGCACAAACTATATTTCTTGACAGCGAAGTTAATAACTTTCTTCAAACTGTATATTTCAGGACCAAACTTGGCTAAGATGTTCATCATCTTGTGTTCTATCGAATGGTTTATTTCAGATTTCCTCTATCTGTCTTACTTTTTAATCTATATTCACTCTTACAGAGAGTCGCATAGCCAGTTTGGCCAAAAATCTCGGAAATTTTTCTAAGTCAAAGAAGACCACAAACTATATTTATTGACAGCGAGGCTAATAACTTTCTTCAAACTGTATATTTCAGGACCAAACTTGGCTGAGATGTTCATTACCTTGTGTTCTATCGAATGGTTATTTCAGATTTCCTCTATCTCTCTTACTTTTTAATCTATATTCACTCTTACAGAGAGTCGCATAGCCAATTTGGCCAAAAATCTCGGAAATGTTTCTAAGTCAAAGAAGACCACAAACTATATTTCTTGATAGCGAGGCTAATAACTTTCTTCAAACTGCATATTTCAGGACCAAACTTGGCTGAGATGTTCATTACCTTGTGTTCTATCGAATGGTTATTTCAGATTTCCTCTATCTCTCTTACTTTTTAATCTATATTCACTCTTACAGAGAGTCGCATAGCCAATTTGGCCAAAAATCTCGGAAATGTTTCTAAGTCAAAGAAGACCACAAACTATATTTCTTGATAGCGAGGCTAATAACTTTCTTCAAACTGCATATTTCAGGACCAAACTTGGCTGAGATGTTCATTACCTTGTGTTCTATCGACTTTTATTTTCAGATTTCCTCTATCTCTCTTACTTTTTAATCTATATTCACTCTTACAGAGAGTCGCATAGCCAGTTTGGCCAAAAATCTCGGAAATTTTTCTAAGTCAAAGAAGACCACAAACTATATTTATTGACAGCGAGGCTAATAACTTTCTTCAAACTGTATATTTCAGGACCAAACTTGGCTGAGATGTTCATTACCTTGTGTTCTATCGAATGGTTATTTCAGATTTCCTCTATCTCTCTTACTTTTTAATCTATATTCACTCTTACAGAGAGTCGCATAGCCAATTTGGCCAAAAATCTCGGAAATGTTTGTAAGTCAAAGAAGACCACAAACTATATTTCTTGATAGCGAGGCTAATAACTTTCTTCAAACTGCATATTTCAGGACCAAACTTGGCTGAGATGTTCATTACCTTGTGTTCTATCGAATGGTTATTTCAGATTTCCTCTATCTCTCTTACTTTTTAATCTATATTCACTCTTACAGAGAGTCGCATAGCCAATTTGGCCAAAAATCTCGGAAATGTTTCTAAGTCAAAGAAGACCACAAACTATATTTCTTGATAGCGAGGCTAATAACTTTCTTCAAACTGCATATTTCAGGACCAAGCTTGGCTGAGATGTTCATTACCTTGTGTTCTATCGACTTTTAATTTCAGATTTCCTCTATCTGTCTTACTTTTAAATCTATATTCACTCTTACAGAGAGTCGCATAGCCAATTTGGCCAAACATCTCTGAATTTGTTCTAAGTCAAAGAAGAGCACAAACTATATTTCTTGACAGCGAAGTTAATAACTTTCTTCAAACTGTATATTTCAGGACCAAACTTGGCTAAGATGTTCATCATCTTGTGTTCTATCGAATGGTTATTTCAGATTTCCTCTATCTCTCTTACTTTTTAATCTATATTCACTCTTACAGAGAGTCGCATAGCCAGTTTGGCCAAAAATCTCGGAAATTTTTCTAAGTCAAAGAAGACCACAAACTATATTTATTGACAGCGAGGCTAATAACTTTCTTCAAACTGTATATTTCAGGACCAAACTTGGCTGAGATGTTCATTACCTTGTGTTCTATCGAATGGTTATTTCAGATTTCCTCTATCTCTCTTACTTTTTAATCTATATTCACTCTTACAGAGAGTCGCATAGCCAATTTGGCCAAACATCTCGGAAATGTTTCTAAGTCAAAGAAGACCACAAACTATATTTCTTGATAGCGAGGCTAATAACTTTCTTCAAACTGCATATTTCAGGACCAAACTTGGCTGAGATGTTCATTACCTTGTGTTCTATCGAATGGTTATTTCAGATTTCCTCTATCTCTCTTACTTTTTAATCTATATTCACTCTTACAGAGAGTCGCATAGCCAATTTGGCCAAAAATCTCGGAAATGTTTCTAAGTCAAAGAAGACCACAAACTATATTTCTTGATAGCGAGGCTAATAACTTTCTTCAAACTGCATATTTCAGGACCAAACTTGGCTGAGATGTTCATTACCTTGTGTTCTATCGACTTTTAATTTCAGATTTCCTCTATCTGTCTTACTTTTAAATCTATATTCACTCTTACAGAGAGTCGCATAGCCAATTTGGCCAAACATCTCGGAAATTTTTCTAAGTCAAAGAAGACCACAAACTATATTTCTTGACAGCGAGGCTAATAACTTTCTTCAAACTGTATATTTCAGGACCAAACTTGGCTGAGATGTTCATTACTTTGTGTTCTATCGAATGGTTATTTCAGATTTCCTCTATCTCTCTTACTTTTTAATCTATATTCACTCTTACAGAGAGTCGCATAGCCAATTTGGCCAAAAATCTCGGAAATGTTTGTAAATCAAAGAAGACCACAAACTATATTTCTTGATAGCGAGACTAATAACTTTCTTCAAACTGCATATTTCAGGACCAAACTTGGCTGAGATGTTCATTACCTTGTGTTCTATCGACTTTTAATTTCAGATTTCCTCTATCTGTCTTACTTTTAAATCTATATTCACTCTTACAGAGAGTCGCATAGCCAATTTGGCCAAACATCTCGGAAATGTTTCTAAGTCAAAGAAGACCACAAACTATATTTCTTGACAGCGAGGCTAATCACTTTCTTCAAACTGTATATTTCAGGACCAAACTTGGCTGAGATGTTCATTACTTTGTGTTCTATCGAATGGTTATTTCAGATTTCCTCTATCTCTCTTACTTTTTAATCTATATTCACTCTTACAGAGAGTCGCATAGCCAATTTGGCCAAAAATCTCGGAAATTTTTCTAAGTCAAAGAAGACCACAAACTATATTTCTTGACAGCGAGGCTAATAACTTTCTTCAAACTGCATATTTCAGGACCAAACTTGGCTGAGATGTTCATTACCTTGTGTTCTATCGAATGGTTATTTCAGATTTCCTCTATCTCTCTTACTTTATAATCTATATTCATTCTTACAGAGAGTTGCATAGCCAATTTGGCCAAACATCTCGGAAATTTTTCTAAGTCAAAGAAGACCACAAACTATATTTATTGACAGCGAGGCTAATAACTTTCTTCAAACTGTATATTTCAGGACCAAACTTGGCTGAGATGTTCATTACCTTGTGTTCAATCGACTTTTTATTTCAGATTTCCTCTATCTGTCTTACTTTTAAATCTATATTCACTCTTACAGAGAGTCGCATAGCCAATTTGGCCAAACATCTCGGAATTTGTTCTAAGTCAAAGAAGAGCACAAACTATATTTCTTGACAGCGAAGTTAATAACTTTCTTCAAACTGTATATTTCAGGACCAAACTTGGATAAGATGTTCATTACCTTGTGTTCTATCGAATGGTTATTTCAGATGTCCTCTATCTCTCTTACTTTTTAATCCATATTCACTCTTACAGAGAGTCGCATAGCCAATTTGGCCAAAAATCTCGGAAATTTTTCTAAGTCAAAGAAGACCACAAACTATATTTATTGACAGCGAGGCTAATAACTTTCTTCAAACTGTATATTTCAGGACCAAACTTGGCTGAGATGTTCATTACCTTGTGTTCTATCGAATGGTTATTTCAGATTTCCTCTATCTCTCTTACTTTTTAATCTATATTCACTCTTACAGAGAGTCGCATAGCCAATTTGGCCAAAAATCTCGGAAATGTTTCTAAGTCAAAGAAGACCACAAACTATATTTCTTGATAGCGAGGCTAATAACTTTCTTCAAACTGCATATTTCAGGACCAAACTTGGCTGAGATGTTCATTACCTTGTGTTCTATCGACTTTTAATTTCAGATTTCCTCTATCTGTCTTACTTTTAAATCTATATTCACTCTTACAGAGAGTCGCATAGCCAATTTGGCCAAACATCTCGGAAATTTTTCTAAGTCAAAGAAGACCACAAACTATATTTATTGACAGCGAGGCTAATAACTTTCTTCAAACTGTATATTTCAGGACCAAACTTGGCTGAGATGTTCATTACCTTGTGTTCAATCGACTTTTTATTTCAGATTTCCTCTATCTCTCTTACTTTTAAATCTATATTCACTCTTACAGAGAGTCGCATAGCCAATTTGGCCAAAAATCTCGGAAATGTTTCTAAGTCAAAGAAGACCACAAACTATATTTCTTGATAGCGAGGCTAATAACTTTCTTCAAACTGCATATTTCAGGACCAAACTTGGCTGAGATGTTCATTACCTTGTGTTCAATCGACTTTTTATTTCAGATTTCCTCTATCTGTCTTACTTTTAAATCTATATTCACTCTTACAGAGAGTCGCATAGCCAATTTGGCCAAACATCTCGGAATTTGTTCTAAGTCAAAGAAGAGCACAAACTATATTTCTTGACAGCGAAGTTAATAACTTTCTTCAAACTGTATATTTCAGGACCAAACTTGGATAAGATGTTCATTACCTTGTGTTCTATCGAATGGTTATTTCAGATGTCCTCTATCTCTCTTACTTTTTAATCCATATTCACTCTTACAGAGAGTCGCATAGCCAATTTGGCCAAAAATCTCGGAAATTTTTCTAAGTCAAAGAAGACCACAAACTATATTTATTGACAGCGAGGCTAATAACTTTCTTCAAACTGTATATTTCAGGACCAAACTTGGCTGAGATGTTCATTACCTTGTGTTCTATCGAATGGTTATTTCAGATTTCCTCTATCTCTCTTACTTTTTAATCTATATTCACTCTTACAGAGAGTCGCATAGCCAATTTGGCCAAAAATCTCGGAAATGTTTCTAAGTCAAAGAAGACCACAAACTATATTTCTTGATAGCGAGGCTAATAACTTTCTTCAAACTGCATATTTCAGGACCAAACTTGGCTGAGATGTTCATTACCTTGTGTTCTATCGACTTTTAATTTCAGATTTCCTCTATCTGTCTTACTTTTAAATCTATATTCACTCTTACAGAGAGTCGCATAGCCAATTTGGCCAAACATCTCGGAAATTTTTCTAAGTCAAAGAAGACCACAAACTATATTTATTGACAGCGAGGCTAATAACTTTCTTCAAACTGTATATTTCAGGACCAAACTTGGCTGAGATGTTCATTACCTTGTGTTCAATCGACTTTTTATTTCAGATTTCCTCTATCTCTCTTACTTTTAAATCTATATTCACTCTTACAGAGAGTCGCATAGCCAATTTGGCCAAAAATCTCGGAAATGTTTCTAAGTCAAAGAAGACCACAAACTATATTTCTTGATAGCGAGGCTAATAACTTTCTTCAAACTGCATATTTCAGGACCAAACTTGGCTGAGATGTTCATTACATTGTGTTCTATCGAATGGTTATTTCAGATTTCCTCTATCTCTCTTACTTTTTAATCTATATTCACTCTTACAGAGAGTCGCATAGCCAATTTGGCCAAAAATCTCGGAAATTTTTCTAAGTCAAAGAAGACCACAAACTATATTTATTGACAGCGAGGCTAATAACTTTCTTCAAACTGTATATTTCAGGACCAAACTTGGCTGAGATGTTCATTACCTTGTGTTCTATCGAATGGTTATTTCAGATTTCCTCTATCTCTCTTACTTTTTAATCTATATTCACTCTTACAGAGAGTCGCATAGCCAATTTGGCCAAAAATCTCGGAAATGTTTCTAAGTCAAAGAAGACCACAAACTATATTTCTTGATAGCGAGGCTAATAACTTTCTTCAAACTGCATATTTCAGGACCAAACTTGGCTGAGATGTTCATTACCTTGTGTTCTATCGACTTTTAATTTCAGATTTCCTCTATCTGTCTTACTTTTAAATCTATATTCACTCTTACAGAGAGTCGCATAGCCAATTTGGCCAAACATCTCGGAAATTTTTCTAAGTCAAAGAAGACCACAAACTATATTTATTGACAGCGAGGCTAATAACTTTCTTCAAACTGTATATTTCAGGACCAAACTTGGCTGAGATGTTCATTACCTTGTGTTCAATCGACTTTTTATTTCAGATTTCCTCTATCTCTCTTACTTTTAAATCTATATTCACTCTTACAGAGAGTCGCATAGCCAATTTGGCCAAAAATCTCGGAAATGTTTCTAAGTCAAAGAAGACCACAAACTATATTTCTTGATAGCGAGGCTAATAACTTTCTTCAAACTGCATATTTCAGGACCAAACTTGGCTGAGATGTTCATTACTTTGTGTTCTATCGAATGGTTATTTCAGATTTCCTCTATCTCTCTTACTTTTTAATCTATATTCACTCTTACAGAGAGTCACATAGCCAATTTGGCCAAAAATCTCGGAAATTGTTCTAAGTCAAAGAAGAGCACAAACTATATTTCTTGACAGCGAAGTTAATAACTTTCTTCAAACTGTATATTTCAGGACCAAACTTGGATAAGATGTTCATTACCTTGTGTTCTATCGAATGGTTATTTCAGATGTCCTCTATCTCTCTTACTTTTTAATCCATATTCACTCTTACAGAGAGTCGCATAGCCAATTTGGCCAAAAATCTCGGAAATTTTTCTAAGTCAAAGAAGACCACAAACTATATTTATTGACAGCGAGGCTAATAACTTTCTTCAAACTGTATATTTCAGGACCAAACTTGGCTGAGATGTTCATTACCTTGTGTTCTATCGAATGGTTATTTCAGATTTCCTCTATCTCTCTTACTTTTTAATCTATATTCAATCTTACAGAGAGTCGCATAGCCAATTTGGCCAAAAATCTCGGAAATGTTTCTAAGTCAAAGAAGACCACAAACTATATTTCTTGATAGCGAGGCTAATAACTTTCTTCAAACTGCATATTTCAGGACCAAACTTGGCTGAGATGTTCATTACCTTGTGTTCTATCGACTTTTAATTTCAGATTTCCTCTATCTGTCTTACTTTTAAATCTATATTCACTCTTACAGAGAGTCGCATAGCCAATTTGGCCAAACATCTCGGAAATTGTTCTAAGTCAAAGAAGACCACAAACTATATTTATTGACAGCGAGGCTAATAACTTTCTTCAAACTGTATATTTCAGGACCAAACTTGGCTGAGATGTTCATTACCTTGTGTTCAATCGACTTTTTATTTCAGATTTCCTCTATCTCTCTTACTTTTAAATCTATATTCACTCTTACAGAGAGTCGCATAGCCAATTTGGCCAAACATCTCTGAATTTGTTCTAAGTCAAAGAAGAGCACAAACTATATTTCTTGACAGCGAAGTTAATAACTTTCTTCAAACAGTATATTTCAGGACCAAACTTGGCTAAGATGTTCATTACCTTGTGTTCTATCGAATGGTTATTTCAGATTTCCTCTATCTGTCTTATTTTTTAATCTATATTCACTCTTACAGAGAGTCGCATAGCCAATTTGGCCAAAAATCTCGGAAATTTTTCTAAGTCAAAGAAGACCACAAACTATATTTATTGACAGCGAGGCTAATAACTTTCTTCAAACTGTATATTTCAGGACCAAACTTGGCTGAGATGTTCATTACCTTGTGTTCTATCGAATGGTTATTTCAGATTTCCTCTATCTCTCTTACTTTTTAATCTATATTCACTCTTACAGAGAGTCGCATAGCCAATTTACCAAAAATCTCGGAAATGTTTCTAAGTCAAAGAAGATCACAAACTATATTTCTTGACAGCGAGGCTAATAACTTTCTTCAAACTGTATATTTCAGGACCAAACTTGGCTGAGATGTTCATTACCTTGTGTTCAATCGACTTTTTATTTCAGATTTCCTCTATCTGTCTTACTTTTAAATCTATATTCACTCTTACAGAGAGTCGCATAGCCAATTTGGCCAAACATCTCTGAATTTGTTCTAAGTCAAAGAAGACCACAAACTATATTTATTGACAGCGAGGCTAATAACTTTCTTCAAACTGTATATTTCAGGACCAAACTTGGCTGAGATGTTCATTACCTTGTGTTCTATCGAATGGTTATTTCAGATTTCCTCTATCTCTCTTACTTTTTAATCTATATTCACTCTTACAGAGAGTCGCATAGCCAATTTGGCCAAAAATCTCGGAAATGTTTCTAAGTCAAAGAAGACCACAAACTATATTTCTTGACAGCGAGGCTAATAACTTTCTTCAAACTGTATATTTCAGGACCAAACTTGGCTGAGATGTTCATTACCTTGTGTTCAATCGACTTTTTATTTCAGATTTCCTCTATCTGTCTTACTTTGAAATCTATATTCACTCTTACAGAGAGTCGCATAGCCAATTTGGCCAAACATCTCTGAATTTGTTCTAAGTCAAAGAAGAGCACAAACTATATTTCTTGACAGCGAGGCTAATAACTTTCTTCAAACTGTATATTTCAGGACCAAACTTGGCTGAGATGTTCATTACCTTGTGTTCAATCGACTTTTAATTTCAGATTTCCTCTATCTGTCTTACTTTTAAATCTATATTCACTCTTACAGAGAGTCGCATAGCCAATTTGGCCAAACATCTCTGAATTTGTTCTAAGTCAAAGAAGAGCACAAACTATATTTCTTGACAGCGAAGTTAATAACTTTCTTCAAACTGTATATTTCAGGACCAAACTTGGCTAAGATGTTCATTACCTTGTGTTCTATCGAATGGTTATTTCAGATTTCCTCTATCTCTCTTACTTTTTAATCTATATTCACTCTTACAGAGAGTCGCATAGCCAATTTGGCCAAAAATCTCGGAAATGTTTCTAAGTCAAAGAAGACCACAAACTATATTTCTTGATAGCGAGGCTAATAACTTTCTTCAAACTGCATATTTCAGGACCAAACTTGGCTGAGATGTTCATTACCTTGTGTTCAATCGACTTTTAATTTCAGATTTCCTCTATCTGTCTTACTTTTAAATCTATATTCACTCTTACAGAGAGTCGCATAGCCAATTTGGCCAAAAATCTCGGAAATGTTTCTAAGTCAAAGAAGACCACAAACTATATTTCTTGATAGCGAGGCTAATAACTTTCTTCAAACTGCATATTTCAGGACCAAACTTGGCTGAGATGTTCATTACCTTGTGTTCTATCGACTTTTAATTTCAGATTTCCTCTATCTGTCTTACTTTTAAATCTATATTCACTCTTACAGAGAGTCGCATAGCCAATTTGGCCAAACATCTCGGAAATTTGTTCTAAGTCAAAGAAGAGCACAAACTATATTTCTTGACAGCGAAGTTAATAACTTTTTTCAAACAGTATATTTCAGGACCAAACTTGGCTAAGATGTTCATTACCTTGTGTTCTATCGAATGGTTATTTCAGATTTCCTCTATCTGTCTTACTTTTTAATCTATATTCACTCTTACAGAGAGTCGCATAGCCAATTTGGCCAAAAATCTCGGAAATTTTTCTAAGTCAAAGAAGACCACAAACTATATTTATTGACAGCGAGGCTAATAACTTTCTTCAAACTGTATATTTCAGGACCAAACTTGGCTGAGATGTTCATTACCTTGTGTTCTATCGAATGGTTATTTCAGATTTCCTCTATCTCTCTTACTTTTTAATCTATATTCACTCTTACAGAGAGTCGCATAGCCAATTTGGCCAAAAATCTCGGAAATGTTTCTAAGTCAAAGAAGATCACAAACTATATTTCTTGACAGCGAGGCTAATAACTTTCTTCAAACTGTATATTTCAGGACCAAACTTGGCTGAGATGTTCATTACCTTGTGTTCAATCGACTTTTTATTTCAGATTTCCTCTATCTGTCTTACTTTTAAATCTATATTCACTCTTACAGAGAGTCGCATAGCCAATTTGGCCAAACATCTCTGAATTTGTTCTAAGTCAAAGAAGACCACAAACTATATTTATTGACAGCGAGGCTAATAACTTTCTTCAAACTGTATATTTCAGGACCAAACTTGGCTGAGATGTTCATTACCTTGTGTTCTATCGAATGGTTATTTCAGATTTCCTCTATCTCTCTTACTTTTTAATCTATATTCACTCTTACAGAGAGTCGCATAGCCAATTTGGCCAAAAATCTCGGAAATGTTTCTAAGTCAAAGAAGACCACAAACTATATTTCTTGACAGCGAGGCTAATAACTTTCTTCAAACTGTATATTTCAGGACCAAACTTGGCTGAGATGTTCATTACCTTGTGTTCAATCGACTTTTTATTTCAGATTTCCTCTATCTGTCTTACTTTGAAATCTATATTCACTCTTACAGAGAGTCGCATAGCCAATTTGGCCAAACATCTCTGAATTTGTTCTAAGTCAAAGAAGAGCACAAACTATATTTCTTGACAGCGAGGCTAATAACTTTCTTCAAACTGTATATTTCAGGACCAAACTTGGCTGAGATGTTCATTACCTTGTGTTCAATCGACTTTTAATTTCAGATTTCCTCTATCTGTCTTACTTTTAAATCTATATTCACTCTTACAGAGAGTCGCATAGCCAATTTGGCCAAACATCTCTGAATTTGTTCTAAGTCAAAGAAGAGCACAAACTATATTTCTTGACAGCGAAGTTAATAACTTTCTTCAAACTGTATATTTCAGGACCAAACTTGGCTAAGATGTTCATTACCTTGTGTTCTATCGAATGGTTATTTCAGATTTCCTCTATCTCTCTTACTTTTTAATCTATATTCACTCTTACAGAGAGTCGCATAGCCAATTTGGCCAAAAATCTCGGAAATGTTTCTAAGTCAAAGAAGACCACAAACTATATTTATTGACAGCGCGGCTAATAACTTTCTTCAAACTGTATATTTCAGGACCAAACTTGGCTGAGATGTTCATTACCTTGTGTTCTATCGAATGGTTATTTCAGATTTCCTCTATCTGTCTTACTTTTAAATCTATATTCACTCTTACAGAGAGTCGCATAGCCAATTTGGCCAAACATCTCTGAATTTGTTCTAAGTCAAAGAAGAGCACAAACTATATTTCTTGACAGCGAAGTTAATAACTTTCTTCAAACTGTATATTTCAGGACCAAACTTTGCTAAGATGTTCATTACCTTGTGTTCTATCGAATGGTTATTTCAGATTTCCTCTATCTCTCTTACTTTTTAATCTATATTCACTCTTACAGAGAGTCGCATAGCCAATTTGGCCAAAAATCTCGGAAATTTTTCTAAGTCAAAGAAGACCACAAACTATATTTCTTGACAGCGAGGCTAATAACTTTCTTCAAACTGTATATTTCAGGACCAAACTTGGCTGAGATGTTCATGATCATTACCTTGTGTTCAATCGACTTTTAATTTCAGATTTCCTCTATCTGTCTTACTTTTTAATCTATATTCACTCTTACAGAGAGTCGCATAGCCAATTTGGCCAAAAATCTCGGAAATTTTTCTAAGTCAAAGAAGACCACAAACTATATTTCTTGACAGCGAGGCTAATAACATTCTTCAAACTGTATATTTCAGAACCAAACTTGGCTAAGATGTTCATTACCTTGTGTTCTATCGAATGGTTATTTCAGATTTCCTCTATCTCTCTTACTTTATAATCTATGTTCACTCTTTCAGAGAGTCGCATAGCCAATTTGGCCAAAAATCTCGGAAATGTTTCTAAGTCAAAGAAGACCACAAACTATATTTCTTGACAGCGAGGCTAATAACTTTCTTCAAACTGTATATTTCAGGACCAAACTTGGCTGAGATGTTCATTACCTTGTGTTCAATCGACTTTTAATTTCAGATTTCCTCTATCTGTCTTACTTTTAAATCTATTTCACTCTTACAGAGATTCGCATAGCCAATTTGGCCAAACATCTCTGAATTTGTTCTAAGTCAAAGAAGAGCACAAACTATATTTCTTGACAGCGAAGTTAATAACTTTCTTCAAACAGTATATTTCAGGACCAAACTTGGCTAAGATGTTCATTACCTTGTTTTCTATCGAATGGTTATTTCAGATTTCCTCTATCTGTCTTACTTTTTAATCTATTTTCACTCTTACAGAGAGTCGCATAGCCAATTTGGCCAAACATCTCTGAATTTGTTCTAAGTCAAAGAAGAGCACAAACTATATTTCTTGACAGCGAAGTTAATAACTTTCTTCAAACAGTATATTTCAGGACCAAACTTGGCTAAGATGTTCATTACCTTGTTTTCTATCGAATGGTTATTTCAGATTTCCTCTATCTGTCTTACTTTTTAATCTATTTTCACTCTTACAGAGAGTCGCATAGCCAATTTGGCCAAACATCTCTGAATTTGTTCTAAGTCAATGAAGAGCACAAACTATATTTCTTGACAGCGAAGTTAATAACTTTCTTCAAACAGTATATTTCAGGACCAAACTTGGCTAAGATGTTCATTACCTTGTGTTCTATCGAATGGTTATTTCAGATTTCCTCTATCTGTCTTACTTTTTAATCTATATTCACTCTTACAGAGAGTCGCATAGCCAATTTGGCCAAAAATCTCGGAAATTTTTCTAAGTCAAAGAAGACCACAAACTATATTTCTTGACAGCGAGGCTAATAACTTTCTTCAAACTGTATATTTCAGGACCAAACTTGGCTGAGATGTTCATTACCTTGTGTTCAATCGACTTTTAATTTCAGATTTCCTCTATCTGTCTTACTTTTAAATCTATATTCACTCTTACAGAGAGTCGCATAGCCAATTTGGCCAAACATCTCTGAATTTGTTCTAAGTCAAAGAAGAGCACAAACTATATTTCTTGACAGCGAAGTTAATAACTTTCTTCAAACAGTATATTTCAGGACCAAACTTGGCTAAGATGTTCATTACCTTGTGTTCTATCGACTTTTTATTTCAGATTTCCTCTATCTGTCTTACTTTTAAATCTATATTCACTCTTACAGAGAGTCGCATAGCCAATTTGGCCAAACATCTCTGAATTTGTTCTAAGTCAAAGAAGAGCACAAACTATATTTCTTGACAGCGAAGTTAATAACTTTCTTCAAACTGTATATTTCAGGACCAAACTTGGCTAAGATGTTCATTACCTTGTGTTCTATCGAATGGTTATTTCAGATTTCCTCTATCTCTCTTACTTTTTAATCTATATTCACTCTTACAGAGAGTCGCATAGCCAATTTGGCCAAAAATCTCGGAAATGTTTCTAAGTCAAAGAAGACCACAAACTATATTTATTGACAGCGAGGCTAATAACTTTCTTCAAACTGTATATTTCAGGACCAAACTTGGCTGAGATGTTCATTACCTTGTGTTCAATCGATTTTTTATTTCAGATTTCCTCTATCTGTCTTACTTTTAAATCTATATTCACTCTTACAGAGAGTCGCATAGCCAATTTGGCCAAACATCTCTGAATTTGTTCTAAGTCAAAGAAGAGCACAAACTATATTTCTTGACAGCGAAGTTAATAACTTTCTTCAAACTGTATATTTCAGGACCAAACTTGGCTAAGATGTTCATTACCTTGTGTTCTATCGAATGGTTATTTCAGATTTCCTCTATCTGTCTTACTTTTAAATCTATATTCACTCTTACAGAGAGTCGCATAGCCAATTTGGCCAAACATCTCTGAATTTGTTCTAAGTCAAAGAAGACCACAAACTATATTTATTGACAGCGAGGCTAATAACTTTCTTCAAACTGTATATTTCAGGACCAAACTTGGCTGAGATGTTCATTACCTTGTGTTCAATCGACTTTTTATTTCAGATTTCCTCTATCTGTCTTACTTTTAAATCTATATTCACTCTTACAGAGAGTCGCATAGCCAATTTGGCCAAAAATCTCGGAAATTTTTCTAAGTCAAAGAAGACCACAAACTATATTTATTGACAGCGAGGCTAATAACTTTCTTCAAACTGTATATTTCAGGACCAAACTTGGCGGAGATGTTCATTACCATGTGTTCTATCGAATGGTTATTTCAGATTTCCCCTATCTCTCTTACTTTTTAATCTATATTCACTCTTACAGAGAGTCGCATAGCCAATTTGGCCAAAAATCTCGGAAATGTTTCTAAGTCAAAGAAGACCACAAACTATATTTCTTGATAGCGAGGCTAATAACTTTCTTCAAACTGCATATTTCAGGACCAAACTTGGCTGAGATGTTCATTACCTTGTGTTCTATCGAATGATTATTTCAGATTTCCTCTATCTCTCTTACTTTTTAATCTATATTCACTCTTACAGAGAGTCGCATAGCCAATTTGGCCAAACATCTCGGAAATTTGTTCTAAGTCAAAGAAGAGCACAAACTATATTTCTTGACAGCGAAGTTAATAACTTTCTTCAAACTGTATATTTCAGGACCAAACTTGGCTAAGATGTTCATTACCTTGTGTTCTATCGAATGGTTATTTCAGATTTCCTCTATCTCTCTTACTTTTTAATCTATATTCACTCTTACAGAGAGTCGCATAGCCAATTTGGCCAAACATCTCTGAATTTGTTCTAAGTCAAAGAAGAGCACAAACTATATTTCTTGACAGCGAAGTTAATAACTTTCTTCAAACTGTATATTTCAGGACCAAACTTGGCTAAGATGTTCATTACCTTGTGTTCTATCGAATGGTTATTTCAGATTTCCTCTATCTCTCTTACTTTATAATCTATATTCACTCTTACAGAGAGTCGCATAGCCAATTTGGCCAAACATCTCTGAATTTGTTCTAAGTCAAAGAAGACCACAAACTATATTTATTGACAGCGAGGCTAATAACTTTCTTCAAACTGTATATTTCAGGACCAAACTTGGCTGAGATGTTCATTACCTTGTGTTCAATCGACTTTTTATTTCAGATTTCCTCTATCTGTCTTACTTTTAAATCTATATTCACTCTTACAGAGAGTCGCATAGCCAATTTGGCCAAAAATCTCGGAAATTTTTCTAAGTCAAAGAAGACCACAAACTATATTTATTGACAGCGAGGCTAATAACTTTCTTCAAACTGTATATTTCAGGACCAAACTTGGCTGAGATGTTCATTACCATGTGTTCTATCGAATGGTTATTTCAGATTTCCCCTATCTCTCTTACTTTTTAATCTATATTCACTCTTACAGAGAGTCGCATAGCCAATTTGGCCAAAAATCTCGGAAATGTTTCTAAGTCAAAGAAGACCACAAACTATATTTCTTGATAGCGAGGCTAATAACTTTCTTCAAACTGTATATTTCAGGACCAAACTTGGCTGAGATGTTCATTACCTTGTGTTTTATCGAATGGTTATTTCAGATTTCCTCTATCTCTCTTACTTTATAATCTATATTCACTCTTACAGAGAGTCGCATAGCCAATTTGGCCAAAAATCTCGGAAATGTTTCTAAGTCAAAGAAGACCACAAACAGAACAGAACAGAACAGAACAGAATTTTATTTTGTATATGGGCCTCATGGCCTAAAGTACAATAAAGTTACATAAATACAATTGAGTATCACGTGACATTCACGTTTGCACGTAAAGTAAATACATTTCTCAAAAAGATAGCGACATTTTTAATAGTTTTGACATTTGTAGTACATAAAAGGCTATACGCATTATGGTCGGGTGGAATATACTTTTTACGAAGAGCTGAGTAATTATCACAAACAAACAAAACATGATTTTCATCTTCTAAAGCGTTGAGGTTGCACAATTTACATACTGAGTTACTCATATCATTATCTTTTGACTTACGATAATTAATTATCCTCAGATTGTGTAAAGAAATTCGAAATTTACAAAATGATCTGATTAAAGTTATGTCATTTAACTTGAGAATATAGCATTTAGGCTGTAACATAGAATTTAGATTACTATAATAACCTAAAAACTTCGAATTATTAATACCTTCCTGCCAATTTTGAAAAGAAATATCTTTCAAACGTTGAGAGAAAATACTTAAAAACATCGGGACATTGCCAACATCTTGGCTCATCCAAACATAAGAAAAACCACTTGTAAATAACAACATTCTTAAATCAGACACCCAGCTACATTTTCCGCTTTCATCCATTCCTTTCAACATTATATAACATTGGTGAGGATAGCGATGGCTATTCATTCCAATTAACTTAATCCAATACTTAACAACACGCATCTGTGTGATAGTAAACATATTAAATCTGCCAACCTCACCCAAAATAGCTTTATTAGATGCAAATTTCCCCACCCTTAAAAAGCGTTTAAAGAAGGAAGCATGAATTTTCTCAATAGAATTGTAATATTTTGCACCCCAAATTTCAGCGCCATATAATAAAATAGGAGCAATTTTACTATCAAAAATAGTGCAAGCTGCCTTTAATGATATTTGGTGGTTTTTACTAAAGATATTAAAAATAGGAAACATTGCTTTCTGAGCTTGTGATGCTAAGACTGAACACCCCTTTGACCATTTAAAAGCAGAAGAAAATGTTAAACCCAAATATTTATAGTACGTAACAGAGCTTAACATTTTTGTCCCAATTTTCCACCTTTCATGTTGCGCAATTTTTCCACCATTTCGAAAAACAATAACATTACTTTTATCCATGTTTACTTCAAACCCCCAGGTTAGACAAAACTTATGAAGAATATCTAGTTGCTTTTGTAAACCATTTACATAAAATGAAAAGGTAACAATGTCATCTGCAAAAAGTAAAAGTAAAATATCCTCAATGTCTTGAGTCACAAAAATACCATGGTTACAACCTTTATACATATCTAGAACAAGTTCATTAATGAAAAAGGTAAACAAAATGGGGCTGAGCATACAGCCTTGTCTAACCCCCATATTTGTAGAGAATATCGACGTCTTGCCTTCAGGTGTCCTGACGCATGCCTTAACTGAAAGATACATACTCTTAAGCACATTATACATTTTACCCCTGCAACCTTTAGTGTGAAGCTGAAATAATAACTTTTTTCTGTCAACAAAATCAAACGCCTTTTTGAAGTCAATAAATGCACAAAAGAACCGCCCGCCAGCTTTGCATAAGTACTTGGAGCACAATGATTGTAATATGAATATATTGTCTATGGTCGAGTAGGAGCTTCGAAAACCCGCCTGGGATTCCGAGAGCAATTCGTTGACTTCGGCCCATAGCCTGAAACGTTTTTCTAGAATACTAGTAAAGATTTTACCAATAATGTTGAGCAACGAAATCCCTCTATAGTTGTTAGGATCCTTTGTGCTTCCGGATTTGTATATTGGAATTATCATTCCGATATTCCATGAGCTGGGAAACTGACCTGTTTCCAGTATTTTGTTAAATAAAAGTGTTAAATAAGGTGTTAAACAAGTTTTAAGAAGTATAAACATTTCCGGTGGTATTCCATCTTCCCCCGGCGCTTTACCTCGTTTCAATCTGTCTACTGCTGAAATTACTTCCTCTTCAGTTATGGTCGCCGACAATAGGACGTCTGAGTCGCCATCTTGATAGCAATCCTCACAGTTATGAGTATTAACGAAGTTATCTAAGTCCTCATATTCACCTCTCTCACGATTTGCGTTATTTAAGAGCTCTTTAAAATAGACAAACCAGGTGTCGTGGTCTATAGATAGTGAATTGCTGCTGTTACCGAGACACCGCTTAACGGTCTTCCAGAATTCCTTGTAGTCCCCAAATTTAGCAGACTCATTTAGTTCTTCAGCTTGCCTTCTCTGAAATAGCATCCTCTTCTCGTCACAGCATTGCTTAAAGTTTGATTTCGCAAGTAGATAATTTTGAGTGTTTCTGTCACATTTATATTTCCTTAAATAGTTAAGTTGTTTATATTTTTCAGATTTCAGTTTTTCACATTCCTTGTCAAACCATGGTGGTTGACGTTTACGTGTTGAGTTACGATCGATCAATACAGCAGGACTGCATGTTCCGCATATGGAGAATAAGTCGTTAAGCTTGTCAAGCGCTGCCGGGATATCTGTTTGTAACTTATTTTGAAATGAATCAAGAATGCTGGAAAACTTGACAGATTGCATATTATGTATTTCCTTAATATCTTGATCCGATAGCCTATATCTCACAATCGGGTATATTGGAACAGATACATCGGTCTTCGGGCTGCTACACTGTGGTAAATCAGGTAAGATGTCGTTTAGGTAACAGACGACTGGCAAATGGTCTGACTCAGTTCTAGGAACAACTGCCAGGTCTGTGATCAGATTAAATATAACGCTGGATGCAATAAAATAATCTACTACACTTGTTCCTTGGTGTGATACATATGTCAAATTTCCAACTTCATCGCTTACAGTTCGACCATTTATAAAGTGGATATTGAACTGTTTACACAATTCAATAAGTTCTCTGCCATAGGAATTACTCCCCCTGTCCCTCGACTGTCTTGGTCTATTGAAGAAATCTGTTTTGTAGTTTTCAGGAAGTGGTAAATGGTCGGTGTTATCATCAGGATTGAAGTCCGGTTCATTTGCAGTTCGTGCGTTAAAATCTCCACATAGTATGAATGAACAGTCATTTCCCTCATGATCAGTTATAAGTTGTAGAAGATGATCTTCCAAAATTCCGATTCCACTATTTTCTGACAAGTCGTATTCAGGAGATCGTTCCGGATGAACATATATGAAACCTAATACAATGTTATCAGTTTGCGTCTTATTGAATTTGAAGAAAATAGAATGTCTCCATTCAGAATGAATTCTAACAAAATGCTGAGCAAATTGCTTTCTAATACACACAGACACACCACTTGAATATCGCCCCATAGTTGACACTCGAGTAGGTTCACAGATATAACAATCATAGTCCGTAAATATTGTTTGCAGCGTATTCGCTGCATTTAGAAACATTGTTTCTGTAAAAGAGAAGATATCATATTGACAGCAGAAATCTATGAGGTCACTGCAGGTATCAGTCAGTTTTGATCTAAGACCATTTATGTTCCATGAACAGATAGAAAACGATCTACTTGGAGATTCTTCTTCAAGTTCTTTATTTTCACAATTGCCATCACCTTTATTGAGACCACGGCCACACCTCTAGGTATGTTTTAATGATGAGTCACTCTTGTTTCCTGAGCTTTGGATCGATCCAATTGAAGTTTCACCGACCTGTTTCCAGTTTCTCCTAGATCCAATTTTCTGAATATCTTTTACGGCCTCATCATACACAAACACATTACCATCAACAACGAGTTTGTCATATGACAGGTAGGCTGCGCGGTCATTATCCCGAGCATCTTTCATGAAAGGGAATAGGCTGTTTCGTACTTTTCTCACTCTCTCAGTAAAATCTTCTACTACACGCAACGCCTTTTCACCTTTAAGAATCTTTTTTGCACAATCGAGGATACGAGACTTATCTTTGAAAAAGGCAAATCGTACGATAACGATTTGTGAAGACCACAAACTATATTTCTTGACAGCGAGGCTAATAACTTTCTTCAAACTGTATATTTCAGGACCAAACTTGTCTGAGATGTTCATTACCTTGTGTTCAATCGACTTTTTATTTCCGATTTCCTCTATCTGTCTTACTTTTTAATCTATATTCACTCTTACAGAGAGTCGCATAGCCAATTTGGCCAAAAATCTCGGAAATTTTTCTAAGTCAAAGAAGACCACAAACTATATTTATTGACAGCGAGGCTAATAACTTTCTTCAAACTGTATATTTCAGGACCAAACTTGGCTAAGATGTTCATCACCTTGTGTTCTATCGAATGGTTATTTCAGATTTCCTCTATCTCTCTTACTTTTTAATCTATATTCACTCTTACAGAGAGTCGCATAGCCAATTTGGCCAAACATCTCGAAAAAATTTCTAAGTCAAAGAAGAGCACAAACTATATTTCTTGATAGCGAGGCTAATAACTTTCTTCAAACTGTATATTTCAGGACCAAACTTGGCTGAGATGTTCATTACCTTGTGTTCAATCGACTTTTCATTTCCGATGTCCTCTATCTGTCTTACTTTTTAATCTATATTCACTCTTACAGAGAGTCGCATAGCCAATTTGGCCAAACATCTCGGAAAATGTTCTAAGTCAAAGAAGACCACAAACTATATTTCTTGACAGCGAGGCTAATAACATTCTTCAAACTGCATATTTCAGGACCAAACTTGGCTGAGATGTTCATTACCTTGTGTTCAATCGACTTTTTATTTCAGATTTCCTCTATCTGTCTTACTTTTTAATCTATATTCACTCTTACAGAGAGTCGCATAGCCAATTTGGCCAAAAATCTCGGAAATTATTCTAAGTCAAAGAAGACCACAAACTATATTTATTGACAGCGAGGCTAATAACTTTCTTCAAACTGTATTTTTCAGGACCAAACTTGGCTGAGATGTTCATTACCTTGTGTTCAATCGACTTTTTATTTCAGATTTCCTCTATCTGTCTTACTTTTTAATCTATATTCACTCTTACAGAGAGTCGCATAGCCAATTTGGCCAAAAATCTCGGAAATTATTCTTAGTCAAAGAAGACCACAAACTATATTTCTTGACAGCGAGGCTAATAACTTTCTTCAAACTGTATATTTCAGGACCAAACTTGGCTAAGATGTTCATCACCTTGTGTTCTATCGAATGGTTATTTCAGATTTCCTCTATCTCTCTTACTTTTTAATCTATATTCACTCTTACAGAGAGTCGCATAGCCAATTTGGCCAAACATCTCGAAAAAATTTCTAAGTCAAAGAAGAGCACAAACTATATTTCTTGATAGCGAGGCTAATAACTTTCTTCAAACTGTATATTTCAGGACCAAACTTGGCTAAGATGTTCATTACCTTGTGTTCAATCGACTTTTCATTTCCGATGTCCTCTATCTGTCTTACTTTTTAATCTATATTCACTCTTACAGAGAGTCGCATAGCCAATTTGGCCAAAAATCTCGGAAATTGTTCTAAGTCAAAGAAGACCACAAACTATATTTCTTGACAGCGATGCTAATAACTTTCTTCAAACTGTATATTTCAGGACCAAACTTGGCTAAGATGTTCATCACCTTGTGTTCTATCGAATGATTATTTCAGATTCCCTCTATCTCTCTTACTTTATAATCTATATTCACTCTTACAGAGAGTCGCATAGCCAATTTGGCCAAACATCTCGGAAAATGTTCTAAGTCAAAGAAGACCACAAACTATATTTCTTGACAGCGAGGCTAATAACATTCTTCAAACTGCATATTTCAGGACCAAACTTGGCTGAGATGTTCATTACCTTGTGTTCAATCGACTTTTTATTTCAGATTTCCTCTATCTGTCTTACTTTTTAATCTATATTCACTCTTACAGAGAGTCGCATAGCCAATTTGGCCAAACATCTCGAAAAAATGTCTAAGTCAAAGAAGAGCACAAACTATATTTCTTGATAGCGAGGCTAATAACTTTCTTCAAACTGTATATTTCAGGACCAAACTTGGCTGAGATGTTCATTACCTTGTGTTCAATCGACTTTTCATTTCCGATGTCCTCTATCTGTCTTACTTTTTAATCTATATTCACTCTTACAGAGAGTCGCATAGCCAATTTGGCCAAACATCTCGGAAAATGTTCTAAGTCAAAGAAGACCACAAACTATATTTCTTGACAGCGAGGCTAATAACATTCTTCAAACTGCATATTTCAGGACCAAACTTGGCTGAGATGTTCATTACCTTGTGTTCAATCGACTTTTTATTTCAGATTTCCTCTATCTGTCTTACTTTTTAATCTATATTCACTCTTACAGAGAGTCGCATAGCCAATTTGGCCAAAAATCTCGGAAATTATTCTAAGTCAAAGAAGACCACAAACTATATTTATTGACAGCGAGGCTAATAACTTTCTTCAAACTGTATTTTTCAGGACCAAACTTGGCTGAGATGTTCATTACCTTGTGTTCAATCGACTTTTTATTTCAGATTTCCTCTATCTGTCTTACTTTTTAATCTATATTCACTCTTACAGAGAGTCGCATAGCCAATTTGGCCAAAAATCTCGGAAATTATTCTTAGTCAAAGAAGACCACAAACTATATTTCTTGACAGCGAGGCTAATAACTTTCTTCAAACTGTATATTTCAGGACCAAACTTGGCTAAGATGTTCATCACCTTGTGTTCTATCGAATGGTTATTTCAGATTTCCTCTATCTCTCTTACTTTTTAATCTATATTCACTCTTACAGAGAGTCGCATAGCCAATTTGGCCAAACATCTCGAAAAAATTTCTAAGTCAAAGAAGAGCACAAACTATATTTCTTGATAGCGAGGCTAATAACTTTCTTCAAACTGTATATTTCAGGACCAAACTTGGCTGAGATGTTCATTACCTTGTGTTCAATCGACTTTTCATTTCCGATGTCCTCTATCTGTCTTACTTTTTAATCTATATTCACTCTTACAGAGAGTCGCATAGCCAATTTGGCCAAAAATCTCGGAAATTGTTCTAAGTCAAAGAAGACCACAAACTATATTTCTTGACAGCGATGCTAATAACTTTCTTCAAACTGTATATTTCAGGACCAAACTTGGCTAAGATGTTCATCACCTTGTGTTCTATCGAATGATTATTTCAGATTCCCTCTATCTCTCTTACTTTATAATCTATATTCACTCTTACAGAGAGTCGCATAGCCAATTTGGCCAAACATCTCGGAAAATGTTCTAAGTCAAAGAAGACCACAAACTATATTTCTTGACAGCGAGGCTAATAACATTCTTCAAACTGCATATTTCAGGACCAAACTTGGCTGAGATGTTCATTACCTTGTGTTCAATCGACTTTTTATTTCAGATTTCCTCTATCTGTCTTACTTTTTAATCTATATTCACTCTTACAGAGAGTCGCATAGCCAATTTGGCCAAAAATCTCGGAAATTATTCTAAGTCAAAGAAGACCACAAACTATATTTATTGACAGCGAGGCTAATAACTTTCTTCAAACTGTATTTTTCAGGACCAAACTTGGCTGAGATGTTCATTACCTTGTGTTCAATCGACTTTTTATTTCAGATTTCCTCTATCTGTCTTACTTTTTAATCTATATTCACTCTTACAGAGAGTCGCATAGCCAATTTGGCCAAAAATCTCGGAAATTATTCTTAGTCAAAGAAGACCACAAACTATATTTCTTGACAGCGAGGCTAATAACTTTCTTCAAACTGTATATTTCAGGACCAAACTTGGCTAAGATGTTCATCACCTTGTGTTCTATCGAATGGTTATTTCAGATTTCCTCTATCTCTCTTACTTTTTAATCTATATTCACTCTTACAGAGAGTCGCATAGCCAATTTGGCCAAACATCTCGAAAAAATTTCTAAGTCAAAGAAGAGCACAAACTATATTTCTTGATAGCGAGGCTAATAACTTTCTTCAAACTGTATATTTCAGGACCAAACTTGGCTGAGATGTTCATTACCTTGTGTTCAATCGACTTTTCATTTCCGATGTCCTCTATCTGTCTTACTTTTTAATCTATATTCACTCTTACAGAGAGTCGCATAGCCAATTTGGCCAAAAATCTCGGAAATTATTCTTAGTCAAAGAAGACCACAAACTATATTTCTTGACAGCGATGCTAATAACTTTCTTCAAACTGTATATTTAAGGACCAAACTTGGCTAAGATGTTCATCACCTTGTGTTCTATCGAATGATTATTTCAGATTCCCTCTATCTCTCTTACTTTATAATCTATATTCACTCTTACAGAGAGTCGCATAGCCAATTTGGCCAAACATCTCGGAAAATGTTCAAAGTCAAAGAAGACCACAAACTATATTTCTTGACAGCGAGGCTAATAACATTCTTCAAACTGCATATTTCAGGACCAAACTTGGCTGAGATGTTCATTACCTTGTGTTCAATCGACTTTTTATTTCAGATTTCCTCTATCTGTCTTACTTTTTAATCTATATTCACTCTTACAGAGAGTCGCATAGCCAATTTGGCCAAAAATCTCGGAAATTATTCTAAGTCAAAGAAGACCACAAACTATATTTATTGACAGCGAGGCTAATAACTTTCTTCAAACTGTATTTTTCAGGACCAAACTTGGCTGAGATGTTCATTACCTTGTGTTCAATCGACTTTTTATTTCAGAGTTCCTCTATCTGTCTTACTTTTTAATCTATATTCACTCTTACAGAGAGTCGCATAGCCAATTTGGCCAAAAATCTCGGAAATTATTCTAAGTCAAAGAAGAGCACAAACTATATTTCTTGACAGCGAGGCTAATAACTTTCTTCAAACTGTATATTTCAGGACCAAACTTGGCTAAGATGTTCATCACCTTGTGTTCTATCGAATGGTTATTTCAGATTTCCTCTATCTCTCTTACTTTTTAATCTATATTCACTCTTACAGAGAGTCGCATAGCCAATTTGGCCAAACATCTCGAAAACATTTCTAAGTCAAAGAAGAGCACAAACTATATTTCTTGATAGCGAGGCTAATAACTTTCTTCAAACTGTATATTTCAGGACCAAACTTGGCTGAGATGTTCATTACCTTGTGTTCAATCGACTTTTCATTTCCGATGTCCTCTATCTCTCTTACTTTTTAATCTATATTCACTCTTACAGAGAGTCGCATAGCCAATTTGGCCAAAAATCTCGGAAATTTTTCTAAGTCAAAGAAGACCACAAACTATATTTCTTGACAGCGATGCTAATAACTTTCTTCAAACTGTATATTTCAGGACCAAACTTGGCTAAGATGTTCATCACCTTGTGTTCTATCGAATGGTTATTTCAGATTTCCTCTATCTCTCTTACTTTTTAATCTATATTCACTCTTACAGAGAGTCGCATAGCCAATTTGGCCAAACATCTCGAAAAAATTTCTAAGTCAAAGAAGAGCACAAACTATATTTCTTGATAGCGAGGCTAATAACTTTCTTCAAACTGTATATTTCAGGACCAAACTTGGCTGAGATGTTCATTACCTTGTGTTCAATCGACTTTTCATTTCCGATGTCCTCTATCTCTCTTACTTTTTAATCTATATTCACTCTTACAGAGAGTCGCATAGCCAATTTGGCCAAAAATCTCGGAAATTTTTCTAAGTCAAAGAAGACCACAAACTATATTTCTTGACAGCGATGCTAATAACTTTCTTCAAACTGTATATTTCAGGACCAAACTTGGCTAAGATGTTCATCACCTTGTGTTCTATCGAATGATTATTTCAGATTCCCTCTATCTCTCATACTTTATAATCTATATTCACTCTTACAGAGAGTCGCATAGCCAATTTGGCCAAACATCTCTGAATTTGTTCTAAGTCAAAGAAGAGCACAAACTATATTTATTGACAGCGATGCTAATAACTTTCTTCAAACTGTATATTTCAGGACCAAACTTGGCTAAGATGTTCATCACCTTGTGTTCTATCGAATGATTATTTCAGATTCCCTCTATCTCTCTTACTTTATAATCTATATTCACTCTTACAGAGAGTCGCATAGCCAATTTGGCCAAACATCTCTGAATTTGTTCTAAGTCAAAGAAGAGCACAAACTATATTTATTGACAGCGAGGCTAATAACTTTCTTCAAACTGTATTTTTCAGGACCAAACTTGGCTGAGATGTTCATTACCTTGTGTTCAATCGACTTTTAATTTCAGATTTCCTCTATCTGTCTTACTTTTAAATCTATATTCACTCTTACAGAGCATAGCCAATTTGGCCAAACATCTCTGAATTTGTTCTAAGTCAAAGAAGAGCACAAACTATATTTCTTGACAGCGAAGTTAATAACTTTCTTCAAACAGTATATTTCAGGACCAAACTTGGCTAAGATGTTCATTACCTTGTGTTCTATCGAATGGTTATTTCAGATTTCCTCTATCTGTCTTACTTTTTAATCTATATTCACTCTTACAGAGAGTCGCATAGCCAATTTGGCCCAAAATCTCGGAAATTTTTCTAAGTCAAAGAAGACCACAAACTATATTTCTTGACAGCGAAGCTAATAACTTCTTCAAACTGTATATTTCAGGACCAAACTTGGCTAAGATGTTCATTACCTTGTGTTCTATCGAATGGTTATTTCAGATTGCCTCTATCTCTCTTACTTTATAATCTATATTCACTCTTACAGAGAGTCGCATAGCCAATTTGGCCAAAAATCTCGGAAATGTTTCTAAGTCAAAGAAGACAACAAACTATATTTCTTGACAGCGAGGCTAATAACTTTCTTCAAACTGCATATTTCGAAATTCAGGACCAAACTTGGCTAAGATGTTCATCACCTTGTGTTCTATCGAATGGTTATTTCAGATTTCCTCTATCTCTCTTACATTTTAATCTTTATTCACTCTTACAGAGAGTCGCACAGCCAATTTGGCCAAAAATCTCGGACATTTTTCTAAGTCAAAGAAGACCACAAACTATATTTATTGACAGCGAGGCTAATAACTTTCTTCAAACTGTATATTTCAGGACCAAACGTGGCTGAGATGTTCATTACCTTGTGTTCAATCGACTTTTTATTTCCGATTTCCTCTATCTGTCTTACTTTTTAATCTATATTCACTCTTACAGAGAGTCGCATAGCCAATTTGGCCAAAAATCTCGGAAATGTTTCTAAGTCAAAGAAGAGCACAAACTATATTTCTTGACAGCGATGCTAATAACTTTCTTCAAACTGTATATTTCAGGACCAAACTTGGTTTAGATGTTCATCACCTTGTGTTCTATCGAATGGTTATTTCAGATTTCCTCTCTCTCTCTTACTTTTTAATCTTTATTCACTCTTACAGAGAGTCGCATAGCCAATTTGGCCAAAAATCTCGGAAATTTTTCTAAGTCAAAGAAGACCACAAACTATATTTATTGACAGCGAGGCTAATAACTTTCTTCAAACTGTATATTTCAGGACCAAACGTGGCTGAGAGGTTCATTACCTTGTGTTCAATCGACTTTTTCTTTCCGATTTCCTCTATCTGTATTACTTTTTAATCTATATTCACTCTTACAGAGAGTGGCATAGCCAAATTGGCCAACAATCTCGGAAATTTTTCCAAGTCAAAGAAGACCACAAACTATATTTCTTGACAGCGAAGCTAATAACATTCTTCAAACTGTATATTGCAGAACCAAACTTGGCTGAGATGTTCATTACCTTGTGTTCTATCGAATGGTTATTTCAGATTTCCTCTATCTCTTTTACTTTTTAATCTTTATTCACTCTTACAGAGAGTCGCATAGCCAATTTGGCCAAACATCTCGAAAAAATTTCTAAGTCAAAGAAGAGCACAAACTATATTTCTTGATAGCGAGGCTAATAACTTTCTTCAAACTGTATATTTCAGGACCAAACTTGGCTGAGATGTTCATTACCTTGTGTTCAATCGACTTTTTATTTCCGATGTCCTCTATCTGTCTTACTTTTTAATCTATATTCACTCTTACAGAGAGTCGCATAGCCAATTTGGCCAAAAATCTCGGAAATTTTTCTAAGTCAAAGAAGACCACAAACTATATTTCTTGACAGCGAGGCGAATAACATTCTTCAAACTGTATATTTCAGGACCAAACTTGGCTGAGATGTTCATTACCTTGTGTTCAATCGACTTTTTATTTCAAAGTTCCTCTATCTGTCTTACTTTTTAATCTATATTCACTCTTACAGAGAGTCGCATAGCCAATTTGGCCAAAAATCTCGGAAATGTTTCTAAGTCAAAGAAGAGCACAAACTATATTTCTTGACAGCGATGCTAATAACTTTCTTCAAACTGTATATTTCAGGACCAAACTTGGTTTAGATGTTCATCACCTTGTGTTCTATCGAATGGTTATTTCAGATTTCCTCTCTCTCTCTTACTTTTTAATCTTTATTCACTCTTACAGAGAGTCGCATAGCCAATTTGGCCAAAAATCTCGGAAATTTTTCTAAGTCAAAGAAGACCACAAACTATATTTATTGACAGCGAGGCTAATAACTTTCTTCAAACTGTATATTTCAGGACCAAACGTGGCTGAGAGGTTCATTACCTTGTGTTCAATCGACTTTTTCTTTCCGATTTCCTCTATCTGTATTACTTTTTAATCTATATTCACTCTTACAGAGAGTGGCATAGCCAAATTGGCCAACAATCTCGGAAATTTTTCCAAGTCAAAGAAGACCACAAACTATATTTCTTGACAGCGAAGCTAATAACATTCTTCAAACTGTATATTGCAGAACCAAACTTGGCTGAGATGTTCATTACCTTGTGTTCTATCGAATGGTTATTTCAGATTTCCTCTATCTCTTTTACTTTTTAATCTTTATTCACTCTTACAGAGAGTCGCATAGCCAATTTGGCCAAACATCTCGAAAAAATTTCTAAGTCAAAGAAGAGCACAAACTATATTTCTTGATAGCGAGGCTAATAACTTTCTTCAAACTGTATATTTCAGGACCAAACTTGGCTAAGATGTTCATTACCTTGTGTTCTATAGAATGGTTATTTCAGATTTCCTCTATCTCTCTTACATTTTAATCTTTATTCACTCTTACAGAGAGTCGCATAGCCAATTTGGCCAAAAATCTCTGAATTTGTTCTAAGTCAAAGAAGACCACAAACTATATTTCTTGACAGCGAGGCTAATAACTTTCTTCAAACTGCATATTTCGAAATTCAGGACCAAACTTGGCTGAGATGTTCATTACCTTGTGTTCTATCGAATGGTTATTTCAGATTTCCTCTATCTCTCTTACATTTTAATCTATATTCACTCTTACAGAGAGTCGCATAGCCAATTTGGCCAAAAATCTCTGAATTTGTTCTAAGTCAAAGAAGACCACAAACTATATTTCTTGACAGCGAGGCTAATAACTTTCTTCAAACTGCATATTTCGAAATTCAGGACCAAACTTGGCTGAGATGTTCATTACCTTGTGTTCTATCGAATGGTTCTTTCAGATTTCCTCTATCTCTCTTACATTTTAATCTATATTCACTCTTACAGAGAGTCGCATAGCCAATTTGGCCAAAAATCTCGGAAATTTTTCTAAGTCAAAGAAGACCACAAGCTATATTTATTGACAGCGAGGCTAATAACTTTCTTCAAACTGTATATTTCAGGACCAAACGTGGATGAGATGTTCATTACCTTGTGTTCAATCGACTTTTAATTTCCGATTTCCTCTATCTGTCTTACTTTTTAATCTATATTCACTCTTACAGAGAGTCGCATAGCCAATTTGGCCAAAAATCTCGGAAATGTTTCTAAGTCAAAGAAGACCACAAACTATATTTATTGACAGCGAGGCTAATAACTTTCTTCAAACTGTATATTTCAGGACCAAACGTGGCTGAGATGTTCATTACCTTGTGTTCAATCGACTTTTTATTTCCGATTTCCTCTATCTGTCTTACTTTTTAATCTATATTCACTCTTACAGAGAGTCGCATAGCCAATTTGGCCAAAAATCTCGGAAATGTTTCTAAGTCAAAGAAGAGCACAAACTATATTTCTTGACAGCGATGCTAATAACTTTCTTCAAACTGTATATTTCAGGACCAAACTTGGTTTAGATGTTCATCACCTTGTGTTCTATCGAATGGTTATTTCAGATTTCCTCTCTCTCTCTTACTTTTTAATCTTTATTCACTCTTACAGAGAGTCGCATAGCCAATTTGGCCAAAAATCTCGGAAATTTTTCTAAGTCAAAGAAGACCACAAACTATATTTATTGACAGCGAGGCTAATAACTTTCTTCAAACTGTATATTTCAGGACCAAACGTGGCTGAGAGGTTCATTACCTTGTGTTCAATCGACTTTTTATTTCCGATTTCCTCTATCTGTATTACTTTTTAATCTATATTCACTCTTACAGAGAGTGGCATAGCCAAATTGGCCAACAATCTCGGAAATTTTTCCAAGTCAAAGAAGACCACAAACTATATTTCTTGACAGCGAAGCTAATAACATTCTTCAAACTGTATATTTCAGAACCAAACTTGGCTGAGATGTTCATTACCTTGTGTTCTATCGAATGGTTATTTCAGATTTCCTCTATCTCTTTTACTTTTTAATCTTTATTCACTCTTACAGAGAGTCGCATAGCCAATTTGGCCAAACATCTCGAAAAAATTTCTAAGTCAAAGAAGAGCACAAACTTTATTTCTTGATAGCGAGGCTAATAACTTTCTTCAAACTGTATATTTCAGGACCAAACTTGGCTGAGATGTTCATTACCTTGTGTTCAATCGACTTTTTATTTCCGATGTCCTCTATCTGTCTTACTTTTTAATCTATATTCACTCTTACAGAGAGTCGCATAGCCAATTTGGCCAAAAATCTCGGAAATTCTTCTAAGTCAAAGAAGACCACAAACTATATTTCTTGACAGCGAGGCGAATAACATTCTTCAAACTGTATATTTCAGGACCAAACTTGGCTGAGATGTTCATTACCTTGTGTTCAATCGACTTTTTATTTCAAAGTTCCTCTATCTGTCTTACTTTTTAATCTATATTCACTCTTACAGAGAGTCGCATAGCCAATTTGGCCAAAAATCTCGGACATTTTTCTAAGTCAAAGATGACCACAAACTATATTTATTGACAGCGAGGCTAATAACTTTCTTCAAACTGTATATTTCAGGACCAAACTTGGCTAAGATGTTCATTACCTTGTGTTCTATCGAATGGTTATTTCAGATTTCCTCTATCTCTCTTACATTTTAATCTTTATTCACTCTTACAGAGAGTCGCATAGCCAATTTGGCCAAAAATCTCTGAATTTGTTCTAAGTCAAAGAAGAGCACAAACTATATTTCTTGACAGCGAGGCTAATAACATTCTTCAAACTGTATATTTCAGGACCAAACTTGGCTGAGATGTTCATTACCTTGTGTTCAATCGACTTTTTATTTCAAAGTTCCTCTATCTGTCTTACTTTTTAATCTATATTCACTCTTACAGAGAGTCGCATAGCCAATTTGGCCAAAAATCTCGGACATTTTTCTAAGTCAAAGATGACCACAAACTATATTTATTGACAGCGAGGCTAATAACTTTCTTCAAACTGTATATTTCAGGACCAAACTTGGCTAAGATGTTCATTACCTTGTGTTCTATCGAATGGTTATTTCAGATTTCCTCTATCTCTCTTACATTTTAATCTTTATTCACTCTTACAGAGAGTCGCATAGCCAATTTGGCCAAAAATCTCTGAATTTGTTCTAAGTCAAAGAAGAGCACAAACTATATTTCTTGACAGCGAGGCTAATAACTTTCTTCAAACTGCATATTTCGAAATTCAGGACCAAACTTGGCTGAGATGTTCATTACCTTGTGTTCTATCGAATGGTTATTTCAGATTTCCTCTATCTCTCTTACATTTTAATCTATATTCACTCTTACAGAGAGTCGCATAGCCAATTTGGCCAAAAATCTCTGAATTTGTTCTAAGTCAAAGAAGACCACAAACTATATTTCTTGACAGCGAGGCTAATAACTTTCTTCAAACTGCATATTTCGAAATTCAGGACCAAACTTGGCTGAGATGTTCATTACCTTGTGTTCTATCGAATGGTTATTTCAGATTTCCTCTATCTCTCTTACATTTTAATCTATATTCACTCTTACAGAGAGTCGCATAGCCAATTTGGCCAAAAATCTCGGAAATTTTTCTAAGTCAAAGAAGACCACAAACTATATTTATTGACAGCGAGGCTAATAACTTTCTTCAAACTGTATATTTCAGGACCAAACGTGGATGAGATGTTCATTACCTTGTGTTCAATCGACTTTTTATTTCCGATTTCCTCTATCTGTCTTACTTTTTAATCTATATTCACTCTTACAGAGAGTCGCATAGCCAATTTGGCCAAAAATCTCGGAAATGTTTCTAAGTCAAAGAAGACCACAAACTATATTTCTTGACAGCGAGGCTAATAACATTCTTCAAACTGTATATTTCAGTACCAAACTTGGCTAAGATGTTCATTACCTTGTGTTCTATCGAATGGTTATTTCAGATTCCCTGTATCTCTCTTACTTTATAATCTATATTCACTCTTACAGAGAGTCGCATAGCCAATTTGGCCAAACATCTCGAAAAAATTTCTAAGTCAAAGAAGACCACAAACTATATTTCTTGACATCGAGGCGAATAACATTCTTCAAACTGTATATTTCAGAACCAAACTTGGCTGAGATGTTCATTACCTTGTGTTCAATCGACTTTTTATTTCAGAGTTCCTCTATCTGTCTTACTTTTTAATCTATATTCACTCTTACAGAGAGTCGCATAGCCAATTTGGCCAAAAATCTCGGAAATGTTTCTAAGTCAAAGAAGACCACAAACTATATTTCTTGACAGCGAGGCTAATAACTTTCTTCAAACTGCATATTTCGAAATTGAGGACCAAACTTGGCTGAGATGTTCACTACCTTGTGTTCTATCGAATGGTTATTTCAGATTTCCTCTATCTCTCTTACATTTTAATCTATATTCACTCTTACAGAGAGTCGCATAGCCAATTTGGCCAAAAATCTCGGAAATTATTCTAAGTCAAAGAAGACCACAAACTATATTTCTTGACAGCGAGGCGAATAACTTTCTTCAAACTGTATATTTCAGAACCAAACTTGGCTGAGATGTTCATTACCTTGTGTTCTATCGAATGGTTATTTCAGATTTCCTCTATCTCTTTTACTTTTTAATCTGTATTCAATCTTACAGAGAGTCGCATAGCCAATTTGGCCAAACATCTCGAAAAAATTTCTAAGTCAAAGAAGAGCACAAACTATATTTCTTGATAGCGGGGCTAATAACTTTCTTCAAACTGTATATTTCAGGACCAAACTTGGCTGAGATGTTCATTACCTTGTGTTCAATCGACTTTTTATTTCCGATGTCCTCTATCTGTCTTACTTTTTAATCTATATTCACTCTTACAGAGAGTCGCATAGCCAATTTGGCCAAAAATCTCGGAAATTGTTCTAAGTCAAAGAAGACCACAAACTATATTTCTTGACAGCGAGGCGAATAACATTCTTCAAACTGTATATTTCAGAACCAAACTTGGCTGAGATGTTCATTACCTTGTGTTCAATCGACTTTTTATTTCAAAGTTCCTCTATCTGTCTTACTTTTTAATCTATATTCACTCTTACAGAGAGTCGCATAGCCAATTTGGCCAAAAATCTCGGACATTTTTCTAAGTCAAAGAAGACCACAAACTATATTTATTGACAGCGAGGCTAATAACTTTCTTCAAACTGTATATTTCAGGACCAAACTTGGCTAAGATGTTCATTACCTTGTGTTCTATCGAATGGTTATTTCAGATTTCCTCTATCTCTCTTACATTTTAATCTATATTCACTCTTACAGAGAGTCGCATAGCCAATTTGGCCAAAAATCTCGGAAATTGTTCTAAGTCAAAGAAGACCACAAACTATATTTCTTGACAGCGAGGCTAATAACTTTCTTCAAACTGCATATTTCGAAATTCAGGACCAAACTTGGCTGAGATGTTCATTACCTTGTGTTCTATCGAATGGTTATTTCAGATTTCCTCTATCTCTCTTACATTTTAATCTATATTCACTCTTACAGAGAGTCGCATAGCCAATTTGGCCAAAAATCTCGGAAATTTTTCTAAGTCAAAGAAGACCACAAACTATATTTCTTGACAGCGAGGCGAATAACATTCTTCAAACTGTATATTTCAGAACCAAACTTGTCTGAGATGTTCATTACCTTGTGTTCAATCGACTTTTTATTTCAGAGTTCCTCTATCTGTCTTACTTTTTAATCTATATTCACTCTTTAGTGTTTCCCCTAGGCAGTTTTAGCAGGGCGCAGCGCCCTGCCCTTTTGCACATGCGCCCTGCCCTGTCTCTGTCCCGCCCTGCCCTTTTTTCCGACCCCCCTGCCCTTTTCATAGTTTCTAATCGGTCTTTTCCACGACTTACAAGTTCATTTCAAGCACCTTATAAAGTTGTTATATTTTCACAAATGATCACAGTTATGTGTGAAGTTATCATCTTTGTATAAAAAAAGAAAGGAAATACAAACATTACAAGAACGTGTCTGTTGCATCCCTCTTTCAACAGGATAGACCTGCAGACCACATGCTTAAGCTTGAGACAAGAACAATAGGGGGATTACTGACGACTGATGTCTGCAGGCGTAATATGGTTTGGTAATCTCATTGTAATTGCGTAGCAATTGAATTCATTTATTCTTTATAAGGTAAAATAAACCTGATGTTTTTATAACAATTATTCTAAACATTCAAGGGGAAAAAAGCAAATCACCTATGTGCAAAGTGAATATAAGTTATACTAACTAATCGACAAAATTGTCATAATACAAGTTTAAAGAAACTGTTTTATTTTCAGACTTTAAAAACTTCCACTTTTGTAATGACTTACATGTATGAAGTGAAAACTGTAAAGACAAGTGTTTGCAAAAGTATTTACTCTCAGTGCTATATTAGAAAATTGCCTGCTTGTAGTTGAGTACATTTTATATCTATATACGTGCCCTTTTGGGTGAAGAAATGCCCTTTTCTCAATGTAGTTACCCTGCCCTTTTTTCAACCTGGGGGAAACACTACTCTTACAGAGAGTCGCATAGCCAATTTGGCCAAAAATCTCGGAAATTTTTCTAAGTCAAAGAAGACCACAAACTATATTTATTGACAGCGAGGCTAATAACTTTCTTCAAACTGTATATTTCAGAACCAAAATTGGCTGAGATGTTCATTACCTTGTGTTCAATCGATTTTTTATTTCAAATTTCCTCTATCTGTCTTACTTTTAAATCTATATTCACTCTTACAGAGAGTCGCATAGCCAATTTGGCCAAACATCTCTGAATTTGTTCTTAGTCAAAGAAGACCACAAACTATATTTATTGACAGCGAGGCTAATAACTTTCTTCAAACTGTATTTTTCAGGACCAAACTTGGCTAAGATGTTCATCACCTTGTGTTCTATCGAATGGTTATTTCAGATTTCCTCTATCTGTCTTACTTTTTAATCTTTATTCACTCTTACAGAGAGTAGCACAGCCAATTTGGCAAAAAATCTCGGAAATTTTTCTAAGTCAAAGAAGACCACAAACTATATTTATTGACAGCGAGGCTAATAACTTTCTTCAAACTGTATATTTCAGGACCAAACGTGGATGTGATGTTCATTACCTTGTGTTCAATCGACTTTTTATTTCCGATTTCCTCTATCTGTCTTACTTTTTAATCTATATTCAGTCTTACAGAGAGTCGCATAGCCAATTTGGCCAAAAATCTCGGAAATGTTTCTAAGTCAAAGAAGAGCACAAACTATATTTCTTGACAGCGAGGCTAATAACATTCTTCAAACTGTATATTTCAGAACCAAACTTGGCTGAGATGTTCATTACCTTGTGTTCTATCGAATGGTTATTTCAGATTTCCTCTATCTCTCTTACATTTTAATCTATATTCACTCTTACAGAGAGTCGCATAGCCAATTTGGCCAAAAATCTCTGAATTTGTTCTAAGTCAAAGAAGAGCACAAACTATATTTCTTGATAGCGAGGCTAATAACTTTCTTCAAACTGTATATTTCAGGACCAAACTAGGCTGAGATGTTCATTACCTTGTGTTCAATCGACTTTTTATTTCCGATGTCCTCTATCTGTCTTACTTTTTAATCTATATTCACTCTTACAGAGAGTCGCATAGCCAATTTGGCCAACAATCTCGGAAATTTTTCTAAGTCAAAGAAGAGCACAAACTATATTTCTTGACAGCGAAGTTAATAACTTTGTTCAAATTGTATATTTCAGAACCAAACTTGGCTAAGATGTTCATTACCTTGTGTTCTATCGAATGGTTATTTCAGATTCCCTGTATCTCTCTTACTTTATAATCTATATTCACTCTTACAGAGAGTCGCATAGCCAATTTGGCCAAACATCTCGAAACAAATTCTAAGTCAAAGAAGACCACAAACTATATTTCTTGACAGCGAGGCGAATAACATTCTTCAAACTGTATATTTCAGAACCAAACTTGGCTGAGATGTTCATTACCTTGTGTTCAATCGACTTTTTATTTCAGAGTTCCTCTATCTGTCTTACTTTTTAATCTATATTCACTCTTACAGAGAGTCGCATAGCCAATTTGGCCAAAAATCTCGGAAATGTTTCTAAGTCAAAGAAGACCACAAACTATATTTCTTGACAGCGAGGCTAATAACTTTCTTCAAACTGCATATTTCGAAATTGAGGACCAAATTTGGCTGAGATGTTCATTACCTTGTGTTCTATCGAATGGTTATTTCAGATTTCCTCTATCTCTCTTACATTTTAATCTATATTCACTCTTACAGAGAGTCGAATAGCCAATTTGGCCAAAAATCTCGGAAATTTTACTAAGTCAAAGAAGACCACAAACTATATTTCTTGACAGCGAGGCGAATAACATTCTTCAAACTGTATATTTCAGAACCAAACTTGTCTGAGATGTTCATTACCTTGTGTTCAATCGACTTTTTATTTCAGAGTTCCTCTATCTGTCTTACTTTTTAATCTATATTCACTCTTACAGAGAGTCGCATAGCCAATTTGGCCAAAAATCTCGGAAATTTTTCTAAGTCAAAGAAGACCACAAACTATATTTATTGACAGCGAGGCTAATAACTTTCTTCAAACTGTATATTTCAGGACCAAACTTGGCTAAGATGTTCATTACCTTGTGTTCTATCGAATGGTTATTTCAGATTTCCTCTATCTCTCTTACTTTATAATCTATATTCACTCTTACAGAGAGTCGCATAGCCAATTTGGCCAAAAATCTCGGAAATGTTTCTAAGTCAAAGAAGTCCACAAACTGTATTTCTTGACAGCGAGGCTAATAACTTTCTTCAAACTGCATATTTCGAAATTGAGGACCAAACTTGGCTGAGATGTTCATTACCTTGTGTTCTATCGAATGTTTTTTTCAGATTTCCTCTATCTCTCTTACATTTTAATCTTTATTCACTCTTACAGAGAGTCGCATAGCCAATTTGGACAAAAATCTCTGAATTTGTTCTAAGTCAAAGAAGAGCACAAACTATATTTCTTGACAGCGAGGCTAATAACTTTCTTCAAACTGCATATTTCGAAATTCAGGACCAAACTTGGCTGAGATGTTCATTACCTTGTGTTCTATCGAATGGTTATTTCAGATTTCCTCTATCTCTCTTACATTTTAATCTTTATTCACTCTTACAGAGAGTCGCATAGCCAATTTGGCCAAAAATCTCTGAATTTGTTCTAAGTCAAAGAAGAGCACAAACTATATTTCTTGACAGCGAGGCTAATAACTTTCTTCAAACTGCATATTTCGAAATTCAGGACCAAACTTGGCTGAGATGTTCATTACCTTGTGTTCTATCGAATGGTTATTTCAGATTTCCTCTATCTCTCTTACATTTTAATCTTTATTCACTCTTACAGAGAGTCGCATAGCCAATTTGGCCAAAAATCTCTGAATTTGTTCTAAGTCAAAGAAGAGCACAAACTATATTTCTTGACAGCGAGGCTAATAACTTTCTTCAAACTGCATATTTCGAAATTCAGGACCAAACTTGGCTGAGATGTTCATTACCTTGTGTTCTATCGAATGGTTATTTCAGATTTCCTCTATCTCTCTTACATTTTAATCTATATTCACTCTTACAGAGAGTCGCATAGCCAATTTGGCCAAAAATCTCTGAATTTGTTCTAAGTCAAAGAAGACCACAAACTATATTTCTTGACAGCGAGGCTAATAACATTCTTCAAACTGCATATTTCGAAATTCAGGACCAAACTTGGCTGAGATGTTCATTACCTTGTGTTCTATCGAATGGTTATTTCAGATTTCCTCTATCTCTCTTACATTTTAATCTATATTCACTCTTACAGAGAGTCGCATAGCCAATTTGGCCAAACATCTCGAAAACATTTCTAAGTCAAAGAAGAGCACAAACTATATTTCTTGATAGCGAGGCTAATAACTTTCTTCAAACTGTATATTTCAGGACCAAACTTGGCTGAGATGTTCATTACCTTGTGTTCAATCGACTTTTTATTTCCGATGTCCTCTATCTGTCTTACTTTTTAATCTATATTCACTCTTACAGAGAGTCGCATAGCCAATTTGGCCAAAAATCTCGGAAATTTTTCTAAGTCAAAGAAGACCACAAACTATATTTATTGACAGCAAGCTAATAACTTTCTTCAAACTGTATATTTCAGAACCAAACTTGGCTGAGATGTTCATTACCTTGTGTTCAATCGATTTTTTATTTCAGAGTTCCTCTATCTGTCTTACTTTTTAATCTATATTCACTCCTTCAGAGAGTCGCATAGCCAATTTGGCCAAAAATCTCGGAAATTTTTCTAAGTCAAAGAAGACCACAAACTATATTTATTGACAGCAAGCTAATAACTTTCTTCAAACTGTATATTTCAGAACCAAACTTGGCTGAGATGTTCATTACCTTGTGTTCAATCGATTTTTTATTTCAGAGTTCCTCTATCTGTCTTACTTTTTAATCTATATTCACTCCTTCAGAGAGTCGCATAGCCAATTTGGCCAAAAATCTCGGAAATTTTTCTAAGTCAAAGAAGACCACAAACTATATTTATTGACAGCGAGGCTAATAACTTTCTTCAAACTGTATATTTCAGGACCAAACTTGGCTAAGATGTTCGTTACCTTGTGTTCTATCGAATGGTTATTTCAGAGTTCCTCTATCTGTCTTACTTTTTAATCTATATTCACTCTTACAGAGAGTCGCATAGTCAATTTGGCCAAAAATCTCGGAAATTTTACTAAGTCAAAGAAGACCACAAACTATATTTATTGACAGCGAGGCTAATAACTTTCTTCAAACTGTATATTTCAGGACCAAACTTGGCTAAGATGTTCATTACCTTGTGTTCTATCGAATGGTTATTTCAGATTTCCTCTATCTCTCTTACATTTTAATCTTTATTCACTCTTACAGAGAGTCGCATAGCCAATTTGGACAAAAATCTCTGAATTTGTTCTAAGTCAAAGAAGAGCACAAACTATATTTCTTGACAGCGAGGCTAATAACTTTCTTCAAACTGCATATTTCGAAATTGAGGACCAAACTTGGCTGAGATGTTCATTACCTTGTGTTCTATCGAATGGTTATTTCAGATTTCCTCTATCTCTCTTACATTTTAATCTTTATTCACTCTTACAGAGAGTCGCATAGCCAATTTGGCCAAAAATCTCTGAATTTGTTCTAAGTCAAAGAAGAGCACAAACTATATTTCTTGACAGCGAGGCTAATAACTTTCTTCAAACTGCATATTTCGAAATTCAGGACCAAACTTGGCTGAGATGTTCATTACCTTGTGTTCTATCGAATGGTTATTTCAGATTTCCTCTATCTCTCTTACATTTTAATCTATATTCACTCTTACAGAGAGTCGCATAGCCAATTTGGCCAAACATCTCGAAAACATTTCTAAGTCAAAGAAGAGCACAAACTATATTTCTTGATAGCGAGGCTAATAACTTTCTTCAAACTGTATATTTCAGGACCAAACTTGGCTAAGATGTTCATTACCTTGTGTTCAATCGACTTTTTATTTCCGATGTCCTCTATCTGTCTTACTTTTTAATCTATATTCACTCTTACAGAGAGTCGCATAGCCAATTTGGCCAAAAATCTCGGAAATTTTTCTAAGTCAAAGAAGACCACAAACTATATTTATTGACAGCGAGGCTAATAACTTTCTTCAAACTGTATATTTCAGAACCAAACTTGGCTGAGATGTTCATTACCTTGTGTTCAATCGATTTTTTATTTCAGAGTTCCTCTATCTGTCTTACTTTTTAATCTATATTCACTCCTTCAGAGAGTCGCATAGCCAATTTGGCCAAAAATCTCGGAAATTTTTCTAAGTCAAAGAAGACCACAAACTATATTTATTGACAGCGAGGCTAATAACTTTCTTCAAACTGTATATTTCAGGACCAAACTTGGCTAAGATGTTCATTACCTTGTGTTCTATCGAATGGTTATTTCAGATTTCCTCTATCTCTCTTACATTTTAATCTATATTCACTCTTACAGAGAGTCGCATAGCCAATTTGGCCAAAAATCTCGGAAATGTTTCTAAGTCAAAGAAGACCACAAACTATATTTATTGACAGCGAGGCTAATAACTTTCTTCAAACTGTATATTTCAGGACCAAACTTGGCTAAGATGTTCATTACCTTGTGTTCTATCGAATGGTTATTTCAGAGTTCCTCTATCTGTCTTACTTTTTAATCTATATTCACTCTTACAGAGAGTCGCATAGCCAATTTGGCCAAAAATCTCGGAAATGTTTTTAAGTCAAAGAAGAGCACAAACTATATTTCTTGACAGCGAGGCTAATAACTTTCTTCAAACTGCATATTTCGAAATTCAGGACCAAACTTGGCTGAGATGTTCATTACCTTGTGTTCTATCGAATGGTTATTTCAGATTTCCTCTATCTCTCTTACATTTTAATCTTTATTCACTCTTACAGAGAGTCGCATAGCCAATTTGGCCAAAAATCTCTGAATTTGTTCTAAGTCAAAGAAGAGCACAAACTATATTTCTTGACAGCGAGGCTAATAACTTTCTTCAAACTGCATATTTCGAAATTCAGGACCAAACTTGGCTGAGATGTTCATTACCTTGTGTTCTATCGAATGGTTATTTCAGATTTCCTCTATCTCTCTTACATTTTAATCTTTATTCACTCTTACAGAGAGTCGCATAGCCAATTTGGCCAAAAATCTCTGAATTTGTTCTAAGTCAAAGAAGAGCACAAACTATATTTCTTGACAGCGAGGCTAATAACTTTCTTCAAACTGCATATTTCGAAATTCAGGACCAAACTTGGCTGAGATGTTCATTACCTTGTGTTCTATCGAATGGTTATTTCAGATTTCCTCTATCTCTCTTACATTTTAATCTATATTCACTCTTACAGAGAGTCGCATAGCCAATTTGGCCAAACATCTCGAAAACATTTCTAAGTCAAAGAAGAGCACAAACTATATTTCTTGATAGCGAGGCTAATAACTTTCTTCAAACTGTATATTTCAGGACCAAACTTGGCTGAGATGTTCATTACCTTGTGTTCAATCGACTTTTTATTTCCGATGTCCTCTATCTGTCTTACTTTTTAATCTATATTCACTCTTACAGAGAGTCGCATAGCCAATTTGGCCAAAAATCTCGGAAATTTTTCTAAGTCAAAGAAGACCACAAACTATATTTATTGACAGCAAGCTAATAACTTTCTTCAAACTGTATATTTCAGAACCAAACTTGGCTGAGATGTTCATTACCTTGTGTTCAATCGATTTTTTATTTCAGAGTTCCTCTATCTGTCTTACTTTTTAATCTATATTCACTCCTTCAGAGAGTCGCATAGCCAATTTGGCCAAAAATCTCGGAAATTTTTCTAAGTCAAAGAAGACCACAAACTATATTTATTGACAGCGAGGCTAATAACTTTCTTCAAACTGTATATTTCAGGACCAAACTTGGCTAAGATGTTCATTACCTTGTGTTCTATCGAATGGTTATTTCAGAGTTCCTCTATCTGTCTTACTTTTTAATCTATATTCACTCTTACAGAGAGTCGCATAGTCAATTTGGCCAAAAACCTCGGAAATTTTACTAAGTCAAAGAAGACCACAAACTATATTTATTGACAGCGAGGCTAATAACTTTCTTCAAACTGTATATTTCAGGACCAAACTTGGCTAAGATGTTCATTACCTTGTGTTCTATCGAATGGTTATTTCAGATTTCCTCTATCTCTCTTACATTTTAATCTTTATTCACTCTTACAGAGAGTCGCATAGCCAATTTGGCCAAAAATCTCTGAATTTGTTCTAAGTCAAAGAAGAGCACAAACTATATTTCTTGACAGCGAGGCTAATAACTTTCTTCAAACTGCATATTTCGAAATTGAGGACCAAACTTGGCTGAGATGTTCATTACCTTGTGTTCTATCGAATGGTTATTTCAGATTTCCTCTATCTCTCTTACATTTTAATCTTTATTCACTCTTACAGAGAGTCGCATAGCCAATTTGGCCAAAACTCTGAATTTGTTCTAAGTCAAAGAAGAGCACAAACTATATTTCTTGACAGCGAGGCTAATAACTTTCTTCAAACTGCATATTTCGAAATTCAGGACCAAACTTGGCTGAGATGTTCATTACCTTGTGTTCTATCGAATGGTTATTTCAGATTTCCTCTATCTCTCTTACATTTTAATCTATATTCACTCTTACAGAGAGTCGCATAGCCAATTTGGCCAAACATCTCGAAAACATTTCTTAGTCAAAGAAGAGCACAAACTATATTTCTTGATAGCGAGGCTAATAACTTTCTTCAAACTGTATATTTCAGGACCAAACTTGGCTAAGATGTTCATTACCTTGTGTTCAATCGACTTTTTATTTCCGATGTCCTCTATCTGTCTTACTTTTTAATCTATATTCACTCTTACAGAGAGTCGCATAGCCAATTTGGCCAAAAATCTCGGAAATTTTTCTAAGTCAAAGAAGACCACAAACTATATTTATTGACAGCGAGGCTAATAACTTTCTTCAAACTGTATATTTCAGAACCAAACTTGGCTGAGATGTTCATTACCTTGTGTTCAATCGATTTTTTATTTCAGAGTTCCTCTATCTGTCTTACTTTTTAATCTATATTCACTCCTTCAGAGAGTCGCATAGCCAATTTGGCCAAAAATCTCGGAAATTTTTCTAAGTCAAAGAAGACCACAAACTATATTTATTGACAGCGAGGCTAATAACTTTCTTCAAACTGTATATTTCAGGACCAAACTTGGCTAAGATGTTCATTACCTTGTGTTCTATCGAATGGTTATTTCAGATTTCCTCTATCTCTCTTACATTTTAATCTTTATTCACTCTTACAGAGAGTCGCATAGCCAATTTGGCCAAAAATCTCTGAATTTGTTCTAAGTCAAAGAAGAGCACAAACTATATTTATTGACAGCGAGGCTAATAACTTTCTTCAAACTGTATATTTCAGGACCAAACTTGGCTAAGATGTTCATTACCTTGTGTTCTATCGAATGGTTATTTCAGATTTCCTCTATCTCTCTTACATTTTAATCTATATTCACTCTTACAGAGAGTCGCATAGCCAATTTGGCCAAAAATCTCGGAAATTTTCTAAGTCAAAGAAGAGCACAAACTATATTTATTGACAGCGAGGCTAATAACTTTCTTCAAACTGTATATTTCAGGACCAAACTTGGCTAAGATGTTCATTACCTTGTGTTCTATCGAATGGTTATTTCAGAGTTCCTCTATCTCTCTTACTTTTTAATCTATATTCACTCATACAGAGAGTCGCATAGCCAATTTGGCCAAAAATCTCGGAAATGTTTTTAAGTCAAAGAAGACCACAAACTATATTTCTTGACAGCGAGGCTAATAACTTTCTTCAAACTGCATATTTCGAAATTGAGGACCAAACTTGGCTGAGATGTTCATTACCTTGTGTTCTATCGAATGGTTATTTCAGATTCCTCTATCTCTCTTACATTTTAATCTATATTCACTCTTACAGAGAGTCGCATAGCCAATTTGGCCAAAAATCTCGGAAATTTTTCTTAGTCAAAGAAGAGCACAAACTATATTTCTTGACAGCGAGGCGAATAACATTCTTCAAACTGTATATTTCAGAACCAAACTTGGCTGAGATGTTCATTACCTTGTGTTCAATCGACTTTTTATTTCAGAGTTCCTCTATCTGTCTTACTTTTTAATCTATATTCACTCTTACAGAGAGTCGCATAGCCAATTTGGCCAAAAATCTCGGAAATTTTTCGAAGTCAAAGAAGACCACAAACTATATTTATTGACAGCGAGGCTAATAACTTTCTTCAAACTGTATATTTCAGGACCAAACTTGCCTAAGATGTTCATTACCTTGTGTTCTATCCTATCGAATGGTTATTTCAGAGTTCCTCTATCTGTCTTACTTTTTAATCTATATTCACTCTTACAGAGAGTCGCATAGCCAATTTGGCCAAAAATCTCGGAAATTTTACTAAGTCAAAGAAGACCACAAACTATATTTATTGACAGCGAGGCTAATAACTTTCTTCAAACTGTATATTTCAGGACCAAACTTGGCTAAGATGTTCATTACCTTGTGTTCTATCGAATGGTTTTTTCAGATTTCCTCTATCTCTCTTACATTTTAATCTTTATTCCCTCTTACAGAGAGTCGCATAGCCAATTTGGCCAAAAATCTCTGAATTTGTTCTAAGTCAAAGAAGAGCACAAACTATATTTATTGACAGCGAGGCTAATAACTTTCTTCAAACTGTATATTTCAGGACCAAACTTGGCTAAGATGTTCATTACCTTGTGTTCTATCGAATGGTTATTTCAGATTTCCTCTATCTCTCTTACATTTTAATCTATATTCACTCTTACAGAGAGTCGCATAGCCAATTTGGCCAAAAATCTCTGAATTTGTTCTAAGTCAAAGAAGAGCACAAACTATATTTCTTGATAGCGAGGCTAATAACTTTCTTCAAACTGTATATTTCAGGACCAAACTTGGCTGAGATGTTCATTACCTTGTGTTCAATCGACTTTTTATTTCCGATGTCCTCTATCTGTCTTACTTTTTAATCTATATTCACTCTTACAGAGAGTCGCATAGCCAATTTGGCCAAAAATCTCGGAAATTTTTCTAAGTCAAAGAAGACCACAAACTATATTTATTGACAGCGAGGCTAATAACTTTCTTCAAACTGTATATTTCAGAACCAAACTTGGCTGAGATGTTCATTACCTTGTGTTCAATCGATTTTTTATTTCAGAGTTCCTCTATCTGTCTTACTTTTTAATCTATATTCACTCTTACAGAGAGTCGCATAGCCAATTTGGCCAAAAATCTCGGAAATTTTTCTAAGTCAAAGAAGACCACAAACTATATTTATTGACAGCGAGGCTAATAACTTTCTTCAAACTGTATATTTCAGGACCAAACTTGGCTAAGATGTTCATTACCTTGTGTTCTATCGAATGGTTTTTTCAGAGTTCCTCTATCTGTCTTACTTTTTAATCTATATTCACTCTTACAGAGAGTCGCATAGTCAATTTGGCCAAAAATCTCGGAAATTTTACTAAGTCAAAGAAGACCACAAACTATATTTATTGACAGCGAGGCTAATAACTTTCTTCAAACTGTATATTTCAGGACCAAACTTGGCTAAGATGTTCATTACCTTGTGTTCTATCGAATGGTTATTTCAGATTTCCTCTATCTCTCTTACATTTTAATCTTTATTCACTCTTACAGAGAGTCGCATAGCCAATTTGGCCAAAAATCTCTGAAATTTTTCTAAGTCAAAGAAGAGCACAAACTATATTTATTGACAGCGAGGCTAATAACTTTCTTCAAACTGTATATTTCAGGACCAAACTTGGCTAAGATGTTCATTACCTTGTGTTCTATCGAATGGTTATTTCAGATTTCCTCTATCTCTCTTACATTTTAATCTATATTCACTCTTACAGAGAGTCGCATAGCCAATTTGGCCAAAAATCTCGGAAATGTTTCTAAGTCAAAGAAGACCACAAACTATATTTATTGACAGCGAGGCTAATAACTTTCTTCAAACTGTATATTTCAGGACCAAACTTGGCTAAGATGTTCATTACCTTGTGTTCTATCGAATGGTTTTTTCAGAGTTCCTCTATCTGTCTTACTTTTTAATCTATATTCACTCTTACAGAGAGTCGCATAGTCAATTTGGCCAAAAATCTCGGAAATTTTACTAAGTCAAAGAAGACCACAAACTATATTTATTGACAGCGAGGCTAATAACTTTCTTCAAACTGTATATTTCAGGACCAAACTTGGCTAAGATGTTCATTACCTTGTGTTCTATCGAATGGTTATTTCAGATTTCCTCTATCTCTCTTACATTTTAATCTTTATTCACTCTTACAGAGAGTCGCATAGCCAATTTGGCCAAAAATCTCTGAATTTGTTCTAAGTCAAAGAAGAGCACAAACTATATTTATTGACAGCGAGGCTAATAACTTTCTTCAAACTGTATATTTCAGGACCAAACTTGGCTAAGATGTTCATTACCTTGTGTTCTATCGAATGGTTATTTCAGATTTCCTCTATCTCTCTTACATTTTAATCTATATTCACTCTTACAGAGAGTCGCATAGCCAATTTGGCCAAAAATCTCGGAAATGTTTCTAAGTCAAAGAAGACCACAAACTATATTTATTGACAGCGAGGCTAATAACTTTCTTCAAACTGTATATTTCAGGACCAAACTTGGCTAAGATGTTCATTACCTCGTGTTCTATCGAATGGTTATTTCAGAGTTCCTCTATCTGTCTTACTTTTTAATCTATATTCACTCTTACAGAGAGTCGCATAGCCAATTTGGCCAAAAATCTCGGAAATGTTTCTAAGTCAAAGAAGACCACAAACTATATTTCTTGACAGCGAGGCTAATAACTTTCTTCAAACTGCATATTTCGAAATTGAGGACCAAACTGGGCTGAGATGTTCATTACCTTGTGTTCTATCGAATGGTTATTTCAGATTTCCTCTATCTCTCTTACATTTTAATCTATATTCACTCTTACAGAGAGTCGCATAGCCAATTTGGCCAAAAATCTCGGAAATGTTTCTAAGTCAAAGAAGACCACAAACTATATTTATTGACAGCGAGGCTAATAACTTTCTTCAAACTGTATATTTCAGGACCAAACTTGGCTAAGATGTTCATTACCTTGTGTTCTATCGAATGATTATTTCAGATTTCCTCTATCTCTCTTACATTTTAATCTTTATTCACTCTTACAGAGAGTCGCATAGCCAATTTGGCCAAAAATCTCTGAATTTGTTCTAAGTCAAAGAAGAGCACAAACTATATTTATTGACAGCGAGGCTAATAACTTTCTTCAAACTGTATATTTCAGGACCAAACTTGGCTAAGATGTTCATTACCTTGTGTTCTATCGAATGGTTATTTCAGATTTCCTCTATCTCTCTTACTTTTTAATCTATATTCACTCTTACAGAGAGTCGCATAGCCAATTTGGCCAAAAATCTCTGAATTTGTTCTAAGTCAAAGAAGACCACAAACTATATTTATTGACAGCGAGGCTAATAACATTCTTCAAACTGTATTTTTCAGAACCAAACTTGGCTGAGATGTTCATTACCTTGTGTTCTATCGAATGGTTTTTTCAGATTTCCTCTATCTCTCTTACTTTTTAATCTATATTCACTCTTACAGAGAGTCGCATAGCCAATTTGGCCAAAAATCTCGGAAATTTGTCTAAGTCAAAGAAGAGCACAAACTATATTTCTTGACAGCGAGGCTAATAACATTCTTCAAACTGTATATTTCAGAACCAAACTTGGCTGAGATGTTCATTACCTTGTGTTCTATCGAATGGTTATTTCAGATTTCCTCTATCTCTCTTACTTTATAATCTATATTCACTCTTACAGAGAGTCGCATAGCCAATTTGGCCAAAAATCTCTGAATTTGTTCTAAGTCAAAGAAGAGCACAAACTATATTTATTGACAGCGAGGCTAATAACTTTCTTCAAACTGTATATTTCAGGACCAAACTTGGCTAAGATGTTCATTACCTTGTGTTCTATCGAATGGTTATTTCAGATTTCCTCTATCTCTCTTACATTTTAATCTTTATTCACTCTTACAGAGAGTCGCATAGCCAATTTGGCCAAAAATCTCTGAATTTGTTCTAAGTCAAAGAAGAGCACAAACTATATTTATTGACAGCGAGGCTAATAACTTTCTTCAAACTGTATATTTCAGGACCAAACTTGGCTAAGATGTTCATTACCTTGTGTTCTATCGAATGATTATTTCAGATTTCCTCTATCTCTCTTACATTTTAATCTTTATTCACTCTTACAGAGAGTCGCATAGCCAATTTGGCCAAAAATCTCTGAATTTGTTCTAAGTCAAAGAAGAGCACAAACTATATTTATTGACAGCGAGGCTAATAACTTTCTTCAAACTGTATATTTCAGGACCAAACTTGGCTAAGATGTTCATTACCTTGTGTTCTATCGAATGGTTATTTCAGATTTCCTCTATCTCTCTTACATTTTAATCTATATTCACTCTTACAGAGAGTCGCATAGCCAATTTGGCCAAAAATCTCGGAAATGTTTCTAAGTCAAAGAAGACCACAAACTATATTTATTGACAGCGAGGCTAATAACATTCTTCAAACTGTATATTTCAGAACCAAACTTGGCTGAGATGTTCATTACCTTGTGTTCTATCGAATGGTTATTTCAGATTTCCTCTATCTCTCTTACTTTATAATCTATATTCACTCTTACAGAGAGTCGCATAGCCAATTTGGCCAAAAATCTCTGAATTTGTTCTAAGTCAAAGAAGAGCACAAACTATATTTATTGACAGCGAGGCTAATAACTTTCTTCAAACTGTATATTTCAGGACCAAACTTGGCTAAGATGTTCATTACCTTGTGTTCTATCGAATGGTTATTTCAGATTTCCTCTATCTCTCTTACATTTTAATCTTTATTCACTCTTACAGAGAGTCGCATAGCCAATTTGGCCAAAAATCTCTGAATTTGTTCTAAGTCAAAGAAGAGCACAAACTATATTTATTGACAGCGAGGCTAATAACTTTCTTCAAACTGTATATTTCAGGACCAAACTTGGCTAAGATGTTCATTACCTTGTGTTCTATCGAATGGTTATTTCAGATTTCCTCTATCTCTCTTACATTTTAATCTATATTCACTCTTACAGAGAGTCGCATAGCCAATTTGGCCAAAAATCTCGGAAATTTTCTAAGTCAAAGAAGAGCACAAACTATATTTATTGACAGCGAGGCTAATAACTTTCTTCAAACTGTATATTTCAGGACCAAACTTGGCTAAGATGTTCATTACCTTGTGTTCTATCGAATGGTTATTTCAGATTTCCTCTATCTCTCTTACTTTTTAATCTATATTCACTCATACAGAGAGTCGCATAGCCAATTTGGCCAAAAATCTCGGAAATGTTTTGAAGTCAAAGAAGACCACAAACTATATTTCTTGACAGCGAGGCTAATAACTTTCTTCAAACTGCATATTTCGAAATTGAGGACCAAACTTGGCTGAGATGTTCATTACCTTGTGTTCTATCGAATGGTTATTTCAGATTTCCTCTATCTCTCTTACATTTTAATCTATATTCACTCTTACAGAGAGTCGCATAGCCAATTTGGCCAAAAATCTCGGAAATTTTTCTTAGTCAAAGAAGAGCACAAACTATATTTCTTGACAGCGAGGCGAATAACATTCTTCAAACTGTATATTTCAGAACCAAACTTGTCTGAGATGTTCATTACCTTGTGTTCAATCGACTTTTTATTTCAGAGTTCCTCTATCTGTCTTACTTTTTAATCTATATTCACTCTTACAGAGAGTCGCATAGCCAATTTGGCCAAAAATCTCGGAAATTTTTCGAAGTCAAAGAAGACCACAAACTATATTTATTGACAGCGAGGCTAATAACTTTCTTCAAACTGTATATTTCAGGACCAAACTTGCCTAAGATGTTCATTACCTTGTGTTCTATCCTATCGAATGGTTATTTCAGAGTTCCTCTATCTGTCTTACTTTTTAATCTATATTCACTCTTACAGAGAGTCGCATAGCCAATTTGGCCAAAAATCTCGGAAATTTTACTAAGTCAAAGAAGACCACAAACTATATTTATTGACAGCGAGGCTAATAACTTTCTTCAAACTGTATATTTCAGGACCAAACTTGGCTAAGATGTTCATTACCTTGTGTTCTATCGAATGGTTTTTTCAGATTTCCTCTATCTCTCTTACATTTTAATCTTTATTCCCTCTTACAGAGAGTCGCATAGCCAATTTGGCCAAAAATCTCTGAATTTGTTCTAAGTCAAAGAAGAGCACAAACTATATTTATTGACAGCGAGGCTAATAACTTTCTTCAAACTGTATATTTCAGGACCAAACTTGGCTAAGATGTTCATTACCTTGTGTTCTATCGAATGGTTATTTCAGATTTCCTCTATCTCTCTTACATTTTAATCTATATTCACTCTTACAGAGAGTCGCATAGCCAATTTGGCCAAAAATCTCTGAATTTGTTCTAAGTCAAAGAAGAGCACAAACTATATTTCTTGATAGCGAGGCTAATAACTTTCTTCAAACTGTATATTTCAGGACCAAACTTGGCTGAGATGTTCATTACCTTGTGTTCAATCGACTTTTTATTTCCGATGTCCTCTATCTGTCTTACTTTTTAATCTATATTCACTCTTACAGAGAGTCGCATAGCCAATTTGGCCAAAAATCTCGGAAATTTTTCTAAGTCAAAGAAGACCACAAACTATATTTATTGACAGCGAGGCTAATAACTTTCTTCAAACTGTATATTTCAGAACCAAACTTGGCTGAGATGTTCATTACCTTGTGTTCAATCGATTTTTTATTTCAGAGTTCCTCTATCTGTCTTACTTTTTAATCTATATTCACTCTTACAGAGAGTCGCATAGCCAATTTGGCCAAAAATCTCGGAAATTTTTCTAAGTCAAAGAAGACCACAAACTATATTTATTGACAGCGAGGCTAATAACTTTCTTCAAACTGTATATTTCAGGACCAAACTTGGCTAAGATGTTCATTACCTTGTGTTCTATCGAATGGTTATTTCAGAGTTCCTCTATCTGTCTTACTTTTTAATCTATATTCACTCTTACAGAGAGTCGCATAGTCAATTTGGCCAAAAATCTCGGAAATTTTACTAAGTCAAAGAAGACCACAAACTATATTTATTGACAGCGAGGCTAATAACTTTCTTCAAACTGTATATTTCAGGACCAAACTTGGCTAAGATGTTCATTACCTTGTGTTCTATCGAATGGTTATTTCAGATTTCCTCTATCTCTCTTACATTTTAATCTTTATTCACTCTTACAGAGAGTCGCATAGCCAATTTGGCCAAAAATCTCTGAATTTGTTCTAAGTCAAAGAAGAGCACAAACTATATTTATTGACAGCGAGGCTAATAACTTTCTTCAAACTGTATATTTCAGGACCAAACTTGGCTAAGATGTTCATTACCTTGTGTTCTATCGAATGGTTATTTCAGATTTCCTCTATCTCTCTTACATTTTAATCTATATTCACTCTTACAGAGAGTCGCATAGCCAATTTGGCCAAAAATCTCGGAAATGTTTCTAAGTCAAAGAAGACCACAAACTATATTTATTGACAGCGAGGCTAATAACTTTCTTCAAACTGTATATTTCAGGACCAAACTTGGCTAAGATGTTCATTACCTTGTGTTCTATCGAATGGTTATTTCAGAGTTCCTCTATCTGTCTTACTTTTTAATCTATATTCACTCTTACAGAGAGTCGCATAGTCAATTTGGCCAAAAATCTCGGAAATTTTACTAAGTCAAAAAAGACCACAAACTATATTTATTGACAGCGAGGCTAATAACTTTCTTCAAACTGTATATTTCAGGACCAAACTTGGCTAAGATGTTCATTACCTTGTGTTCTATCGAATGGTTATTTCAGATTTCCTCTATCTCTCTTACATTTTAATCTTTATTCACTCTTACAGAGAGTCGCATAGCCAATTTGGCCAAAAATCTCTGAATTTGTTCTAAGTCAAAGAAGAGCACAAACTATATTTATTGACAGCGAGGCTAATAACTTTCTTCAAACTGTATATTTCAGGACCAAACTTGGCTAAGATGTTCATTACCTTGTGTTCTATCGAATGGTTATTTCAGATTTCCTCTATCTCTCTTACATTTTAATCTATATTCACTCTTACAGAGAGTCGCATAGCCAATTTGGCCAAAAATCTCGGAAATGTTTCTAAGTCAAAGAAGACCACAAACTATATTTATTGACAGCGAGGCTAATAACTTTCTTCAAACTGTATATTTCAGGACCAAACTTGGCTAAGATGTTCATTACCTCGTGTTCTATCGAATGGTTATTTCAGAGTTCCTCTATCTGTCTTACTTTTTAATCTATATTCACTCTTACAGAGAGTCGCATAGCCAATTTGGCCAAAAATCTCGGAAATGTTTCTAAGTCAAAGAAGACCACAAACTATATTTCTTGACAGCGAGGCTAATAACTTTCTTCAAACTGCATATTTCGAAATTGAGGACCAAACTGGGCTGAGATGTTCATTACCTTGTGTTCTATCGAATGGTTATTTCAGATTTCCTCTATCTCTCTTACATTTTAATCTATATTCACTCTTACAGAGAGTCGCATAGCCAATTTGGCCAAAAATCTCGGAAATGTTTCTAAGTCAAAGAAGACCACAAACTATATTTATTGACAGCGAGGCTAATAACTTTCTTCAAACTGTATATTTCAGGACCAAACTTGGCTAAGATGTTCATTACCTTGTGTTCTATCGAATGATTATTTCAGATTTCCTCTATCTCTCTTACATTTTAATCTTTATTCACTCTTACAGAGAGTCGCATAGCCAATTTGGCCAAAAATCTCTGAATTTGTTCTAAGTCAAAGAAGAGCACAAACTATATTTATTGACAGCGAGGCTAATAACTTTCTTCAAACTGTATATTTCAGGACCAAACTTGGCTAAGATGTTCATTACCTTGTGTTCTATCGAATGGTTATTTCAGATTTCCTCTATCTCTCTTACATTTTAATCTATATTCACTCTTACAGAGAGTCGCATAGCCAATTTGGCCAAAAATCTCGGAAATGTTTCTAAGTCAAAGAAGACCACAAACTATATTTATTGACAGCGAGGCTAATAACATTCTTCAAACTGTATATTTCAGAACCAAACTTGGCTGAGATGTTCATTACCTTGTGTTCTATCGAATGGTTTTTTCAGATTTCCTCTATCTCTCTTACTTTTTAATCTATATTCACTCTTACAGAGAGTCGCATAGCCAATTTGGCCAAAAATCTCGGAAATTTGTCTAAGTCAAAGAAGAGCACAAACTATATTTCTTGACAGCGAGGCTAATAACATTCTTCAAACTGTATATTTCAGAACCAAACTTGGCTGAGATGTTCATTACCTTGTGTTCTATCGAATGGTTATTTCAGATTTCCTCTATCTCTCTTACTTTATAATCTATATTCACTCTTACAGAGAGTCGCATAGCCAATTCGGCCAAAAATCTCGGAAATGTTTCTAAGTCAAAGAAGACCACAAACTATATGTATTGACAGCGAGGCTAATAACTTTCTTCAAACTGTATATTTCAGGACCAAACTTGGCTAAGATGTTCATTACCTTGTGTTCTATCGAATGGTTATTTCAGATTTCCTCTATCTCTCTTACATTTTAATTTATATTCACTCTTACAGAGAGTCGCATAGCCAATTTGGCCAAAAATCTCTGAATTTGTTCTAAGTCAAAGAAGAGCACAAACTATATTTCTTGACAGCGAGGCTAATAACTTTCTTCAAACTGTATATTTCAGGACCAAACTTGGCTAAGATGTTCATTACCTTGTGTTCTATCGAATGGTTATTTCCGATGTCCTCTATCTGTCTTACTTTTTAATCTATATTCACTCTTACAGAGAGTCGCATAGCCAATTTGGCCAAAAATCTCGGAAATTTTTCTAAGTCAAAGAAGACCACAAACTATATTTATTGACAGCGAGGCTAATAACTTTCTTCAAACTGTATATTTCAGAACCAAACTTGGCTGAGATGTTCATTACCTTGTGTTCAATCGATTTTTTATTTCAGAGTTCCTCTATCTGTCTTACTTTTTAATCTATATTCACTCTTACAGAGAGTCGCATAGCCAATTTGGCCAAAAATCTCGGAAATTTTTCTAAGTCAAAGAAGACCACAAACTATATTTATTGACAGCGAGGCTAATAACTTTCTTTAAACTGTATATTTCAGGACCAAACTTGGCTAAGATGTTCATTACCTTGTGTTCTATCGAATGGTTATTTCAGATTTCCTCTATCTCTCTTACATTTTAATCTTTATTCACTCTTACAGAGAGTCGCATAGCCAATTTGGCCAAAAATCTCTGAATTTGTTCTAAGTCAAAGAAGAGCACAAACTATATTTATTGACAGCGAGGCTAATAACTTTCTTCAAACTGTATATTTCAGGACCAAACTTGGCTAAGATGTTCATTACCTTGTGTTCTATCGAATGGTTATTTCAGATTTCCTCTATCTCTCTTACATTTTAATCTATATTCACTCTTACAGAGAGTCGCATAGCCAATTTGGCCAAAAATCTCGGAAATGTTTCTAAGTCAAAGAAGACCACAAACTATATTTATTGACAGCGAGGCTAATAACTTTCTTCAAACTGTATATTTCAGGACCAAACTTGGCTAAGATGTTCATTACCTTGTGTTCTATCGAATGGTTATTTCAGAGTTCCTCTATCTGTCTTACTTTTTAATCTATATTCACTCTTACAGAGAGTCGCATAGCCAATTTGGCCAAAAATCTCGGAAATGTTTCTAAGTCAATGAAGACCACAAACTATATTTCTTGACAGCGAGGCTAATAACTTTCTTCAAACTGCATATTTCGAAATTGAGGACCAAACTTGGCTGAGATGTTCATTACCTTGTGTTCTATCGAATGGTTATTTCAGATTTCCTCTATCTCTCTTACATTTTAATCTATATTCACTCTTACAGAGAGTCGCATAGCCAATTTGGCCAAAAATCTCGGAAATTTTTCTAAGTCAAAGAAGAGCACAAACTGTATTTATTGACAGCGAGGCTAATAACTTTCTTCAAACTGTATATTTCAGGACCAAACTTGGCTAAGATGTTCATTACCTTGTGTTCTATCGAATGGTTATTTCAGATTTCCTCTATCTCTCTTACATTTTAATCTATATTCACTCTTACAGAGAGTCGCATAGCCAATTTGGCCAAAAATCTCGGAAATGTTTCTAAGTCAAAGAAGACCACAAACTATATTTATTGACAGCGAGGCTAATAACTTTCTTCAAACTGTATATTTCAGGACCAAACTTGGCTAAGATGTTCATTACCTTGTGTTCTATCGAATGGTTATTTCAGAGTTCCTCTATCTGTCTTACTTTTTAATCTATATTCACTCTTACAGAGAGTCGCATAGCCAATTTGGCCAAAAATCTCGGAAATGTTTCTAAGTCAATGAAGACCACAAACTATATTTCTTGACAGCGAGGCTAATAACTTTCTTCAAACTGCATATTTCGAAATTGAGGACCAAACTTGGCTGAGATGTTCATTACCTTGTGTTCTATCGAATGGTTATTTCAGATTTCCTCTATCTCTCTTACATTTTAATCTATATTCACTCTTACAGAGAGTCGCATAGCCAATTTGGCCAAAAATCTCGGAAATTTTACTAAGTCAAAGAAGACCACAAACTATATTTATTGACAGCGAGGCTAATAACTTTCTTCAAACTGTATATTTCAGGACCAAACTTGGCTAAGATGTTCATTACCTTGTGTTCTATCGAATGGTTTTTTCAGATTTCCTCTATCTCTCTTACATTTTAATCTTTATTCAGTCTTACAGAGAGTCGCATAGCCAATTTGGCCAAAAATCTCTGAATTTGTTTTAAGTCAAAGAAGAGCACAAACTATATTTATTGACAGCGAGGCTAATAACTTTCTTCAAACTGTATATTTCAGGACCAAACTTGGCTGAGATGTTCATTACCTTGTGTTCAATCGACTTTTTATTTCCGATGTCCTCTATCTGTCTTACTTTTTAATCTATATTCACTCTTACAGAGAGTCGCATAGCCAATTTGGCCAAAAATCTCGGAAATGTTTCTAAGTCAAAGAAGACCACAAACTATATTTATTGACAGCGAGGCTAATAACTTTCTTCAAACTGTATATTTCAGGACCAAACTTGGCTAAGATGTTCATTACCTTGTGTTCTATCGAATGGTTATTTCAGAGTTCCTCTATCTGTCTTACTTTTTAATCTATATTCACTCTTACAGAGAGTCGCATAGCCAATTTGGCCAAAAATCTCGGAAATTTTACTAAGTCAAAGAAGACCACAAACTATATTTATTGACAGCGAGGCTAATAACTTTCTTCAAACTGTATATTTCAGGACCAAACTTGGCTAAGATGTTCATTACCTTGTGTTCTATCGAATGGTTATTTCAGATTTCCTCTATCTCTCTTACATTTTAATCTTTATTCACTCTTACAGAGAGTCGCATAGCCAATTTGGCCAAAAATCTCTGAATTTGTTCTAAGTCAAAGAAGAGCACAAACTATATTTATTGACAGCGAGGCTAATAACTTTCTTCAAACTGTATATTTCAGGACCAAACTTGGCTAAGATGTTCATTACCTTGTGTTCTATCGAATGGTTATTTCAGATTTCCTCTATCTCTCTTACATTTTAATTTATATTCACTCTTACAGAGAGTCGCATAGCCAATTTGGCCAAAAATCTCTGAATTTGTTCTAAGTCAAAGAAGAGCACAAACTATATTTATTGACAGCGAGGCTAATAACTTTCTTCAAACTGTATATTTCAGGACCAAACTTGGCTAAGATGTTCATTACCTTGTGTTCTATCGAATGGTTATTTCAGATTTCCTCTATCTCTCTTACATTTTAATTTATATTCACTCTTACAGAGAGTCGCATAGCCAATTTGGCCAAAAATCTCTGAATTTGTTCTAAGTCAAAGAAGAGCACAAACTATATTTCTTGATAGCGAGGCTAATAACTTTCTTCAAACTGTATATTTCAGGACCAAACTTGGCTGAGATGTTCATTACCTTGTGTTCAATCGACTTTTTATTTCCGATGTCCTCTATCTGTCTTACTTTTTAATCTATATTCACTCTTACAGAGAGTCGCATAGCCAATTTGGCCAAAAATCTCGGAAATTTTTCTAAGTCAAAGAAGACCACAAACTATATTTATTGACAGCGAGGCTAATAACTTTCTTCAAACTGTATATTTCAGAACCAAACTTGGCTGAGATGTTCATTACCTTGTGTTCAATCGATTTTTTACTTCAGAGTTCCTCTATCTGTCTTACTTTTTAATCTATATTCACTCTTACAGAGAGTCGCATAGCCAATTTGGCCAAAAATCTCGGAAATTTTTCTTAGTCAAAGAAGACCACAAACTATATTTATTGACAGCGAGGCTAATAACTTTCTTTAAACTGTATATTTCAGGACCAAACTTGGCTAAGATGTTCATTACCTTGTGTTCTATCAAATGGTTATTTCAGAGTTCCTCTATCTGTCTTACATTTTAATCTTTATTCACTCTTACAGAGAGTCGCATAGCCAATTTGGCCAAAAATCTCTGAATTTGTTCTAAGTCAAAGAAGAGCACAAACTATATTTATTGACAGCGAGGCTAATAACTTTCTTCAAACTGTATATTTCAGGACCAAACTTGGCTAAGATGTTCATTACCTTGTGTTCTATCGAATGGTTATTTCAGATTTCCTCTATCTCTCTTACATTTTAATCTATATTCACTCTTACAGAGAGTCGCATAGCCAATTTGGCCAAAAATCTCGGAAATGTTTCTAAGTCAAAGAAGACCACAAACTATATTTATTGACAGCGAGGCTAATAACTTTCTTCAAACTGTATATTTCAGGACCAAACTTGGCTAAGATGTTCATTACCTTGTGTTCTATCGAATGGTTATTTCAGATTTCCTCTATCTCTCTTACATTTTAATCTTTATTCACTCTTACAGAGAGTCGCATAGCCAATTTGGCCAAAAATCTCTGAATTTGTTCTAAGTCAAAGAAGAGCACAAACTGTATTTATTGACAGCGAGGCTAATAACTTTCTTCAAACTGTATATTTCAGGACCAAACTTGGCTAAGATGTTCATTACCTTGTGTTCTATCGACTTTTTATTTCAGATTTCCTCTATCTCTCTTACATTTTAATCTATATTCACTCTTACAGAGAGTCGCATAGCCAATTTGGCCAAAAATCTCGGAAATGTTTCTAAGTCAAAGAAGACCACAAACTATATTTATTGACAGCGAGGCTAATAACTTTCTTCAAACTGTATATTTCAGGACCAAACTTGGCTAAGATGTTCATTACCTTGTGTTCTATCGAATGGTTATTTCAGATTTCCTCTATCTCTCTTACATTTTAATCTTTATTCACTCTTACAGAGAGTCGCATAGCCAATTTGGCCAAAAATCTCTGAATTTGTTCTAAGTCAAAGAAGAGCACAAACTATATTTATTGACAGCGAGGCTAATAACTTTCTTCAAACTGTATATTTCAGGACCAAACTTGGCTAAGATGTTCATTACCTTGTGTTCTATCGAATGGTTATTTCAGATTTCCTCTATCTCTCTTACATTTTAATCTATATTCACTCTTACAGAGAGTCGCATAGCCAATTTGGCCAAAAATCTCGGAAATGTTTCTAAGTCAAAGAAGACCACAAACTATATTTATTGACAGCGAGGCTAATAACTTTCTTCAAACTGTATATTTCAGGACCAAACTTGGCTATGATGTTAATTACCTTGTGTTCTGTCGAATGGTTATTTCAGAGTTCCTCTATCTGTCTTACTTTTTAATCTATATTCACTCTTACAGAGAGTCGCATAGCCAATTTGGCCAAAAATCTCGGAAATGTTTCTAAGTCAAAGAAGACCACAAACTATATTTCTTGACAGCGAGGCTAATAACTTTCTTCAAACTGCATATTTCGAAATTGAGGACCAAACTTGGCTGAGATGTTCATTACCTTGTGTTCTATCGAATGGTTATTTCAGATTTCCTCTATCTCTCTTACATTTTAATCTATATTCACTCTTACAGAGAGTCGCATAGCCAATTTGGCCAAAAATCTCGGAAATTTTTCTTAGTCAAAGAAGACCACAAACTATATTTCTTGACAGCGAGGCGAATAACATTCTTCAAACTGTATATTTCAGAACCAAACTTGTCTGAGATGTTCATTACCTTGTGTTCAATCGACTTTTTATTTCAGAGTTCCTCTATCTGTCTTACTTTTTAATCTATATTCACTCTTACAGAGAGTCGCATAGCCAATTTGGCCAAAAATCTCGGAAATTTTTCTAAGTCAAAGAAGACCACAAACTATATTTATTGACAGCGAGGCTAATAACTTTCTTCAAACTGTATATTTCAGGACCAAACTTGCCTAAGATTTTCATTACCTTGTGTTCTATCCTATCGAATGGTTATTTCAGAGTTCCTCTATATGTCTTACTTTTTAATCTATATTCACTCTTACAGAGAGTCGCATAGCCAATTTGGCCAAAAATCTCGGAAATTTTACTAAGTCAAAGAAGACCACAAACTATATTTATTGACAGCGAGGCTAATAACTTTCTTCAAACTGTATATTTCAGGACCAAACTTGGCTAAGATGTTCATTACCTTGTGTTCTATCGAATGGTTTTTTCAGATTTCCTCTATCTCTCTTACATTTTAATCTTTATTCAGTCTTACAGAGAGTCGCATAGCCAATTTGGCCAAAAATCTCGGAAATTTTTCTTAGTCAAAGAAGACCACAAACTATATTTCTTGACAGCGAGGCTAATAACTTTCTTCAAACTGCATATTTCGAAATTGAGGACCAAACTTGGCTGAGATGTTCATTACCTTGTGTTCTATCGAATGGTTATTTCAGATTTCCTCTATCTCTCTTACATTTTAATCTATATTCACTCTTACAGAGAGTCGCATAGCCAATTTGGCCAAAAATCTCGGAAATTTTTCTTAGTCAAAGAAGACCACAAACTATATTTCTTGACAGCGAGGCGAATAACATTCTTCAAACTGTATATTTCAGAACCAAACTTGTCTGAGATGTTCATTACCTTGTGTTCAATCGACTTTTTATTTCAGAGTTCCTCTATCTGTCTTACTTTTTAATCTATATTCACTCTTACAGAGAGTCGCATAGCCAATTTGGCCAAAAATCTCGGAAATTTTTCTAAGTCAAAGAAGACCACAAACTATATTTATTGACAGCGAGGCTAATAACTTTCTTCAAACTGTATATTTCAGGACCAAACTTGCCTAAGATTTTCATTACCTTGTGTTCTATCCTATCGAATGGTTATTTCAGAGTTCCTCTATATGTCTTACTTTTTAATCTATATTCACTCTTACAGAGAGTCGCATAGCCAATTTGGCCAAAAATCTCGGAAATTTTACTAAGTCAAAGAAGACCACAAACTATATTTATTGACAGCGAGGCTAATAACTTTCTTCAAACTGTATATTTCAGGACCAAACTTGGCTAAGATGTTCATTACCTTGTGTTCTATCGAATGGTTTTTTCAGATTTCCTCTATCTCTCTTACATTTTAATCTTTATTCAGTCTTACAGAGAGTCGCATAGCCAATTTGGCCAAAAATCTCTGAATTTGTTTTAAGTCAAAGAAGAGCACAAACTATATTTATTGACAGCGAGGCTAATAACTTTCTTCAAACTGTATATTTCAGGACCAAACTTGGCTAAGATGTTCATTACCTTGTGTTCTATCGAATGGTTATTTCAGATTTCCTCTATCTCTCTTACATTTTAATCTATATTCACTCTTACAGAGAGTCGCATAGCCAATTTGGCCAAAAATCTCGAAAAAATTTCGAAGTCAAAGAAGAGCACAAACTATATTTCTTGATAGCGAGGCTAATAACTTTCTTCAAACTGTATATTTCAGGACCAAACTTGGCTGAGATGTTCATTACCTTGTGTTCAATCGACTTTTTATTTCCGATGTCCTCTATCTGTCTTACTTTTTAATCTATATTCACTCTTACAGAAAGTCGCATAGCCAATTTGGCCAAAAATCTCGGAAATTTTTCTAAGTCAAAGAAGACCACAAACTATATTTATTGACAGCGAGGCTAATAACTTTCTTCAAACTGTATATTTCAGAACCAAACTTGGCTGAGATGTTCATTACCTTGTGTTCAATCGATTTTTTATTTCAAATTTCCTCTATCTGTCTTCCTTTTAAATCTATTTTCACTCTTACAGAGAGTCGCATAGCCAATTTGGCCAAACATCTCTGAATTTGTTCTTAGTCAAAGAAGAGCACAAACTATATTTCTTGACAGCGAGGCTAATAACATTCTTCAAACTGTATATTTCAGAACCAAACTTGGCTGAGATGTTCATTACCTTGTGTTCTATCGAATGGTTATTTCAGATTTCCTCTATCTCTCTTACTTTATAATCTATATTCACTCTTACAGAGAGTCGCATAGCCAATTCGGCCAAAAATCTCGGAAATGTTTCTAAGTCAAAGAAGACCACAAACTATATTTCTTGACAGCGAGGCTAATAACTTTCTTCAAACTGCATATTTCAGGACCAAACTTGGCTGAGATGTTCATTACCTTGTGTTCTATCGAATGGTTATTTCAGATTTCCTCTATCTCTCTTACTTTATAATCTATATTCACTCTTACAGAGAGTCGCATAGCCAATTTGGCCAAAAATCTCGGAAATTTTTCTAAGTCAAAGAAGAGCACAGACTATATTTCTTGACAGCGAGGCTAATAACTTTCTTCAAACTGCATATTTCAGGACCAAATTTGGCTGAAATGTTCATTACCTTGTGTTCTATCGAATGGTTATTTCTGATTTCCTCTATCGCTCTTACTTTTTAATCTATATTCACTCTTACAGAGAGTCGCATAGCCAATTTGGCCAAAAATCTCGGAAATTTTTCTAAGTCAAAGAAGACCACAAACTATATTTCTTGACAGCGAGGCTAATAACTTTCTTCAAACTGCATATTTCGAAATTCAGGACCAAACTTGGCTGAGATGTTCATTACCTTGTGTTCTATCGAATGGTTATTTCAGATTTCCTCTATCTCTCTTACTTTTTAATCTATATTCACTCTTACAGAGAGTCGCATAGCCAATTTGGCCAAAAATCTCGGAAATTTTTCTAAGTCAAAGAAGACCACAAACTATATTTATTGACAGCGAGGCTAATAACTTTCTTCAAACTGTATATTTCAGAACCAAACTTGGCTGAGATGTTCATTTCCTTGTGTTCAATCGACTTTTTATTTCAGATTTCCTCTATCTGTCTTACTTTTAAATCTATATTCACTCTTACAGAGAGTCGCATAGCCAATTTGGCCAAAAATCTCGGAAATTTTTCTAAGTCAAAGAAGACCACAAACTATATTTATTGACAGCGAGGCTAATAACTTTCTTCAAACTGTATATTTCAGGACCAAACTTGACTGAGATGTTCATTACCTTGTGTTCAATCGACTTTTTATTTCAGATTTCCTCTATCTGTCTTACTTTGTAATCTATATTCACATTTACAGAGAGTCGCATAGCCAATTTGGCCAAACATCTCGAAAAAAATTCTAAGTCAAAGAAGAGCACAAACTATATTTCTTGATAGCGAGGCTAAAAACTTTCTTCAAACTGTATATTTCAGGACCAAACTTGGCTGAGATGTTCATTACCTTGTGTTCAATCGACTTTTTATTTCCGATGTCCTCTATCTGTCTTACTTTTTAATCTATATTCACTCTTACAGAGAGTCGCATAGCCAATTTGGCCAAAAATCTCGGAAATTTTTCTAAGTCAAAGAAGAGCACAGACTATATTTCTTGACAGCGAGGCTAATAACTTTCTTCAAACTGCATATTTCAGGACCAAATTTGGCTGAAATGTTCATTACCTTGTGTTCTATCGAATGGTTATTTCTGATTTCCTCTATCTCTCTTACTTTTTAATCTATATTCACTCTTACAGAGAGTCGCATAGCCAATTTGGCCAAAAATCTCGGAAATTTTTCTAAGTCAAAGAAGACCACAAACTATATTTATTGATAGCGAGGCAAATAACTTTCTTCAAACTGCATATTTCGAAATTCAGGACCAAACTTGGCTGAGATGTTCATTACCTTGTGTTCTATCGAATGGTTATTTCAGATTTCCTCTATCTCTCTTACTTTTTAATCTATATTCACTCTTACAGAGAGTCGCATAGCCAATTTGGCCAAAAATCTCGGAAATTTTTCTAAGTCAAAGAAGACCACAAACTATATTTATTGATAGCGAGGCTAATAACTTTCTTCAAACTGTATATTTCAGGACCAAACTTGGCTGAGATGTTCATTTCCTTGTGTTCAATCGACTTTTTATTTCAGATTTCCTCTATCTGTCTTACTTTTAAATCTATATTCACTCTTACAGAGAGTCGCATAGCCAATTTGGCCAAAAATCTCGGAAATTTTTCTAAGTCAAAGAAGACCACAAACTATATTTATTGACAGCGAGGCTAATAACTTTCTTCAAACTGTATATTTCAGGACCAAACTTGTCTGAGATGTTCATTACCTTGTGTTCAATCGACTTTTTATTTCAGAGTTCCTCTATCTGTCTTACTTTGTAATCTATATTCACATTTACAGAGAGTCGCATAGCCAATTTGGCCAAACATCTCGAAAAAAATTCTAAGTCAAAGAAGAGCACAAACTATATTTCTTGATAGCGAGGCTAAAAACTTTCTTCAAACTGTATATTTCAGGACCAAACTTGGCTGAGATGTTCATTACCTTGTGTTCAATCGACTTTTTATTTCCGATGTCCTCTATCTGTCTTACTTTTTAATCTATATTCACTCTTACAGAGAGTCGCATAGCCAATTTGGCCAAAAATCTCGGAAATTTTTATAAGTCAAAGAAGACCACAAACTATATTTATTGACAGCGAGGCTAATAACTTTCTTCAAACTGTATATTTCAGAACCAAACTTGGCTGAGATGTTCATTACCTTGTGTTCAATCGAATTTTTATTTCAGAGTTCCTCTATCTGTCTTACTTTTTAATCTATATTCACTCTTACAGAGAGTCGCATAGCCAATTTGGCCAAAAATCTCGGAAATTTTTCTAAGTCAAAGAAGACCACAAACTATATTTATTGACAGCGAGGCTAATAACTTTCTTCAAACTGTATATTTCAGGACCAAACTTGACTGAGATGTTCATTACCTTGTGTTCAATCGACTTTTTTATTTCAGATTTCCTCTATCTGTCTTACTTTTAAATCTATATTCACTCTTACAGAGAGTCGCATAGCACATTTGGCCAAAAATCTCGGAAATTTTTCTAAGTCAAAGAAGACCACAAACTATATTTATTGACAGCGAGGCTAATAACTTTCTTCAAACTGTATATTTCAGGACCAAACTTGTCTGAGATGTTCATTACCTTGTGTTCAATCGACTTTTTATTTCAGATTTCCTCTATCTGTCTTACTTTGTAATCTATATTCACATTTACAGAGAGTCGCATAGCCAATTTGGCCAAAAATCTCGGAAATTTTTCAAAGTCAAAGAAGAGCACAAACTATATTTCTTGACAGCGAGGCTAATAACATTCTTCAAACTGTATATTTCAGAACCAAACTTGGCTGAGATGTTCATTACCTTGTGTCCTATCGAATGGTTATTTCAGATTTCCTCTATCTCTCTTACTTTATAATCTATATTCACTCTTACAGAGAGTCGCATAGCCAATTTGGCCAAAAATCTCGGAAATTTTTCTAAGTAAAAGAAGAGCACAGACTATATTTCTTGACAGCGAGGCTAATAACTTTCTTCAAACTGCATATTTCAGGACCAAATTTGGCTGAAATGTTCATTACCTTGTGTTCTATCGAATGGTTATTTCTGATTTCCTCTATCGCTCTTACTTTTTAATCTATATTCACTCTTACAGAGAGTCGCATAGCCAATTTGGCCAAAAATCTCGGAAATTTTTTAAGTCAAAGAAGACCACAAACTATATTTATTGACAGCGAGGCTAATAACTTTCTTCAAACTGTATATTTCAGGACCAAACTTGACTGAGATGTTCATTACCTTGTGTTCAATCGACTTTTTATTTCAGATTTCCTCTATCTGTCTTACTTTTAAATCTATATTCACTCTTACAGAGAGTCGCATAGCAAATTTGGCCAAAAATCTCGGAAATTTTTCTAAGTCAAAGAAGACCACAAACTATATTTATTGACAGCGAGGCTAATAACTTTCTTCAAACTGTATATTTCAGGACCAAACTTGTCTGAGATGTTCATTACCTTGTGTTCAATCGACTTTTTATTTCAGATTTCCTCTATCTGTCTTACTTTGTAATCTATATTCACATTTACAGAGAGTCGCATAGCCAATTTGGCCAAAAATCTCGGAAATTTTTCTAAGTCAAAGAAGAGCACAAACTATATTTCTTGACAGCGATGCTAATAACTTTCTTCAAACTGTATATTTCAGAACCAAACTTGGCTAAGATGTTCATTACCTTGTGTTCTATCGAATGGTTATTTCAGATTTCCTCTATCTCTCTTACTTTATAATCTATATTCACTCTTACAGAGAGTCGCATAGCCAATTTGGCCAAAAATCTCGGAAATTTTTCTAAGTCAAAGAAGACCACAAACTATATTCATTGACAGCGAGGCTAATAACTTTCTTCAAACTGTATATTTCAGGACCAAATTTGGCTGAAATGTTCATTACCTTGTGTTCAATCGACTTTTTATTTCAGATTTCCTCTATCTGTCTTACTTTGTAATCTATATTCACTCTTACAGAGAGTCGCATAGCCAATTTGGCCAAAAATCTCGGAAATTTTTCTAAGTCAAAGAAGACCACAAACTATATTTCTTGATAGCGAGGCTAATAACATTCTTCAAACTGCATATTTCAGGACCATACTTGGCTGAGATGTTCATTACCTTGTGTTCTATCGAATGGTTATTTCCGATTTCCTCTATGTCTCTTACTTTTTAATCTTTATTCACTCTTACAGAGAGTCGCATAGCCAATTTGGCCAAACATCTCGAAAAAAATTCTAAGTCAAAGAAGACCACAAACTATATTTCTTGACAGCGAGGCTAATAACTTTCTTCAAACTGCATATTTCAGGACCAAACTTGGCTGAGATGTTCATTACCTTGTGTTCTATCGAATGGTTATTTCAGAGTTACTCTATCTGTCTTACTTTTTAATCTATATTCACTCTTACAGAGAGTCGCATAGCCAATTTGGCCAAACATCTCGGAAATTTTTCTAAGTCAAAGAAGACCACAAACTATATTTCTTGACAGCGAGGCTAATAACTTTCTTCAAACTGCATATTTCAGGACCAAACTTGGCTGAGATGTGCATTACCTTGTGTCCTATCGAATGGTTATTTCAGATTTCCTCTATCTCTCTTACTTTATAATCTATATTCACTCTTACAGAGAGTCGCATAGCCAATTTGGCCAAAAATCTCGGAAATTTTTCTAAGTCAAAGAAGAGCACAGACTATATTTCTTGACAGCGAGGCTAATAACTTTCTTCAAACTGCATATTTCAGGACCAAACTTGGCTGAGATGTGCATTACCTTGTGTCCTATCGAATGGTTATTTCAGATTTCCTCTATCTCTCTTACTTTATAATCTATATTCACTCTTACAGAGAGTCGCATAGCCAATTTGGCCAAAAATCTCGGAAATTTTTCTAAGTCAAAGAAGAGCACAGACTATATTTCTTGACAGCGAGGCTAATAACTTTCTTCAAACTGTATATTTCAGGACCAAACTTGGCTGAGATGTTCATTTCCTTGTGTTCAATCGACTTTTTATTTCAGATTTCCTCTATCTGTCTTACTTTTAAATCTATATTCACTCTTACAGAGAGTCGCATAGCCAATTTGGCCAAAAATCTCGGAAATTTTTCTTAGTCAAAGAAGACCACAAACTATATTTATTGACAGCGAGGCTAATAACTTTCTTCAAACTGTATATTTCAGGACCAAACTTGTCTGAAATGTTCATTACCTTGTGTTCAATCGACTTTTTATTTCAGATTTCCTCTATCTGTCTTACTTTGTAATCTATATTCACTCTTACAGAGAGTCGCATAGCCAATTCGGCCAAAAATCTCGGAAATTTTTCTAAGTCAAAGAAGAGCACAAACTATATTTCTTGACAGCGATGCTAATAACTTTCTTCAAACTGTATATTTCAGAACCAAACTTGGCTAAGATGTTCATTACCTTGTGTTCTATCGAATGGTTATTTCAGATTTCCTCTATCTCTCTTACTTTATAATCTATATTCACTCTTACAGAGAGTCGCATAGCCAATTTGGCCAAAAATCTCGGAAATTTTTCTAAGTCAAAGAAGACCACAAACTATATTTCTTGATAGCGAGGCTAATAACTTTCTTCAAACTGCATATTTCAGGACCAAACTTGGCTGAGATGTTCATTACCTTGTGTTCTATCGAATGGTTATTTCAGAGTTCCTCTATCTGTCTTACTTTTTAATCTATATTCACTCTTACAGAGAGTCGCATAGCCAATTTGGCCAAAAATCTCGGAAATTTTTCTAAGTCAAAGAAGACCACAAACTATATTTCTTGACAGCGATGCTAATAACTTTCTTCAAACTGCATATTTCAGGACCAAACTTGGCTGAGATGTTCATTACCTTGTGTCCTATCGAATGGTTATTTCAGATTTCCTCTATCTCTCTTACTTTATAATCTATATTCACTCTTACAGAGAGTCGCATAGCCAATTTGGCCAAAAATCTCCGAAATTTTTCTAAGTCAAAGAAGAGCACAGACTATATTTCTTGACAGCGAGGCTAATAACTTTCTTCAAACTGCATATTTCAGGACCAAACTTGGCTGAGATGTGCATTACCTTGTGTCCTATCGAATGGTTATTTCAGATTTCCTCTATCTCTCTTACTTTATAATCTATATTCACTCTTACAGAGAGTCGCATAGCCAATTTGGCCAAAAATCTCGGAAATTTTTCTAAGTCAAAGAAGAGCACAGACTATATTTCTTGACAGCGAGGCTAATAACTTTCTTCAAACTGTATATTTCAGGACCAAACTTGGCTGAGATGTTCATATCCTTGTGTTCAATCGACTTTTTATTTCAGATTTCCTCTATCTGTCTTACTTTTAAATCTATATTCACTCTTACAGAGAGTCGCATAGCCAATTTGGCCAAAAATCTCGGAAATTTTCGTAAGTCAAAGAAGACCACAAACTATATTTATTGACAGCGAGGCTAATAACTTTCTTCAAACTGTATATTTCAGGACCAAACTTGTCTGAAATGTTCATTACCTTGTGTTCAATCGACTTTTTATTTCAGATTTCCTCTATCTGTCTTACTTTGTAATCTATATTCACATTTACAGAGAGTCGCATAGCCAATTTGGCCAAAAATCTCGGAAATTTTTCTAAGTCAAAGAAGAGCACAAACTATATTTCTTGACAGCGATGCTAATAACTTTCTTCAAACTGTATATTTCAGAACCAAACTTGGCTAAGATGTTCATTACCTTGTGTTCTATCGAATGGTTATTTCAGATTTCCTCTATCTCTCTTACTTTATAATCTATATTCACTCTTACAGAGAGTCGCATAGCCAATTTGGCCAAAAATCTCGGAAATTTTTCTAAGTCAAAGAAGAGCACAGACTATATTTCTTGACAGCGAGGCTAATAACTTTCTTCAAACTGTATATTTCAGGACCAAACTTGGCTGAGATGTTCATTTCCTTGTGTTCAATCGACTTTTTATTTCAGATTTCCTCTATCTGTCTTACTTTTAAATCTATATTCACTCTTACAGAGAGTCGCATAGCCAATTTGGCCAAAAATCTCGGAAATTTTCGTAAGTCAAAGAAGACCACAAACTATATTTATTGACAGCGAGGCTAATAACTTTCTTCAAACTGTATATTTCAGGACCAAACTTGTCTGAAATGTTCATTACCTTGTGTTCAATCGACTTTTTATTTCAGATTTCCTCTATCTGTCTTACTTTGTAATCTATATTCACATTTACAGAGAGTCGCATAGCCAATTTGGCCAAAAATCTCGGAAATTTTTCTAAGTCAAAGAAGAGCACAGACTATATTTCTTGACAGCGAGGCTAATAACTTTCTTCAAACTGTATATTTCAGGACCAAACTTGGCTGAGATGTTCATTTCCTTGTGTTCAATCGACTTTTTATTTCAGATTTCCTCTATCTGTCTTACTTTTTAATCTATATTCACTCTTACAGAGAGTCGCATAGCCAATTTGGCCAAAAATCTCGGAAATTTTCGTAAGTCAAAGAAGACCACAAACTATATTTCTTGACAGCGAGGCTAATAACTTTCTTCAAACTGTATATTTCAGGACCAAACTTGGCTGAGATGTTCATTTCCTTGTGTTCAATCGACTTTTTATTTCAGATTTCCTCTATCTGTCTTACTTTTAAATCTATATTCACTCTTACAGAGAGTCGCATAGCCAATTTGGCCAAAAATCTCGGAAATTTTCGTAAGTCAAAGAAGACCACAAACTATATTTCTTGACAGCGATGCTAATAACTTTCTTCAAACTGTATATTTCAGAACCAAACTTGGCTAAGATGTTCATTACCTTGTGTTCTATCGAATGGTTATTTCAGATTTCCTCTATCTCTCTTACTTTATAATCTATATTCACTCTTACAGAGAGTCGCATAGCCAATTTGGCCAAAAATCTCGGAAATTTTTCTAAGTCAAAGAAGACCACAAACTATATTTCTTGATAGCGAGGCTAATAACATTCTTCAAACTGCATATTTCAGGACCATACTTGGCTGAGATGTTCATTACCTTGTGTTCTATCGAATGGTTATTTCAGATTTCCTCTATCTCTCTTACTTTATAATCTATATTCACTCTTACAGAGAGTCGCATAGCCAATTCGGCCAAAAATCTCGGAAATTTTTCTAAGTCAAAGAAGACCACAAACTATATTTCTTGATAGCGAGGCTAATAACATTCTTCAAACTGCATATTTCAGGACCATACTTGGCTGAGATGTTCATTACCTTGTGTTCTATCGAATGGTTATTTCCGATTTCCTCTATCTCTCTTACTTTTTAATCTTTATTCACTCTTACAGAGAGTCGCATAGCCAATTTGGCCAAACATCTCGAAAAAAATTCTAAGTCAAAGAAGACCACAAACTATATTTCTTGACAGCGAGGCTAATAACTTTCTTCAAACTGCATATTTCAGGACCAAACTTGGCTGAGATGTTCATTACCTTGTGTTCTATCGAATGGTTATTTCAGAGTTCCTCTATCTGTCTTACTTTTTAATCTATATTCACTCTTACAGAGAGTCGCATAGCCAATTTGGCCAAAAATCTCGGAAATTTTTCTTAGTCAAAGAAGAGCACAAACTATATTTCTTGACAGCGAGGCTAATAACTTTCTTCAAACTGCATATTTCAGGACCAAACTTGGCTGAGATGTTCATTACCTTGTGTCCTATCGAATGGTTATTTCAGATTTCCTCTATCTCTCTTACTTTATAATCTATATTCACTCTTACAGAGAGTCGCATAGCCAATTTGGCCAAAAATCTCGGAAATTTTTCTAAGTCAAAGAAGAGCACAGACTATATTTCTTGACAGCGAGGCTAATAACTTTCTTCAAACTGCATATTTCAGGACCAAACTTGGCTGAGATGTGCATTACCTTGTGTCCTATCGAATGGTTATTTCAGATTTCCTCTATCTCTCTTACTTTATAATCTATATTCACTCTTACAGAGAGTCGCATAGCCAATTCGGCCAAAAATCTCGGAAATTTTTCTAAGTCAAAGAAGACCACAAACTATATTTCTTGATAGCGAGGCTAATAACATTCTTCAAACTGCATATTTCAGGACCATACTTGGCTGAGATGTTCATTACCTTGTGTTCTATCGAATGGTTATTTCCGATTTCCTCTATCTCTCTTACTTTTTAATCTTTATTCACTCTTACAGAGAGTCGCATAGCCAATTTGGCCAAACATCTCGAAAAAAATTCTAAGTCAAAGAAGACCACAAACTATATTTCTTGACAGCGAGGCTAATAACTTTCTTCAAACTGCATATTTCAGGACCAAACTTGGCTGAGATGTTCATTACCTTGTGTTCTATCGAATGGTTATTTCAGAGTTCCTCTATCTGTCTTACTTTTTAATCTATATTCACTCTTACAGAGAGTCGCATAGCCAATTTGGCCAAAAATCTCGGAAATTTTTCTAAGTCAAAGAAGACCACAAACTATATTTATTGATAGCGAGGCTAATAACATTCTTCAAACTGCATATTTCAGGACCAAACTTGGCTGAGATGTTCATTACCTTGTGTTCTATCGAATGGTTATTTCAGATTTCCTCTATCTCTCTTACTTTATAATCTATATTCACTCTTACAGAGAGTCGCAAAGCCAATTTGGCCAAAAATCTCGGAAATTTTTCTAAGTCAAAGAAGAGCACAGACTATATTTCTTGACAGCGAGGCTAATTACTTTCTTCAAACTGCATATTTCAGGACCAAACTTGGCTGAGATGTTCATTACCTTGTGTTCTATCGAATGGTTATTTCAGATTTCCTCTATCTCTCTTACTTTTTAATATTTATTCACTCTTACAGAGAGTCGCATAGCCAATTTGGCCAAACATCTCGAAAAAATTTCTAAGTCAAAGAAGAGCACAAACTATATTTCTTGATAGCGAGGCTAAAAACTTTCTTCAAACTGTATATTTCAGGACCAAACTTGGCTGAGATGTTCATTACCTTGTGTTCTATCGAATGGTTATTTCAGATTTCCTCTATCTCTCTTACTTTATAATCTATATTCACTCTTACAGAGAGTCGCATAGCCAATTTGGCCAAAAATCTCGGAAATTTTTCTAAGTCAAAGAAGAGCACAGACTATATTTCTTGACAGCGAGGCTAATAACTTTCTTCAAACTGTATATTTCAGGACCAAACTTGGCTGAGATGTTCATTTCCTTGTGTTCAATCGACTTTTTATTTCAGATTTCCTCTATCTGTCTTACTTTGTAATCTATATTCACATTTACAGAGAGTCGCATAGCCAATTTGGCCAAAAATCTCGGAAATTTTTCTAAGTCAAAGAAGAGCACAAACTATATTTCTTGACAGCGATGCTAATAACTTTCTTCAAACTGTATATTTCAGAACCAAACTTGGCTAAGATGTTCATTACCTTGTGTTCTATCGAATGGTTATTTCAGATTTCCTCTATCTCTCTTACTTTATAATCTATATTCACTCTTACAGAGAGTCGCATAGCCAATTTGGCCAAAAATCTCGGAAATTTTTCTAAGTCAAAGAAGACCACAAACTATATTTCTTGATAGCGAGGCTAATAACATTCTTCAAACTGCATATTTCAGGACCATACTTGGCTGAGATGTTCATTACCTTGTGTTCTATCGAATGGTTATTTCAGATTTCCTCTATCTCTCTTACTTTATAATCTATATTCACTCTTACAGAGAGTCGCATAGCCAATTCGGCCAAAAATCTCGGAAATGTTTCTAAGTCAAAGAAGACCACAAACTATATTTCTTGACAGCGAGGCTAATAACTTTCTTCAAACTGCATATTTCAGGACCAAACTTGGCTGAGATGTTTTTTACCTTGTGTCCTATCGAATGGTTATTTCAGATTTCCTCTATCTCTCTTACTTTATAATCTATATTCACTCTTACAGAGAGTCGCATAGCCAATTTGGCCAAAAATCTCGGAAATTTTTCTAAGTAAAAGAAGAGCACAGACTATATTTCTTGACAGCGAGGCTAATAACTTTCTTCAAACTGCATATTTCAGGACCAAATTTGGCTGAAATGTTCATTACCTTGTGTTCTATCGAATGGTTATTTCAGATTTCCTCTATCGCTCTTACTTTTTAATCTATATTCACTCTTACAGAGAGTCGCATAGCCAATTTGGCCAAAAATCTCGGAAATTTTTCTAAGTCAAAGAAGACCACAAACTATATTTATTGACAGCGAGGCTAATAACTTTCTTCAAACTGTATATTTCAGGACCAAACTTGTCTGAGATGTTCATTACCTTGTGTTCAATCGACTTTTTATTTCAGATTTCCTCTATCTGTCTTACTTTGTAATCTATATTCACATTTACAGAGAGTCGCATAGCCAATTTGGCCAAAAATCTCGGAAATGTTTCTAAGTCAAAGAAGAGCACAAACTATATTTCTTGACAGCGATGCTAATAACTTTCTTCAAACTGTATATTTCAGAACCAAACTTGGCTAAGATGTTCATTACCTTGTGTTCTATCGAATGGTTATTTCAGATTTCCTCTATCTCTCTTACTTTATAATCTATATTCACTCTTACAGAGAGTCGCATAGCCAATTTGGCCAAAAGTCTCGGAAATTTTTCTAAGTCAAAGAAGACCACAAACTATATTTCTTGATAGCGAGGCTAATAACTTTCTTCAAACTGCATATTTCAGGACCAAATTTGGCTGAAATGTTCATTACCTTGTGTTCTATCGAATGGTTATTTCTGATTTCCTCTATCGCTCTTACTTTTTAATCTATATTCACTCTTACAGAGAGTCGCATAGCCAATTTGGCCAAAAATCTCGGAAATTTTTCTAAGTCAAAGAAGACCACAAACTATATTTATTGACAGCGAGGCTAATAACTTTCTTCAAACTGTATATTTCAGGACCAAACTTGTCTGAGATGTTCATTACCTTGTGTTCAATCGACTTTTTATTTCAGATTTCCTCTATCTGTCTTACTTTGTAATCTATATTCACATTTACAGAGAGTCGCATAGCCAATTTGGCCAAAAATCTCGGAAATTTTTCTAAGTCAAAGAAGAGCACAAACTATATTTCTTGACAGCGATGCTAATAACTTTCTTCAAACTGTATATTTCAGAACCAAACTTGGCTAAGATGTTCATTACCTTGTGTTCTATCGAATGGTTATTTCCGATTTCCTCTATCTCTCTTACTTTTTAATCTTTATTCACTCTTACAGAGAGTCGCATAGCCAATTTGGCCAAACATCTCGAAAAAAATTCTAAGTCAAAGAAGACCACAAACTATATTTCTTGACAGCGAGGCTAATAACTTTCTTCAAACTGCATATTTCAGGACCAAACTTGGCTGAGATGTTCATTACCTTGTGTTCTATCGAATGGTTATTTCAGAGTTCCTCTATCTGTCTTACTTTTTAATCTATATTCACTCTTACAGAGAGTCGCATAGCCAATTTGGCCAAAAATCTCGGAAATTTTTCTAAGTCAAAGAAGACCACAAACTATATTTATTGATAGCGAGGCTAATAACATTCTTCAAACTGCATATTTCAGGACCAAACTTGGCTGAGATGTTCATTACCTTGTGTTCTATCGAATGGTTATTTCAGATTTCCTCTATCTCTCTTACTTTATAATCTATATTCACTCTTACAGAGAGTCGCAAAGCCAATTTGGCCAAAAATCTCGGAAATTTTTCTAAGTCAAAGAAGAGCACAGACTATATTTCTTGACAGCGAGGCTAATTACTTTCTTCAAACTGCATATTTCAGGACCAAACTTGGCTGAGATGTTCATTACCTTGTGTTCTATCGAATGGTTATTTCAGATTTCCTCTATCTCTCTTACTTTTTAATATTTATTCACTCTTACAGAGAGTCGCATAGCCAATTTGGCCAAACATCTCGAAAAAATTTCTAAGTCAAAGAAGAGCACAAACTATATTTCTTGATAGCGAGGCTAAAAACTTTCTTCAAACTGTATATTTCAGGACCAAACTTGGCTGAGATGTTCATTACCTTGTGTTCTATCGAATGGTTATTTCAGATTTCCTCTATCTCTCTTACTTTATAATCTATATTCACTCTTACAGAGAGTCGCATAGCCAATTTGGCCAAAAATCTCGGAAATTTTTCTAAGTCAAAGAAGAGCACAGACTATATTTCTTGACAGCGAGGCTAATAACTTTCTTCAAACTGTATATTTCAGGACCAAACTTGGCTGAGATGTTCATTTCCTTGTGTTCAATCGACTTTTTATTTCAGATTTCCTCTATCTGTCTTACTTTGTAATCTATATTCACATTTACAGAGAGTCGCATAGCCAATTTGGCCAAAAATCTCGGAAATTTTTCTAAGTCAAAGAAGAGCACAAACTATATTTCTTGACAGCGATGCTAATAACTTTCTTCAAACTGTATATTTCAGAACCAAACTTGGCTAAGATGTTCATTACCTTGTGTTCTATCGAATGGTTATTTCAGATTTCCTCTATCTCTCTTACTTTATAATCTATATTCACTCTTACAGAGAGTCGCATAGCCAATTTGGCCAAAAATCTCGGAAATTTTTCTAAGTCAAAGAAGACCACAAACTATATTTCTTGATAGCGAGGCTAATAACATTCTTCAAACTGCATATTTCAGGACCATACTTGGCTGAGATGTTCATTACCTTGTGTTCTATCGAATGGTTATTTCAGATTTCCTCTATCTCTCTTACTTTATAATCTATATTCACTCTTACAGAGAGTCGCATAGCCAATTCGGCCAAAAATCTCGGAAATGTTTCTAAGTCAAAGAAGACCACAAACTATATTTCTTGACAGCGAGGCTAATAACTTTCTTCAAACTGCATATTTCAGGACCAAACTTGGCTGAGATGTTTTTTACCTTGTGTCCTATCGAATGGTTATTTCAGATTTCCTCTATCTCTCTTACTTTATAATCTATATTCACTCTTACAGAGAGTCGCATAGCCAATTTGGCCAAAAATCTCGGAAATTTTTCTAAGTAAAAGAAGAGCACAGACTATATTTCTTGACAGCGAGGCTAATAACTTTCTTCAAACTGCATATTTCAGGACCAAATTTGGCTGAAATGTTCATTACCTTGTGTTCTATCGAATGGTTATTTCAGATTTCCTCTATCGCTCTTACTTTTTAATCTATATTCACTCTTACAGAGAGTCGCATAGCCAATTTGGCCAAAAATCTCGGAAATTTTTCTAAGTCAAAGAAGACCACAAACTATATTTATTGACAGCGAGGCTAATAACTTTCTTCAAACTGTATATTTCAGGACCAAACTTGTCTGAGATGTTCATTACCTTGTGTTCAATCGACTTTTTATTTCAGATTTCCTCTATCTGTCTTACTTTGTAATCTATATTCACATTTACAGAGAGTCGCATAGCCAATTTGGCCAAAAATCTCGGAAATGTTTCTAAGTCAAAGAAGAGCACAAACTATATTTCTTGACAGCGATGCTAATAACTTTCTTCAAACTGTATATTTCAGAACCAAACTTGGCTAAGATGTTCATTACCTTGTGTTCTATCGAATGGTTATTTCAGATTTCCTCTATCTCTCTTACTTTATAATCTATATTCACTCTTACAGAGAGTCGCATAGCCAATTTGGCCAAAAGTCTCGGAAATTTTTCTAAGTCAAAGAAGACCACAAACTATATTTCTTGATAGCGAGGCTAATAACTTTCTTCAAACTGCATATTTCAGGACCAAATTTGGCTGAAATGTTCATTACCTTGTGTTCTATCGAATGGTTATTTCTGATTTCCTCTATCGCTCTTACTTTTTAATCTATATTCACTCTTACAGAGAGTCGCATAGCCAATTTGGCCAAAAATCTCGGAAATTTTTCTAAGTCAAAGAAGACCACAAACTATATTTATTGACAGCGATGCTAATAACTTTCTTCAAACTGTATATTTCAGGACCAAACTTGTCTGAGATGTTCATTACCTTGTGTTCAATCGACTTTTTATTTCAGATTTCCTCTATCTGTCTTACTTTGTAATCTATATTCACATTTACAGAGAGTCGCATAGCCAATTTGGCCAAAAATCTCGGAAATTTTTCTAAGTCAAAGAAGAGCACAAACTATATTTCTTGACAGCGATGCTAATAACTTTCTTCAAACTGTATATTTCAGAACCAAACTTGGCTAAGATGTTCATTACCTTGTGTTCTATCGAATGGTTATTTCAGATTTCCTCTATCTCTCTTACTTTATAATCTATATTCACTCTTACAGAGAGTCGCATAGCCAATTTGGCCAAAAATCTCGGAAATTTTTCTAAGTCAAAGAAGACCACAAACTATATTTCTTGATAGCGAGGCTAATAACATTCTTCAAACTGCATATTTCAGGACCATACTTGGCTGAGATGTTCATTACCTTGTGTTCTATCGAATGGTTATTTCCGATTTCCTCTATCTCTCTTACTTTTTAATCTTTATTCACTCTTACAGAGAGTCGCATAGCCAATTTGGCCAAACATCTCGAACAAAATTCTAAGTCAAAGAAGACCACAAACTATATTTCTTGACAGCGAGGCTAATAACTTTCTTCAAACTGCATATTTCAGGACCAAACTTGGCTGAGATGTTCATTACCTTGTGTTCTATCGAATGGTTATTTCAGAGTTCCTCTATCTGTCTTACTTTTTAATCTATATTCACTCTTACAGAGAGTCGCATAGCCAATTTGGCCAAAAATCTCGGAAATTTTTCTAAGTCAAAGAAGAGCACAGACTATATTTCTTGACAGCGAGGCTAATAACTTTCTTCAAACTGCATATTTCAGGACCAAACTTGGCTGAGATGTTCATTACCTTGTGTCCTATCGAATGGTTATTTCAGATTTCCTCTATCTCTCTTACTTTATAATCTATATTCACTCTTACAGAGAGTCGCATAGCCAATTTGGCCAAAAATCTCGGAAATTTTTCTAAGTCAAAGAAGAGCACAGACTATATTTCTTGACAGCGAGGCTAATAACTTTCTTCAAACTGTATATTTCAGGACCAAACTTGGCTGAGATGTTCATTTCCTTGTGTTCAATCGACTTTTTATTTCAGATTTCCTCTATCTGTCTTACTTTTAAATCTATATTCACTCTTACAGAGAGTCGCATAGCCAATTTGGCCAAAAATCTCGGAAATTTTTCTAAGTCAAAGAAGACCACAAACTATATTTATTGACAGCGAGGCTAATAACTTTCTTCAAACTGTATATTTTAGGACCAAACTTGTCTGAAATGTTCATTACCTTGTGTTCAATCGACTTTTTATTTCAGATTTCCTCTATCTGTCTTACTTTTTAATCTTTATTCACTCTTACAGAGAGTCGCATAGCCAATTTGGCCAAACATCTCGAAAAAAATTCTAAGTCAAAGACGAGCACAAACTATATTTCTTGATAGCGAGGCTAAAAACTTTCTTCAAACTGTATATTTCAGGACCAAACTTGGCTGAGATGTTCATTACCTTGTGTTCAATCGACTTTTTATTTCCGATGTCCTCTATCTGTCTTACTTTTTAATCTATATTCACTCTTACAGAGAGTCGCATAGCCAATTTGGCCAAAAATCTCGGAAATTTTGCTAAGCCAAAGAAGAAGACTACAAACTATATTTCTTGACAGCGAGGCGAATAACATTCTTCAAACTGTATATTTCAGAACCAAACTTGGCTGAGATGTTCATTACCTTGTGTTCAATCGACTTTTTATTTCAGAGTTTCTCTATCTGTCTTACTTTTTAATCGATATTCACTCTTACAGAGAGTCGCATAGCCAATTTGGCCAAAAATCTCGGAAATTTTTCTAAGTCAAAGAAGACCAGAAACTATATTTCTTGACAGCGAGGCGAATAACATTCTTCAAACTGTATATTTCAGAACCAAACTTGGCTGAGGTGTTCATTACCTTGTGTTCAATCGACTTTTTATTTCAGAGTTCCTCTATCTGTCTTACTTTTTAATCTATATTCACTCTTACAGAGAGTCGCATAGCCAATTTGGCCAAAAATCTCGGAATTTTTTTAAGTCAAAGAAGACCACAAACTATATTTCTTGACAGCGAGGCTAATAACATTCTTCAAACTGTATATTTCAGAACCAAACTTGGCTGAGATGTTCATTACCTTGTGTTCTATCGAATGGTTATTTCAGAGTTCCTCTATCTGTCTTACTTTTTAATCTATATTCACTCTTACAGAGAGTCGCATAGCCAATTTGGCCAAAAATCTCGGAAATTTTTCTAAGTCAAAGAAGAGCACAGACTATATTTCTTGACAGCGAGGCTAATAACTTTCTTCAAACTGCATATTTCAGGACCAAACTTGGCTGAGATGTTCATTACCTTGTGTCCTATCGAATGGTTATTTCAGATTTCCTCTATCTCTCTTACTTTATAATCTATATTCACTCTTACAGAGAGTCGCATAGCCAATTTGGCCAAAAATCTCGGAAATTTTTCTAAGTCAAAGAAGAGCACAGACTATATTTCTTGACAGCGAGGCTAATAACTTTCTTCAAACTGTATATTTCAGGACCAAACTTGGCTGAGATGTTCATTTCCTTGTGTTCAATCGACTTTTTATTTCAGATTTCCTCTATCTGTCTTACTTTCAAATCTATATTCACTCTTACAGAGAGTCGCATAGCCAATTTGGCCAAAAATCTCGGAAATTTTTCTAAGTCAAAGAAGACCACAAACTATATTTATTGACAGCGAGGCTAATAACTTTCTTCAAACTGTATATTTCAGGACCAAACTTGTCTGAAATGTTCATTACCTTGTGTTCAATCGACTTTTTATTTCAGATTTCCTCTATCTGTCTTACTTTTTAATCTTTATTCACTCTTACAGAGAGTCGCATAGCCAATTTGGCCAAACATCTCGAAAAAAATTCTAAGTCAAAGACGAGCACAAACTATATTTCTTGATAGCGAGGCTAAAAACTTTCTTCAAACTGTATATTTCAGGACCAAACTTGGCTGAGATGTTCATTACCTTGTGTTCAATCGACTTTTTATTTCCGATGTCCTCTATCTGTCTTACTTTTTAATCTATATTCACTCTTACAGAGAGTCGCATAGCCAATTTGGCCAAAAATCTCGGAAATTTTGCTAAGCCAAAGAAGAAGACTACAAACTATATTTCTTGACAGCGAGGCGAATAACATTCTTCAAACTGTATATTTCAGAACCAAACTTGGCTGAGGTGTTCATTACCTTGTGTTCAATCGACTTTTTATTTCAGAGTTCCTCTATCTGTCTTACTTTTTAATCTATATTCACTCTTACAGAGAGTCGCATAGCCAATTTGGCCAAAAATCTCGGAATTTTTTTAAGTCAAAGAAGACCACAAACTATATTTCTTGACAGCGAGGCTAATAACATTCTTCAAACTGTATATTTCAGAACCAAACTTGGCTGAGATGTTCATTACCTTGTGTTCTATCGAATGGTTATTTCAGATTTCCTCTATCTCTCTTACCTTTTAATCTATATTCACTCTTACAGAGAGTCGCATAGCCAATTTGGCCAAAAATCTCGGAAATTTGTCTAAGTAAAAGAAGACCACAAACTATATTTCTTGACAGCGAGGCTAATAACATTCTTCAAACTGTATATTTCAGAACCAAACTTGGCTGAGATGTTCATTACCTTGTGTTCTATCGAATGGTTATTTCAGATTTCCTCTATCTCTCTTACTTTTTAATCTTTATTCACTCTTACAGAGAGTCGCATAGCCAATTTGGCCAAACATCTCGAAAAAATTTCTAAGTCAAAGAAGAGCACAAACTATATTTCTTGATAGCGAGGCTAAAAACTTTCTTCAAACTGTATATTTCAGGACCAAACTTGGCTGAGATGTTCATTACCTTGTGTTCTATCGAATGGTTATTTTAGATTTCCTCTATCTCTCTTACTTTATAATCTATATTCACTCTTACAGAGATTCGCATAGCCAATTTGGCCAAAAATCTCGGAAATGTTTCTAAGTCAAAGAAGACCACAAACTATATTTCTTGACAGCGAGGCTAATAACTTTCTTCAAACTGCATATTTCAGGACCAAACTTGGCTGAGATGTTCATAACCTTGTGTTCTATCGACTTTTTATTTCCGATGTCCTCTATCTGTCTTACTTTTTAATCTATATTCACTCTTACAGAGAGTCGCATAGCCAATTTGGCCAAAAATCTCGGAAATTTTTCTAAGTCAAAGAAGACCACAAACTATATTTCTTGACAGCGAGGCGAATAACATTCTTCAAACTGTATATTTCAGAACCAAACTTGGCTGAGGTGTTCATTACCTTGTGTTCAATCGACTTTTTATTTCAGAGTTCCTCTATCTGTCTTACTTTTTAATCTATATTCACTCTTACAGAGAGTCGCATAGCCAATTTGGCCAAAAATCTCGGAATTTTTTTAAGTCAAAGAAGACCACAAACTATATTTCTTGACAGCGAGGCTAATAACATTCTTCAAACTGTATATTTCAGAACCAAACTTGGCTGAGATGTTCATTACCTTGTGTTCTATCGAATGGTTATTTCAGATTTCCTCTATCTCTCTTACCTTTTAATCTATATTCACTCTTACAGAGAGTCGCATAGCCAATTTGGCCAAAAATCTCGGAAATTTGTCTAAGTAAAAGAAGACCACAAACTATATTTCTTGACAGCGAGGCTAATAACATTCTTCAAACTGTATATTTCAGAACCAAACTTGGCTGAGATGTTCATTACCTTGTGTTCTATCGAATGGTTATTTCAGATTTCCTCTATCTCTCTTACTTTTTAATCTTTATTCACTCTTACAGAGAGTCGCATAGCCAATTTGGCCAAACATCTCGAAAAAATTTCTAAGTCAAAGAAGAGCACAAACTATATTTCTTGATAGCGAGGCTAAAAACTTTCTTCAAACTGTATATTTCAGGACCAAACTTGGCTGAGATGTTCATTACCTTGTGTTCTATCGAATGGTTATTTCAGATTTCCTCTATCTCTCTTACTTTATAATCTATATTCACTCTTACAGAGATTCGCATAGCCAATTTGGCCAAAAATCTCGGAAATGTTTCTAAGTCAAAGAAGACCACAAACTATATTTCTTGACAGCGAGGCTAATAACTTTCTTCAAACTGCATATTTCAGGACCAAACGTGGCTGAGGTGTTCATTACCTTGTGTTCAATCGACTTTTTATTTCAGAGTTCCTCTATCTGTCTTACTTTTTAATCTATATTCACTCTTACAGAGAGTCGCATAGCCAATTTGGCCAAAAATCTCGGAATTTTTTTAAGTCAAAGAAGACCACAAACTATATTTCTTGACAGCGAGGCTAATAACATTCTTCAAACTGTATATTTCAGAACCAAACTTGGCTGAGATGTTCATTACCTTGTGTTCTATCGAATGGTTATTTCAGATTTCCTCTATCTCTCTTACCTTTTAATCTATATTCACTCTTACAGAGAGTCGCATAGCCAATTTGGCCAAAAATCTCGGAAATTTGTCTAAGTAAAAGAAGACCACAAACTATATTTCTTGACAGCGAGGCTAATAACATTCTTCAAACTGTATATTTCAGAACCAAACTTGGCTGAGATGTCCATTACCTTGTGTTCTATCGAATGGTTATTTCAGATTTCCTCTATCTCTCTTACTTTTTAATCTTTATTCACTCTTACAGAGAGTCGCATAGCCAATTTGGCCAAACATCTCGAAAAAATTTCTAAGTCAAAGAAGAGCACAAACTATATTTCTTGATAGCGAGGCTAAAAACTTTCTTCAAACTGCATATTTCAGGACCAAACTTGGCTGAGATGTTCATTACCTTGTGTTCTATCGAATGGTTATTTCAGATTTCCTCTATCTCTCTTATTTTTTAATCTTTATTCACTCTTACAGAGAGTCGCATAGCCAATTTGGCCAAACATCTCGAAAAAATTTTTAAGTCAAAGAAGAGCACAAACTATATTTCTTGATAGCGAGGCTAAAAACTTTCTTCAAACTGTATATTTCAGGACCAAACTTGGCTGAGATGTTCATTACCTTGTGTTTAATCGACTTTTTATTTCAGAGTTCCTCTATCTGTCTTACTTTTTAATCTATATTCACTCTTACAGAGAGTCGCATAGCCAATTTGGCCAAAAATCTCGGAAATTTTTCTAAGTCAAAGAAGACCAGAAACTATATTTCTTGACAGCGAGGCTTATAACATTCTTCAAACTGTATATTTCAGAACCAAACTTGGCTGAGATGTTCATTACCTTGTGTTCTATCGAATGGTTATTTCAGATTTCCTCTATCTCTCTTACTTTATAATCTATATTCACTCTTACAGAGAGTCGCATAGCCAATTTGGCCAAAAATCTCGGACATTTTTCTAAGTCAAAGAAGACCACAAACTATATTTATTGATAGCGAGGCTAATAACATTCTTCAAACTGCATATTTCAGGACCAAACTTGGCTGAGATGTTCATTACCTTGTGTTCTATCGAATGGTTATTTCAGATTTTCTCTATCTCTCTTACTTTTTAATCTTTATTCACTCTTACAGAGAGTCGCATAGCCAATTTGGCCAAACATCTCGAAAAAATTTCTAAGTCAAAGAAGAGCACAAACTATATTTCTTGATAGCGAGGCTAAAAACTTTCTTCAAACTGTATATTTCAGGACCAAACTTGGCTGAGATGTTCATTACCTTGTGTTCAATCGACTTTTTATTTCAGATTTCCTCTATCTCTCTTACTTTATAATCTATATTCACTCTTACAGAGAGTCGCATAGCCAATTTGGCCAAAAATCTCGGACATTTTTCTAAGTCAAAGAAGAGCACAAACTATATTTCTTGATAGCGAGGCTAAAAACTTTCTTCAAACTGTATATTTCAGGACCAAACTTGGCTGAGATGTTCATTACCTTGTGTTCAATCGACTTTTTATTTCCGATGTCCTCTATCTGTCTTACTTTTTAATCTATATTCACTCTTACAGAGAGTCGCATAGCCAATTTGGCCAAAAATCTCGGAAATTTTTCTAAGTCAAAGAAGAGCACAAACTATATTTCTTGATAGCGAGGCTAAAAACATTCTTCAAACTGTATATTTCAGAACCAAACTTGGCTGTGATGTTCATTACCTTGTGTTCTGTCGAATGGTTATTTCAGATTTCCTCTATCTCTCTTACTTTATAATCTATATTCACTCTTACAGAGAGTTGCATAGCCAATTTGGCCAAAAATCTCGGAAATTTTTCTAAGTCAAAGAAGACCACAAACTATATTTATTGATAGCGAGGCTAATAACATTCTTCAAACTGCATATTTCAGGACCAAACTTGGCTGAGATGTTCATTACCTTGTGGTCTATCGAATTTTTATTTCAGATATTCTCTATCTCTCTTACTTTTTAATCTTTATTCACTCTTACAGAGAGTCGCATAGCCAATTTGGCCAAACATCTCGAAAAAATTTCTAAGTCAAAGAAGAGCACAAACTATATTTCTTGATAGCGAGGCTAAAAACTTTCTTCAAACTGTATATTTCAGGACCAAACTTGGCTGAGATGTTCATTACCTTGTGTTCAATCGACTTTTTATTTCCGATGTCCTCTATCTGTCTTACTTTTTAATCTATATTCACTCTTACAGAGAGTCGCATAGCCAATTTGGCCAAAAATCTCGGAAATTTTTCTAAGTCAAAGAAGACCACAAACTATATTTCTTGACAGCGAGGCGAATAACATTCTTCAAACTGTATATTTCAGAACCAAACTTGGCTGAGATGTTCATTACCTTGTGTTCTATCGAATGGTTATTTCAGATTTCCTCTATCTCTCTTACTTTTTAATCTTTATTCACTCTTACAGAGAGTCGCATAGCCAATTTGGCCAAACATCTCGAAAAAATTTCTAAGTCAAAGAAGAGCACAAACTATATTTCTTGATAGCGAGGCTAAAAACTTTCTTCAAACTGTATATTTCAGGACCAAACTTGGCTGAGATGTTCATTATCTTGTGTTCAATCGACTTTTTATTTCCGATGTCCTCTACCTGTCTTACTTTTTAATCTATATTCACTCTTACAGAGAGTCGCATAGCCAATTTGGCCAAAAATCTCGAAAAAAATTCTAAGTCAAAGAAGACCACAAACTATATTTCTTGACAGCGAGGCTAATAACTTTCTTCAAACTGCATATTTCAGGACCAAACTTGGCTGAGATGTTCATTACCTTGTGTTCTATCGAATGGTTATTTCAGATTTCCTCTATCTCTCTTACTGTTTAATCTTTATTCACTCTTACAGAGAGTCGCATAGCCAATTTGGCCAAACATCTCGAAAAAATTTCTAAGTCAAAGAAGAGCACAAACTATATTTCTTGATAGCGAGGCTGAAAACTTTCTTCAAACTGTATATTTCAGGACCAAACTTGGCTGAGATGTTCATTACCTTGTGTTCAATCGACTTTTTATTACCGATGTCCTCTATCTGTCTTACTTTTTAATCTATATTCACTCTTACAGAGAGTCGCATAGCCAATTTGGCCAAAAATCTCGGAAATTTTTCTAAGTCAAAGAAGACCACAAACTATATTTCTTGACAGCGAGGCGAATAACATTCTTCAAACTGTATATTTCAGAACCAAACTTACCTGAGGTGTTCATTACCTTGTGTTCAATCGACTTTTTATTTCAGATTTCCTCTATCTGTCTTACTTTTTAATCTATATTCACTCTTACAGAGAGTCGCATAGCCAATTTGGCCAAAAATCTCGGAAATTTTTCTAAGTCAAAGAAGACCACAAACTATATTTATTGATAGCGAGGCTAATAACATTCTTCAAACTGCATATTTCAGGACCAAACTTGGCTGAGATGTTCATTACCTTGTGTTCAATCGACTTTTTATTTCAGAGTTCCTCTATCTGTCTTACTTTATAATATATGTTCACTCTTTCAGAGAGTCGCATAGCCAATTTGGCCAAAAATCTCGGAAATTTTTCTAAGTCAAAGAAGATCACAAACTATATTTCTTGACAGCGAGGCGAATAACATTCTTCAAACTGTATATTTCAGAACCAAACTTGGCTGAGATGTTCATTACCTTGTGTTCAATCGACTTTTTATTTCAGATTTCCTCTATCTCTCTTACTTTATAATCTATATTCACTCTTACAGAGAGTCGCAAAGCCAATTTGGCCAAAAATCTCGGAAATTTTTCTAAGTCAAAGAAGACCACAAACTATATTTATTGATAGCGAGGCTAATAACATTCTTCAAACTGCATATTTCAGGACCAAACTTGGCTGAGATGTTCATTACCTTGTGTTCTATCGAATGGTTATTTCAGATTTCCTCTATCTCTCTTACTTTATAATCTATATTCACTCTTACAGAGAGTCCCAAAGCCAATTTGGCCAAAAATCTCGGAAATTTTTCTAAGTCAAAGAAGAGCACAGACTATATTTCTTGACAGCGAGGCTAATTACTTTCTTCAAACTGCATATTTCAGGACCAAACTTGGCTGAGATGTTCATTACCTTGTGTTCTATCGAATGGTTATTTCAGATTTCCTCTATCTCTCTTACTTTTTAATATTTATTCACTCTTACAGAGAGTCGCATAGCCAATTTGGCCAAACATCTCGAAAAAATTTCTAAGTCAAAGAAGAGCACAAACTATATTTCTTGATAGCGAGGCTAAAAACTTTCTTCAAACTGTATATTTCAGGACCAAACTTGGCTGAGATGTTCATTACCTTGTGTTCTATCGAATGGTTATTTCAGATTTCCTCTATCTCTCTTACTTTATAATCTATATTCACTCTTACAGAGATTCGCATAGCCAATTTGGCCAAAAATCTCGGAAATGTTTCTAAGTCAAAGAAGACCACAAACTATATTTCTTGACAGCGAGGCTTATAACATTCTTCAAACTGTATATTTCAGAACCAAACTTGGCTGAGATGTTCATTACCTTGTGTTCTATCGAATGGTTATTTCAGATTTCCTCTATCTCTCTTACTTGTTAATCTTTATTCACTCTTACAGAGAGTCGCATAGCCAATTTGGCCAAACATCTCGAAAAAAATTCTAAGTCAAAGAAGAGCACAAACTATATTTCTTGATAGCGAGGCTAAAAACTTTCTTCAAACTGCATATTTCAGGACCAAACTTGGCTGAGATGTTCATTACCTTGTGTTCTATCGAATGGTTATTTCAGATTTCCTCTATCTCTCTTACTTTATAATCTATATTCACTCTTACAGAGATTCGCATAGCCAATTTGGCCAAACATCTCGAAAACATTTCTAAGTCAAAGAAGACCACAAACTATATTTCTTGACAGCGAGGCGAATAACATTCTTCAAACTGTATATTTCAGAACCAAACTTGGCTGAGGTGTTCATTACCTTGTGTTCAATCGACTTTTTATTTCAGAGTTCCTCTCTCTGTCTTACTTTTTAATCTATATTCACTCTTACAGGGAGCCGCATAGCCAATTTGGCCAAAAATCTCGGAAATTTTTTAAGTCAAAGAAGACCACAAACTATATTTCTTGACAGCGAGGCTAATAACATTTTTCAAACTGTATATTTCCGAACCAAACTTGGCTGAGATGTTCATTACCTTGTGTTCTATCGAATGGTTATGTCAGATTTCCTCTATCTCTCTTACTTTTTAATCTTTATTCACTCTTACAGAGAGTCGCATAGCCAATTTGGCCAAACATCTCGAAAATATTTCTAAGTCAAAGAAGACCACAAACTATATTTCTTGACAGCGAGGCGAATAACATTCTTCAAACTGTATATTTCAGAACCAAACTTGGCTGAGGTGTTCATTACCTTGTGTTCAATCGACTTTTTATTTCAGAGTTCCTCTATCTGTCTTACTTTTTAATCTATATTCACTCTTACAGAGAGTCGCATAGCCAATTTGGCCAAAAATCTCGGAAATTTTTCTAAGTCAAAGAAGACCACAAACTATATTTCTTGACAGCGAGGCGAATAACATTCTTCAAACTGTATATTTCAGAACCAAACTTGGCTGAGGTGTTCATTACCTTGTGTTCAATCGACTTTTTATTTCAGAGTTCCTCTATCTGTCTTACTTTATAATATATGTTCACTCTTTCAGAGAGTCGCATAGCCAATTTGGCCAAAAATCTCGGAAATTTTTCTAAGTCAAAGAAGACCACAAACTATATTTCTTGACAGCGAGGCGAATAACATTCTTCAAACTGTATATTTCAGAACCAAACTTGGCTGAGATGTTCATTACCTTGTGTTCAATCGACTTTTTATTTCAGATTTCCTCTATCTCTCTTACTTTATAATCTATATTCACTCTTACAGAGAGTCGCAAAGCCAATTTGGCCAAAAATCTCGGAAATTTTTCTAAGTCAAAGAAGACCACAAACTATATTTATTGATAGCGAGGCTAATAACATTCTTCAAACTGCATATTTCAGGACCAAACTTGGCTGAGATGTTCATTACCTTGTGTTCTATCGAATGGTTATTTCAGATTTCCTCTATCTCTCTTACTTTATAATCTATATTCACTCTTACAGAGAGTCGCAAAGCCAATTTGGCCAAAAATCTCGGAAATTTTTCTAAGTCAAAGAAGAGCACAGACTATATTTCTTGACAGCGAGGCTAATTACTTTCTTCAAACTGCATATTTCAGGACCAAACTTGGCTGAGATGTTCATTACCTTGTGTTCTATCGAATGGTTATTTCAGATTTCCTCTATCTCTCTTACTTTTTAATCTTTATTCACTCTTACAGAGAGTCGCATAGCCAATTTGGCCAAACATCTCGAAAAAATTTCTAAGTCAAAGAAGAGCACAAACTATATTTCTTGATAGCGAGGCTAAAAACTTTCTTCAAACTGTATATTTCAGGACCAAACTTGGCTGAGATGTTCATTACCTTGTGTTCTATCGACTTTTTATTTCCGATGTCCTCTATCTCTCTTACTTTATAATCTATATTCACTCTTACAGAGTTTCGCATAGCCAATTTGGCCAAAAATCTCGGAAATTTGTCTAAGTCAAAGAAGACCACAAACTATATTTCTTGACAGCGAGGCGAATAACATTCTTCAAACTGTATATTTCAGAACCAAACTTGGCTGAGGTGTTCATTACCTTGTGTTCAATCGACTTTATATTTCAGAGTTCCTCTATCTGTCTTACTTTTTAATCTATATTCACTCTTACAGAGAGTCGCATAGCCAATTTGGCCAAAAATCTCGGAAATTTTTTAAGTCAAAGAAGACCACAAACTATATTTCTTGACAGCGAGGCTAATAACATTCTTCAAACTGTATATTTCAGAACCAAACTTGGCTGAGATGTTCATTACCTTGTGTTCTATCGAATGGTTATTTCAGATTTCCTCTATCTCTCTTACCTTTTAATCTATATTCACTCTTACAGAGAGTCGCATAGCCAATTTGGCCAAAAATCTCGGAAATTTGTCTAAGTAAAAGAAGACCACAAACTATATTTTTTGACAGCGAGGCTAATAACATTCTTCAAACTGTATATTTCAGAACCAAACTTGGCTGAGATGTTCATTACCTTGTGTTCTATCGAATGGTTATTTCAGATTTCCTCTATCTCTCTTACCTTTTAATCTATATTCACTCTTACAGAGAGTCGCATAGCCAATTTGGCCAAAAATCTCGGAAATTTTTCTAAGTCAAAGAAGACCACAAACTATATTTATTGATAGCGAGGCTAATAACATTCTTCAAACTGTATATTTCAGAACCAAACTTGGCTGAGATGTTCATTACCTTGTGTTCTATCGAATGGTTATTTCAGATTTCCTCTATCTCTCTTACCTTTTAATCTATATTCACTCTTACAGAGAGTCGCATAGCCAATTTGGCCAAAAATCTCGGAAATTTGTCTAAGTAAAAGAAGACCACAAACTATATTTTTTGACAGCGAGGCTAATAACATTCTTCAAACTGTATATTTCAGAACCAAACTTGGCTGAGATGTTCATTACCTTGTGTTCTATCGAATGGTTATTTCAGATTTCCTCTATCTCTCTTACCTTTTAATCTATATTCACTCTTACAGAGAGTCGCATAGCCAATTTGGCCAAAAATCTCGGAAATTTTTCTAAGTCAAAGAAGACCACAAACTATATTTATTGATAGCGAGGCTAATAACATTCTTCAAACTGCATATTTCAGGACCAAACTTGGCTGAGATGTTCATTACCTTGTGTTCTATCGAATGGTTATTTCAGATTTTCTCTATCTCTCTTACTTTTTAATCTATATTCACTCTTACAGAGAGTCGCATAGCCAATTTGGCCAAAAATCTCGGAAATTTTTCTAAGTCAAAGAAGACCACAAACTATATTTCTTGACAGCGAGGCTAATAACATTCTTCAAACTGTATATTTCAGAACCAAACTTGGCTGAGATGTTCATTACCTTGTGTTCTATCGAATGGTTATTTCAGATTTCCTCTATCTCTCTTACCTTTTAATCTATATTCACTCTTACAGAGAGTCGCATAGCCAATTTGGCCAAAAATCTCGGAAATTTGTCTAAGTAAAAGAAGACCACAAACTATATTTTTTGACAGCGAGGCTAATAACATTCTTCAAACTGTATATTTCAGAACCAAACTTGGCTGAGATGTTCATTACCTTGTGTTCTATCGAATGGTTATTTCAGATTTCCTCTATCTCTCTTACATTTTAATCTATATTCACTCTTACAGAGAGTCGCATAGCCAATTTGGCCAAAAATCTCGGAAATTTTTCTAAGTCAAAGAAGACCACAAACTATATTTATTGATAGCGAGGCTAATAACATTCTTCAAACTGCATATTTCAGGACCAAACTTGGCTGAGATGTTCATTACCTTGTGTTCTATCGAATGGTTATTTCAGATTTTCTCTATCTCTCTTACTTTTTAATCTTTATTCACTCTTACAGAGAGTCGCATAGCCAATTTGGCCAAACATCTCGAAAAAATTTCTAAGTCAAAGAAGAGCACAAACTATATTTCTTGATAGCGAGGCTAAAAACTTTCTTCAAACTGTATATTTCAGGACCAAACTTGGCTGAGATGTTCATTACCTTGTGTTCAATCGACTTTTTATTTCAGAGTTCCTCTATCTGTCTTACTTTTTAATCTATATTCACTCTTACAGAGAGTCGCATAGCCAATTTGGCCAAAAATCTCGGAAATTTTTCTAAGTCAAAGAAGACCACAAACTATATTTATTGATAGCGAGGCTAATAACATTCTTCAAACTGCATATTTCAGGACCAAACTTGGCTGAGATGTTCATTACCTTGTGTTCTATCGAATGGTTATTTCAGATTTTCTCTATCTCTCTTACTTTTTAATCTTTATTCACTCTTACAGAGAGTCGCATAGCCAATTTGGCCAAACATCTCGAAAAAATTTCTAAGTCAAAGAAGAGCACAAACTATATTTCTTGATAGCGAGGCTAAAAACTTTCTTCAAACTGTATATTTCAGGACCAAACTTGGCTGAGATGTTCATTACCTTGTGTTCAATCGACTTTTTATTTCAGAGTTCCTCTATCTGTCTTACTTTTTAATCTATATTCACTCTTACAGAGAGTCGCATAGCCAATTTGGCCAAAAATCTCGGAAATTTTTCTAAGTCAAAGAAGACCAGAAACTATATTTCTTGACAGCGAGGCTTATAACATTCTTCAAACTGTATATTTCAGAACCAAACTTGGCTGAGATGTTCATTACCTTGTGTTCTATCGAATGGTATTTTTAGATTTCCTCTATCTCTCTTACTTTATAATCTATATTCACTCTTACAGAGAGTCGCATAGCCAATTTGGCCAAAAATCTCGGAAATTTTTCTAAGTCAAAGAAGACCACAAACTATATTTATTGATAGCGAGGCTAATAACATTCTTCAAACTGCATATTTCAGGACCAAACTTGGCTGAGATGTTCATTACCTTGTGTTCTATCGAATGGTTATTTCAGATTTTCTCTATCTCTCTTACTTTTTAATCTTTATTCACTCATACAGAGAGTCGCATAGCCAATTTGGCCAAACATCTCGAAAAAATGTCTAAGTCAAAGAAGAGCACAAACTATATTTCTTGATAGCGAGGCTAAAAACTTTCTTCAAACTGTATATTTCAGGACCAAACTTGGCTGAGATGTTCGTTACCTTGTGTTCAATCGACTTTTTATTTCCGATGTCCTCTATCTGTCTTACTTTTTAATCTATATTCACTCTTACAGAGAGTCGCATAGCCAATTTGGCCAAAAATCTCGGAAATTTTTCTAAGTCAAAGAAGACCACAAACTATATTTCTTGACAGCGAGGCTTATAACATTCTTCAAACTGTATATTTCAGAACCAAACTTGGCTGAGATGTTCATTACCTTGTGTTCTATCGAATGGTATTTTTAGATTTCCTCTATCTCTCTTACTTTATAATCTATATTCACTCTTACAGAGAGTCGCATAGCCAATTTGGCCAAAAATCTCGGAAATTTTTCTAAGTCAAAGAAGACCACAAACTATATTTATTGATAGCGAGGCTAATAACATTCTTCAAACTGCATATTTCAGGACCAAACTTGGCTGAGATGTTCATTACCTTGTGTTCTATCGAATGGTTATTTCAGATTTTCTCTATCTCTCTTACTTTTTAATCTTTACTCACTCATACAGAGAGTCGCATAGCCAATTTGGCCAAACATCTCGAAAAAATGTCTAAGTCAAAGAAGAGCACAAACTATATTTCTTGATAGCGAGGCTAAAAACTTTCTTCAAACTGTATATTTCAGGACCAAACTTGGCTGAGATGTTCGTTACCTTGTGTTCAATCGACTTTTTATTTCCGATGTCCTCTATCTGTCTTACTTTTTAATCTATATTCACTCTTACAGAGAGTCGCATAGCCAATTTGGCCAAACATCTCGGAAATTTTTCTAAGTCAAAGAAGACCACAAACTATATTTCTTGACAGCGAGGCGAATAACATTCTTCAAACTGTATATTTCAGAACCAAACTTGGCTGAGATGTTCATTACCTTGTGTTCTATCGAATGGTTATTTCAGATTTCCTCTATCTCTCTTACTTTTTAATCTTTATTCACTCTTACAGAGAGTCGCATAGCCAATTTGGCCAAACATCTCGAAAAAAATTCTAAGTCGAAGAAGAGCACAAACTATATTTCTTGATAGCGAGGCTAAAAACTTTCTTCAAACTGTATATTTCAGGACCAAACTTGGCTGAGATGTTCATTATCTTGTGTTCAATCGACTTTTTATTTCCGATGTCCTCTATCTGTCTTACTTTTTAATCTATATTCACTCTTACAGAGAGTCGCATAGCCAATTTGGCCAAAAATCTCGGAAATTTTTCTAAGTCAAAGAAGACCACAAATTCTATTTCTTGACAGCGAGGCGAATAACATTCTTCAAACTGTATATTTCAGAACCAAACTTACCTGAGGTGTTCATTACCTTGTGTTCAATCGAATGGTTATTTCAGATTTCCTCTATCTCTCTTACCTTTTAATCTATATTCACTCTTACAGAGAGTCGCATAGCCAATTTGGCCAAAAATCTCGGAAATTTGTCTAAGTAAAAGAAGACCACAAACTATATTTTTTGACAGCGAGGCTAATAACATTCTTCAAACTGTATATTTCAGAACCAAACTTGGCTGAGATGTTCATTACCTTGTGTTCTATCGAATGGTTATTTCAGATTTCCTCTATCTCTCTTACCTTTTAATCTATATTCACTCTTACAGAGAGTCGCATAGCCAATTTGGCCAAAAATCTCGGAAATTTTTCTAAGTCAAAGAAGACCACAAACTATATTTATTGATAGCGAGGCTAATAACATTCTTCAAACTGCATATTTCAGGACCAAACTTGGCTGAGATGTTCATTACCTTGTGTTCTATCGAATGGTTATTTCAGATTTTCTCTATCTCTCTTACTTTTTAATCTTTATTCACTCTTACAGAGAGTCGCATAGCCAATTTGGCCAAACATCTCGAAAAAATTTCTAAGTCAAAGAAGAGCACAAACTATATTTCTTGATAGCGAGGCTAAAAACTTTCTTCAAACTGTATATTTCAGGACCAAACTTGGCTGAGATGTTCATTACCTTGTGTTCAATCGACTTTTTATTTCAGAGTTCCTCTATCTGTCTTACTTTTTAATCTATATTCACTCTTACAGAGAGTCGCATAGCCAATTTGGCCAAAAATCTCGGAAATTTTTCTAAGTCAAAGAAGACCACAAACTATATTTATTGATAGCGAGGCTAATAACATTCTTCAAACTGCATATTTCAGGACCAAACTTGGCTGAGATGTTCATTACCTTGTGTTCTATCGAATGGTTATTTCAGATTTTCTCTATCTCTCTTACTTTTTAATCTTTATTCACTCTTACAGAGAGTCGCATAGCCAATTTGGCCAAACATCTCGAAAAAATTTCTAAGTCAAAGAAGAGCACAAACTATATTTCTTGATAGCGAGGCTAAAAACTTTCTTCAAACTGTATATTTCAGGACCAAACTTGGCTGAGATGTTCATTACCTTGTGTTCAATCGACTTTTTATTTCAGAGTTCCTCTATCTGTCTTACTTTTTAATCTATATTCACTCTTACAGAGAGTCGCATAGCCAATTTGGCCAAAAATCTCGGAAATTTTTCTAAGTCAAAGAAGACCAGAAACTATATTTCTTGACAGCGAGGCTTATAACATTCTTCAAACTGTATATTTCAGAACCAAACTTGGCTGAGATGTTCATTACCTTGTGTTCTATCGAATGGTATTTTTAGATTTCCTCTATCTCTCTTACTTTATAATCTATATTCACTCTTACAGAGAGTCGCATAGCCAATTTGGCCAAAAATCTCGGAAATTTTTCTAAGTCAAAGAAGACCACAAACTATATTTATTGATAGCGAGGCTAATAACATTCTTCAAACTGCATATTTCAGGACCAAACTTGGCTGAGATGTTCATTACCTTGTGTTCTATCGAATGGTTATTTCAGATTTTCTCTATCTCTCTTACTTTTTAATCTTTACTCACTCATACAGAGAGTCGCATAGCCAATTTGGCCAAACATCTCGAAAAAATGTCTAAGTCAAAGAAGAGCACAAACTATATTTCTTGATAGCGAGGCTAAAAACTTTCTTCAAACTGTATATTTCAGGACCAAACTTGGCTGAGATGTTCGTTACCTTGTGTTCAATCGACTTTTTATTTCCGATGTCCTCTATCTGTCTTACTTTTTAATCTATATTCACTCTTACAGAGAGTCGCATAGCCAATTTGGCCAAACATCTCGGAAATTTTTCTAAGTCAAAGAAGACCACAAACTATATTTCTTGACAGCGAGGCGAATAACATTCTTCAAACTGTATATTTCAGAACCAAACTTGGCTGAGATGTTCATTACCTTGTGTTCTATCGAATGGTTATTTCAGATTTCCTCTATCTCTCTTACTTTTTAATCTTTATTCACTCTTACAGAGAGTCGCATAGCCAATTTGGCCAAACATCTCGAAAAAAATTCTAAGTCGAAGAAGAGCACAAACTATATTTCTTGATAGCGAGGCTAAAAACTTTCTTCAAACTGTATATTTCAGGACCAAACTTGGCTGAGATGTTCATTATCTTGTGTTCAATCGACTTTTTATTTCCGATGTCCTCTATCTGTCTTACTTTTTAATCTATATTCACTCTTACAGAGAGTCGCATAGCCAATTTGGCCAAAAATCTCGGAAATTTTTCTAAGTCAAAGAAGACCACAAATTCTATTTCTTGACAGCGAGGCGAATAACATTCTTCAAACTGTATATTTCAGAACCAAACTTACCTGAGGTGTTCATTACCTTGTGTTCTATCGACTTTTTATTTCAGAGTTCCTCTATCTGTCTTACTTTTTAATCTATATTCACTCTTACAGAGAGTCGCATAGCCAATTTGGCCAAAAATCTCGGAAATTTTTCTAAGTCAAAGAAGACCAGAAACTATATTTCTTGACAGCGAGGCTTATAACATTCTTCAAACTGTATATTTCAGAACCAAACTTGGCTGAGATGTTCATTACCTTGTGTTCTATCGAATGGTTATTTCAGATTTCCTCTATCTGTCTTACTTTTTAATCTATATTCACTCTTACAGAGAGTCGCATAGCCAATTTGGCCAAAAATCTCGGAAATTTTTCTAAGTCAAAGAAGACCACAAACTATATTTATTGATAGCGAGGCTAATAACATTCTTCAAACTGCATATTTCAGGACCAAACTTGGCTGAGATGTTCATTACCTTGTGTTCTATCGAATGGTTATTTCAGATTTCCTCTATCTCTCTTACTTTTTAATCTTTATTCACTCTTACAGAGAGTCGCATAGCCAATTTGGCCAAACATCTCGAAAAAAATTCTAAGTCAAAGAAGAGCACAAACTATATTTCTTGATAGCGAGGCTAAAAACTTTCTTCAAACTGTATATTTCAGGACCAAACTTGGCTGAGATGTTCATTACCTTGTGTTCTATCGAATGGTTATTTCAGATTTCCTCTATCTCTCTTACTTTATAATCTATATTCACTCTTACAGAGATTCGCATAGCCAATTTGGCCAAAAATCTCGGAAATGTTTCTAAGTCAAAGAAGACCACAAACTATATTTCTTGACAGCGAGGCGAATAACATTCTTCAAACTGTATATTTCAGAACCAAACTTGGCTGAGGTGTTCATTACCTTGTGTTCAATCGACTTTTTATTTCAGAGTTCCTCTATCTGTCTTACTTTTTAATCTATATTCACTCTTACAGAGAGTCGCATAGCCAATTTGGCCAAAAATCTCGGAAATTTTTTAAGTCAAAGAAGACCACAAACTATATTTCTTGACAGCGAGGCTAATAACATTATTCAAACTGTATATTTCAGAACCAAACTTGGCTGAGATGTTCATTACCTTGTGTTCTATCGAATGGTTATTTCAGATTTCCTCTATCTCTCTTACTTTTTAATCTTTATTCACTCTTACAGAGAGTCGCATAGCCAATTTGGCCAAACATCTCGAAAAAATTTCTAAGTCAAAGAAGAGCACAAACTATATTTCTTGATAGCGAGGCTAAAAACTTTCTTCAAACTGTATATTTCAGGACCAAACTTGGCTGAGATGTTCATTACCTTGTGTTCAATCGACTTTTTATTTCCGATGTCCTCAATCTGTCTTACTTTTTAATCTATATTCACTCTTACAGAGAGTCGCATAGCCAATTTGGCCAAAAATCTCGGAAATTTTTCTAAGTCAAAGAAGACCACAAACTATATTTCTTGACAGCGAGGCGAATAACATTCTTCAAACTGTATATTTCAGAACCAAACTTGGCTGAGATGTTCATTACCTTGTGTTCTATCGAATGGTTATTTCAGATTTCCTCTATCTCTCTTACCTTTTAATCTATATTCACTCTTACAGAGAGTCGCATAGCCAATTTGGCCAAAAATCTCGGAAATTTGTCTAAGTAAAAGAAGACCACAAACTATATTTTTTGACAGCGAGGCTAATAACATTCTTCAAACTGCATATTTCAGGACCAAACTTGGCTGAGATGTTCATTACCTTGTGTTCTATCGAATGGTTATTTCAGATTTTCTCTATCTCTCTTACTTTTTAATCTTTATTCACTCTTACAGAGAGTCGCATAGCCAATTTGGCCAAACATCTCGAAAAAATGTCTAAGTCAAAGAAGAGCACAAACTATATTTCTTGATAGCGAGGCTAAAAACTTTCTTCAAACTGTATATTTCAGGACCAAACTTGGCTGAGATGTTCATTACCTTGTGTTCAATCGACTTTTTATTTCAGAGTTCCTCTATCTGTCTTACTTTTTAATCTATATTCACTCTTACAGAGAGTCGCATAGCCAATTTGGCCAAAAATCTCGGAAATTTTTTTAAGTCAAAGAAGACCACAAACTATATTTATTGATAGCGAGGCTAATAACATTCTTCAAACTGCATATTTCAGGACCAAACTTGGCTGAGATGTTCATTACCTTGTGTTCTATCGAATGGTTATTTCAGATTTTCTCTATCTCTCTTACTTTTTAATCTTTATTCACTCTTACAGAGAGTCGCATAGCCAATTTGGCCAAACATCTCGAAAAAATGTCTAAGTCAAAGAAGAGCACAAACTATATTTCTTGATAGCGAGGCTAAAAACTTTCTTCAAACTGTATATTTCAGGACCAAACTTGGCTGAGATGTTCGTTACCTTGTGTTCAATCGACTTTTTATTTCCGATGTCCTCTATCTGTCTTACTTTTTAATCTATATTCACTCTTAGAGAGAGTCGCATAGCCAATTTGGCCAAAAATCTCGGAAATTTTTCTAAGTCAAAGAAGACCACAAACTATATTTCTTGACAGCGAGGCGAATAACATTCTTCAAACTGTATATTTCAGAACCAAACTTGGCTGAGATGTTCATTACCTTGTGTTCTATCGAATGGTTATTTCAGATTTTCTCTATCTCTCTTACTTTTTAATCTTTATTCACTCTTACAGAGAGTCGCATAGCCAATTTGGCCAAACATCTCGAAAAAATTTCTAAGTCAAAGAAGAGCACAAACTATATTTCTTGATAGCGAGGCTAAAAACTTTCTTCAAACTGTATATTTCAGGACCAAACTTGGCTGAGATGTTCATTATCTTGTGTTCAATCGACTTTTTATTTCCGATGTCCTCTATCTGTCTTACTTTTTAATATATGTTCACTCTTACAGAGAGTCGCATAGCCAATTTGGCCAAAAATCTCGAAAAAAATTCAAAGTCAAAGAAGACCACAAACTATATTTCTTGACAGCGAGGCTAATAACTTTCTTCAAACTGCATATTTCAGGACCAAACTTGGCTGAGATGTTCATTACCTTGTGTTCTATCGAATGGTTATTTCAGATTTCCTCTATATCTCTTACTTTTTAATCTTTATTCACTCTTACAGAGAGTCGCATAGCCAATTTGGCCAAACATCTCGAAAACATTTCTAAGTCAAAGAAGAGCACAAACTATATTTCTTGATAGCGAGGCTAAAAACTTTCTTCAAACTGTATATTTCAGGACCAAACTTGGCTGAGATGTTCATTACCTTGTGTTCAATCGACTTTTTATTTCCGATGTCCTCTATCTGTCTTACTTTTTAATCTATATTCACTCTTACAGAGAGTCGCATAGCCAATTTGGCCAAAAATCTCGGAAATTTTTCTAAGTCAAAGAAGACCACAAACTATATTTATTGATAGCGAGGCTAATAACATTCTTCAAACTGCATATTTCAGGACCAAACTTGGCTGAGATGTTCATTACCTTGTGTTCTATCGAATGGTTATTTCAGATTTTCTCTATCTCTCTTACTTTTTAATCTTTATTCACTCATACAGAGAGTCGCATAGCCAATTTGGCCAAACATCTCGAAAAAATGTCTAAGTCAAAGAAGAGCACAAACTATATTTCTTGATAGCGAGGCTAAAAACTTTCTTCAAACTGTATATTTCAGGACCAAACTTGGCTGAGATGTTCGTTACCTTGTGTTCAATCGACTTTTTATTTCCGATGTCCTCTATCTGTCTTACTTTTTAATCTATATTCACTCTTACAGAGAGTCGCATAGCCAATTTGGCCAAAAATCTCGGAAATTTTTCTAAGTCAAAGAAGACCACAAACTATATTTCTTGACAGCGAGGCGAATAACATTCTTCAAACTGTATATTTCAGAACCAAACTTGGCTGAGATGTTCATTACCTTGTGTTCTATCGAATGGTTATTTCAGATTTCCTCTATCTCTCTTACTTTTTAATCTTTATTCACTCTTACAGAGAGTCGCATAGCCAATTTGGCCAAACATCTCGAAAAAAATTCTAAGTCGAAGAAGAGCACAAACTATATTTCTTGATAGCGAGGCTAAAAACTTTCTTCAAACTGTATATTTCAGGACCAAACTTGGCTGAGATGTTCATTATCTTGTGTTCAATCGACTTTTTATTTCCGATGTCCTCTATCTGTCTTACTTTTTAATCTATATTCACTCTTACAGAGAGTCGCATAGCCAATTTGGCCAAAAATCTCGGAAATTTTTCTAAGTCAAAGAAGACCACAAATTCTATTTCTTGACAGCGAGGCGAATAACATTCTTCAAACTGTATATTTCAGAACCAAACTTACCTGAGGTGTTCATTACCTTGTGTTCAATCGACTTTTTATTTCAGAGTTCCTCTATCTGTCTTACTTTTTAATCTATATTCACTCTTACAGAGAGTCGCATAGCCAATTTGGCCAAAAATCTCGGAAATTTTTCTAAGTCAAAGAAGACCAGAAACTATATTTCTTGACAGCGAGGCTTATAACATTCTTCAAACTGTATATTTCAGAACCAAACTTGGCTGAGATGTTCATTACCTTGTGTTCTATCGAATGGTTATTTCAGATTTCCTCTATCTCTCTTACTTTTTAATCTATATTCACTCTTACAGAGAGTCGCATAGCCAATTTGGCCAAAAATCTCGGAAATTTGTCTAAGTCAAAGAAGACCACAAACTATATTTATTGATAGCGAGGCTAATAACATTCTTCAAACTGCATATTTCAGGACCAAACTTGGCTGAGATGTTCATTACCTTGTGTTCTATCGAATGGTTATTTCAGATTTCCTCTATCTCTCTTACGTTTTAATCTTTATTCACTCTTACAGAGAGTCGCATAGCCAATTTGGCCAAACATCTCGAAAAAAATTCTAAGTCAAAGAAGAGCACAAACTATATTTCTTGATAGCGAGGCTAAAAACTTTCTTCAAACTGTATATTTCAGGACCAAACTTGGCTGAGATGTTCATTACCTTGTGTTCTATCGAATGGTTATTTCAGATTTCCTCTATCTCTCTTACTTTATAATCTATATTCACTCTTACAGAGATTCGCATAGCCAATTTGGCCAAAAATCTCGGAAATGTTTCTAAGTCAAAGAAGACCACAAACTATATTTCTTGACAGCGAGGCGAATAACATTCTTCAAACTGTATATTTCAGAACCAAACTTGGCTGAGGTGTTCATTACCTTGTGTTCAATCGACTTTTTATTTCAGAGTTCCTCTATCTGTCTTACTTTTTAATCTATATTCACTCTTACAGAGAGTCGCATAGCCAATTTGGCCAAAAATCTCGGAAATTTTTTAAGTCAAAGAAGACCACAAACTATATTTCTTGACAGCGAGGCTAATAACATTATTCAAACTGTATATTTCAGAACCAAACTTGGCTGAGATGTTCATTACCTTGTGTTCTATCGAATGGTTATTTCAGATTTCCTCTATCTCTCTTACTTTTTAATCTTTATTCACTCTTACAGAGAGTCGCATAGCCAATTTGGCCAAACATCTCGAAAAAATTTCTAAGTCAAAGAAGAGCACAAACTATATTTCTTGATAGCGAGGCTAAAAACTTTCTTCAAACTGTATATTTCAGGACCAAACTTGGCTGAGATGTTCATTACCTTGTGTTCAATCGACTTTTTATTTCCGATGTCCTCAATCTGTCTTACTTTTTAATCTATATTCACTCTTACAGAGAGTCGCATAGCCAATTTGGCCAAAAATCTCGGAAATTTTTCTAAGTCAAAGAAGACCACAAACTATATTTCTTGACAGCGAGGCGAATAACATTCTTCAAACTGTATATTTCAGAACCAAACTTGGCTGAGATGTTCATTACCTTGTGTTCTATCGAATGGTTATTTCAGATTTCCTCTATCTCTCTTACCTTTTAATCTATATTCACTCTTACAGAGAGTCGCATAGCCAATTTGGCCAAAAATCTCGGAAATTTGTCTAAGTAAAAGAAGACCACAAACTATATTTTTTGACAGCGAGGCTAATAACATTCTTCAAACTGTATATTTCAGAACCAAACTTGGCTGAGATGTTCATTACCTTGTGTTCTATCGAATGGTTATTTCAGATTTCCTCTATCTCTCTTACCTTTTAATCTATATTCACTCTTACAGAGAGTCGCATAGCCAATTTGGCCAAAAATCTCGGAAATTTTTCTAAGTCAAAGAAGACCAGAAACTATATTTCTTGACAGCGAGGCTAATAACATTCTTCAAACTGCATATTTCAGGACCAAACTTGGCTGAGATGTTCATTACCTTGTGTTCTATCGAATGGTTATTTCAGATTTTCTCTATCTCTCTTACTTTTTAATCTTTATTCACTCTTACAGAGAGTCGCATAGCCAATTTGGCCAAACATCTCGAAAAAATGTCTAAGTCAAAGAAGAGCACAAACTATATTTCTTGATAGCGAGGCTAAAAACTTTCTTCAAACTGTATATTTCAGGACCAAACTTGGCTGAGATGTTCATTACCCTGTGTTCAATCGACTTTTTATTTCAGAGTTCCTCTATCTGTCTTACTTTTTAATCTATATTCACTCTTACAGAGAGTCGCATAGCCAATTTGGCCAAAAATCTCGGAAATTTTTTTAAGTCAAAGAAGACCACAAACTATATTTATTGATAGCGAGGCTAATAACATTCTTCAAACTGCATATTTCAGGACCAAACTTGGCTGAGATGTTCATTACCTTGTGTTCTATCGAATGGTTATTTCAGATTTTCTCTATCTCTCTTACTTTTTAATCTTTATTCACTCTTACAGAGAGTCGCATAGCCAATTTGGCCAAACATCTCGAAAAAATGTCTAAGTCAAAGAAGAGCACAAACTATATTTCTTGATAGCGAGGCTAAAAACTTTCTTCAAACTGTATATTTCAGGACCAAACTTGGCTGAGATGTTCGTTACCTTGTGTTCAATCGACTTTTTATTTCCGATGTCCTCTATCTGTCTTACTTTTTAATATATATTCACTCTTAGAGAGAGTCGCATAGCCAATTTGGCCAAAAATCTCGGAAATTTTTCTAAGTCAAAGAAGACCACAAACTATATTTCTTGACAGCGAGGCGAATAACATTCTTCAAACTGTATATTTCAGAACCAAACTTGGCTGAGATGTTCATTACCTTGTGTTCTATCGAATGGTTATTTCAGATTTTCTCTATCTCTCTTACTTTTTAATCTTTATTCACTCTTACAGAGAGTCGCATAGCCAATTTGGCCAAACATCTCGAAAAAATTTCTAAGTCAAAGAAGAGCACAAACTATATTTCTTGATAGCGAGGCTAAAAACTTTCTTCAAACTGTATATTTCAGGACCAAACTTGGCTGAGATGTTCATTATCTTGTGTTCAATCGACTTTTTATTTCCGATGTCCTCTATCTGTCTTACTTTTTAATCTATATTCACTCTTACAGAGAGTCGCATAGCCAATTTGGCCAAAAATCTCGAAAAAAATTCAAAGTCAAAGAAGACCACAAACTATATTTCTTGACAGCGAGGCTAATAACTTTCTTCAAACTGCATATTTCAGGACCAAACTTGGCTGAGATGTTCATTACCTTGTGTTCTATCGAATGGTTATTTCAGATTTCCTCTATATCTCTTACTTTTTAATCTTTATTCACTCTTACAGAGAGTCGCATAGCCAATTTGGCCAAACATCTCGAAAAAATTTCTAAGTCAAAGAAGAGCACAAACTATATTTCTTGATAGCGAGGCTAAAAACTTTCTTCAAACTGTATATTTCAGGACCAAACTTGGCTGAGATGTTCATTACCTTGTGTTCAATCGACTTTTTATTTCCGATGTCCTCTATCTGTCTTACTTTTTAATCTATATTCACTCTTACAGAGAGTCGCATAGCCAATTTGGCCAAAAATCTCGGAAATTTTTCTAAGTCAAAGAAGACCACAAATTATATTTCTTGACAGCGAGGCGAATAACATTCTTCAAACTGTATATTTCAGAACCAAACTTGGCTGAGGTGTTCATTACCTTGTGTTCTATCGAATGGTTATTTCAGATTTCCTCTATCTCTCTTACTTTTTAATCTATATTCACTCTTACAGAGAGTCGCATAGCCAATTTGGCCAAAAATCTCGGAAATTTTTCTAAGTCAAAGAAGACCACAAACTATATTTATTGATAGCGAGGCTAATAACATTCTTCAAACTGCATATTTCAGGACCAAACTTGGCTGAGATGTTCATTACCTTGTGTTCTATCGAATGGTTATTTCAGATTTCCTCTATCTCTCTTACTTTTTAATCTTTATTCACTCTTACAGAGAGTCGCATAGCCAATTTGGCCAAACATCTCGAAAAAAATTCTAAGTCAAAGAAGAACACAAACTATATTTCTTGATAGCGAGGCTAAAAACTTTCTTCAAACTGTATATTTCAGGACCAAACTTGGCTGAGATGTTCATTACATTGTGTTCTATCGAATGGTTATTTCAGATTTCCTCTATCTCTCTTACTTTATAATCTATATTCACTCTTACAGAGATTCGCATAGCCAATTTGGCCAAAAATCTCGGAAATTTTTCTAAGTCAAAGAAGACCACAAACTATATTTCTTGACAGCGAGGCGAATAACATTCTTCAAACTGTATATTTCAGAACCAAACTTGGCTGAGGTGTTCATTACCTTGTGTTCAATCGACTTTTTATTTCAGAGTTCCTCTATCTGTCTTACTTTTTAATCTATATTCACTCTTACAGAGAGTCGCATAGCCAATTTGGCCAAAAATCTCGGAAATTTTTTAAGTCAAAGAAGACCACAAACTATATTTTTTGACAGCGAGGCTAATAACATTCTTCAAACTGTATATTTCAGGACCAAACTTGGCTGAGATGTTCATTACCTTGTGTTCAATCGACTTTTTATTTCCGATGTCCTCAATCTGTCTTACTTTTTAATCTATATTCACTCTTACAGAGAGTCGCATAGCCAATTTGGCCAAAAATCTCGGAAATTTTTCTAAGTCAAAGAAGACCACAAACTATATTTCTTGACAGCGAGGCGAATAACATTCTTCAAACTGTATATTTCAGAACCAAACTTGGCTGAGATGTTCATTACCTTGTGTTCTATCGAATGGTTATTTCAGATTTCCTCTATCTCTCTTACCTTTTAATCTATATTCACTCTTACAGAGAGTCGCATAGCCAATTTGGCCAAAAATCTCGGAAATTTGTCTAAGTAAAAGAAGACCACAAACTATATTTTTTGACAGCGAGGCTAATAACATTCTTCAAACTGTATATTTCAGAACCAAACTTGGCTGAGATGTTCATTACCTTGTGTTCTATCGAATGGTTATTTCAGATTTCCTCTATCTCTCTTACTTTATAATCTATATTCACTCTTACAGAGAGTCGCATAGCCAATTTGGCCAAAAATCTCGGACATTTTTCTAAGTCAAAGAAGACCACAAACTATATTTATTGATAGCGAGGCTAATAACATTCTTCAAACTGCATATTTCAGGACCAAACTTGGCTGAGATGTTCATTACCTTGTGTTCTATCGAATGGTTATTTCAGATTTTCTCTATCTCTCTTACTTTTTAATCTTTATTCACTCTTACAGAGAGTCGCATAGCCAATTTGGCCAAACATCTCGAAAAAATTTCTAAGTCAAAGAAGAGCACAAACTATATTTCTTGATAGCGAGGCTAAAAACTTTCTTCAAACTGTATATTTCAGGACCAAACTTGGCTGAGATGTTCATTACCTTGTGTTCAATCGACTTTTTATTTCCGATGTCCTCTATCTGTCTTACTTTTTAATCTATATTCACTCTTACAGAGAGTCGCATAGCCAATTTGGCCAAAAATCTCGGAAATTTTTCTAAGTCAAAGAAGACCACAAATTATATTTCTTGACAGCGAGGCGAATAACATTCTTCAAACTGTATATTTCAGAACCAAACTTGGCTGAGATGTTCATTACCTTGTGTTCTATCGAATGGTTATTTCAGATTTCCTCTATCTCTCTTACTTTATAATCTATATTCACTCTTACAGAGAGTCGCATAGCCAATTTGGCCAAAAATCTCGGACATTTTTCTAAGTCAAAGAAGACCACAAACTATATTTATTGATAGCGAGGCTAATAACATTCTTCAAACTGCATATTTCAGGACCAAACTTGGCTGAGATGTTCATTACCTTGTGTTCTATCGAATGGTTATTTCAGATTTTCTCTATCTCTCTTACTTTTTAATCTTTATTCACTCTTACAGAGAGTCGCATAGCCAATTTGGCCAAACATCTCGAAAAAATGTCTAAGTCAAAGAAGAGCACAAACTATATTTCTTGATAGCGAGGCTAAAAACTTTCTTCAAACTGTATATTTCAGGACCAAACTTGGCTGAGATGTTCATTATCTTGTGTTCAATCGACTTTTTATTTCCGATGTCCTCTATCTGTCTTACTTTTTAATCTATATTCACTCTTACAGAGAGTCGCATAGCCAATTTGGCCAAAAATCTCGAAAAAAATTCTAAGTCAAAGAAGACCACAAACTATATTTCTTGTCAGCGAGGCTAAAAACTTTCTTCAAACTGTATATTTCAGGACCAAACTTGGCTGAGAAGTTCATTACCTTGTGTTCTATCGAATGGTTATTTCAGATTTCCTCTATCTCTCTTACTTTATAATCTATATTCACTCTTACAGAGATTCGCATAGCCAATTTGGCCAAAAATCTCGGAAATTTTTCTAAGTCAAAGAAGACCACAAACTATATTTCTTGACAGCGAGGCGAATAACATTCTTCAAACTGTATATTTCAGAACCAAACTTGGCTGAGGTGTTCATTACCTTGTGTTCAATCGACTTTTTATTTCAGAGGTCCTCTATCTGTCTTACTTTTTAATCTATATTCACTCTTACAGAGAGTCGCATAGCCAATTTGGCCAAAAATCTCGGAAATTTTTTAAGTCAAAGAAGACCACAAACTATATTTCTTGACAGCGAGGCTAATAACATTCTTCAAACTGTATATTTCAGAACCAAACTTGGCTGAGATGTTCATTACCTTGTGTTCTATCGAATGGTTATTTCAGATTTCCTCTATCTCTCTTACTTTTTAATCTTTATTCACTCTTACAGAGAGTCGCATAGCCAATTTGGCCAAACATCTCGAAAAAATTTCTAAGTCAAAGAAGAGCACAAACTATATTTCTTGATAGCGAGGCTAAAAACTTTCTTCAAACTGTATATTTCAGGACCAAACTTGGCTGAGATGTTCATTACCTTGTGTTCTATCGAATGGTTATTTCAGATTTCCTCTATCTCTCTTACTTTATAATCTATATTCACTCTTACAGAGATTCGCATAGCCAATTTGGCCAAAAATCTCGGAAATTTTTCTAAGTCAAAGAAGACCACAAACTATATTTCTTGACAGCGAGGCGAATAACATTCTTCAAACTGTATATTTCAGAACCAAACTTGGCTGAGGTGTTCATTACCTTGTGTTCAATCGACTTTTTATTTCAGAGTTCCTCTATCTGTCTTACTTTTTAATCTATATTCACTCTTACAGAGAGTCGCATAGCCAATTTGGCCAAAAATCTCGGAAATTTTTTAAGTCAAAGAAGACCACAAACTATATTTCTTGACAGCGAGGCTAATAACATTCTTCAAACTGTATATTTCAGAACCAAACTTGGCTGAGATGTTCATTACCTTGTGTTCTATCGAATGGTTATTTCAGATTTCCTCTATCTCTCTTACTTTTTAATCTTTATTCACCCTTACAGAGAGTCGCATAGCCAATTTGGCCAAACATCTCGAAAAAATTTCTAAGTCAAAGAAGAGCACAAACTATATTTCTTGATAGCGAGGCTAAAAACTTTCTTCAAACTGTATATTTCAGGACCAAACTTGGCTGAGATGTTCATTACCTTGTGTTCAATCGACTTTTTATTTCCGATGTCCTCTATCTGTCTTACTTTTTAATCTATATTCACTCTTACAGAGAGTCGCATAGCCAATTTGGCCAAAAATCTCGGAAATTTTTCTAAGTCAAAGAAGACCACAAACTATATTTCTTGACAGCGAGGCGAATAACATTCTTCAAACTGTATATTTCAGAACCAAACTTGGCTGAGGTGTTCATTACCTTGTGTTCAATCGACTTTTTATTTCAGAGTTCCTCTATCTGTCTTACTTTTTAATCTATATTCACTCTTACAGAGAGTCGCATAGCCAATTTGGCCAAAAATCTCGGAAATTTTTCTAAGTCAAAGAAGACCACAAACTATATTTATTGATAGCGAGGCTAATAACATTCTTCAAACTGCATATTTCAGGACCAAACTTGGCTGAGATGTTCATTACCTTGTGTTCTATCGAATGGTTATTTCAGATTTTCTCTATCTCTCTTACTTTTTAATCTTTATTCACTCTTACAGAGAGTCGCATAGCCAATTTGGCCAAACATCTCGAAAAAATTTCTAAGTCAAAGAAGAGCACAAACTATATTTCTTGATAGCGAGGCTAAAAACTTTCTTCAAACTGTATATTTCAGGACCAAACTTGGCTGAGATGTTCATTACCTTGTGTTCAATCGACTTTTTATTTCCGATGTCCTCTATCTGTCTTACTTTTTAATCTATATTCACTCTTACAGAGAGTCGCATAGCCAATTTGGCCAAAAATCTCGGAAATTTTTCTAAGTCAAAGAAGACCACAAATTATATTTCTTGACAGCGAGGCGAATAACATTCTTCAAACTGTATATTTCAGAACCAAACTTACCTGAGGTGTTCATTACCTTGTGTTCAATCGACTTTTTATTTCAGAGTTCCTCTATCTGTCTTACTTTTTAATCTATATTCACTCTTACAGAGAGTCGCATAGCCAATTTGGCCAAAAATCTCGGAAATTTTTCTAAGTCAAAGAAGACCAGAAACTATATTTCTTGACAGCGAGGCTTATAACATTCTTCAAACTGTATATTTCAGAACCAAACTTGGCTGAGATGTTCATTACCTTGTGTTCTATCGAATGGTTATTTCAGATTTCCTCTATCTCTGTTACTTTATAATCTATATTCACTCTTACAGAGAGTCGCATAGCCAATTTGGCCAAAAATCTCGGAAATTTTTCTAAGTCAAAGAAGACCACAAACTATATTTATTGATAGCGAGGCTAATAACATTCTTCAAACTGCATATTTCAGGACCAAACTTGGCTGAGATGTTCATTACCTTGTGTTCTATCGAATGGTTATTTCAGATTTCCTCTATCTCTCTTACTTTTTAATCTTTATTCACTGTTACAGAGAGTCGCATAGCCAATTTGGCCAAACATCTCGAAAAAATTTCTAAGTCAAAGAAGAGCACAAACTATATTTCTTGATAGCGAGGCTAAAAACTTTTTTCAAACTGTATATTTCAGGACCAAACTTGGCTGAGATGTTCATTACCTTGTGTTCTATCGAATGGTTATTTCAGATTTCCTCTATCTCTCTTACTTTATAATCTATATTCACTCTTACAGAGATTCGCATAGCCAATTTGGCCAAAAATCTCGGAAATTTTTCTAAGTCAAAGAAGACCACAAACTATATTTCTTGACAGCGAGGCGAATAACATTCTTCAAACTGTATATTTCAGAACCAAACTTGGCTGAGGTGTTCATTACCTTGTGTTCAATCGACTTTTTATTTCCGATGTCCTCTATCTGTCTTACTTTTTAATCTATATTCACTCTTACAGAGAGTCGCATAGCCAATTTGGCCAAAAATCTCGGAAATTTTTCTAAGTCAAAGAAGACCACAAACTATATTTCTTGACAGCGAGGCGAATAACATTCTTCAAACTGTATATTTCAGAACCAAACTTGGCTGAGATGTTCATTACCTTGTGTTCTATCGAATGGTTATTTCAGATTTCCTCTATCTCTCTTACTTTTTAATCTTTATTCACTGTTACAGAGAGTCGCATAGCCAATTTGGCCAAACATCTCGAAAAAATTTCTAAGTCAAAGAAGAGCACAAACTATATTTCTTGATAGCGAGGCTAAAAACTTTCTTCAAACTGTATATTTCAGGACCAAACTTGGCTGAGATGTTCATTACCTTGTGTTCTATCGAATGGTTATTTCAGATTTCCTCTATCTCTCTTACTTTATAATCTATATTCACTCTTACAGAGATTCGCATAGCCAATTTGGCCAAAAATCTCGGAAATTTTTTTAAGTCAAAGAAGACCACAAACTATATTTCTTGACAGCGAGGCGAATAACATTCTTCAAACTGTATATTTCAGAACCAAACTTGGCTGAGGTGTTCATTACCTTGTGTTCAATCGACTTTTTATTTCAGAGTTCCTCTATCTCGCTTACTTTTTAATCTATATTCACTCTTACAGAGAGTCGCATAGCCAATTTGGCCAAAAATCTCGGAAATTTTTTAAGTCAAAGAAGACCACAAACTATATTTCTTGACAGCGAGGCTAATAACATTCTTCAAACTGTATATTTCAGAACCAAACTTGGCTGAGATGTTCATTACCTTGTGTTCTATCGAATGGTTATTTCAGATTTCCTCTATCTCTCTTACTTTATAATCTATATTCACTCTTACAGAGATTCGCATAGCCAATTTGGCCAAAAATCTCGGAAATTTTTCTAAGTCAAAGAAGACCACAAACTATATTTCTTGACAGCGAGGCGAATAACATTCTTCAAACTTTATATTTCAGAACCAAACTTGGCTGAGGTGTTCATTACCTTGTGTTCAATCGACTTTTTATTTCAGAGTTCCTCTATCTGTCTTACTTTTTAATCTATATTCACTCTTACAGAGAGTCGCATAGCCAATTTGGCCAAAAATCTCGGAAATTTTTTAAGTCAAAGAAGACCACAAACTATATTTCTTGACAGCGAGGCTAATAACATTCTTCAAACTGTATATTTCAGAACCAAACTTGGCTGAGATGTTCATTACCTTGTGTTCTATCGAATGGTTATTTCAGATTTCCTCTATCTCTCTTACTTTTTAATCTATATTCACTCTTACAGAGAGTCGCATAGCCAATTTGGCCAAAAATCTCGGAAATTTTTCTAAGTCAAAGAAGACCACAAACTATATTTCTTGACAGCGAGGCGAATAACATTCTTCAAACTGTATATTTCAGAACCAAACTTGGCTGAGATGTTCATTACCTTGTGATCTATCGAATGGTTATTTCAGATTTCCTCTATCTCTCTTACTTTTTAATCTTTATTCTCTGTTACAGAGAGTCGCATAGCCAATTTGGCCAAACATCTCGAAAAAATTTCTAAGTCAAAGAAGAGCACAAACTATATTTCTTGATAGCGAGGCTAAAAACTTTCTTCAAACTGTATATTTCAGGACCAAACTTGGCTGAGATGTTCATTACCTTGTGTTCTATCGAATGGTTATTTCAGATTTCCTCTATCTCTCTTACTTTATAATCTATATTCACTCTTACAGAGATTCGCATAGCCAATTTGGCCAAAAATCTCGGAAATTTTTTTAAGTCAAAGAAGACCACAAACTATATTTCTTGACAGCGAGGCGAATAACATTCTTCAAACTGTATATTTCAGAACCAAACTTGGCTGAGGTGTTCATTACCTTGTGTTCAATCGACTTTTTATTTCAGAGTTCCTCTATCTCGCTTACTTTTTAATCTATATTCACTCTTACAGAGAGTCGCATAGCCAATTTGGCCAAAAATCTCGGAAATTTTTTAAGTCAAAGAAGACCACAAACTATATTTCTTGACAGCGAGGCTAATAACATTCTTCAAACTGTATATTTCAGAACCAAACTTGGCTGAGATGTTCATTACCTTGTGTTCTATCGAATGGTTATTTCAGATTTCCTCTATCTCTCTTACTTTATAATCTATATTCACTCTTACAGAGATTCGCATAGCCAATTTGGCCAAAAATCTCGGAAATTTTTCTAAGTCAAAGAAGACCACAAACTATATTTCTTGACAGCGAGGCGAATAACATTCTTCAAACTGTATATTTCAGAACCAAACTTGGCTGAGGTGTTCATTACCTTGTGTTCAATCGACTTTTTATTTCCGATGTCCTCTATCTGTCTTACTTTTTAATCTATATTCACTCTTACAGAGAGTCGCATAGCCAATTTGGCCAAAAATCTCGGAAATTTTTCTAAGTCAAAGAAGACCACAAACTATATTTCTTGACAGCGAGGCGAATAACATTCTTCAAACTGTATATTTCAGAACCAAACTTGGCTGAGGTGTTCATTACCTTGTGTTCAATCGACTTTTTATTTCAGAGTTCCTCTATCTGTCTTACTTTTTAATCTATATTCACTCTTACAGAGAGTCGCATAGCCAATTTGGCCAAAAATCTCGGAAATTTTTCTAAGTCAAAGAAGACCACAAACTATATTTCTTGACAGCGAGGCTAATAACATTCTTCAAACTGTATATTTCAGAACCAAACTTGGCTAAGATGTTCATTACCTTGTGTTCTATCGAATGGTTATTTCTGATTTCCTCTATTTCTCTTACTTTTTAATCTATATTCACTCTTACAGAGAGTCGCATAGCCAATTTGGCCAAACATCTCTGAATTTGTTCTAAGTCAAAGAAGAGCACAAACTATATTTCTTGACAGCGAAGCTAATAACTTTCTTCAAACTGTATATTTCAGGACCAAACTTGGCTAAGATGTTCATCACCTTGTGTTCTATCGAATGGTTATTTCAGATTTCCTCTATCTCTCTTACTTTTTAATCTTTATTCACTCTTACAGAGAGTCGCATAGCCAATTTGGCCAAAAATCTCGGAAATTTTTCTAAGTCAAAGAAGACCACAAACTATATTTATTGACAGCGAGGCTAATAACTTTCTTCAAACTGTATATTTCAGGACCAAACTTTGCTGAGATGTTCATTACCTTGTGTTCAATCGACTTTTTATTTCAGATTTCCTCTATCTGTCTTACTTTGTAATCTATATTCACATTTACAGAGAGTCGCATAGCCAATTTGGCCAAAAATCTCTGAATTTATTCTAAGTCAAAGAAGAGCACAAACTATATTTCTTGACAGCGAAGCTAATAACTTTCTTCAAACTGTATATTTCAGGACCAAACTTGGCTAAGATGTTCATCACCTTGTGTTCTATCGAATGGTTATTTCAGATTTCCTCTATGTCTCTTACTTTTTAATCTTTATTCACTCTTAAAGAGAGTCGCATAGCCAATTTGGCCAAAAATCTCGGAAATGTTTCTAAGTCAAAGAAGACCACAAACTATATTTCTTGACAGCGAGGCTAATAACTTTCTTCAAACTGTATATTTTAGGACAAAACTTGGCTGAGATGTTCATTACCTTGTGTTCAATCGACTTTTTATTTCAGATTTCCTCTATCTGTCTCACTTTTAAATCTATATTCACTCTTACAGAGAGTCGCATAGCCAATTTGGCCAAAAATCTCGGAAATGTTTCTAAGTCAAAGAAGACCACAAACTATATTTCTTGACAGTGTGGCTAATAACTTTCTTCAAACTGTATATTTCAGGACCAAACTTGGCTAAGATGTTCATCACCTTGTGTTCTATCGAATGGTTATTTCAGATTTCCTCTATCTCTCTTACCTTTTAATCTATATTCACTCTTACAGAGAGTCGCATAGCCAATTTGGCCAAAAATCTCGGAAATTTGTCTCAGTAAAAGAAGACCACAAACTATATTTCTTGACAGCGAGGCTAATAACATTCTTCAAACTGTATATTTCAGAACCAAACTTGGCTGAGATGTTCATTACCTTGTGTTCTATCGAATGGTTATTTCAGATTTCCTCTATCTCTCTTACTTTTTAATCTTTATTCACTCTTACAGAGAGTCGCATAGCCAATTTGGCCAAACATCTCGAAAAAATTTCTAAGTCAAAGAAGAGCACAAACTATATTTATTGATAGCGAGGCTAAAAACTTTCTTCAAACTGTATATTTCAGGACCAAACTTGGCTGAGATGTTCATTACCTTGTGTTCAATCGACTTTTTATTTCCGATGTCCTCTATCTGTCTTACGTTTTAATCTATATTCACTCTTACAGAGAGTCGCATAGCCAATTTGGCCAAAAATCTCGGAAATTTTTCTAAGTCAAAGAAGACCACAAACTATATTTCTTGACAGCGAGGCGAATAACATTCTTCAAACTGTATATTTCAGAACCAAACTTGGCTGAGGTGTTCATTACCTTGTGTTCAATCGACTTTTTATTTCAGAGTTCCTCTATCTGTCTTACTTTTTAATCTAAATTCACTCTTACAGAGAGTCGCATAGCCAATTTGGCCAAAAATCTCGGAAATGTTTCTAAGTCAAAGAAGACCACAAACTATATTTCTTGACAGCGAGGCGAATAACATTCTTCAAACTGTATATTTCAGAACCAAACTTGGCTGAGATGTTCATTACCTTGTGTTCAATCGACTTTTTATTTCAGATTTCCTCTATCTGTCTTACTTTTTAATCTATATTCACTCTAACAGAGAGTCGCATAGCCAATTTGGCCAAAAATCTCTGAATTTGTTCTATGTCAAAGAAGAGCACAAACTATATTTCTTGACAGCGAGGCTAATAACTTTCTTCAAACTGTATATTTCAGGACCAAACTTGGCTAAGATGTTCATCACCTTGTGTTCTATCGAATGGTTATTTCAGATTTCCTCTATCTCTCTTACTTTTTAATCTTTATTCACTCTTACAGAGAGTCGCATAGCCAATTTGGATAAAAATCTTGGAAATTTTTCTAAGTCAAAGAAGACCACAAACTATATTTATTGACAGCGAGGCTAATAACTTTCTTCAAACTGTATATTTTAGGACAAAACTTTGCTGAGATGTTCTTTACCTTGTGTTATATCGACTTTTTATTTCAGATGTCCTCTATCTGTCTTACTTTTTAATCTATATTCACTCTTACAGAGAGTCGCATAGCCAATTTGGCCAAAAATCTCGGAAATGTTTCTAAGTCAAAGAAGACCACAAACTATATTTCTTGACAGCGAAGCTAATAACTTTCTTCAAACTGTATATTTCAGGACCAAACTTGGCTAAGATGTTCATTACCTTGTGTTCTATCGAATGGTTATTTCAGATTTCCTCTATCTCTCTTACTTTATAATCTATATTCACTCTTACAGAGAGTCGCATAGCCAATTTGGCCTAAAATCTCGGAAATTTTGATAAGTCAAAGAAGACCATAAACTTTATTTATTGACAGCGAGGCTAATAACTTTCTTCAAACTGTATATTTTAGGACAAAACTTGGCTGAGATGTTCATTACCTTGTGTTCAATCGACTTTTTATTTCAGATTTCCTCTATCTGTCTCACTTTTAAATCTATATTCACTCTTACAGAGAGTCGCATAGCCAATTTGGCCAAAAATCTCGGAAATGTTTCTTAGTCAAAGAAGACCACAAACTATATTTCTTGACAGCGAGGCGAATAACATCCTTCAAACTGTATATTTCAGAACCAAACTTGGCTGAGGTGTTCATTACCTTGTGTTCAATCGACTTTTTATTTCAGAGTTCCTCTATCTGTCTTACTTTTTAATCTATATTCACTCTTACAGAGAGTCGCATAGCCAATTTGGCCAAAAATCTCGGAAATGTTTCTAAGTCAAAGAAGACCACAAACTATATTTCTTGACAGCGAGGCGAATAACATTCTTCAAACTGTATATTTCAGAACCAAACTTGGCTGAGATGTTCATTACCTTGTGTTCTATCGACTTTTTATTTCAGATTTCCTCTATCTGTCTTACTTTTTAATCTATATTCACTCTTACAGAGAGTCGAATAGCCAATTTGGCCAAAAATCTCTGAATTTGTTCTATGTCAAAGAAGAGCACAAACTATATTTCTTGACAGCGAAGCTAATAACTTTCTTCAAACTGTATATTTCAGGACCAAACTTGTCTAAGATGTTCATTACCTTGTGTTCTATCGAATGGTTATTTCTGATTTCCTCTATTTCTCTTACTTTTTAATCTATATTCACTCTTACAGAGAGTCGCATAGCCAATTTGGCCAAACATCTCTGAATTTGTTCTAAGTCAAAGAAGAGCACAAACTATATTTCTTGACAGCGAGGCTAATAACTTTCTTCAAACTGTATATTTCAGGACCAAACTTGGCTAAGATGTTCATTACCTTGTGTTCTATCGAATGGTTATTTCAGATTTCCTCTATCTGTCTTACTTTTAAATCTATATTCACTCTTACAGAGAGTCGCATAGCCAATTTGGCCAAACATCTCTGAATTTGTTCTAAGTCAAAGAAGAGCACAAACTATATTTCTTGACAGCGAAGCTAATAACATTCTTCAAACTGTATATTTCAGGACCAAACTTGGCTGAGATGTTCATTACCTTGTGTTCTATCGAATGGTTATTTCAGATTTCCTCTATCTCTCTTACTTTATAATCTATATTCACTCTTACAGAGAGTCGCATAGCCAATTTGGCCAAACATCTCGAAAAAATTTCTAAGTCAAAGAAGAGCACAAACTATATTTCTTGATAGCGAGGCTAAAAACTTTCTTCACACTGTATATTTCAGGACCAAACTTGGCTGAGATGTTCATTACCTTGTGTTCAATCGACTTTTTATTTCCGATGTCCTCTATCTGTCTTACTTTATAATCTATATTCACTCTTACAGAGAGTCGCATAGCCAATTTGGCCAAAAATCTCGGAAATTTTTCTAAGTCAAAGAAGACCACAAACTATATTTCTTGACAGCGAGGCGAATAACATTCTTCAAACTGTATATTTCAGAACCAAACTTGGCTGAGGTGTTCATTACCTTGTGTTCAATCGACTTTTTATTTCAGAGTTCCTCTATCTGTCTTACTTTTTAATCTATATTCACTCTTACAGAGAGTCGCATAGCCAATTTGGCCAAAAATCTCGGAAATTTTTCTAAGTCAAAGAAGACCACAAACTATATTTCTTGACAGCGAGGCGAATAACATTCTTCAAACTGTATATTTCAGAACCAAACTTGGCTGAGATGTTCATTACCTTGTGTTCAATCGACTTTTTATTTCAGATTTCCTCTATCTGTCTTACTTTTTAATCTATATTCACTCTTACAGAGAGTCGCATAGCCAATTTGGCCAACAATCTCTGAATTTGTTCTATGTCAAAGAAGAGCACAAACTATATTTCTTGACAGCGAAGCTAATAACTTTCTTCAAACTGTATATTTCAGGACCAAACTTGTCTAAGATGTTCATTACCTTGTGTTCTATCGAATGGTTATTTCTGATTTCCTCTATTTCTCTTACTTTTTAATCTATATTCACTCTTACAGAGAGTCGCATAGCCAATTTGGCCAAACATCTCTGAATTTGTTCTAAGTCAAAGAAGAGCACAAACTATATTTCTTGACAGCGAGGCTAATAACTTTCTTCAAACTGTATATTTCAGGACCAAACTTGGCTAAGATGTTCATTACCTTGTGTTCTATCGAATGGTTATTTCAGATTTCCTCTATCTGTCTTACTTTTAAATCTATATTCACTCTTACAGAGAGTCGCATAGCCAATTTGGCCAAACATCTCTGAATTTGTTCTAAGTCAAAGAAGAGCACAAACTATATTTCTTGACAGCGAAGCTAATAACTTTCTTCAAACTGTATATTTCAGGACCAAACTTGGCTAAGATGTTCATCACCTTGTGTTCTATCGAATGGTTATTTCAGATTTCCTCTATCTCTCTTACTTTTTAATCTTTATTCACTCTTACAGAGAGTCGCATAGCCAATTTGGATAAAAATCTTGGAAATTTTTCTAAGTCAAAGAAGACCACAAACTATATTTATTGACAGCGAGGCTAATAACTTTCTTCAAACTGTATATTTTAGGACAAAACTTTGCTGAGATGTTCTTTACCTTGTGTTATATCGACTTTTTATTTCAGATGTCCTCTATCTGTCTTACTTTTTAATCTATATTCACTCTTACAGAGAGTCGCATAGCCAATTTGGCCAAAAATCTCGGAAATGTTTCTAAGTCAAAGAAGAGCACAGACTATATTTCTTGATAGCGATACTAATTACTTTCTTCAAACTGCATATTTCAGAACCAAACTTGGCTGAGATGTTCATTACCTTGTGTTCTATCGAATGGTTATTTCAGATTTCCTCTATCTGTCTTACTTTTTAATCTATATTCACTCTTACAGAGAGTCGCATAGCCAATTTGGCCAAAAATCTCGGAAATGTTTCTAAGTCAAAGAAGACCACAAACTATATTTCTTGACAGCGAAGCTAATAACTTTCTTCAAACTGTATATTTCAGGACCAAACTTGGCTAAGATGTTCATTACCTTGTGTTCTATCGAATGGTTATTTCAGATTTCCTCTATCTCTCTTACTTTATAATCTATATTCACTCTTACAGAGAGTCGCATAGCCAATTTGGCCTAAAATCTCGGAAATTTTGATAAGTCAAAGAAGACCACAAACTTTATTTATTGACAGCGAGGCTAATAACTTTCTTCAAACTGTATATTTTAGGACAAAACTTGGCTGAGATGTTCATTACCTTGTGTTCAATCGACTTTTTATTTCAGATTTCCTCTATCTGTCTCACTTTTAAATCTATATTCACTCTTACAGAGAGTCGCATAGCCAATTTGGCCAAAAATCTCGGAAATGTTTCTTAGTCAAAGAAGACCACAAACTATATTTCTTGACAGCGAGGCGAATAACATTCTTCAAACTGTATATTTCAGAACCAAACTTGGCTGAGGTGTTCATTACCTTGTGTTCAATCGACTTTTTATTTCAGAGTTCCTCTATCTGTCTTACTTTTTAATCTATATTCACTCTTACAGAGAGTCGCATAGCCAATTTGGCCAAAAATCTCGGAAATGTTTCTAAGTCAAAGAAGACCACAAACTATATTTCTTGACAGCGAGGCGAATAACATTCTTCAAACTGTATATTTCAGAACCAAACTTGGCTGAGATGTTCATTACCTTGTGTTCAATCGACTTTTTATTTCAGATTTCCTCTATCAGTCTTACTTTTTAATCTATATTCACTCTTACAGAGAGTCGAATAGCCAATTTGGCCAAAAATCTCTGAATTTGTTCTATGTCAAAGAAGAGCACAAACTATATTTCTTGACAGCGAAGCTAATAACTTTCTTCAAACTGTATATTTCAGGACCAAACTTGTCTAAGATGTTCATTACCTTGTGTTCTATCGAATGGTTATTTCTGATTTCCTCTATTTCTCTTACTTTTTAATCTATATTCACTCTTACAGAGAGTCGCATAGCCAATTTGGCCAAACATCTCTGAATTTGTTCTAAGTCAAAGAAGAGCACAAACTATATTTCTTGACAGCGAGGCTAATAACTTTCTTCAAACTGTATATTTCAGGACCAAACTTGGCTAAGATGTTCATTACCTTGTGTTCTATCGAATGGTTATTTCAGATTTCCTCTATCTGTCTTACTTTTAAATCTATATTCACTCTTACAGAGAGTCGCATAGCCAATTTGGCCAAACATCTCTGAATTTGTTCTAAGTCAAAGAAGAGCACAAACTATATTTCTTGACAGCGAAGCTAATAACTATCTTCAAACTGTATATTTCAGGACCAAACTTGGCTAAGATGTTCATCACCTTGTGTTCTATCGAATGGTTATTTCAGATTTCCTCTATCTCTCTTACTTTTTAATCTTTATTCACTCTTACAGAGAGTCGCATAGCCAATTTGGATAAAAATCTTGGAAATTTTTCTAAGTCAAAGAAGACCACAAACTATATTTATTGACAGCGAGGCTAATAACCCTCTTCAAACTGTATATTTTAGGACAAAACTTGGCTGAGATGTTCATTACCTTGTGTTCAATCGACTTTTTATTTCAGATTTCCTTTATCTGTCTCACTTTTAAATCTATATTCACTCTTACAGAGAGTCGCATAGCCAATTTGGCCAAAAATCTCGGAAATGTTTCTAAGTCAAAGAAGAGCACACACTATATTTCTTGACAGTGTGGCTAATAACTTTCTTCAAACTGTATATTTCAGGACCAAACTTGGCTAAGATGTTCATTACCTTGTGTTCTATCGAATGGTTATTTCAGATTTCCTCTATCTCTCTTACTTTATAATCTATATTCACTCTTACAGAGAGTCGCATAGCCAATTTGGCCAAAAATCTCGGAAATTTTGATAAGTCAAAGAAGACCACAAACTTTATTTATTGACAGCGAGGCTAATAACTTTCTTCAAACTGTATATTTCAGGACCAAACTTGGCTAAGATGTTCATCACCTTGTGTTCTATCGAATGTTTATTTCAGATTTCCTCTATCTCTCTTACTTTTTAATCTTTATTCACTCTTACAGAGAGTCGCATAGCCAATTTGGATAAAAATCTCTGAATTTGTTCTAAGTCAAAGAAGACCACAAACTATATTTATTGACAGCGAAGCTAATAACTTTCTTCAAACTGTATATTTCAGGACCAGACTTGGCTAAGATGTTCATTACCTTGTGTTCTATCGAATGGTTATTTCAGATTTCCTCTATCTGTCTTACTTTTTAATCTATATTCACTCTTACAGAGAGTCGCATAGCCAATTTGGCCAAAAATCTCTGAATTTGTTCTAAGTCAAAGAAGAGCACAAACTATATTTCTTGACAGCGAGGCTAATAACTTTCTTCAAACTGCATATTTCAGGACCAAACTTTGCTGAGATGTTCATTACCTTGTGTTCAATCGACTTTTTATTTCAGATGTCCTCTATCTGTCTTACTTTATAATCTATATTCACTCTTACAGAGAGTCGCATAGCCAATTTGACCAAAAATCTCTGAAATTTTTCTAAGTCAAAGAAGAGCACAGACTATATTTCTTGACAGCGAGGCTAATAACTTTCTTCAAACTGCATATTTCAGGACCAGACTTGGCTAAGATGTTCATTACCTTGTGTTCTATCGAATGGTTCTTTCAGATTTCCTCAATCTCTCTTACTTTTTAATCTATATTCACTCTTACAGAGAGTCGCATAGCCAATTTTGCCAAAAATCTCGGACATTTTTCTAAGTCAAAGAAGAGCACAGACTATATTTCTTGACAGCGAGGCTAATAACTTTCTTCAAACTGCATATTTCAGGACCAAACTTGGCTGAGATGTTCATTACCTTGTGTTCTATCGAATGGTTATTTCAGATTTCCCCTATCTCTCTTACTTTATAATCTATATTCACTCTTACAGAGAGTCGCAAAGCCAATTTGGCCAAAAATCTCGGAAATTTTTCTAAGTCAAAGAAGAGCACAGACTATATTTCTTGACAGCGAGGCTAATTACTTTCTTCAAACTGCATATTTCAGGACCAAACTTGGCTGAAATGTTCATTACCTTGTGTTCTATCGAATGGTTATTTCAGATTTCCTCTATCTCTCTTACTTTATAATCTATATTCACTCTTACAGAGAGTCGCATAGCCAGTTTGGCCAAAAATCTCTGAATTTGTTCTAAGTCAAAGAAGAGCACAAACTATATTTCTTGACAAGCGAGGCTAATAACATTCTTCAAACTGTATATTTCAGAACCAAACTTGGCTGAGATGTTCATCACCTTGTGTTCTATCGAATGGTTATTTCAGATTTCCTCTATCTCTCTTACTTTTTAATCTATATTCACTCTTACAGAGAGTCGCATAGCCAATTTGGCCAAAAATCTCGGAAATTTTTCTAAGTCAAAGAAGACCACAAACTATATTTATTGACAGCGAGGCTAATAACTTTCTTCAAACTGTATATTTCAGGACCAAACTTTGCTGAGATGTTCATTACCTTGTGTTCAATCGACTTTTTATTTCAGATGTCCTCTATCTGTCTTACTTTTTAATCTATATTCACTCTTACAGAGAGTCGCATAGCCAATTTGGCCAAAAATCTCTGAATTTGTTCTAAGTCAAAGAAGAGCACAAACTATATTTCTTGACAGCGAGGCTAATAACATTCTTCAAACTGTATATTTCAGAACCAAACTTGGCTGAGATGTTCATCACCTTGTGTTCTATCGAATGGTTATTTCAGATTTCCTCTATCTCTCTTACTTTTTAATCTACATTCACTCTTACAGAGAGTCGCATAGCCAATTTGGCCAAAAATCTCGGAAATTTTGATAAGTCAAAGAAGACCACAAACTATATTTATTGACAGCGAGGCTAATAACTTTCTTCAAACTGTATATTTCAGGACCAAACTTTGCTGAGATGTTCATTACCTTGTGTTCAATCGACTTTTTATTTCAGATGTCCTCTATATGTCTTAATTTTTAATCTATATTCACTCTTACAGAGAGTCGCATAGCCAATTTGGCCAAAAATCTCTGAATTTGTTCTAAGTCAAAGAAGAGCACAAACTATATTTATTGACAGCGAGGCTAATAACATTCTTCAAACTGTATATTTCAGAACCAAACTTGGCTGAGATGTTCATTACCTTGTGTTCTATCGAATGGTTATTTCAGATTTCCTCTATCTCTCTTACTTTTTAATCTATATTCACTCTCACAGAGAGTCGCATAGCCAATTTGGCCAAAAATCTCTGAATTTGTTCTAAGTCAAAGAAGAGCACAAACTATATTTCTTGACAGCGAAGCTAATAACTTTCTTCAAACTGTATATTTCAGGACCAAACTTGGCTAAGATGTTCATTACCTTGTGTTCTATCGAATGGTTATTTCAGATTTCCTCTATCTCTCTTACTTTATAATCTATATTCACTCTTACAGAGAGTCGCATAGCCAATTTGGCCAAAAATCTCGGAAACGTTTCTAAGTCAAAGAAGACCACAAACTATATTTCTTGACAGCGAGGCTAATAACTTTCTTCAAACTGCATATTTCAGGACCAAACTTGGATGAGATGTTCATTACCTTGTGTTCTGTTCTATCGAATGGTTATTTCAGATTTCCTCTATCTCTCTTACTTTATAATCTATATTCACTCTTACAGAGAGTCGCATAGCCAATTTGGCCAAAAATCTCTGAATTTGTTCTAAGTCAAAGAAGAGCACAAACTATATTTCTTGACAGCGAGGCTAATAACTTTCTTCAAACTGCATATTTCAGGACCAAACTTGGCTGAAATGTTCATTACCTTGTGTTCTATCGAATGGTTATTTCAGATTTCCTCTATCTCTCTTACTTTATAATCTATATTCACTCTTACAGAGAGTCGCAAAGCCAATTTGGCCAAAAATCTCGGAAATTTTTCTAAGTCAAAGAAGAGCACAGACTATATTTCTTGACAGCGAGGCTAATAACTTTCTTAAAACTGCAAATTTCAGGACCAAACTTGGCTAAGATGTTCATCACCTTGTGTTCTATCGAATGGTTATTTCAGATTTCCTCTATCTCTCTTACTTTATAATCTATATTCACTCTTACAGAGAGTCGCATAGCCAATTTGGCCAAAAATCTCGGAAACGTTTCTAAGTCAAAGAAGACCACAAACTATATTTCTTGACAGCGAGGCTAATAACTTTCTTCAAACTGCATATTTCAGGACCAAACTTGGATGAGATGTTCATTACCTTGTGTTCTGTTCTATCGAATGGTTATTTCAGATTTCCTCTATCTCTCTTACTTTATAATCTATATTCACTCTTACAGAGAGTCGCATAGCCAATTTGGCCAAAAATCTCTGAATTTGTTCTAAGTCAAAGAAGAGCACAAACTATATTTCTTGACAGCGAGGCTAATAACTTTCTTCAAACTGCATATTTCAGGACCAAACTTGGCTGAAATGTTCATTACCTTGTGTTCTATCGAATGGTTATTTCAGATTTCCTCTATCTCTCTTACTTTATAATCTATATTCACTCTTACAGAGAGTCGCAAAGCCAATTTGGCCAAAAATCTCGGAAATTTTTCTAAGTCAAAGAAGAGCACAGACTATATTTCTTGACAGCGAGGCTAATAACTTTCTTCAAACTGCAAATTTCAGGACCAAACTTGGCTGAAATGTTCATTACCTTGTGTTCTATCGAATGGTTATTTCAGATTTCCTCTATCTCTCTTACTTTATAATCTATATTCACTCTTACAGAGAGTCGCATAGCCAATTTGGCCAAAAATCTCTGAATTTGTTCTAAGTCAAAGAAGAGCACAAACTATATTTCTTGACAAGCGAGGCTAAAAACATTCTTCAAACTGTATATTTCAGAACCAAACTTGGCTGAGATGTTCATCACCTTGTGTTCTATCGAATGGTTATTTCAGATTTCCTCTATCTCTCTTACTTTTTAATCTATATTCACTCTTACAGAGAGTCGCATAGCCAATTTGGCCAAAAATCTCGGAAATTTTTCTAAGTCAAAGAAGACCACACACTATATTTATTGACAGCGAGGCTAATAACTTTCTTCAAACTGTATATTTCAGGACCAAACTTTGCTGAGATGTTCATTACCTTGTGTTCAATCGACTTTTTATTTCAGATGTCCTCTTTATGTCTTACTTTTTAATCTATATTCACTCTTACAGAGAGTCGCATAGCCAATTTGGCCAAAAATCTCTGAATTTGTTCTAAGTCAAAGAAGAGCACAAACTATATTTCTTGACAGCGAAGCTAATAACTTTCTTCAAACTGTATATTTCAGGACCAAACTTGGCTAAGATGTTCATTACCTTGTGTTCTATCGAATGGTTATTTCAGATTTCCTCTATCTCTCTTACTTTATAATCTATATTCACTCTTACAGAGAGTCGCATAGCCAATTTGGCCAAAAATCTCTGAATTTGTTCTAAGTCAAAGAAGAGCACAAACTATATTTATTGACAGCGAGGCTAATAACATTCTTCAAACTGTATATTTCAGAACCAAACTTGGCTGAGATGTTCATTACCTTGTGTTCTATCGAATGGTTATTTCAGATTTCCTCTATCTCTCTTACTTTTTAATCTATATTCACTCTCACAGAGAGTCGCATAGCCAATTTGGCCAAAAATCTCTGAATTTGTTCTAAGTCAAAGAAGAGCACAAACTATATTTCTTGACAGCGAAGCTAATAACTTTCTTCAAACTGTATATTTCAGGACCAAACTTGGCTAAGATGTTCATTACCTTGTGTTCTATCGAATGGTTATTTCAGATTTCCTCTATCTCTCTTACTTTATAATCTATATTCACTCTTACAGAGAGTCGCATAGCCAATTTGGCCAAAAATCTCGGAAACGTTTCTAAGTCAAAGAAGACCACAAACTATATTTCTTGACAGCGAGGCTAATAACTTTCTTCAAACTGCATATTTCAGGACCAAACTTGGATGAGATGTTCATTACCTTGTGTTCTGTTCTATCGAATGGTTATTTCAGATTTCCTCTATCTCTCTTACTTTATAATCTATATTCACTCTTACAGAGAGTCGCATAGCCAATTTGGCCAAAAATCTCTGAATTTGTTCTAAGTCAAAGAAGAGCACAAACTATATTTCTTGACAGCGAGGCTAATAACTTTCTTCAAACTGCATATTTCAGGACCAAACTTGGCTGAAATGTTCATTACCTTGTGTTCTATCGAATGGTTATTTCAGATTTCCTCTATCTCTCTTACTTTATAATCTATATTCACTCTTACAGAGAGTCGCAAAGCCAATTTGGCCAAAAATCTCGGAAATTTTTCTAAGTCAAAGAAGAGCACAGACTATATTTCTTGACAGCGAGGCTAATAACTTTCTTCAAACTGCAAATTTCAGGACCAAACTTGGCTGAAATGTTCATTACCTTGTGTTCTATCGAATGGTTATTTCAGATTTCCTCTATCTCTCTTACTTTATAATCTATATTCACTCTTACAGAGAGTCGCATAGCCAATTTGGCCAAAAATCTCTGAATTTGTTCTAAGTCAAAGAAGAGCACAAACTATATTTATTGACAGCGAGGCTAATAACATTCTTCAAACTGTATATTTCAGAACCAAACTTGGCTGAGATGTTCATCACCTTGTGTTCTATCGAATGGTTATTTCAGATTTCCTCTATCTCTCTTACTTTTTAATCTATATTCACTCTTACAGAGAGTCGCATAGCCAATTTGGCCAAAAATCTCGGAAATTTTTCTAAGTCAAAGAAGACCACAAACTATATTTATTGACAGCGAGGCTAATAACTTTCTTCAAACTGTATATTTCAGGACCAAACTTTGCTGAGATGTTCATTACCTTGTGTTCAATCGACTTTTTATTTCAGATGTCCTCTATATGTCTTACTTTTTAATCTATATTCACTCTTACAGAGAGTCGCATAGCCAATTTGGCCAAAAATCTCTGAATTTGTTCTAAGTCAAAGAAGAGCACAAACTATATTTCTTGACAGCGAAGCTAATAACTTTCTTCAAACTGTATATTGCAGGACCAAACTTGGCTAAGATGTTCATTACCTTGTGTTCTATCGAATGGTTATTTCAGATTTCCTCTATCTCTCTTACTTTATAATCTATATTCACTCTTACAGAGAGTCGCATAGCCAATTCGGCCAAAAATCTCTGAATTTGTTCTAAGTCAAAGAAGAGCACAAACTATATTTATTGACAGCGAGGCTAATAACATTCTTCAAACTGTATATTTCAGAACCAAACTTGGCTGAGATGTTCATTACCTTGTGTTCTATCGAATGGTTATTTCAGATTTCCTCTATCTCTCTTACTTTATAATCTATATTCACTCTTACAGAGAGTCGCATAGCCAATTTGGCCAAAAATCTCGGAAACGTTTCTAAGTCAAAGAAGACCACAAACTATATTTCTTGACAGCGAGGCTAATAACTTTCTTCAAACTGCATATTTCAGGACCAAACTTGGATGAGATGTTCATTACCTTGTGTTCTGTTCTATCGAATGGTTATTTCAGATTTCCTCTATCTCTCTTACTTTATAATCTATATTCACTCTTACAGAGAGTCGCATAGCCAATTTGGCCAAAAATCTCGGAAACGTTTCTAAGTCAAAGAAGAGCACAAACTATATTTCTTGACAGCGAAGCTAATAACTTTCTTCAAACTGTATATTGCAGGACTAAACTTGGCTAAGATGTTCATTACCTTGTGTTCTATCGAATGGTTATTTCAGATTTCCTCTATCTCTCTTACTTTATAATCTATATTCACTCTTACAGAGAGTCGCATAGCCAATTTGGCCAAAAATCTCTGAATTTGTTCTAAGTCAAAGAAGAGCACAAACTATATTTATTGACAGCGAGGCTAATAACATTCTTCAAACTGTATATTTCAGAACCAAACTTGGCTGAGATGTTCATTACCTTGTGTTCTATCGAATGGTTATTTCAGATTTCCTCTATCTCTCTTACTTTATAATCTATATTCACTCTTACAGAGAGTCGCATAGCCAATTTGGCCAAAAATCTCGGAAACGTTTCTAAGTCAAAGAAGACCACAAACTATATTTCTTGACAGCGAGGCTAATAACTTTCTTCAAACTGCATATTTCAGGACCAAACTTGGATGAGATGTTCATTACCTTGTGTTCTGTTCTATCGAATGGTTATTTCAGATTTCCTCTATCTCTCTTACTTTATAATCTATATTCACTCTTACAGAGAGTCGCATAGCCAATTTGGCCAAAAATCTCGGAAACGTTTCTAAGTCAAAGAAGAGCACAAACTATATTTCTTGACAGCGAGGCTAATAACTTTCTTCAAACTGCATATTTCAGGACCAAACTTGGCTGAAATGTTCATTACCTTGTGTTCTATCGAATGGTTATTTCAGATTTCCTCTATCTCTCTTACTTTATAATCTATATTCACTCTTACAGAGAGTCGCATAGCCAATTTGGCCAAAAATCTCGGAAATTTTTCTAAGTCAAAGAAGACCACAAACTATATTTATTGACAGCGAGGCTAATAACTTTCTTCAAACTGTATATTTCAGGACCAAACTTTGCTGAGATGTTCATTACCTTGTGTTCAATCGACTTTTTATTTCAGATGTCCTCTTTATGTCTTACTTTTTAATCTATATTCACTCTTACAGAGAGTCGCATAGCCAATTTGGCCAAAAATCTCTGAATTTGTTCTAAGTCAAAGAAGAGCACAAACTATATTTCTTGACAGCGAAGCTAATAACTTTCTTCAAACTGTATATTTCAGGACCAAACTTGGCTAAGATGTTCATTACCTTGTGTTCTATCGAATGGTTATTTCAGATTTCCTCTATCTCTCTTACTTTATAATCTATATTCACTCTTACAGAGAGTCGCATAGCCAATTTGGCCAAAAATCTCTGAATTTGTTCTAAGTCAAAGAAGAGCACAAACTATATTTATTGACAGCGAGGCTAATAACATTCTTCAAACTGTATATTTCAGAACCAAACTTGGCTGAGATGTTCATTACCTTGTGTTCTATCGAATGGTTATTTCAGATTTCCTCTATCTCTCTTACTTTTTAATCTATATTCACTCTCACAGAGAGTCGCATAGCCAATTTGGCCAAAAATCTCTGAATTTGTTCTAAGTCAAAGAAGAGCACAAACTATATTTCTTGACAGCGAAGCTAATAACTTTCTTCAAACTGTATATTTCAGGACCAAACTTGGCTAAGATGTTCATTACCTTGTGTTCTATCGAATGGTTATTTCAGATTTCCTCTATCTCTCTTACTTTATAATCTATATTCACTCTTACAGAGAGTCGCATAGCCAATTTGGCCAAAAATCTCGGAAACGTTTCTAAGTCAAAGAAGACCACAAACTATATTTCTTGACAGCGAGGCTAATAACTTTCTTCAAACTGCATATTTCAGGACCAAACTTGGATGAGATGTTCATTACCTTGTGTTCTGTTCTATCGAATGGTTATTTCAGATTTCCTCTATCTCTCTTACTTTATAATCTATATTCACTCTTACAGAGAGTCGCATAGCCAATTTGGCCAAAAATCTCTGAATTTGTTCTAAGTCAAAGAAGAGCACAAACTATATTTCTTGACAGCGAGGCTAATAACTTTCTTCAAACTGCATATTTCAGGACCAAACTTGGCTGAAATGTTCATTACCTTGTGTTCTATCGAATGGTTATTTCAGATTTCCTCTATCTCTCTTACTTTATAATCTATATTCACTCTTACAGAGAGTCGCAAAGCCAATTTGGCCAAAAATCTCGGAAATTTTTCTAAGTCAAAGAAGAGCACAGACTATATTTCTTGACAGCGAGGCTAATAACTTTCTTCAAACTGCAAATTTCAGGACCAAACTTGGCTGAAATGTTCATTACCTTGTGTTCTATCGAATGGTTATTTCAGATTTCCTCTATCTCTCTTACTTTATAATCTATATTCACTCTTACAGAGAGTCGCATAGCCAATTTGGCCAAAAATCTCTGAATTTGTTCTAAGTCAAAGAAGAGCACAAACTATATTTATTGACAGCGAGGCTAATAACATTCTTCAAACTGTATATTTCAGAACCAAACTTGGCTGAGATGTTCATCACCTTGTGTTCTATCGAATGGTTATTTCAGATTTCCTCTATCTCTCTTACTTTTTAATCTATATTCACTCTTACAGAGAGTCGCATAGCCAATTTGGCCAAAAATCTCGGAAATTTTTCTAAGTCAAAGAAGACCACAAACTATATTTATTGACAGCGAGGCTAATAACTTTCTTCAAACTGTATATTTCAGGACCAAACTTTGCTGAGATGTTCATTACCTTGTGTTCAATCGACTTTTTATTTCAGATGTCCTCTATATGTCTTACTTTTTAATCTATATTCACTCTTACAGAGAGTCGCATAGCCAATTTGGCCAAAAATCTCTGAATTTGTTCTAAGTCAAAGAAGAGCACAAACTATATTTCTTGACAGCGAAGCTAATAACTTTCTTCAAACTGTATATTGCAGGACCAAACTTGGCTAAGATGTTCATTACCTTGTGTTCTATCGAATGGTTATTTCAGATTTCCTCTATCTCTCTTACTTTATAATCTATATTCACTCTTACAGAGAGTCGCATAGCCAATTCGGCCAAAAATCTCTGAATTTGTTCTAAGTCAAAGAAGAGCACAAACTATATTTATTGACAGCGAGGCTAATAACATTCTTCAAACTGTATATTTCAGAACCAAACTTGGCTGAGATGTTCATTACCTTGTGTTCTATCGAATGGTTATTTCAGATTTCCTCTATCTCTCTTACTTTATAATCTATATTCACTCTTACAGAGAGTCGCATAGCCAATTTGGCCAAAAATCTCGGAAACGTTTCTAAGTCAAAGAAGACCACAAACTATATTTCTTGACAGCGAGGCTAATAACTTTCTTCAAACTGCATATTTCAGGACCAAACTTGGATGAGATGTTCATTACCTTGTGTTCTGTTCTATCGAATGGTTATTTCAGATTTCCTCTATCTCTCTTACTTTATAATCTATATTCACTCTTACAGAGAGTCGCATAGCCAATTTGGCCAAAAATCTCGGAAACGTTTCTAAGTCAAAGAAGAGCACAAACTATATTTCTTGACAGCGAAGCTAATAACTTTCTTCAAACTGTATATTGCAGGACTAAACTTGGCTAAGATGTTCATTACCTTGTGTTCTATCGAATGGTTATTTCAGATTTCCTCTATCTCTCTTACTTTATAATCTATATTCACTCTTACAGAGAGTCGCATAGCCAATTTGGCCAAAAATCTCTGAATTTGTTCTAAGTCAAAGAAGAGCACAAACTATATTTATTGACAGCGAGGCTAATAACATTCTTCAAACTGTATATTTCAGAACCAAACTTGGCTGAGATGTTCATTACCTTGTGTTCTATCGAATGGTTATTTCAGATTTCCTCTATCTCTCTTACTTTATAATCTATATTCACTCTTACAGAGAGTCGCATAGCCAATTTGGCCAAAAATCTCGGAAACGTTTCTAAGTCAAAGAAGACCACAAACTATATTTCTTGACAGCGAGGCTAATAACTTTCTTCAAACTGCATATTTCAGGACCAAACTTGGATGAGATGTTCATTACCTTGTGTTCTGTTCTATCGAATGGTTATTTCAGATTTCCTCTATCTCTCTTACTTTATAATCTATATTCACTCTTACAGAGAGTCGCATAGCCAATTTGGCCAAAAATCTCGGAAACGTTTCTAAGTCAAAGAAGAGCACAAACTATATTTCTTGACAGCGAGGCTAATAACTTTCTTCAAACTGCATATTTCAGGACCAAACTTGGCTGAAATGTTCATTACCTTGTGTTCTATCGAATGGTTATTTCAGATTTCCTCTATCTCTCTTACTTTATAATCTATATTCACTCTTACAGAGAGTCGCAAAGCCAATTTGGCCAAAAATCTCGGAAATTTTTCTAAGTCCAAGAAGAGCACAGACTATATTTCTTGACAGCGTGGCTAATAACTTTCTTCAAACTGCATATTTCAGGACCAAACTTGGCTGAAATGTTCATTACCTTGTGTTCTATCGAATGGTTATTTCAGATTTCCTCTATCTCTCTTACTTTATAATCTATATTCACTCTTACAGAGAGTCGCATAGCCAATTTGGCCAAAAATCTCTGAATTTGTTCTAAGTCAAAGAAGAGCACAAACTATATTTCTTGACAAGCGAGGCTAATAACATTCTTCAAACTGTATATTTCAGAACCAAACTTGGCTGAGATGTTCATCACCTTGTGTTCTATCGAATGGTTATTTCAGATTTCCTCTATCTCTCTTACTTTTTAATCTATATTCACTCTTACAGAGAGTCGCATAGCCAATTTGGCCAAAAATCTCGGAAATTTTTCTAAGTCAAAGAAGACCACAAACTATATTTATTGACAGCGAGGCTAATAACTTTCTTCAAACTGTATATTTCAGGACCAAACTTTGCTGAGATGTTCATTACCTTGTGTTCAATCGACTTTTTATTTCAGATGTCCTCTATCTGTCTTACTTTTTAATCTATATTCACTCTTACAGAGAGTCGCATAGCCAATTTGGCCAAAAATCTCTGAATTTGTTCCAAGTCAAAGAAGAGCACAAACTATATTTCTTGACAGCGAGGCTAATAACATTCTTCAAACTGTATATTTCAGAACCAAACTTGGCTGAGATGTTCATCACCTTGTGTTCTATCGAATGGTTATTTCAGATTTCCTCTATCTCTCTTACTTTTTAATCTATATTCACTCTTACAGAGAGTCGCATAGCCAATTTGGCCAAAAATCTCGGAAATTTTTCTAAGTCAAAGAAGACCACAAACTATATTTATTGACAGCGAGGCTAATAACTTTCTTCAAACTGTATATTTCAGGACCAAACTTTGCTGAGATGTTCATTACCTTGTGTTCAATCGACTTTTTATTTCAGATGTCCTCTATATGTCTTACTTTTTAATCTATATTCACTCTTACAGAGAGTGGCATAGCCAATTTGGCCAAAAATCTCTGAATTTGTTCTAAGTCAAAGAAGAGCACAAACTATATTTCTTGACAGCGAAGCTAATAACTTTCTTCAAACTGTATATTTCAGGACCAAACTTGGCTAAGATGTTCATTACCTTGTGTTCTATCGAATGGTTATTTCAGATTTCCTCTATCTCTCTTACTTTATAATCTATATTCACTCCTACAGAGAGTCGCATAGCCAATTTGGCCAAAAATCTCGGAAATTTGTCTAAGTCAAAGAAGAGCACAGACTATATTTCTTGACAGCGAGGCTAATAACTTTCTTCAAACTGCATATTTCAGGACCAAACTTGGCTGAAATGTTCATTACCTTGTGTTCTATCGAATGGTTATTTCAGATTTCCTCTATCTCTCTTACTTTATAATCTATATTCACTCTTACAGAGAGTCGCAAAGCCAATTTGGCCAAAAATCTCGGAAATTTTTCTAAGTCAAAGAAGAGCACAGACTATATTTATTGACAGCGAGGCTAATAACTTTCTTCAAACTATATATTTCAGGACCAAACTTTGCTGAGATGTTCATTACCTTGTGTTCAATCGATTTTTTATTTCATATGTCCTCTATCTGTCTTACTTTTTAATCTATATTCACTCTTACAGAGAGTCGCATAGCCAATTTGGCCAAAAATCTCTGAATTTGTTCTAAGTCAAAGAAGAGCACAAACTATATTTCTTGACAGCGAAGCTAATAACTTTCTTCAAACTGCATATTTCAGGACCAAACTTGGCTGAAATGTTCATTACCTTGTGTTCTATCGAATGGTTATTTCAGATTTCCTCTATCTCTCTTACTTTTTAATCTATATTCACTCTTACAGAGAGTCGCATAGCCAATTTGGCCAAAAATCTCTGAATTTGTTCTAAGTCAAAGAAGAGCACAAACTATATTTATTGACAGCGAGGCTAATAACATTCTTCAAACTGTATATTTCAGAACCAAACTTGGCTGAGATGTTCATCACCTTGTGTTCTATCGAATGGTTATTTCAGATTTCCTCTATCTCTCTTACTTTTTAATCTATATTCACTCTTACAGAGAGTCGCATAGCCAATTTGGCCAAAAATCTCGGAAATTTTTTAAGTCAAAGAAGACCACAAACTATATTTATTGACAGCGAGGCTAATAACATTCTTCAAACTGTATATTTCAGAACCAAACTTGGCTGAGATGTTCATTACCTTGTGTTCTATCGAATGGTTATTTCAGATTTCCTCTATCTCTCTTACTTTATAATCTATATTCACTCTTACAGAGATTCGCATAGCCAATTTGGCCAAAAATCTCGGAAATTTTTCTAAGTCAAAGAAGACCACAAACTATATTTCTTGACAGCGAGGCGAATAACATTCTTCAAACTGTATATTTCAGAACCAAACTTGGCTGAGGTGTTCATTACCTTGTGTTCAATCGACTTTTTATTTCCGATGTCCTCTATCTGTCTTACTTTTTAATCTATATTCACTCTTACAGAGAGTCGCATAGCCAATTTGGCCAAAAATCTCGGAAATTTTTCTAAGTCAAAGAAGACCACAAACTATATTTCTTGACAGCGAGGCGAATAACTTTCTTCAAACTGTATATTTCAGGACCAAACTTTGCTGAGATGTTCATTACCTTGTGTTCAATCGACTTTTTATTTCAGATGTCCTCTATATGTCTTACTTTTTAATCTATATTCACTCTTACAGAGAGTGGCATAGCCAATTTGGCCAAAAATCTCTGAATTTGTTCTAAGTCAAAGAAGAGCACAAACTATATTTCTTGACAGCGAAGCTAATAACTTTCTTCAAACTGTATATTTCAGGACCAAACTTGGCTAAGATGTTCATTACCTTGTGTTCTATCGAATGGTTATTTCAGATTTCCTCTATCTCTCTTACTTTATAATCTATATTCACTCCTACAGAGAGTCGCATAGCCAATTTGGCCAAAAATCTCGGAAATTTGTCTAAGTCAAAGAAGAGCACAGACTATATTTCTTGACAGCGAGGCTAATAACTTTCTTCAAACTGAATATTTCAGGACCAAACTTGGCTGAAATGTTCATTACCTTGTGTTCTATCGAATGGTTATTTCAGATTTCCTCTATCTCTCTTACTTTATAATCTATATTCACTCTTACAGAGAGTCGCAAAGCCAATTTGGCCAAAAATCTCGGAAATTTTTCTAAGTCAAAGAAGAGCACAGACTATATTTATTGACAGCGAGGCTAATAACTTTCTTCAAACTATATATTTCAGGACCAAACTTGGCTGAAATGTTCATTACCTTGTGTTCTATCGAATGGTTATTTCAGATTTCCTCTATCTCTCTTACTTTATAATCTATATTCACTCTTACAGAGAGTCGCAAAGCCAATTTGGCCAAAAATCTCGGAAATTTTTCTAAGTCAAAGAAGAGCACAGACTATATTTATTGACAGCGAGGCTAATAACTTTCTTCAAACTATATATTTCAGGACCAAACTTTGCTGAGATGTTCATTACCTTGTGTTCAATCGACTTTTTATTTCAGATGTCCTCTATATGTCTTACTTTTTAATCTATATTCACTCTTACAGAGAGTCGCATAGCCAATTTGGCCAAAAATCTCTGAATTTGTTCTAAGTCAAAGAAGAGCACAAACTATATTTCTTGACAGCGAAGCTAATAACTTTCTTCAAACTGTATATTGCAGGACCAAACTTGGCTAAGATGTTCATTACCTTGTGTTCTATCGAATGGTTATTTCAGATTTCCTCTATCTCTCTTACTTTATAATCTATATTCACTCTTACAGAGAGTCGCATAGCCAATTCGGCCAAAAATCTCTGAATTTGTTCTAAGTCAAAGAAGAGCACAAACTATATTTATTGACAGCGAGGCTAATAACATTCTTCAAACTGTATATTTCAGAACCAAACTTGGCTGAGATGTTCATTACCTTGTGTTCTATCGAATGGTTATTTCAGATTTCCTCTATCTCTCTTACTTTATAATCTATATTCACTCTTACAGAGAGTCGCATAGCCAATTTGGCCAAAAATCTCGGAAACGTTTCTAAGTCAAAGAAGACCACAAACTATATTTCTTGACAGCGAGGCTAATAACTTTCTTCAAACTGCATATTTCAGGACCAAACTTGGATGAGATGTTCATTACCTTGTGTTCTGTTCTATCGAATGGTTATTTCAGATTTCCTCTATCTCTCTTACTTTATAATCTATATTCACTCTTACAGAGAGTCGCATAGCCAATTTGGCAAAAAATCTCGGAAACGTTTCTAAGTCAAAGAAGAGCACAAACTATATTTCTTGACAGCGAAGCTAATAACTTTCTTCAAACTGTATATTGCAGGACCAAACTTGGCTAAGATGTTCATTACCTTGTGTTCTATCGAATGGTTATTTCAGATTTCCTCTATCTCTCTTACTTTATAATCTATATTCACTCTTACAGAGAGTCGCATAGCCAATTTGGCCAAAAATCTCTGAATTTGTTCTAAGTCAAAGAAGAGCACAAACTATATTTATTGACAGCGAGGCTAATAACATTCTTCAAACTGTATATTTCAGAACCAAACTTGGCTGAGATGTTCATTACCTTGTGTTCTATCGAATGGTTATTTCAGATTTCCTCTATCTCTCTTACTTTATAATCTATATTCACTCTTACAGAGAGTCGCATAGCCAATTTGGCCAAAAATCTCGGAAACGTTTCTAAGTCAAAGAAGACCACAAACTATATTTCTTGACAGCGAGGCTAATAACTTTCTTCAAACTGCATATTTCAGGACCAAACTTGGATGAGATGTTCATTACCTTGTGTTCTGTTCTATCGAATGGTTATTTCAGATTTCCTCTATCTCTCTTACTTTATAATCTATATTCACTCTTACAGAGAGTCGCATAGCCAATTTGGCCAAAAATCTCGGAAACGTTTCTAAGTCAAAGAAGAGCACAAACTATATTTCTTGACAGCGAGGCTAATAACTTTCTTCAAACTGCATATTTCAGGACCAAACTTGGCTGAAATGTTCATTACCTTGTGTTCTATCGAATGGTTATTTCAGATTTCCTCTATCTCTCTTACTTTATAATCTATATTCACTCTTACAGAGAGTCGCAAAGCCAATTTGGCCAAAAATCTCGGAAATTTTTCTAAGTCAAAGAAGAGCACAGACTATATTTCTTGACAGCGAGGCTAATAACTTTCTTCAAACTGCATATTTCAGGACCAAACTTGGCTGAAATGTTCATTACCTTGTGTTCTATCGAATGGTTATTTCAGATTTCCTCTATCTCTCTTACTTTATAATCTATATTCACTCCTACAGAGAGTCGCATAGCCAATTTGGCCAAAAATCTCTGAATTTGTTCTAAGTCAAAGAAGAGCACAAACTATATTTCTTGACAAGCGAGGCTAATAACATTCTTCAAACTGTATATTTCAGAACCAAACTTGGCTGAGATGTTCATCACCTTGTGTTCTATCGAATGGTTATTTCAGATTTCCTCTATCTCTCTTACTTTTTAATCTATATTCACTCTTACAGAGAGTCGCATAGCCAATTTGGCCAAAAATCTCGGAAATTTTTCTAAGTCAAAGAAGACCACAAACTATATTTATTGACAGCGAGGCTAATAACTTTCTTCAAACTGTATATTTCAGGACCAAACTTTGCTGAGATGTTCATTACCTTGTGTTCAATCGACTTTTTATTTCAGATGTCCTCTATATGTCTTACTTTTTAATCTATATTCACTCTTACAGAGAGTGGCATAGCCAATTTGGCCAAAAATCTCTGAATTTGTTCTAAGTCAAAGAAGAGCACAAACTATATTTCTTGACAGCGAAGCTAATAACTTTCTTCAAACTGTATATTTCAGGACCAAACTTGGCTAAGATGTTCATTACCTTGTGTTCTATCGAATGGTTATTTCAGATTTCCTCTATCTCTCTTACTTTATAATCTATATTCACTCCTACAGAGAGTCGCATAGCCAATTTGGCCAAAAATCTCGGAAATTTGTCTAAGTCAAAGAAGAGCACAGACTATATTTCTTGACAGCGAGGCTAATAACTTTCTTCAAACTGCATATTTCAGGACCAAACTTGGCTGAAATGTTCATTACCTTGTGTTCTATCGAATGGTTATTTCAGATTTCCTCTATCTCTCTTACTTTATAATCTATATTCACTCTTACAGAGAGTCGCAAAGCCAATTTGGCCAAAAATCTCGGAAATTTTTCTAAGTCAAAGAAGAGCACAGACTATATTTATTGACAGCGAGGCTAATAACTTTCTTCAAACTATATATTTCAGGACCAAACTTTGCTGAGATGTTCATTACCTTGTGTTCAATCGATTTTTTATTTCAGATGTCCTCTATCTGTCTTACTTTTTAATCTATATTCACTCTTACAGAGAGTCGCATAGCCAATTTGGCCAAAAATCTCTGAATTTGTTCTAAGTCAAAGAAGAGCACAAACTATATTTCTTGACAGCGAAGCTAATAACTTTCTTCAAACTGCATATTTCAGGACCAAACTTGGCTGAAATGTTCATTACCTTGTGTTCTATCGAATGGTTATTTCAGATTTCCTCTATCTCTCTTACTTTTTAATCTATATTCACTCTTACAGAGAGTCGCATAGCCAATTTGGCCAAAAATCTCTGAATTTGTTCTAAGTCAAAGAAGAGCACAAACTATATTTATTGACAGCGAGGCTAATAACATTCTTCAAACTGTATATTTCAGAACCAAACTTGGCTGAGATGTTCATTACCTTGTGTTCTATCGAATGGTTATTTCAGATTTCCTCTATCTCTCTTACTTTTTAATCTATATTCACTCTTACAGAGAGTCGCATAGCCAATTTGGCCAAAAATCTCGGAAATTTTTTAAGTCAAAGAAGACCACAAACTATATTTCTTGACAGCGAGGCTAATAACATTCTTCAAACTGTATATTTCAGAACCAAACTTGGCTGAGATGTTCATTACCTTGTGTTCTATCGAATGGTTATTTCAGATTTCCTCTATCTCTCTTACTTTATAATCTATATTCACTCTTACAGAGATTCGCATAGCCAATTTGGCCAAAAATCTCGGAAATTTTTCTAAGTCAAAGAAGACCACAAACTATATTTCTTGACAGCGAGGCGAATAACATTCTTCAAACTGTATATTTCAGAACCAAACTTGGCTGAGGTGTTCATTACCTTGTGTTCAATCGACTTTTTATTTCCGATGTCCTCTATCTGTCTTACTTTTTAATCTATATTCACTCTTACAGAGAGTCGCATAGCCAATTTGGCCAAAAATCTCGGAAATTTTTCTAAGTCAAAGAAGACCACAAACTATATTTCTTGACAGCGAGGCGAATAACTTTCTTCAAACTGTATATTTCAGGACCAAACTTTGCTGAGATGTTCATTACCTTGTGTTCAATCGACTTTTTATTTCAGATGTCCTCTATATGTCTTACTTTTTAATCTATATTCACTCTTACAGAGAGTGGCATAGCCAATTTGGCCAAAAATCTCTGAATTTGTTCTAAGTCAAAGAAGAGCACAAACTATATTTCTTGACAGCGAAGCTAATAACTTTCTTCAAACTGTATATTTCAGGACCAAACTTGGCTAAGATGTTCATTACCTTGTGTTCTATCGAATGGTTATTTCAGATTTCCTCTATCTCTCTTACTTTATAATCTATATTCACTCCTACAGAGAGTCGCATAGCCAATTTGGCCAAAAATCTCGGAAATTTGTCTAAGTCAAAGAAGAGCACAGACTATATTTCTTGACAGCGAGGCTAATAACTTTCTTCAAACTGCATATTTCAGGACCAAACTTGGCTGAAATGTTCATTACCTTGTGTTCTATCGAATGGTTATTTCAGATTTCCTCTATCTCTCTTACTTTATAATCTATATTCACTCTTACAGAGAGTCGCAAAGCCAATTTGGCCAAAAATCTCGGAAATTTTTCTAAGTCAAAGAAGAGCACAGACTATATTTATTGACAGCGAGGCTAATAACTTTCTTCAAACTATATATTTCAGGACCAAACTTTGCTGAGATGTTCATTACCTTGTGTTCAATCGATTTTTTATTTCAGATGTCCTCTATCTGTCTTACTTTTTAATCTATATTCACTCTTACAGAGAGTCGCATAGCCAATTTGGCCAAAAATCTCTGAATTTGTTCTAAGTCAAAGAAGAGCACAAACTATATTTATTGACAGCGAGGCTAATAACATTCTTCAAACTGTATATTTCAGAACCAAACTTGGCTGAGATGTTCATTACATTGTGTTCTATCGAATGTTTATTTCAGATTTCCTCTATCTCTCTTACTTTTTAATCTATATTCACTCTCACAGAGAGTCGCATAGCCAATTTGGCCAAAAATCTCTGAATTTGTTCTAAGTCAAAGAAGAGCACAAACTATATTTCTTGACAGCGAAGCTAATAACTTTCTTCAAACTGTATATTTCAGGACCAAACTTGGCTAAGATGTTCATCACCTTGTGGTCTATCGAATGGTTATTTCAGATTTCCTCTATCTCTCTTACTTTTTAATCTATATTCACTCTTACAGAGAGTCGCATAGCCAATTTGGCCAAAAATCTCGGAAATTTTTCTAAGTCAAAGAAGACCACAAACTATATTTATTGACAGCGAGGCTAATAACTTTCTTCAAACTGTATATTTCAGGACCAAACTTTGCTGAGATGTTCATTACCTTGTGTTCAATCGACTTTTTATTTCAGATGTCCTCTATATGTCTTACTTTTTAATCTATATTCACTCTTACAGAGAGTGGCATAGCCAATTTGGCCAAAAATCTCTGAATTTGTTCTAAGTCAAAGAAGAGCACAAACTATATTTCTTGACAGCGAGGCTAATAACATTCTTCAAACTGTATATTTCAGAACCAAACTTGGCTGAGATGTTCATTACCTTGTGTTCTATCGAATGGTTATTTCAGATTTCCTCTATCTCTCTTACTTTATAATCTATATTCACTCTTACAGAGAGTCGCATAGCCAATTTGGCCAAAAATCTCTGAATTTGTTCTAAGTCAAAGAAGAGCACAAACTATATTTCTTGACAAGCGAGGCTAATAACATTCTTCAAACTGTATATTTCAGAACCAAACTTGGCTGAGATGTTCATCACCTTGTGTTCTATCGAATGGTTATTTCAGATTTCCTCTATCTCTCTTACTTTTTAATCTATATTCACTCTTACAGAGAGTCGCATAGCCAATTTGGCCAAAAATCTCGGAAATTTTTCTAAGTCAAAGAAGACCACAAACTATATTTATTGACAGCGAGGCTAATAACTTTCTTCAAACTGTATATTTCAGGACCAAACTTTGCTGAGATGTTCATTACCTTGTGTTCAATCGACTTTTTATTTCAGATGTCCTCTATCTGTCTTACTTTTTAATCTATATTCACTCTTACAGAGAGTCGCATAGCCAATTTGGCCAAAAATCTCTGAATTTGTTCTAAGTCAAAGAAGAGCACAAACTATATTTCTTGACAGCGAAGCTAATAACTTTCTTCAAACTGTATATTTCAGGACCAAACTTGACTAAGATGTTCATTACCTTGTGTTCTATCGAATGGTTATTTCAGATTTCCTCTATCTCTCTTACTTTATAATCTATATTCACTCTTACAGAGAGTCGCATAGCCAATTTGGCCAAAAATCTCGGAAATTGTTCTAAGTCAAAGAAGAGCACAGACTATATTTCTTGACAGCGAGGCTAATAACTTTCTTCAAACTGCATATTTCTGGACCAAACTTGGCTGAAATGTTCATTACCTTGTGTTCTATCGAATGGTTATTTCAGATTTCCTCTATCTCTCTTACTTTATAATCTATATTCACTCTCACAGAGAGTCGCATAGCCAATTTGGCCAAAAATCTCTGAATTTGTTCTAAGTCAAAGAAGAGCACAAACTATATTTCTTGACAGCGAAGCTAATAACTTTCTTCAAACTGTATATTTCAGGACCAAACTTGGCTAAGATGTTCATTACCTTGTGTTCTATCGAATGGTTATTTCAGATTTCCTCTATCTCTCTTACTTTATAATCTATATTCACTCTTACAGAGAGTCGCATAGCCAATTTGGCCAAAAATCTCGGAAACGTTTCTAAGTCAAAGAAGACCACAAACTATATTTCTTGACAGCGAGGCTAATAACTTTCTTCAAACTGCATATTTCAGGACCAAACTTGGATGAGATGTTCATTACCTTGTGTTCTGTTCTATCGAATGGTTATTTCAGATTTCCTCTATCTCTCTTACTTTATAATCTATATTCACTCTTACAGAGAGTCGCATAGCCAATTTGGCCAAAAATCTCTGAATTTGTTCTAAGTCAAAGAAGAGCACAAACTATATTTCTTGACAGCGAGGCTAATAACTTTCTTCAAACTGCATATTTCAGGACCAAACTTGGCTGAAATGTTCATTACCTTGTGTTCTATCGAATGGTTATTTCAGATTTCCTCTATCTCTCTTACTTTATAATCTATATTCACTCTTACAGAGAGTCGCAAAGCCAATTTGGCCAAAAATCTCGGAAATTTTTCTAAGTCAAAGAAGAGCACAGACTATATTTCTTGACAGCGAGGCTAATAACTTTCTTCAAACTGCATATTTCAGGACCAAACTTGGCTGAAATGTTCATTACCTTGTATTCTATCGAATGGTTATTTCAGATTTCCTCTATCTCTCTTACTTTATAATCTATATTCACTCTTACAGAGAGTCGCATAGCCAATTTGGCCAAAAATCTCTGAATTTGTTCTAAGTCAAAGAAGAGCACAAACTATATTTTTTGACAAGCGAGGCTAATAACATTCTTCAAACTGTATATTTCAGAACCAAACTTGGCTGAGATGTTCATCACCTTGTGTTCTATCGAATGGTTATTTCAGATGTCCTCTATCTGTCTTACTTTTTAATCTATATTCACTCTTACAGAGAGTCGCATAGCCAATTTGGCCAAAAATCTCGGAAACGTTTCTAAGTCAAAGAAGACCACAAACTATATTTCTTGACAGCGAGGCTAATAACTTTCTTCAAACTGCATATTTCAGGACCAAACTTGGATGAGATGTTCATTACCTTGTGTTCTGTTCTATCGAATGGTTATTTCAGATTTCCTCTATCTCTCTTACTTTATAATCTATATTCACTCTTACAGAGAGTCGCATAGCCAATTTGGCCAAAAATCTCTGAATTTGTTCTAAGTCAAAGAAGAGCACAAACTATATTTCTTGACAGCGAGGCTAATAACTTTCTTCAAACTGCATATTTCAGGACCAAACTTGGCTGAAATGTTCATTACCTTGTGTTCTATCGAATGGTTATTTCAGATTTCCTCTATCTCTCTTACTTTATAATCTATATTCACTCTTACAGAGAGTCGCAAAGCCAATTTGGCCAAAAATCTCGGAAATTTTTCTAAGTCAAAGAAGAGCACAGACTATATTTCTTGACAGCGAGGCTAATAACTTTCTTCAAACTGCATATTTCAGGACCAAACTTGGCTGAAATGTTCATTACCTTGTATTCTATCGAATGGTTATTTCAGATTTCCTCTATCTCTCTTACTTTATAATCTATATTCACTCTTACAGAGAGTCGCATAGCCAATTTGGCCAAAAATCTCGGAAATTTTTCTAAGTCAAAGAAGACCACAAACTATATTTATTGACAGCGAGGCTAATAACTTTCTTCAAACTGTTTATTTCAGGACCAAACTTTGCTGAGATGTTCATTACCTTGTGTTCAATCGACTTTTTATTTCAGATGTCCTCTATCTGTCTTACTTTTTAATCTATATTCACTCTTACAGAGAGTCGCATAGCCAATTTGGCCAAAAATCTCTGAATTTGTTCTAAGTCAAAGAAGAGCACAAACTATATTTCTTGACAGCGAGGCTAATAACATTCTTCAAACTGTATATTTCAGAACCAAACTTGGCTGAGATGTTCATCACCTTGTGTTCTATCGAATGGTTATTTCAGATTTCCTCTATCTCTCTTACTTTTTAATCTATATTCACTCTTACAGAGAGTCGCATAGCCAATTTGGCCAAAAATCTCGGAAATTTTTCTAAGTCAAAGAAGAGCACAGACTATATTTCTTGACAGCGAGGCTAATAACTTTCTTCAAACTGCATATTTCAGGACCAAACTTGGCTGAAATGTTCATTACCTTGTATTCTATCGAATGGTTATTTCAGATTTCCTCTATCTCTCTTACTTTATAATCTATATTCACTCTTACAGAGAGTCGCATAGCCAATTTGGCCAAAAATCTCTGAATTTGTTCTAAGTCAAAGAAGAGCACAAACTATATTTTTTGACAAGCGAGGCTAATAACATTCTTCAAACTGTATATTTCAGAACCAAACTTGGCTGAGATGTTCATCACCTTGTGTTCTATCGAATGGTTATTTCAGATTTCCTCTATCTCTATTACTTTTTAATCTATATTCACTCTTACAGAGAGTCGCATAGCCAATTTGGCCAAAAATCTCGGAAATTTTTCTAAGTCAAAGAAGACCACAAACTATATTTATTGACAGCGAGGCTAATAACTTTCTTCAAACTGTATATTTCAGGACCAAACTTTGCTGAGATGTTCATTACCTTGTGTTCAATCGACTTTTTATTTCAGATGTCCTCTATCTGTCTTACTTTTTAATCTATATTCACTCTTACAGAGAGTCGCATAGCCAATTTGGCCAAAAATCTCTGAATTTGTTCTAAGTCAAAGAAGAGCACAAACTATATTTCTTGACAGCGAGGCTAATAACATTCTTCAAACTGTATATTTCAGAACCAAACTTGGCTGAGATGTTCATCACCTTGTGTTCTATCGAATGGTTATTTCAGATTTCCTCTATCTCTCTTACTTTTTAATCTATATTCACTCTTACAGAGAGTCGCATAGCCAATTTGGCCAAAAATCTCGGAAATTTTTCTAAGTCAAAGAAGACCACAAACTATATTTATTGACAGCGAGGCTAATAACTTTCTTCAAACTGTATATTTCAGGACCAAACTTTGCTGAGATGTTCATTACCTTGTGTTCAATCGACTTTTTATTTCAGATGTCCTCTATATGTCTTACTTTTTAATCTATATTCACTCTTACAGAGAGTGGCATAGCCAATTTGGCCAAAAATCTCTGAATTTGTTCTAAGTCAAAGAAGAGCACAAACTATATTTCTTGACAGCGAAGCTAATAACTTTCTTCAAACTGTATATTTCAGGACCAAACTTGGCTAAGATGTTCATTACCTTGTGTTCTATCGAATGGTTATTTCAGATTTCCTCTATCTCTCTTACTTTATAATCTATATTCACTCCTACAGAGAGTCGCATAGCCAATTTGGCCAAAAATCTCGGAAACGTTTCTAAGTCAAAGAAGAGCACAAACTATATTTATTGACAGCGAGGCTAATAACTTTCTTCAAACTGTATATTTCAGGACCAAACTTGGCTAAGATGTTCATTACCTTGTGTTCTATCGAATGGTTATTTCAGATTTCCTCTATCTCTCTTACTTTATAATCTATATTCACTCCTACAGAGAGTCGCATAGCCAATTTGGCCAAAAATCTCGGAAATTTGTCTAAGTCAAAGAAGAGCACAGACTATATTTCTTGACAGCGAGGCTAATAACTTTCTTCAAACTGCATATTTCAGGACCAAACTTGGCTGAAATGTTCATTACCTTGTGTTCTATCGAATGGTTATTTCAGATTTCCTCTATCTCTCTTACTTTATAATCTATATTCACTCTTACAGAGAGTCGCAAAGCCAATTTGGCCAAAAATCTCGGAAATTTTTCTAAGTCAAAGAAGAGCACAGACTATATTTATTGACAGCGAGGCTAATAACTTTCTTCAAACTATATATTTCAGGACCAAACTTTGCTGAGATGTTCATTACCTTGTGTTCAATCGACTTTTTATTTCAGATGTCCTCTATCTGTCTTACTTTTTAATCTATATTCACTCTTACAGAGAGTCGCATAGCCAATTTGGCCAAAAATCTCTGAATTTGTTCTAAGTCAAAGAAGAGCACAAACTATATTTCTTGACAGCGAAGCTAATAACTTTCTTCAAACTGCATATTTCAGGACCAAACTTGGCTGAAATGTTCATTACCTTGTGTTCTATCGAATGGTTATTTCAGATTTCCTCTATCTCTCTTACTTTTTAATCTATATTCACTCTTACAGAGAGTCGCATAGCCAATTTGGCCAAAAATCTCTGAATTTGTTCTAAGTCAAAGAAGAGCACAAACTATATTTATTGACAGCGAGGCTAATAACATTCTTCAAACTGTATATTTCAGAACCAAACTTGGCTGAGATGTTCATTACCTTGTGTTCTATCGAATGGTTATTTCAGATTTCCTCTATCTCTCTTACTTTTTAATCTATATTCACTCTCACAGAGAGTCGCATAGCCAATTTGGCCAAAAATCTCTGAATTTGTTCTAAGTCAAAGAAGAGCACAAACTATATTTCTTGACAGCGAAGCTAATAACTTTCTTCAAACTGTATATTTCAGGACCAAACTTGGCTAAGATGTTCATTACCTTGTGTTCTATCGAATGGTTATTTCAGATTTCCTCTATCTCTCTTACTTTATAATCTATATTCACTCTTACAGAGAGTCGCATAGCCAATTTGGCCAAAAATCTCGGAAACGTTTCTAAGTCAAAGAAGAACACAGACTATATTTCTTGACAGCGAGGCTAATAACTTTCTTCAAACTGCATATTTCAGGACCAAACTTGGCTGAAATGTTCATTACCTTGTGTTCTATCGAATGGTTATTTCAGATTTCCTCTATCTCTCTTACTTTATAATCTATATTCACTCTTACAGAGAGTCGCATAGCCAATTTGGCCAAAAATCTCGGAAATTTTTCTAAGTCAAAGAAGAGCACAGACTATATTTCTTGACAGCGAGGCTAATAACTTTCTTCAAACTGCATATTTCAGGACCAAACTTGGCTGAAATGTTCATTACCTTGTGTTCTATCGAATGGTTATTTCAGATTTCCTCTATCTCTCTTACTTTATAATCTATATTCACTCTTACAGAGAGTCGCATAGCCAATTTGGCCAAAAATCTCTGAATTTGTTCTAAGTCAAAGAAGAGCACAAACTATATTTCTTGACAGCGAAGCTAATAACTTTCTTCAAACTGTATATTTCAGGACCAAACTTGGCTAAGATGTTCATTACCTTGTGTTCTATCGAATGGTTATTTCAGATTTCCTCTATCTCTCTTACTTTATAATCTATATTCACTCTTACAGAGAGTCGCATAGCCAATTTGGCCAAAAATCTCGGAAATTTTTCTAAGTCAAAGAAGAGCACAGACTATATTTCTTGACAGCGAGGCTAATAACTTTCTTCAAACTGCATATTTCAGGACCAAACTTGGATGAAATGTTCATTACCTTGTGTTCTATCGAATGGTTATTTCAGATTTCCTCTATCTCTCCTACTTTTTAATCTATATTCACTCTCACAGAGAGTCGCATAGCCAATTTGGCCAAAAATCTCTGAATTTGTTCTAAGTCAAAGAAGAGCACAAACTATATTTCTTGACAGCGAAGCTAATAACTTTCTTCAAACTGTATATTTCAGGACCAAACTTGGCTAAGATGTTCATTACCTTGTGTTCTATCGAATGGTTATTTCAGATTTCCTCTATCTCTCTTACTTTATAATCTATATTCACTCTTACAGAGAGTCGCATAGCCAATTTGGCCAAAAATCTCGGAAACGTTTCTAAGTCAAAGAAGAACACAGACTATATTTCTTGACAGCGAGGCTAATAACTTTCTTCAAACTGCATATTTCAGGACCAAACTTGGCTAAAATGTTCATTACCTTGTGTTCTATCGAATGGTTATTTCAGATTTCCTCTATCTCTCTTACTTTATAATCTATATTCACTCTTACAGAGAGTCGCATAGCCAATTTGGCCAAAAATCTCGGAATTTTTTCTAAGTCAAAGAAGAGCACAGACTATATTTCTTGACAGCGAGGCTAATAACTTTCTTCAAACTGCATATTTCAGGACCAAACTTGGCTGAAATGTTCATTACCTTGTGTTCTATCGAATGGTTATTTCAGATTTCCTCTATCTCTCTTACTTTATAATCTATATTCACTCTTACAGAGAGTCGCATAGCCAATTTGGCCAAAAATCTCTGAATTTGTTCTAAGTCAAAGAAGAGCACAAACTATATTTCTTGACAGCGAAGCTAATAACTTTCTTCAAACTGTATATTTCAGGACCAAACTTGGCTAAGATGTTCATTACCTTGTGTTCTATCGAATGGTTATTTCAGATTTCCTCTATCTCTCTTACTTTATAATCTATATTCACTCTTACAGAGGGTGGCATAGCAAATTTGGCCAAAAATCTCGGAAATTTTTCTAAGTCAAAGAAGAACACAAACTATATTTCTTGACAGCGAAGCTAATAACTTTCTTCAAACTGTATATTTCAGGACCAAACTTGGCTGAGATGTTCATTACCTTGTGTTCTATCGAATGGTTATTTCAGATTTCCTCTATCTCTCTTACTTTTTAATCTATATTCACTCTTACAGAGAGTGGCATAGCCAATTTGGCCAAAAATCTCTGAATTTGTTCTAAGTCAAAGAAGAGCACAAACTATATTTCTTGACAGCGAAGCTAATAACTTTCTTCAAACTGTATATTTCAGGACCAAACTTGGCTAAGATGTTCATTACCTTGTGTTCTATCGAATGGTTATTTCAGATTTCCTCTATCTCTCTTACTTTATAATCTATATTCACTCTTACAGAGAGTCGCATAGCCAATTTGGCCAAAAATCTCGGAAACGTTTCTAAGTCAAAGAAGAACACAGACTATATTTCTTGACAGCGAGGCTAATAACTTTCTTCAAACTGCATATTTCAGGACCAAACTTGGCTGAAATGTTCATTACCTTGTGTTCTATCGAATGGTTATTTCAGATTTCCTCTATCTCTCTTACTTTATAATCTATATTCACTCTTACAGAGAGTCGCATAGCCAATTTGGCCAAAAATCTCGGAAATTTTTCTAAGTCAAAGAAGAGCACAGACTATATTTCTTGACAGCGAGGCTAATAACTTTCTTCAAACTGAATATTTCAGGACCAAACTTGGCTGAAATGTTCATTACCTTGTGTTCTATCGAATGGTTATTTCAGATTTCCTCTATCTCTCTTACTTTATAATCTATATTCACTCTTACAGAGAGTCGCATAGCCAATTTGGCCAAAAATCTCTGAATTTGTTCTAAGTCAAAGAAGAGCACAAACTATATTTCTTGACAGCGAAGCTAATAACTTTCTTCAAACTGTATATTTCAGGACCAAACTTGGCTGAGATGTTCATTACCTTGTGTTCTATCGAATGGTTATTTCAGATTTCCTCTATCTCTCTTACTTTTTAATCTATATTCACTCTTACAGAGAGTGGCATAGCCAATTTGGCCAAAAATCTCTGAATTTGTTCTAAGTCAAAGAAGAGCACAAACTATATTTCTTGACAGCGAAGCTAATAACTTTCTTCAAACTGTATATTTCAGGACCAAACTTGGCTAAGATGTTCATTACCTTGTGTTCTATCGAATGGTTATTTCAGATTTCCTCTATCTCTCTTACTTTATAATCTATATTCACTCTTACAGAGAGTCGCATAGCCAATTTGGCCAAAAATCTCGGAAATTTTTCTAAGTCAAAGAAGAACACAGACTATATTTCTTGACAGCGAGGCTAATAACTTTCTTCAAACTGCATATTTCAGGACCAAACTTGGCTGAAATGTTCATTACCTTGTGTTCTATCGAATGGTTATTTCAGATTTCCTCTATCTCTCTTACTTTATAATCTATATTCACTCTTACAGAGAGTCGCATAGCCAATTTGGCCAAAAATCTCGGAAATTTTTCTAAGTCAAAGAAGAGCACAGACTATATTTCTTGACAGCGAGGCTAATAACTTTCTTCAAACTGCATATTTCAGGACCAAACTTGGCTGAAATGTTCATTACCTTGTGTTCTATCGAATGGTTATTTCAGATTTCCTCTATCTCTCTTACTTTATAATCTATATTCACTCTTACAGAGAGTCGCATAGCCAATTTGGCCAAAAATCTCTGAATTTGTTCTAAGTCAAAGAAGAGCACAAACTATATTTCTTGACAGCGAAGCTAATAACTTTCTTCAAACTGTATATTTCAGGACCAAACTTGGCTAAGATGTTCATTACCTTGTGTTCTATCGAATGGTTATTTCAGATTTCCTCTATCTCTCTTACTTTATAATCTATATTCACTCTTACAGAGAGTCGCATAGCCAATTTGGCCAAAAATCTCGGAAATTTTTCTAAGTCAAAGAAGAGCACAGACTATATTTCTTGACAGCGAGGCTAATAACTTTCTTCAAACTGCATATTTCAGGACCAAACTTGGATGAAATGTTCATTACCTTGTGTTCTATCGAATGGTTATTTCAGATTTCCTCTATCTCTCTTACTTTTTAATCTATATTCACTCTCACAGAGAGTCGCATAGCCAATTTGGCCAAAAATCTCTGAATTTGTTCTAAGTCAAAGAAGAGCACAAACTATATTTCTTGACAGCGAAGCTAATAACTTTCTTCAAACTGTATATTTCAGGACCAAACTTGGCTAAGATGTTCATTACCTTGTGTTCTATCGAATGGTTATTTCAGATTTCCTCTATCTCTCTTACTTTATAATCTATATTCACTCTTACAGAGAGTCGCATAGCCAATTTGGCCAAAAATCTCGGAAACGTTTCTAAGTCAAAGAAGAACACAGACTATATTTCTTGACAGCGAGGCTAATAACTTTCTTCAAACTGCATATTTCAGGACCAAACTTGGCTGAAATGTTCATTACCTTGTGTTCTATCGAATGGTTATTTCAGATTTCCTCTATCTCTCTTACTTTATAATCTATATTCACTCTTACAGAGAGTCGCATAGCCAATTTGGCCAAAAATCTCTGAATTTGTTCTAAGTCAAAGAAGAGCACAAACTATATTTCTTGACAGCGAAGCTAATAACTTTCTTCAAACTGTATATTTCAGGACCAAACTTGGCTAAGATGTTCATTACCTTGTGTTCTATCGAATGGTTATTTCAGATTTCCTCTATCTCTCTTACTTTATAATCTATATTCACTCTTACAGAGAGTCGCATAGCCAATTTGGCCAAAAATCTCGGAAATTTTTCTAAGTCAAAGAAGAGCACAGACTATATTTCTTGACAGCGAGGCTAATAACTTTCTTCAAACTGCATATTTCAGGACCAAACTTGGATGAAATGTTCATTACCTTGTGTTCTATCGAATGGTTATTTCAGATTTCCTCTATCCCTCTTACTTTTTAATCTATATTCACTCTCACAGAGAGTCGCATAGCCAATTTGGCCAAAAATCTCTGAATTTGTTCTAAGTCAAAGAAGAGCACAAACTATATTTCTTGACAGCGAAGCTAATAACTTTCTTCAAACTGTATATTTCAGGACCAAACTTGGCTAAGATGTTCATTACCTTGTGTTCTATCGAATGGTTATTTCAGATTTCCTCTATCTCTCTTACTTTATAATCTATATTCACTCTTACAGAGAGTCGCATAGCCAATTTGGCCAAAAATCTCGGAAACGTTTCTAAGTCAAAGAAGAACACAGACTATATTTCTTGACAGCGAGGCTAATAACTTTCTTCAAACTGCATATTTCAGGACCAAACTTGGCTGAAATGTTCATTACCTTGTGTTCTATCGAATGGTTATTTCAGATTTCCTCTATCTCTCTTACTTTATAATCTATATTCACTCTTACAGAGAGTCGCATAGCCAATTTGGCCAAAAATCTCTGAATTTGTTCTAAGTCAAAGAAGAGCACAAACTATATTTCTTGACAGCGAAGCTAATAACTTTCTTCAAACTGTATATTTCAGGACCAAACTTGGCTAAGATGTTCATTACCTTGTGTTCTATCGAATGGTTATTACAGATTTCCTCTATCTCTCTTACTTTATAATCTATATTCACTCTTACAGAGGGTGGCATAGCAAATTTGGCCAAAAATCTCGGAAATTTTTCTAAGTCAAAGAAGAACACAAACTATATTTCTTGACAGCGAAGCTAATAACTTTCTTCAAACTGTATATTTCAGGACCAAACTTGGCTGAGATGTTCATTACCTTGTGTTCTATCGAATGGTTATTTCAGATTTCCTCTATCTCTCTTACTTTTTAATCTATATTCACTCTTACAGAGAGTGGCATAGCAAATTTGGCCAAAATCTCGGAAATTTTTCTAAGTCAAAGAAGAACACAAACTATATTTCTTGACAGCGAAGCTAATAACTTTCTTCAAACTGTATATTTCAGGACCAAACTTGGCTAAGATGTTCATTACCTTGTGTTCTATCGAATGGTTATTTCAGATTTCCTCTATCTCTCTTACTTTATAATCTATATTCACTCTTACAGAGAGTCGCATAGCCAATTTGGCCAAAAATCTCGGAAATTTTTCTAAGTCAAAGAAGAGCACAGACTATATTTCTTGACAGCGAGGCTAATAACTTTCTTCAAACTGCATATTTCAGGACCAAACTTGGATGAAATGTTCATTACCTTGTGTTCTATCGAATGGTTATTTCAGATTTCCTCTATCTCTCTTACTTTTTAATCTATATTCACTCTCACAGAGAGTCGCATAGCCAATTTGGCCAAAAATCTCTGAATTTGTTCTAAGTCAAAGAAGAGCACAAACTATATTTCTTGACAGCGAAGCTAATAACTTTCTTCAAACTGTATATTTCAGGACCAAACTTGGCTAAGATGTTCATTACCTTGTGTTCTATCGAATGGTTATTTCAGATTTCCTCTATCTCTCTTACTTTATAATCTATATTCACTCTTACAGAGAGTCGCATAGCCAATTTGGCCAAAAATCTCGGAAACGTTTCTAAGTCAAAGAAGAACACAGACTATATTTCTTGACAGCGAGGCTAATAACTTTCTTCAAACTGCATATTTCAGGACCAAACTTGGCTGAAATGTTCATTACCTTGTGTTCTATCGAATGGTTATTTCAGATTTCCTCTATCTCTCTTACTTTATAATCTATATTCACTCTTACAGAGAGTCGCATAGCCAATTTGGCCAAAAATCTCGGAAATTTTTCTAAGTCAAAGAAGAGCACAGACTATATTTCTTGACAGCGAGGCTAATAACTTTCTTCAAACTGCATATTTCAGGACCAAACTTGGCTGAAATGTTCATTACCTAGTGTTCTATCGAATGGTTATTTCAGATTTCCTCTATCTCTCTTACTTTATAATCTATATTCACTCTTACAGAGAGTCGCATAGCCAATTTGGCCAAAAATCTCTGAATTTGTTCTAAGTCAAAGAAGAGCACAGACTATATTTCTTGACAGCGAGGCTAATAACTTTCTTCAAACTGCATATTTCAGGACCAAACTTGGATGAAATGTTCATTACCTTGTGTTCTATCGAATGGTTATTTCAGATTTCCTCTATCTCTCTTACTTTTTAATCTATATTCACTCTCACAGAGAGTCGCATAGCCAATTTGGCCAAAAATCTCGGAAATTTGTCTAAGTCAAAGAAGAGCACAAACTATATTTCTTGACAGCGAAGCTAATAACTTTCTTCAAACTGTATATTTCAGGACCAAACTTGGCTAAGATGTTCATTACCTTGTGTTCTATCGAATGGTTATTTCAGATTTCCTCTATCTCTCTTACTTTATAATCTATATTCACTCTTACAGAGAGTCGCATAGCCAATTTGGCCAAAAATCTCGGAAATTTTTCTAAGTCAAAGAAGAGCACAGACTATATTTCTTGACAGCGAGGCTAATAACTTTCTTCAAACTGCATATTTCAGGACCAAACTTGGATGAAATGTTCATTACCTTGTGTTCTATCGAATGGTTATTTCAGATTTCCTCTATCTCTCTTACTTTTTAATCTATATTCACTCTCACAGAGAGTCGCATAGCCAATTTGGCCAAAAATCTCTGAATTTGTTCTAAGTCAAAGACGAGCACAAACTATATTTCTTGACAGCGAAGCTAATAACTTTCTTCAAACTGTATATTTCAGGACCAAACTTGGCTAAGATGTTCATTACCTTGTGTTCTATCGAATGGTTATTTCAGATTTCCTCTATCTCTCTTACTTTATAATCTATATTCACTCTTACAGAGAGTCGCATAGCCAATTTGGCCAAAAATCTCGGAAACGTTTCTAAGTCAAAGAAGAACACAGACTATATTTCTTGACAGCGAGGCTAATAACTTTCTTCAAACTGCATATTTCAGGACCAAACTTGGCTGAAATGTTCATTACCTTGTGTTCTATCGAATGGTTATTTCAGATTTCCTCTATCTCTCTTACTTTATAATCTATATTCACTCTTACAGAGAGTCGCATAGCCAATTTGGCCAAAAATCTCGGAAATTTTTTGAAGTCAAAGAAGAGCACAGACTATATTTCTTGACAGCGAGGCTAATAACTTTCTTCAAACTGCATATTTCAGGACCAAACTTGGCTGAAATGTTCATTACCTTGTGTTCTATCGAATGGTTATTTCAGATTTCCTCTTTCTCTCTTACTTTATAATCTATATTCACTCTTACAGAGAGTCGCATAGCCAATTTGGCCAAAAATCTCTGAATTTGTTCTAAGTCAAAGAAGAGCACAAACTATATTTCTTGACAGCGAGGCTAATAACTTTCTTCAAACTGCATATTTCAGGACCAAACTTGGATGAAATGTTCATTACCTTGTGTTCTATCGAATGGTTATTTCAGATGTCCTCTATCTGTCTTACTTTTTAATCTATATTCACTCTTACAGAGAGTGGCATAGCAAATTTGGCCAAAAATCTCGGAAATTTTTCTAAGTCAAAGAAGAACACAAACTATATTTCTTGACAGCGAAGCTAATAACTTTCTTCAAACTGTATATTTCAGGACCAAACTTGGCTAAGATGTTCATTACCTTGTGTTCTATCGAATGGTTATTTCAGATTTCCTCTATCTCTCTTACTTTTTAATCTATATTCACTCTTACAGAGAGTGGCATAGCAAATTTGGCCAAAAATCTCGGAAATTTTTCTAAGTCAAAGAAGAACACAAACTATATTTCTTGACAGCGAAGCTAATAACTTTCTTCAAACTGTATATTTCAGGACCAAACTTGGCTAAGATGTTCATTACCTTGTGTTCTATCGAATGGTTATTTCAGATTTCCTCTATCTCTCTTACTTTATAATCTATATTCACTCTTACAGAGAGTCGCATAGCCAATTTGGCCAAAAATCTCGGAAATTTTTCTAAGTCAAAGAAGAACACAAACTATATTTCTTGACAGCGAGGCTAATAACTTTCTTCAAACTGTATATTTCAGGACCAAACTTGGCTGAGATGTTCATTACCTGGTGTTCTATCGAATGGTTATTTCAGATTTCCTCTATCTCTCTTACTTTATAATCTATATTCACTCTTACAGAGAGTCGCATAGCCAATTTGGCCAAAAATCTCGGAAACGTTTCTAAGTCAAAGAAGACCACAAACTATATTTCTTGACAGCGAGGCTAATAACTTTCTTCAAACTGCATATTTCAGGACCAAACTTGGCTGAAATGTTCATTACCTTGTGTTCTATCGAATGGTTATTTCAGATTTCCTCTATCTCTCTTACTTTATAATCTATATTCACTCTTACAGAGAGTCGCATAGCCAATTTGGCCAAAAATCTCTGAATTTGTTCTAAGTCAAAGAAGAGCAGAAAACTATATTTCTTGACAGCGAAGCTAATAACTTTCTTCAAACTGTATATTTCAGGACCAAACTTGGCTAAGATGTTCATTACCTTGTGTTCTATCGAATGGTTATTTCAGATTTCCTCTATCTCTCTTACTTTATAATCTATATTCACTCTTACAGAGGGTCGCATAGCCAATTTGGCCAAAAATCTCTGAATTTGTTCTAAGTCAAAGAAGAGCACAAACTATATTTCTTGACAGCGAAGCTAATAACTTTCTTCAAACTGTATATTTCAGGACCAAACTTGGCTAAGATGTTCATTACCTTGTGTTCTATCGAATGGTTATTTCAGATTTCCTCTATCTCTCTTACTTTATAATCTATATTCACTCTTACAGAGAGTCGCATAGCCAATTTGGCCAAAAATCTCGGAAACGTTTCTAAGTCAAAGAAGAACACAGACTATATTTCTTGACAGCGAGGCTAATAACTTTCTTCAAACTGCATATTTCAGGACCAAACTTGGCTGAAATGTTCATTACCTTGTGTTCTATCGAATGGTTATTTCAGATTTCCTCTATCTCTCTTACTTTATAATCTATATTCACTCTTACAGAGAGTCGCATAGCCAATTTGGCCAAAAATCTCGGAAATTTTTCGAAGTCAAAGAAGAGCACAGACTATATTTCTTGACAGCGAGGCTAATAACTTTCTTCAAACTGCATATTTCAGGACCAAACTTGGCTGAAATGTTCATTACCTTGTGTTCTATCGAATGGTTATTTCAGATTTCCTCTATCTCTCTTACTTTATAATCTATATTCACTCTTACAGAGAGTCGCATAGCCAATTTGGCCAAAAATCTCTGAATTTGTTCTAAGTCAAAGAAGAGCACAAACTATATTTCTTGACAGCGAGGCTAATAACTTTCTTCAAACTGCATATTTCAGGACCAAACTTGGATGAAATGTTCATTACCTTGTGTTCTATCGAATGGTTATTTCAGATGTCCTCTATCTGTCTTACTTTTTAATCTATATTCACTCTTACAGAGAGTGGCATAGCAAATTTGGCCAAAAATCTCGGAAATTTTTCTAAGTCAAAGAAGAACACAAACTATATTTCTTGACAGCGAAGCTAATAACTTTCTTCAAACTGTATATTTCAGGACCAAACTTGGCTAAGATGTTCATTACCTTGTGTTCTATCGAATGGTTATTTCAGATTTCCTCTATCTCTCTTACTTTTTAATCTATATTCACTCTTACAGAGAGTGGCATAGCAAATTTGGCCAAAAATCTCGGACATTTTTCTAAGTCAAAGAAGAACACAAACTATATTTCTTGACAGCGAAGCTAATAACTTTCTTCAAACTGTATATTTCAGGACCAAACTTGGCTAAGATGTTCATTACCTTGTGTTCTATCGAATGGTTATTTCAGATTTCCTCTATCTCTCTTACTTTATAATCTATATTCACTCTTACAGAGAGTCGCATAGCCAATTTGGCCAAAAATCTCGGAAATTTTTCTAAGTCAAAGAAGAACACAAACTATATTTCTTGACAGCGAGGCTAATAACTTTCTTCAAACTGTATATTTCAGGACCAAACTTGGCTGAGATGTTCATTACCTGGTGTTCTATCGAATGGTTATTTCAGATTTCCTCTATCTCTCTTACTTTATAATCTATATTCACTCTTACAGAGAGTCGCATAGCCAATTTGGCCAAAAATCTCGGAAACGTTTCTAAGTCAAAGAAGACCACAAACTATATTTCTTGACAGCGAGGCTAATAACTTTCTTCAAACTGCATATTTCAGGACCAAACTTGGCTGAAATGTTCATTACCTTGTGTTCTATCGAATGGTTATTTCAGATTTCCTCTATCTCTCTTACTTTATAATCTATATTCACTCTTACAGAGAGTCGCATAGCCAATTTGGCCAAAAATCTCTGAATTTGTTCTAAGTCAAAGAAGAGCACAAACTATATTTCTTGACAGCGAAGCTAATAACTTTCTTCAAACTGTATATTTCAGGACCAAACTTGGCTAAGATGTTCATTACCTTGTGTTCTATCGAATGGTTATTTCAGATTTCCTCTATCTCTCTTACTTTATAATCTATATTCACTCTTACAGAGGGTGGCATAGCAAATTTGGCCAAAAATCTCGGAAATTTTTCTAAGTCAAAGAAGAACACAAACTATATTTCTTGACAGCGAAGCTAATAACTTTCTTCAAACTGTATATTTCAGGACCAAACTTGGCTGAGATGTTCATTACCTTGTGTTCTATCGAATGGTTATTTCAGATTTCCTCTATCTCTCTTACTTTTTAATCTATATTCACTCTTACAGAGAGTGGCATAGCAAATTTGGCCAAAATCTCGGAAATTATTCTAAGTCAAAGAAGAACACAAACTATATTTCTTGACAGCGAAGCTAATAACTTTCTTCAAACTGTATATTTCAGGACCAAACTTGGCTAAGATGTTCATTACCTTGTGTTCTATCGAATGGTTATTTCAGATTTCCTCTATCTCTCTTACTTTATAATCTATATTCACTCTTACAGAGAGTCGCATAGCCAATTTGGCCAAAAATCTCGGAAACGTTTCTAAGTCAAAGAAGAACACAGACTATATTTCTTGACAGCGAGGCTAATAACTTTCTTCAAACTGCATATTTCAGGACCAAACTTGGCTGAAATGTTCATTACCTTGTGTTCTATCGAATGGTTATTTCAGATTTCCTCTATCTCTCTTACTTTATAATCTATATTCACTCTTACAGAGAGTCGCATAGCCAATTTGGCCAAAAATCTCGGAAATTTTTCTAAGTCAAAGAAGAGCACAGACTATATTTCTTGACAGCGAGGCTAATAACTTTCTTCAAACTGCATATTTCAGGACCAAACTTGGCTGAAATGTTCATTACCTTGTGTTCTATCGAATGGTTATTTCAGATTTACTCTATCTCTCTTACTTTATAATCTATATTCACTCTTACAGAGAGTCGCATAGCCAATTTGGCCAAAAATCTCTGAATTTGTTCTAAGTCAAAGAAGAGCACAAACTATATTTCTTGACAGCGAGGCTAATAACTTTCTTCAAACTGCATATTTCAGGACCAAACTTGGATGAAATGTTCATTACCTTGTGTTCTATCGAATGGTTATTTCAGATTTCCTCTATCTGTATTACTTTTTAATCTATATTCACTCTTACAGAGAGTGGCATAGCAAATTTGGCCAAAAATCTCGGAAATTTTTCTAAGTCAAAGAAGAACACAAACTATATTTCTTGACAGCGAAGCTAATAACTTTCTTCAAACTGTATATTTCAGGACCAAACTTGGCTAAGATGTTCATTACCTTGTGTTCTATCGAATGGTTATTTCAGATTTCCTCTATCTCTCTTACTTTATAATCTATATTCACTCTTACAGAGAGTCGCATAGCCAATTTGGCCAAAAATCTCGGAAATTTTTCTAAGTCAAAGAAGAACACAAACTATATTTCTTGACAGCGAGGCTAATAACTTTCTTCAAACTGTATATTTCAGGACCAAACTTGGCTGAGATGTTCATTACCTGGTGTTCTATCGAATGGTTATTTCAGATTTCCTCTATCTCTCTTACTTTATAATCTATATTCACTCTTACAGAGAGTCGCATAGCCAATTTGGCCAAAAATCTCGGAAACGTTTCTAAGTCAAAGAAGACCACAAACTATATTTCTTGACAGCGAGGCTAATAACTTTCTTCAAACTGCATATTTCAGGACCAAACTTGGCTGAGATGTTCATTACCTTGTGTTCTGTTCTATCGAATGGTTATTTCAGATTTCCTCTATCTCTCTTACTTTATAATCTATATTCCCTCTTACAGAGAGTCGCATAGCCAATTTTGCCAAAAATCTCGGAAATTTGTCTAAGTCAAAGAAGAGCACAGACTATATTTCTTGACAGCGAGGCTAATAACTTTCTTCAAACTGCATATTTCAGGACAAACTTGGCTGAAATGTTCATTACCTTGTGTTCTATCGAATGGTTATTTCAGATTTCCTCTATCTGAATTACTTTTTAATCTATATTCACTCTTACAGAGAGTCGCATAGCCAATTTGGCCAAAAATCTCGGAAACGTTTCTAAGTCAAAGAAGACCACAAACTATATTTCTTGACAGCGAGGCTAATAACTTTCTTCAAACTGCATATTTCAGGACCAAACTTGGATGAAATGTTCATTACCTTGTGTTCTGTTCTATCGAATGGTTATTTCAGATTTCCTCTATCTCTCTTACTTTATAATCTATATTCACTCTTACAGAGAGTCGCATAGCCAATTTGGCCAAAAATCTCGGAAATTTTTCTAAGTCAAAGAAGAGCACAGACTATATTTCTTGACAGCGAGGCTAATAACTTTCTTCAAACTGCATATTTCAGGACCAAACTTGGCTGAAATGTTCATTACCTTGTGTTCTATCGAATGGTTATTTCAGATTTCCTCTATCTGTATTACGTTTTAATCTATATTCACTCTCACAGAGAGTCGCATAGCCAATTTGGCCAAAAATCTCGGAAATTTTTCTAAGTCAAAGAAGAGCACAGACTATATTTCTTGACAGCGAGGCTAATAACTTTCTTCAAACTGCATATTTCAGGACCAAACTTGGATGAAATGTTCATTACCTTGTGTTCTATCGAATGGTTATTTCAGATTTCCTCTATCTCTCTTACTTTATAATCTATATTCACTCTTACAGAGAGTCGCATAGCCAATTTGGCCAAAAATCTCGGAAACGTTTCTAAGTCAAAGAAGAGCACAGACTATATTTCTTGACAGCGAGGCTAATAACTTTCTTCAAACTGCATATTTCAGGACCAAACTTGGCTGAAATGTTCATTACCTTGTGTTCTATCGAATGGTTATTTCAGATTTCCTCTATCTGTATTACGTTTTAATCTATATTCACTCTCACAGAGAGTCGCATAGCCAATTTGGCCAAAAATCTCTGAATTTGTTCTAAGTCAAAGAAGAGCACAGACTATATTTCTTGACAGCGAGGCTAATAACTTTCTTCAAACTGCATATTTCAGGACCAAACTTGGATGAAATGTTCATTACCTTGTGTTCTATCGAATGGTTATTTCAGATTTCCTCTATCTCTCTTACTTTTTAATCTATATTCACTCTTACAGAGAGTCGCATAGCCAATTTGGCCAAAAATCTCGGAAACGTTTCTAAGTCAAAGAAGACCACAAACTATATTTCTTGACAGCGAGGCTAATAACTTTCTTCAAACTGCATATTTCAGGACCAAACTTGGCTGAGATGTTCATTACCTTGTGTTCTGTTCTATCGAATGGTTATTTCAGATTTCCTCTATCTCTCTTACTTTATAATCTATATTCCCTCTTACAGAGAGTCGCATAGCCAATTTGGCCAAAAATCTCGGAAATTTTTCTAAGTCAAAGAAGAGCACAGACTATATTTCTTGACAGCGAGGCTAATAACTTTCTTCAAACTGCATATTTCAGGACCAAACTTGGATGAAATGTTCATTACCTTGTGTTCTATCGAATGGTTATTTCAGATTTCCTCTATCTCTCTTACTTTATAATCTATATTCACTCTTACAGAGAGTCGCATAGCCAATTTGGCCAAAAATCTCGGAAATTTTTCTAAGTCAAAGAAGAGCACAGACTATATTTCTTGACAGCGAGGCTAATAACTTTCTTCAAACTGCATATTTCAGGACCAAACTTGGCTGAAATGTTCATTACCTTGTGTTCTATCGAATGGTTATTTCAGATTTCCTCTATCTGTATTACGTTTTAATCTATATTCACTCTCACAGAGAGTCGCATAGCCAATTTGGCCAAAAATCTCTGAATTTGTTCTAAGTCAAAGAAGAGCACAGACTATATTTCTTGACAGCGAGGCTAATAACTTTCTTCAAACTGCATATTTCAGGACCAAACTTGGATGAAATGTTCATTACCTTGTGTTCTATCGAATGGTTATTTCAGATTTCCTCTATCTGTATTACTTTTTAATCTATATTCACTCTTACAGAGAGTCGCATAGCCAATTTGGCCAAAAATCTCGGAAAAGTTTCTAAGTCAAAGAAGACCACAAACTATATTTCTTGACAGCGAGGCTAATAACTTTCTTCAAACTGCATATTTCAGGACCAAACTTGGCTGAGATGTTCATTACCTTGTGTTCTGTTCTATCGAATGGTTATTTCAGATTTCCTCTATCTCTCTTACTTTATAATCTATATTCCCTCTTACAGAGAGTCGCATAGCCAATTTGGCCAAAAATCTCGGAAATTTTTCTAAGTCAAAGAAGAGCACATACTATATTTCTTGACAGCGAGGCTAATAACTTTCTTCAAACTGCATATTTCAGGACCAAACTTGGATGAAATGTTCATTACCTTGTGTTCTATCGAATGGTTATTTCAGATTTCCTCTATCTGTATTACTTTTTAATCTATATTCACTCTTACAGAGAGTCGCATAGCCAATTTGGCCAAAAATCTCGGAAACGTTTCTAAGTCAAAGAAGACCACAAACTATATTTCTTGACAGCGAGGCTAATAACTTTCTTCAAACTGCATATTTCAGGACCAAACTTGGCTGAGATGTTCATTACCTTGTGTTCTGTTCTATCGAATGGTTATTTCAGATTTCCTCTATCTCTCTTACTTTATAATCTATATTCCCTCTTACAGAGAGTCGCATAGCCAATTTGGCCAAAAATCTCGGAAATTTTTCTAAGTCAAAGAAGAGCACAGACTATATTTCTTGACAGCGAGGCTAATAACTTTCTTCAAACTGCATATTTCAGGACCAAACTTGGATGAAATGTTCATTACCTTGTGTTCTATCGAATGGTTATTTCAGATTTCCTCTATCTCTCTTACTTTATAATCTATATTCACTCTTACAGAGAGTCGCATAGCCAATTTGGCCAAAAATCTCGGAAATTTTTCTAAGTCAAAGAAGAGCACAGACTATATTTCTTGACAGCGAGGCTAATAACTTTCTTCAAACTGCATATTTCAGGACCAAACTTGGCTGAAATGTTCATTACCTTGTGTTCTATCGAATGGTTATTTCAGATTTCCTCTATCTCTCTTACTTTATAATCTATATTCACTCTCACAGAGAGTCGCATAGCCAATTTGGCCAAAAATCTCTGAATTTGTTCTAAGTCAAAGAAGAGCACAGACTATATTTCTTGACAGCGAGGCTAATAACTTTCTTCAAACTGCATATTTCAGGACCAAACTTGGATGAAATGTTCATTACCTTGTGTTCTATCGAATGGTTATTTCAGATTTCCTCTATCTCTCTTACTTTATAATCTATATTCACTCTTACAGAGAGTCGCATAGCCAATTTGGCCAAAAATCTCGGAAATTTTTCTAAGTCAAAGAAGAGCACAGACTATATTTCTTGACAGCGAGGCTAATAACTTTCTTCAAACTGCATATTTCAGGACCAAACTTGGCTGAAATGTTCATTACCTTGTGTTCTATCGAATGGTTATTTCAGATTTCCTCTATCTCTCTTACTTTATAATCTATATTCACTCTCACAGAGAGTCGCATAGCCAATTTGGCCAAAAATCTCTGAATTTGTTCTAAGTCAAAGAAGAGCACAGACTATATTTCTTGACAGCGAGGCTAATAACTTTCTTCAAACTGCATATTTCAGGACCAAACTTGGATGAAATGTTCATTACCTTGTGTTCTATCGAATGGTTATTTCAGATTTCCTCTATCTGTATTACTTTTTAATCTATATTCACTCTTACAGAGAGTCGCATAGCCAATTTGGCCAAAAATCTCGGAAACGTTTCTAAGTCAAAGAAGACCACAAACTATATTTCTTGACAGCGAGGCTAATAACTTTCTTCAAACTGCATATTTCAGGACCAAACTTGGCTGAGATGTTCATTACCTTGTGTTCTGTTCTATCGAATGGTTATTTCAGATTTCCTCTATCTCTCTTACTTTATAATCTATATTCCCTCTTACAGAGAGTCGCATAGCCAATTTGGCCAAAAATCTCGGAAATTTTTCTAAGTCAAAGAAGAACACAGACTATATTTCTTGACAGCGAGGCTAATAACTTTCTTCAAACTGCATATTTCAGGACCAAACTTGGCTGAAATGTTCATTACCTAATGTTCTATCGAATGGTTATTTCAGATTTCCTCTATCTCTCTTACTTTATAATCTATATTCCCTCTTACAGAGAGTCGCATAGCCAATTTGGCCAAAAATCTCGGAAATTTTTCTAAGTCAAAGAAGAACACAGACTATATTTCTTGACAGCGAGGCTAATAACTTTCTTCAAACTGCATATTTCAGGACCAAACTTGGATGAAATGTTCATTACCTTGTGTTCTATCGAATGGTTATTTCAGATTTCCTCTATCTGTATTACTTTTTAATCTATATTCACTCTTACAGAGAGTCGCATAGCCAATTTGGCCAAAAATCTCGGAAACGTTTCTAAGTCAAAGAAGACCACAAACTATATTTCTTGACAGCGAGGCTAATAACTTTCTTCAAACTGCATATTTCAGGACCAAACTTGGCTGAGATGTTCATTACCTTGTGTTCTGTTCTATCGAATGGTTATTTCAGATTTCCTCTATCTCTCTTACTTTATAATCTATATTCCCTCTTACAGAGAGTCGCATAGCCAATTTGGCCAAAAATCTCGGAAATTTTTCTAAGTCAAAGAAGACCACAAACTATATTTCTTGACAGCGAGGCTAATAACTTTCTTCAAACTGCATATTTCAGGACCAAACTTGGCTGAGATGTTCATTACCTTGTGTTGTGTTCTATCGAATGGTTATTTCAGATTTCCTCTATCTCTCTTACTTTATAATCTATATTCCCTCTTACAGGGAGTCGCATAGCCAATTTGGCCAAAAATCTCGGAAATTTTTCTAAGTCAAAGAAGAACACAGACTATATTTCTTGACAGCGAGGCTAATAACTTTCTTCAAACTGCATATTTCAGGACCAAACTTGGCTGAAATGTTCATTACCTAGTGTTCTATCGAATGGTTATTTCAGATTTCCTCTATCTCTCTTACTTTATAATCTATATTCACTCTTACAGAGAGTCGCATAGCCAATTTGGCCAAAAATCTCGGAAATGTTTCTAAGTCAAAGAAGAGCACAGACTATATTTCTTGACAGCGAGGCTAATAACTTTCTTCAAACTGCATATTTCAGGACCAAACTTGGCTGAAATGTTCATTACCTTGTGTTCTATCGAATGGTTATTTCAGATTTCCTCTATCTCTCTTACTTTATAATCTATATTCACTCTCACAGAGAGTCGCATAGCCAATTTGGCCAAAAATCTCTGAATTTGTTCTAAGTCAAAGAAGAGCACAGACTATATTTCTTGACAGCGAGGCTAATAACTTTCTTCAAACTGCATATTTCAGGACCAAACTTGGATGAAATGTTCATTACCTTGTGTTCTATCGAATGGTTATTTCAGATTTCCTCTATCTGTATTACTTTTTAATCTATATTCACTCTTACAGAGAGTCGCATAGCCAATTTGGCCAAAAATCTCGGAAACGTTTCTAAGTCAAAGAAGACCACAAACTATATTTCTTGACAGCGAGGCTAATAACTTTCTTCAAACTGCATATTTCAGGACCAAACTTGGCTGAAATGTTCATTACCTAATGTTCTATCGAATGGTTATTTCAGATTTCCTCTATCTCTCTTACTTTATAATCTATATTCCCTCTTACAGAGAGTCGCATAGCCAATTTGGCCAAAAATCTCGGAAATTTTTCTAAGTCAAAGAAGAACACAGACTATATTTCTTGACAGCGAGGCTAATAACTTTCTTCAAACTGCATATTTCAGGACCAAATTTGGCTGAAATGTTCATTACCTTGTGTTCTATCGAATGGTTATTTCAGATTTCCTCTATCTCTCTTACTTTATAATCTATATTCACTCTTACAGAGAGTCGCATAGCCAATTTGGCCAAAAATCTCGGAAATTTTTCTAAGTCAAAGAAGAGCACAGACTATATTTCTTGACAGCGAGGCTAATAACTTTCTTCAAACTGCATATTTCAGGACCAAACTTGGATGAAATGTTCATTACCTTGTGTTCTATCGAATGGTTATTTCAGATTTCCTCTATCTGTATTACTTTTTAATCTATATTCACTCTTACAGAGAGTCGCATAGCCAATTTGGCCAAAAATCTCGGAAACGTTTCTAAGTCAAAGAAGACCACAAACTATATTTCTTGACAGCGAGGCTAATAACTTTCTTCAAACTGCATATTTCAGGACCAAACTTGGCTGAGATGTTCATTACCTTGTGTTCTGTTCTATCGAATGGTTATTTCAGATTTCCTCTATCTCTCTTACTTTATAATCTATATTCCCTCTTACAGAGAGTCCCATAGCCAATTTGGCCAAAAATCTCGGAAATTTTTCTAAGTCAAAGAAGAACACAGACTATATTTCTTGACAGCGAGGCTAATAACTTTCTTCAAACTGCATATTTCAGGACCAAACTTGGCTGAAATGTTCATTACCTAGTGTTCTATCGAATGGTTATTTCAGATTTCCTCTATCTCTCTTACTTTATAATCTATATTCCCTCTTACAGAGAGTCGCATAGCCAATTTGGCCAAAAATCTCGGAAATTTTTCTAAGTCAAAGAAGAACACAGACTATATTTCTTGACAGCGAGGCTAATAACTTTCTTCAAACTGCATATTTCAGGACCAAACTTGGATGAGATGTTCATTACCTTGTGTTCTGTTCTATCGAATGGTTATTTCAGATTTCCTCTATCTCTCTTACTTTATAATCTATATTCACTCTTACAGAGAGTCGCATAGCCAATTTGGCCAAAAATCTCGGAAATTTTTCTAAGTCAAAGAAGACCACAGACTATATTTCTTGACAGCGAGGCTAATAACTTTCTTCAAACTGCATATTTCAGGACCAAACTTGGCTGAGATGTTCATTACCTTGTGTTCTGTTCTATCGAATGGTTATTTCAGATTTCCTCTATCTCTCTTACTTTATAATCTATATTCCCTCTTACAGAGAGTCCCATAGCCAATTTGGCCAAAAATCTCGGAAATTTTTCTAAGTCAAAGAAGAGCACAGACTATATTTCTTGACAGCGAGGCTAATAACTTTCTTCAAACTGCATATTTCAGGACCAAACTTGGATGAAATGTTCATTACCTTGTGTTCTATCGAATGGTTATTTCAGATTTCCTCTATCTGTATTACTTTTTAATCTATATTCACTCTTATAGAGAGTCGCATAGCCAATTTGGCCAAAAATCTCGGAAACGTTTCTAAGTCAAAGAAGACCACAAACTATATTTCTTGACAGCGAGGCTAATAACTTTCTTCAAACTGCATATTTCAGGACCAAACTTGGCTGAAATGTTCATTACCTAATGTTCTATCGAATGGTTATTTCAGATTTCCTCTATCTCTCTTACTTTATAATCTATATTCCCTCTTACAGAGAGTCGCATAGCCAATTTGGCCAAAAATCTCGGAAATTTTTCTAAGTCAAAGAAGAACACAGACTATATTTCTTGACAGCGAGGCTAATAACTTTCTTCAAACTGCATATTTCAGGACCAAATTTGGCTGAAATGTTCATTACCTTGTGTTCTATCGAATGGTTATTTCAGATTTCCTCTATCTCTCTTACTTTATAATCTATATTCACTCTTACAGAGAGTCGCATAGCCAATTTGGCCAAAAATCTCGGAAATTTTTCTAAGTCAAAGAAGAGCACAGACTATATTTCTTGACAGCGAGGCTAATAACTTTCTTCAAACTGCATATTTCAGGACCAAACTTGGATGAAATGTTCATTACCTTGTGTTCTATCGAATGGTTATTTCAGATTTCCTCTATCTGTATTACTTTTTAATCTATATTCACTCTTACAGAGAGTCGCATAGCCAATTTGGCCAAAAATCTCGGAAACGTTTCTAAGTCAAAGAAGACCACAAACTATATTTCTTGACAGCGAGGCTAATAACTTTCTTCAAACTGCATATTTCAGGACCAAACTTGGCTGAGATGTTCATTACCTTGTGTTCTGTTCTATCGAATGGTTATTTCAGATTTCCTCTATCTCTCTTACTTTATAATCTATATTCCCTCTTACAGAGAGTCCCATAGCCAATTTGGCCAAAAATCTCGGAAATTTTTCTAAGTCAAAGAAGAACACAGACTATATTTCTTGACAGCGAGGCTAATAACTTTCTTCAAACTGCATATTTCAGGACCAAACTTGGCTGAAATGTTCATTACCTAGTGTTCTATCGAATGGTTATTTCAGATTTCCTCTATCTCTCTTACTTTATAATCTATATTCACTCTTACAGAGAGTCGCATAGCCAATTTGGCCAAAAATCTCGGAAACGTTTCTAAGTCAAAGAAGACCACAGACTATATTTCTTGACAGCGAGGCTAATAACTTTCTTCAAACTGCATATTTCAGGACCAAACTTGGCTGAGATGTTCATTACCTTGTGTTCTGTTCTATCGAATGGTTATTTCAGATTTCCTCTATCTCTCTTACTTTATAATCTATATTCCCTCTTACAGAGAGTCCCATAGCCAATTTGGCCAAAAATCTCGGAAATTTTTCTAAGTCAAAGAAGAACACAGACTATATTTCTTGACAGCGAGGCTAATAACTTTCTTCAAACTGCATATTTCAGGACCAAACTTGGCTGAAATGTTCATTACCTAGTGTTCTATCGAATGGTTATTTCAGATTTCCTCTATCTCTCTTACTTTATAATCTATATTCACTCTTACAGAGAGTCGCATAGCCAATTTGGCCAAAAATCTCGGAAATTTTTCTAAGTCAAAGAAGACCACAAACTATATTTCTTGACAGCGAGGCTAATAACTTTCTTCAAACTGCATATTTCAGGACCAATCTTGGCTGAGATGTTCATTACCTTGTGTTCTAGATCTGTTCTATCGAATGGTTATTTCAGATTTCCTCTATCTCTCTTACTTTATAATCTATATTCACTCTTACAGAGAGTCGCATAGCCAATTTGGCCAAAAATCTCGGAAATTTTTCTAAGTCAAAGAAGACCACAGACTATATTTCTTGACAGCGAGGCTAATAACTTTCTTCAAACTGCATATTTCAGGACCAAACTTGGCTGAAATGTTCATTACCTTGTGTTCTATCGAATGGTTATTTCAGATTTCCTCTATCTCTCTTACTTTATAATCTATATTCACTCTCACAGAGAGTCGCATAGCCAATTTGGCCAAAAATCTCTGAATTTTTTCTAAGTCAAAGAAGAGCACAGACTATATTTCTTGACAGCGAGGCTAATAACTTTCTTCAAACTGCATATTTCAGGACCAAACTTGGATGAAATGTTCATTACCTTGTGTTCTATCGAATGGTTATTTCAGATTTCCTCTATCTGTATTACTTTTTAATCTATATTCACTCTTACAGAGAGTGGCATAGCAAATTTGGCCAAAAATCTCGGAAATTTTTCTAAGTCAAAGAAGAACACAAACTATATTTCTTGACAGCGAAGCTAATAACTTTCTTCAAACTGTATATTTCAGGACCAAACTTGGCTAAGATGTTCATTACCTTGTGTTCTATCGAATGGTTATTTCAGATTTCCTCTATCTCTCTTACTTTATAATCTATATTCACTCTTACAGAGAGTCGCATAGCCAATTTGGCCAAAAATCTCGGAAATTTTTCTAAGTCAAAGAAGAACACAAACTATATTTCTTGACAGCGAGGCTAATAACTTTCTTCAAACTGTATATTTCAGGACCAAACTTGGCTGAGATGTTCATTACCTGGTGTTCTATCGAATGGTTATTTCAGATTTCCTCTATCTGTATTACTTTTTAATCTATATTCACTCTTACAGAGAGTCGCATAGCCAATTTGGCCAAAAATCTCGGAAATTTTTCTAAGTCAAAGAAGAACACAGACTATATTTCTTGACAGCGAGGCTAATAACTTTCTTCAAACTGCATATTTCAGGACCAGACTTGGCTGAAATGTTCATTACCTTGTGTTCTATCGAATGGTTATTTCAGATTTCCTCTATCTCTCTTACTTTATAATCTATATTCACTCTTACAGAGAGTCGCATAGCCAATTTGGCCAAAAATCTCGGAAACGTTTCTAAGTCAAAGAAGACCACAAACTATATTTCTTGACAGCGAGGCTAATAACTTTCTTCAAACTGCATATTTCAGGACCAAACTTGGCTGAAATGTTCATTACCTTGTGTTCTATCGAATGGTTATTTCAGATTTCCTCTATCTGTATTACTTTTTAATCTATATTCACTCTTACAGAGAGTGGCATAGCAAATTTGGCCAAAAATCTCGGAAATTTTTCTAAGTCAAAGAAGAACACAAACTATATTTCTTGACAGCGAAGCTAATAACTTTCTTCAAACTGTATATTTCAGGACCAAACTTGGCTGAGATGTTCATTACCTTGTGTTCTATCGAATGGTTATTTCAGATTTCCTCTATCTCTCTTACTTTTTAATCTATATTCACTCTTACAGAGAGTGGCATAGCAAATTTGGCCAAAAATCTCGGAAATTTTTCTAAGTCAAAGAAGAACACAAACTATATTTCTTGACAGCGAAGCTAATAACTTTCTTCAAACTGTATATTTCAGGACCAAACTTGGCTAAGATGTTCATTACCTTGTGTTCTATCGAATTGTTATTTCAGATTTCCTCTATCTCTCTTACTTTATAATCTATATTCCCTCTTACAGAGAGTCGCATAGCCAATTTGGCCAAAAATCTCGGAAATTTTTCTAAGTCAAAGAAGAACACAAACTATATTTCTTAACAGCGAGGCTAATAACTTTCTTCAAACTGTATATTTCAGGACCAAACTTGGCTAAGATGTTCATTACCTTGTGTTCTATCGAATGGTTATTTCAGATTTCCTCTATCTCTCTTACTTTATAATCTATATTCCCTCTTACAGAGAGTCGCATAGCCAATTTGGCCAAAAATCTCGGAAACGTTTCTAAGTCAAAGAAGAGCACAGACTATATTTCTTGACAGCGAGGCTAATAACTTTCTTCAAACTGCATATTTCAGGACCAAACTTGGATGAAATGTTCATTACCTTGTGTTCTATCGAATGATTATTTCAGATTTCCTCTATCTGTATTACTTTTTAATCTATATTCACTCTTACAGAGAGTCGCATAGCCAATTTGGCCAAAAATCTCGGAAACGTTTCTAAGTCAAAGAAGACCACAAACTATATTTCTTGACAGCGAGGCTAATAACTTTCTTCAAACTGCATATTTCAGGACCAAACTTGGCTGAGATGTTCATTACCTTGTGTTCTGTTCTATCGAATGGTTATTTCAGATTTCCTCTATCTCTCTTACTTTATAATCTATATTCCCTCTTACAGAGAGTCGCATAGCCAATTTGGCCAAAAATCTCGGAAATTTTTCTAAGTCAAAGAAGAGCACAGACTATATTTCTTGACAGCGAGGCTAATAACTTTCTTCAAACTGCATATTTCAGGACCAAACTTGGATGAAATGTTCATTACCTTGTGTTCTATCGAATGGTTATTTCAGATTTCCTCTATCTCTCTTACTTTATAATCTATATTCACTCTTACAGAGAGTCGCATAGCCAATTTGGCCAAAAATCTCGGAAATTTTTCTAAGTCAAAGAAGAGCACAGACTATATTTCTTGACAGCGAGGCTAATAACTTTCTTCAAACTGCATATTTCAGGACCAAACTTGGCTGAAATGTTCATTACCTTGTGTTCTATCGAATGGTTATTTCAGATTTCCTCTATCTCTCTTACTTTATAATCTATATTCACTCTCACAGAGAGTCGCATAGCCAATTTGGCCAAAAATCTCTGAATTTGTTCTAAGTCAAAGAAGAGCACAGACTATATTTCTTGACAGCGAGGCTAATAACTTTCTTCAAACTGCATATTTCAGGACCAAACTTGGATGAAATGTTCATTACCTTGTGTTCTATCGAATGGTTATTTCAGATTTCCTCTATCTGTATTACTTTTTAATCTATATTCACTCTTACAGAGAGTCGCATAGCCAATTTGGCCAAAAATCTCGGAAACGTTTCTAAGTCAAAGAAGACCACAAACTATATTTCTTGACAGCGAGGCTAATAACTTTCTTCAAACTGCATATTTCAGGACCAAACTTGGCTGAGATGTTCATTACCTTGTGTTCTGTTCTATCGAATGGTTATTTCAGATTTCCTCTATCTCTCTTACTTTATAATCTATATTCCCTCTTACAGAGAGTCGCATAGCCAATTTGGCCAAAAATCTCGGAAATTTTTCTAAGTCAAAGAAGAACACAGACTATATTTCTTGACAGCGAGGCTAATAACTTTCTTCAAACTGTATATTTCAGGACCAAATTTGGCTGAAATGTTCATTACCTTGTGTTCTATCGAATGGTTATTTCAGATTTCCTCTATCTCTCTTACTTTATAATCTATATTCACTCTTACAGAGAGTCGCATAGCCAATTTGGCCAAAAATCTCGGAAATTTTTCTAAGTCAAAGAAGAGCACAGACTATATTTCTTGACAGCGAGGCTAATAACTTTCTTCAAACTGCATATTTCAGGACCAAACTTGGATGAAATGTTCATTACCTTGTGTTCTATCGAATGGTTATTTCAGATTTCCTCTATCTGTATTACTTTTTAATCTATATTCACTCTTACAGAGAGTCGCATAGCCAATTTGGCCAAAAATCTCGGAAACGTTTCTAAGTCAAAGAAGACCACAAACTATATTTCTTGACAGCGAGGCTAATAACTTTCTTCAAACTGCATATTTCAGGACCAAACTTGGCTGAGATGTTCATTACCTTGTGTTCTGTTCTATCGAATGGTTATTTCAGATTTCCTCTATCTCTCTTACTTTATAATCTATATTCCCTCTTACAGAGAGTCGCATAGCCAATTTGGCCAAAAATCTCGGAAATTTTTCTAAGTCAAAGAAGAGCACAGACTATATTTCTTGACAGCGAGGCTAATAACTTTCTTCAAACTGCATATTTCAGGACCAAACTTGGATGAAATGTTCATTACCTTGTGTTCTATCGAATGGTTATTTCAGATTTCCTCTATCTCTCTTACTTTATAATCTATATTCACTCTTACAGAGAGTCGCATAGCCAATTTGGCCAAAAATCTCGGAAATTTTTCTAAGTCAAAGAAGAGCACAGACTATATTTCTTGACAGCGAGGCTAATAACTTTCTTCAAACTGCATATTTCAGGACCAAACTTGGCTGAAATGTTCATTACCTTGTGTTCTATCGAATGGTTATTTCAGATTTCCTCTATCTCTCTTACTTTATAATCTATATTCACTCTCACAGAGAGTCGCATAGCCAATTTGGCCAAAAATCTCTGAATTTGTTCTAAGTCAAAGAAGAGCACAGACTATATTTCTTGACAGCGAGGCTAATAACTTTCTTCAAACTGCATATTTCAGGACCAAACTTGGATGAAATGTTCATTACCTTGTGTTCTATCGAATGGTTATTTCAGATTTCCTCTATCTGTATTACTTTTTAATCTATATTCACTCTTACAGAGAGTCGCATAGCCAATTTGGCCAAAAATCTCGGAAAAGTTTCTAAGTCAAAGAAGACCACAAACTATATTTCTTGACAGCGAGGCTAATAACTTTCTTCAAACTGCATATTTCAGGACCAAACTTGGCTGAAATGTTCATTACCTAATGTTCTATCGAATGGTTATTTCAGATTTCCTCTATCTCTCTTACTTTATAATCTATATTCCCTCTTACAGAGAGTCGCATAGCCAATTTGGCCAAAAATCTCGGAAATTTTTCTAAGTCAAAGAAGAACACAGACTATATTTCTTGACAGCGAGGCTAATAACTTTCTTCAAACTGCATATTTCAGGACCAAATTTGGCTGAAATGTTCATTACCTTGTGTTCTATCGAATGGTTATTTCAGATTTCCTCTATCTCTCTTACTTTATAATCTATATTCACTCTTACAGAGAGTCGCATAGCCAATTTGGCCAAAAATCTCGGAAATTTTTCTAAGTCAAAGAAGAGCACAGACTATATTTCTTGACAGCGAGGCTAATAACTTTCTTCAAACTGCATATTTCAGGACCAAACTTGGATGAAATGTTCATTACCTTGTGTTCTATCGAATGGTTATTTCAGATTTCCTCTATCTGTATTACTTTTTAATCTATATTCACTCTTACAGAGAGTCGCATAGCCAATTTGGCCAAAAATCTCGGAAACGTTTCTAAGTCAAAGAAGACCACAAACTATATTTCTTGACAGCGAGGCTAATAACTTTCTTCAAACTGCATATTTCAGGACCAAACTTGGCTGAGATGTTCATTACCTTGTGTTCTGTTCTATCGAATGGTTATTTCAGATTTCCTCTATCTCTCTTACTTTATAATCTATATTCCCTCTTACAGAGAGTCGCATAGCCAATTTGGCCAAAAATCTCGGAAACGTTTCTAAGTCAAAGAAGACCACAAACTATATTTCTTGACAGCGAGGCTAATAACTTTCTTCAAACTGCATATTTCAGGACCAAACTTGGCTGAGATGTTCATTACCATGTGTTCTATCGAATGGTTATTTCAGATTTCCTCTATCTATCTTACTTTTTAATCTATATTCACTCTTACAGAGAGTCGCATAGCCAATTTGGCCAAAAATCTCGGAAACGTTTCTAAGTCAAAGAAGACCACAAACTATATTTCTTGACAGCGAGGCTAATAACTTTCTTCAAACTGCATATTTCAGGACCAAACTTGGCTGAGATGTTCATTACCATGTGTTCTATCGAATGGTTATTTCAGATTTCCTCTATCTATCTTACTTTTTAATCTATATTCACTCTTACAGAGAGTCGCATAGCCAATTTGGCCAAAAATCTCGGAAACGTTTCTAAGTCAAAGAAGACCACAAACTATATTTCTTGACAACGAGGCTAATAACTTTCTTCAAACTGCATATTTCAGGACCAAACTTGGCTGAAATGTTCATTACCTAATGTTCTATCGAATGGTTATTTCAGATTTCCTCTATCTCTCTTACTTTATAATCTATATTCCCTCTTACAGAGAGTCGCATAGCCAATTTGGCCAAAAATCTCGGAAATTTTTCTAAGTCAAAGAAGAACACAGACTATATTTCTTGACAGCGAGGCTAATAACTTTCTTCAAACTGCATATTTCAGGACCAAATTTGGCTGAAATGTTCATTACCTTGTGTTCTATCGAATGGTTATTTCAGATTTCCTCTATCTGTATTACTTTTTAATCTATATTCACTCTTACAGAGAGTCGCATAGCCAATTTGGCCAAAAATCTCGGAAACGTTTCTAAGTCAAAGAAGACCACAAACTATATTTCTTGACAGCGAGGCTAATAACTTTCTTCAAACTGCATATTTCAGGACCAAACTTGGCTGAGATGTTCATTACCTTGTGTTCTGTTCTATCGAATGGTTATTTCAGATTTCCTCTATCTCTCTTACTTTATAATCTATATTCCCTCTTACAGAGAGTCGCATAGCCAATTTGGCCAAAAATCTCGGAAATTTTTCTAAGTCAAAGAAGAACACAGACTATATTTCTTGACAGCGAGGCTAATAACTTTCTTCAAACTGCATATTTCAGGACCAAACTTGGCTGAAATGTTCATTACCTAGTGTTCTATCGAATGGTTATTTCAGATTTCCTCTATCTCTCTTACTTTATAATCTATATTCCCTCTTACAGAGAGTCGCATAGCCAATTTGGCCAAAAATCTCGGAAACGTTTCTAAGTCAAAGAAGACCACAAACTATATTTCTTGACAGCGAGGCTAATAACTTTCTTCAAACTGCATATTTCAGGACCAAACTTGGCTGAAATGTTCATTACCTTGTGTTCTATCGAATGGTTATTTCAGATTTCCTCTATCTCTCTTACTTTATAATCTATATTCCCTCTTACAGAGAGTCGCATAGCCAATTTGGCCAAAAATCTCGGAAATTTTTCTAAGTCAAAGAAGAACACAGACTATATTTCTTGACAGCGAGGCTAATAACTTTCTTCAAACTGCATATTTCAGGACCAAATTTGGCTGAAATGTTCATTACCTTGTGTTCTATCGAATGGTTATTTCAGATTTCCTCTATCTCTCTTACTTTATAATCTATATTCACTCTTACAGAGAGTCGCATAGCCAATTTGGCCAAAAATCTCGGAAATTTTTCTAAGTCAAAGAAGAGCACAGACTATATTTCTTGACAGCGAGGCTAATAACTTTCTTCAAACTGCATATTTCAGGACCAAACTTGGATGAAATGTTCATTACCTTGTGTTCTATCGAATGGTTATTTCAGATTTCCTCTATCTGTATTACTTTTTAATCTATATTCACTCTTACAGAGAGTCGCATAGCCAATTTGGCCAAAAATCTCGGAAACGTTTCTAAGTCAAAGAAGACCACAAACTATATTTCTTGACAGCGAGGCTAATAACTTTCTTCAAACTGCATATTTCAGGACCAAACTTGGCTGAGATGTTCATTACCTTGTGTTCTGTTCTATCGAATGGTTATTTCAGATTTCCTCTATCTCTCTTACTTTATAATCTATATTCCCTCTTACAGAGAGTCGCATAGCCAATTTGGCCAAAAATCTCGGAAATTTTTCTAAGTCAAAGAAGAACACAGACTATATTTCTTGACAGCGAGGCTAATAACTTTCTTCAAACTGCATATTTCAGGACCAAACTTGGCTGAAATGTTCATTACCTAGTGTTCTATCGAATGGTTATTTCAGATTTCCTCTATCTCTCTTACTTTATAATCTATATTCCCTCTTACAGAGAGTCGCATAGCCAATTTGGCCAAAAATCTCGGAAACGTTTCTAAGTCAAAGAAGACCACAAACTATATTTCTTGACAGCGAGGCTAATAACTTTCTTCAAACTGCATATTTCAGGACCAAACTTGGCTGAAATGTTCATTACCTAATGTTCTATCGAATGGTTATTTCAGATTTCCTCTATCTCTCTTACTTTATAATCTATATTCCCTCTTACAGAGAGTCGCATAGCCAATTTGGCCAAAAATCTCGGAAATTTTTCTAAGTCAAAGAAGAACACAGACTATATTTCTTGACAGCGAGGCTAATAACTTTCTTCAAACTGCATATTTCAGGACCAAATTTGGCTGAAATGTTCATTACCTTGTGTTCTATCGAATGGTTATTTCAGATTTCCTCTATGTCTCTTACTTTATAATCTATATTCACTCTTACAGAGAGTCGCATAGCCAATTTGGCCAAAAATCTCGGAAACGTTTCTAAGTCAAAGAAGACCACAAACTATATTTCTTGACAGCGAGGCTAATAACTTTCTTCAAACTGCATATTTCAGGACCAAACTTGGCTGAGATGTTCATTACCTTGTGTTCTGTTCTATCGAATGGTTATTTCAGATTTCCTCTATCTCTCTTACTTTATAATCTATATTCACTCTTACAGAGAGTCGCATAGCCAATTTGGCCAAAAATCTCGGAAACGTTTCTAAGTCAAAGAAGACCACAAACTATATTTCTTGACAGCGAGGCTAATAACTTTCTTCAAACTGCATATTTGAGGACCAAACTTGGCTGAGATGTTCATTACCTTGTGTTCTGTTCTATCGAATGGTTATTTCAGATTTCCTCTATCTCTCTTACTTTATAATCTATATTCCCTCTTACAGAGAGTCGCATAGCCAATTTGGACAAAAATCTCGGAAATTTTTCTAAGTCAAAGAAGAGCACAGACTATATTTCTTGACAGCGAGGCTAATAACTTTCTTCAAACTGCATATTTCAGGACCAAACTTGGATGAAATGTTCATTACCTTGTGTTCTATCGAATGGTTATTTCAGATTTCCTCTATCTCTCTTACTTTATAATCTATATTCACTCTTACAGAGAGTCGCATAGCCAATTTGGCCAAAAATCTCGGAAATTTTTCTAAGTCAAAGAAGAGCACAGACTATATTTCTTGACAGCGAGGCTAATAACTTTCTTCAAACTGCATATTTCAGGACCAAACTTGGCTGAAATGTTCATTACCTTGTGTTCTATCGAATGGTTATTTCAGATTTCCTCTATCTCTCTTACTTTATAATCTATATTCACTCTCACAGAGAGTCGCATAGCCAATTTGGCCAAAAATCTCTGAATTTGTTCTAAGTCAAAGAAGAGCACAGACTATATTTCTTGACAGCGAGGCTAATAACTTTCTTCAAACTGCATATTTCAGGACCAAACTTGGATGAAATGTTCATTACCTTGTGTTCTATCGAATGGTTATTTCAGATTTCCTCTATCTGTATTACTTTTTAATCTATATTCACTCTTACAGAGAGTCGCATAGCCAATTTGGCCAAACATCTCGGAAACGTTTCTAAGTCAAAGAAGACCACAAACTATATTTCTTGACAGCGAGGCTAATAACTTTCTTCAAACTGCATATTTCAGGACCAAACTTGGCTGAAATGTTCATTACCTAATGTTCTATCGAATGGTTATTTCAGATTTCCTCTATCTCTCTTACTTTATAATCTATATTCCCTCTTACAGAGAGTCGCATAGCCAATTTGGCCAAAAATCTCGGAAATTTTTCTAAGTCAAAGAAGAACACAGACTATATTTCTTGACAGCGAGGCTAATAACTTTCTTCAAACTGCATATTTCAGGACCAAATTTGGATGAAATGTTCATTACCTTGTGTTCTATCGAATGGTTATTTCAGATTTCCTCTATCTCTCTTACTTTATAATCTATATTCACTCTTACAGAGAGTCGCATAGCCAATTTGGCCAAAAATCTCGGAAATTTTTCTAAGTCAAAGAAGAGCACAGACTATATTTCTTGACAGCGAGGCTAATAACTTTCTTCAAACTGCATATTTCAGGACCAAACTTGGATGAAATGTTCATTACCTTGTGTTCTATCGAATGGTTATTTCAGATTTCCTCTATCTGTATTACTTTTTAATCTATATTCACTCTTACAGAGAGTCGCATAGCCAATTTGGCCAAAAATCTCTGAATTTGTTCTAAGTCAAAGAAGAGCACAGACTATATTTCTTGACAGCGAGGCTAATAACTTTCTTCAAACTGCATATTTCAGGACCAAACTTGGATGAAATGTTCATTACCTTGTGTTCTATCGAATGGTTATTTCAGATTTCCTCTATCTGTATTACTTTTTAATCTATATTCACTCTTACAGAGAGTCGCATAGCCAATTTGGCCAAACATCTCGGAAACGTTTCTAAGTCAAAGAAGACCACAAACTATATTTCTTGACAGCGAGGCTAATAACTTTCTTCAAACTGCATATTTCAGGACCAAACTTGGCTGAAATGTTCATTACCTAATGTTCTATCGAATGGTTATTTCAGATTTCCTCTATCTCTCTTACTTTATAATCTATATTCCCTCTTACAGAGAGTCGCATAGCCAATTTGGCCAAAAATCTCGGAAATTTTTCTAAGTCAAAGAAGAACACAGACTATATTTCTTGACAGCGAGGCTAATAACTTTCTTCAAACTGCATATTTCAGGACCAAATTTGGCTGAAATGTTCATTACCTTGTGTTCTATCGAATGGTTATTTCAGATTTCCTCTATCTCTCTTACTTTATAATCTATATTCACTCTTACAGAGAGTCGCATAGCCAATTTGGCCAAAAATCTCGGAAATTTTTCTAAGTCAAAGAAGAGCACAGACTATATTTCTTGACAGCGAGGCTAATAACTTTCTTCAAACTGCATATTTCAGGACCAAACTTGGATGAAATGTTCATTACCTTGTGTTCTATCGAATGGTTATTTCAGATTTCCTCTATCTGTATTACTTTTTAATCTATATTCACTCTTACAGAGAGTCGCATAGCCAATTTGGCCAAAAATCTCGGAAACGTTTCTAAGTCAAAGAAGACCACAAACTATATTTCTTGACAGCGAGGCTAATAACTTTCTTCAAACTGCATATTTCAGGACCAAACTTGGCTGAGATGTTCATTACCTTGTGTTCTGTTCTATCGAATGGTTATTTCAGATTTCCTCTATCTCTCTTACTTTATAATCTATATTCCCTCTTACGGAGAGTCGCATAGCCAATTTGGCCAAAAATCTCGGAAATTTTTCTAAGTCAAAGAAGAACACAGACTATATTTCTTGACAGCGAGGCTAATAACTTTCTTCAAACTGCATATTTCAGGACCAAACTTGGCTGAAATGTTCATTACCTAGTGTTCTATCGAATGGTTATTTCAGATTTCCTCTATCTCTCTTACTTTATAATCTATATTCACTCTTACAGAGAGTCGCATAGCCAATTTGCCCAAAAATCTCGGAAACGTTTCTAAGTCAAAGAAGACCACAAACTATATTTCTTGACAGCGAGGCTAATAACTTTCTTCAAACTGCATATTTCAGGACCAAACTTGGCTGAGATGTTCATTACCTTGTGTTCTAGATCTGTTCTATCGAATGGTTATTTCAGATTTCCTCTATCTCTCTTGCTTTATAATCTATATTCACTCTTACAGAGAGTCGCATAGCCAATTTGGCCAAAAATCTCGGAAATTTTTCTAAGTCAAAGAAGACCACAGACTATATTTCTTGACAGCGAGGCTAATAACTTTCTTCAAACTGCATATTTCAGGACCAAACTTGGCTGAAATGTTCATTACCTTGTGTTCTATCGAATGGTTATTTCAGATTTCCTCTATCTCTCTTACTTTATAATCTATATTCACTCTCACAGAGAGTCGCATAGCCAATTTGGCCAAAAATCTCTGAATTTTTTCTAAGTCAAAGAAGAGCACAGACTATATTTCTTGACAGCGAGGCTAATAACTTTCTTCAAACTGCATATTTCAGGACCAAACTTGGATGAAATGTTCATTACCTTGTGTTCTATCGAATGGTTATTTCAGATTTCCTCTATCTGTATTACTTTTTAATCTATATTCACTCTTACAGAGAGTGGCATAGCAAATTTGGCCAAAAATCTCGGAAATTTTTCTAAGTCAAAGAAGAACACAAACTATATTTCTTGACAGCGAAGCTAATAACTTTCTTCAAACTGTATATTTCAGGACCAAACTTGGCTAAGATGTTCATTACCTTGTGTTCTATCGAATGGTTATTTCAGATTTCCTCTATCTCTCTTACTTTATAATCTATATTCACTCTTACAGAGAGTCGCATAGCCAATTTGGCCAAAAATCTCGGAAATTTTTCTAAGTCAAAGAAGAACACAAACTATATTTCTTGACAGCGAAGCTAATAACTTTCTTCAAACTGTATATTTCAGGACCAAACTTGGCTGAGATGTTCATTACCTGGTGTTCTATCGAATGGTTATTTCAGATTTCCTCTATCTGTATTACTTTTTAATCTATATTCACTCTTACAGAGAGTCGCATAGCCAATTTGGCCAAAAATCTCGGAAATTTTTCTAAGTCAAAGAAGAACACAGACTATATTTCTTGACAGCGAGGCTAATAACTTTCTTCAAACTGCATATTTCAGGACCAGACTTGGCTGAAATGTTCATTACCTTGTGTTCTATCGAATGGTTATTTCAGATTTCCTCTATCTCTCTTACTTTATAATCTATATTCACTCTTACAGAGAGTCGCATAGCCAATTTGGCCAAAAATCTCGGAAACGTTTCTAAGTCAAAGAAGACCACAAACTATATTTCTTGACAGCGAGGCTAATAACTTTCTTCAAACTGCATATTTCAGGACCAAACTTGGCTGAGATGTTCATTACCTTGTGTTCTATCGAATGGTTATTTCAGATTTCCTCTATCTCTCTTACTTTTTAATCTATATTCACTCTTACAGAGAGTGGCATAGCAAATTTGGCCAAAAATCTCGGAAATTTTTCTAAGTCAAAGAAGAACACAAACTATATTTCTTGACAGCGAAGCTAATAACTTTCTTCAAACTGTATATTTCAGGACCAAACTTGGCTAAGATGTTCATTACCTTGTGTTCTATCGAATGGTTATTTCAGATTTCCTCTATCTCTCTTACTTTATAATCTATATTCCCTCTTACAGAGAGTCGCATAGCCAATTTGGCCAAAAATCTCGGAAATTTTTCTAAGTCAAAGAAGAACACAAACTATATTTCTTGACAGCGAGGCTAATAACTTTCTTCAAACTGTATATTTCAGGACCAAACTTGGCTGAGATGTTCATTACCTGGTGTTCTATCGAATGGTTATTTCAGATTTCCTCTATCTGTATTACTTTTTAATCTATATTCACTCTTACAGAGAGTCGCATAGCCAATTTGGCCAAAAATCTCGGAAACGTTTCTAAGTCAAAGAAGACCACAAACTATATTTCTTGACAGCGAGGCTAATAACTTTCTTCAAACTGTATATTTCAGGACCAAACTTGGCTGAGATGTTCATTACCTGGTGTTCTAACGAATGGTTATTTCAGATTTCCTCTATCTGTATTACTTTTTAATCTATATTCACTCTTACAGAGAGTCGCATAGCCAATTTGGCCAAAAATCTCGGAAACGTTTCTAAGTCAAAGAAGACCACAAACTATATTTCTTGACAGCGAGGCTAATAACTTTCTTCAAACTGCATATTTCAGGACCAAACTTGGCTGAGATGTTCATTACCTTGTGTTCTATCGAATGGATATTTCAGATTTCCTCTATCTCTCTTACTTTTTAATCTATATTCACTCTTACAGAGAGTGGCATAGCAAATTTGGCCAAAAATCTCGGAAATTTTTCTAAGACAAAGAAGAACACAAACTATATTTCTTGACAGCGAAGCTAATAACTTTCTTCAAACTGTATATTTCAGGACCAAACTTGGCTAAGATGTTCATTACCTTGGGTTCTATCGAATGGTTATTTCAGATTTCCTCTATCTCTCTTACTTTATAATCTATATTCCCTCTTACAGAGAGTCGCATAGCCAATTTGGCCAAAAATCTCGGAATTTTTTCTAAGTCAAAGAAGAACACAAACTATATTTCTTGACAGCGAGGCTAATAACTTTCTTCAAACTGTATATTTCAGGACCAAACTTGGCTGAGATGTTCATTACCTGGTGTTCTATCGAATGGTTATTTCAGATTTCCTCTATCTGTATTACTTTTTAATCTATATTCACTCTTACAGAGAGTCGCATAGCCAATTTGGCCAAAAATCTCGGAAACGTTTCTAAGTCAAAGAAGACCACAAACTATATTTCTTGACAGCGAGGCTAATAACTTTCTTCAAACTGCATATTTCAGGACCAAACTTGGCTGAGATGTTCATTACCTTGTGTTCTGTTCTATCGAATGGTTATTTCAGATTTCCTCTATCTCTCTTACTTTATAATCTATATTCACTCTTACAGAGAGTCGCATAGCCAATTTGGCCAAAAATCTCGGAAATTTTTCTAAGTCAAAGAAGAACACAGACTATATTTCTTGACAGCGAGGCTAATAACTTTCTTCAAACTGCATATTTCAGGACCAGACTTGGCTGAAATGTTCATTACCTTGTGTTCTATCGAATGGTTATTTCAGATTTCCTCTATCTCTCTTACTTTATAATCTATATTCACTCTTACAGAGAGTCGCATAGCCAATTTGGCCAAAAATCTCGGAAACGTTTCTAAGTCAAAGAAGACCACAAACTATATTTCTTGACAGCGAGGCTAATAACTTTCTTCAAACTGCATATTTCAGGACCAAACTTGGCTGAGATGTTCATTACCTTGTGTTCTATCGAATGGATATTTCAGATTTCCTCTATCTCTCTTACTTTTTAATCTATATTCACTCTTACAGAGAGTGGCATAGCAAATTTGGCCAAAAATCTCGGAAATTTTTCTAAGACAAAGAAGAACACAAACTATATTTCTTGACAGCGAAGCTAATAACTTTCTTCAAACTGTATATTTCAGGACCAAACTTGGCTTAGATGTTCATTACCTTGGGTTCTATCGAATGGTTATTTCAGATTTCCTCTATCTCTCTTACTTTATAATCTATATTCCCTCTTACAGAGAGTCGCATAGCCAATTTGGCCAAAAATCTCGGAATTTTTTCTAAGTCAAAGAAGAACACAAACTATATTTCTTGACAGCGAGGCTAATAACTTTCTTCAAACTGTATATTTCAGGACCAAACTTGGCTGAGATGTTCATTACCTGGTGTTCTATCGAATGGTTATTTCAGATTTCCTCTATCTGTATTACTTTTTAATCTATATTCACTCTTACAGAGAGTCGCATAGCCAATTTGGCCAAAAATCTCGGAAACGTTTCTAAGTCAAAGAAGACCACAAACTATATTTCTTGACAGCGAGGCTAATAACTTTCTTCAAACTGCATATTTCAGGACCAAACTTGGCTGAGATGTTCATTACCTTGTGTTCTGTTCTATCGAATGGTTATTTCAGATTTCCTCTATCTCTCTTACTTTATAATCTATATTCCCTCTTACAGAGAGTCGCATAGCCAATTTGGCCAAAAATCTCGGAAATTTTTCTAAGTCAAAGAAGAACACAAACTATATTTCTTGACAGCGAGGCTAATAACTTTCTTCAAACTGTATATTTCAGGACCAAACTTGGCTGAGATGTTCATTACCTGGTGTTCTATCGAATGGTTATTTCAGATTTCCTCTATCTGTATTACTTTTTAATCTATATTCACTCTTACAGAGAGTGGCATAGCCAATTTGGCCAAAAATCTCTGAATTTGTTCTAAGTCAAAGAAGAGCACAAACTATATTTCTTGACAGCGAAGCTAATAACTTTCTTCAAACTGTATATTTCAGGACCAAACTTGGCTAAGATGTTCATTACCTTGGGTTCTATCGAATGGTTATTTCAGATTTCCTCTATCTCTCTTACTTTATAATCTATATTCCCTCTTACAGAGAGTCGCATAGCCAATTTGGCCAAAAATCTCGGAATTTTTTCTAAGTCAAAGAAGAACACAAACTATATTTCTTGACAGCGAGGCTAATAACTTTCTTCAAACTGTATATTTCAGGACCAAACTTGGCTGAGATGTTCATTACCTGGTGTTCTATCGAATGGTTATTTCAGATTTCCTCTATCTGTATTACTTTTTAATCTATATTCACTCTTACAGAGAGTCGCATAGCCAATTTGGCCAAAAATCTCGGAAACGTTTCTAAGTCAAAGAAGAACACAAACTATATTTCTTGACAGCGAGGCTAATAACTTTCTTCAAACTGCATATTTCAGGACCAAACTTGGCTGAGATGTTCATTACCTTGTGTTCTGTTCTATCGAATGGTTATTTCAGATTTCCTCTATCTCTCTTACTTTATAATCTATATTCCCTCTTACAGAGAGTCGCATAGCCAATTTGGCCAAAAATCTCGGAAATTTTTCTAAGTCAAAGAAGAACACAAACTATATTTCTTGACAGCGAGGCTAATAACTTTCTTCAAACTGTATATTTCAGGACCAAACTTGGCTGAGATGTTCATTACCTGGTGTTCTATCGAATGGTTATTTCAGATTTCCTCTATCTGTATTACTTTTTAATCTATATTCACTCTTACAGAGAGTCGCATAGCCAATTTGGCCAAAAATCTCGGAAATTTTTCTAAGTCAAAGAAGAACACAGACTATATTTCTTGACAGCGAGGCTAATAACTTTCTTCAAACTGCATATTTCAGGACCAGACTTGGCTGAAATGTTCATTACCTTGTGTTCTATCGAATGGTTATTTCAGATTTCCTCTATCTCTCTTACTTTATAATCTATATTCACTCTTACAGAGAGTCGCATAGCCAATTTGGCCAAAAATCTCGGAAACGTTTCTAAGTCAAAGAAGACCACAAACTATATTTCTTGACAGCGAGGCTAATAACTTTCTTCAAACTGCATATTTCAGGACCAAACTTGGCTGAAATGTTCATTACCTTGTGTTCTATCGAATGGTTATTTCAGATTTCCTCTATCTGTATTACTTTTTAATCTATATTCACTCTTACAGAGAGTGGCATAGCAAATTTGGCCAAAAATCTCGGAAACGTTTCTAAGTCAAAGAAGAACACAAACTATATTTCTTGACAGCGAAGCTAATAACTTTCTTCAAACTGTACATTTCAGGACCAAACTTGGCTAAGATGTTCATTACCTTGTGTTCTATCGAATGGTTATTTCAGATTTCCTCTATCTCTCTTACTTTTTAATCTATATTCACTCTTACAGAGAGTGGCATAGCAAATTTGGCCAAAAATCTCGGAAATTTTTCTAAGTCAAAGAAGAACACAAACTATATTTCTTGACAGCGAAGCTAATAACTTTCTTCAAACTGTATATTTCAGGACCAAACTTGGCTAAGATGTTCATTACCTTGTGTTCTATCGAATGGTTATTTCAGATTTCCTCTATCTCTCTTACTTTATAATCTATATTCCCTCTTACAGAGAGTCGCATAGCCAATTTGGCCAAAAATCTCGGAAACGTTTCTAAGTCAAAGAAGACCACAAACTATATTTCTTGACAGCGAGGCTAATAACTTTCTTCAAACTGCATATTTCAGGACCAAACTTGGCTGAGATGTTCATTACCTTGTGTTCTGTTCTATCGAATGGTTATTTCAGATTTCCTCTATCTCTCTTACTTTATAATCTATATTCCCTCTTACAGAGAGTCGCATAGCCAATTTGGCCAAAAATCTCGGAAATTTTTCTAAGTCAAAGAAGAACACAAACTATATTTCTTGACAGCGAGGCTAATAACTTTCTTCAAACTGTATATTTCAGGACCAAACTTGGCTGAGATGTTCATTACCTGGTGTTCTATCGAATGGTTATTTCAGATTTCCTCTATCTGTATTACTTTTTAATCTATATTCACTCTTACAGAGAGTCGCATAGCCAATTTGGCCAAAAATCTCGGAAATTTTTCTAAGTCAAAGAAGAACACAGACTATATTTCTTGACAGCGAGGCTAATAACTTTCTTCAAACTGCATATTTCAGGACCAGACTTGGCTGAAATGTTCATTACCTTGTGTTCTATCGAATGGTTATTTCAGATTTCCTCTATCTCTCTTACTTTATAATCTATATTCACTCTTACAGAGAGTCGCATAGCCAATTTGGCCAAAAATCTCGGAAACGTTTCTAAGTCAAAGAAGACCACAAACTATATTTCTTGACAGCGAGGCTAATAACTTTCTTCAAACTGAATATTTCAGGACCAAACTTGGCTGAAATGTTCATTACCTTGTGTTCTATCGAATGGTTATTTCAGATTTCCTCTATCTGTATTACTTTTTAATCTATATTCACTCTTACAGAGAGTGGCATAGCAAATTTGGCCAAAAATCTCGGAAACGTTTCTAAGTCAAAGAAGAACACAAACTATATTTCTTGACAGCGAAGCTAATAACTTTCTTCAAACTGTATATTTCAGGACCAAACTTGGCTAAGATGTTCATTACCTTGTGTTCTATCGAATGGTTATTTCAGATTTCCTCTATCTCTCTTACTTTATAATCTATATTCCCTCTTACAGAGAGTCGCATAGCCAATTTGGCCAAAAATCTCGGAAATTTTTCTAAGTCAAAGAAGAACACAGACTATATTTCTTGACAGCGAGGCTAATAACTTTCTTCAAACTGCATATTTCAGGACCAAACTTGGCTGAAATGTTCATTACCTAGTGTTCTATCGAATGGTTATTTCAGATTTCCTCTATCTCTCTTACTTTATAATCTATATTCACTCTTACAGAGAGTCGCAAAGCCAATTTGGCCAAAAATCTCGGAAATTTTTCTAAGTCAAAGAAGAACACAGACTATATTTCTTGACAGCGAGGCTAATAACTTTCTTCAAACTGCATATTTCAGGACCAAACTTGGCTGAGATGTTCATTACCTGGTGTTCTATCGAATGGTTATTTCAGATTTCCTCTATCTGTATTACTTTTTAATCTATATTCACTCTTACAGAGAGTCGCATAGCCAATTTGGCCAAAAATCTCGGAAATTTTTCTAAGTCAAAGAAGAACACAGACTATATTTCTTGACAGCGAGGCTAATAACTTTCTTCAAACTGCATATTTCAGGACCAGACTTGGCTGAAATGTTCATTACCTTGTGTTCTATCGAATGGTTATTTCAGATTTCCTCTATCTCTCTTACTTTATAATCTATATTCACTCTTACAGAGAGTCGCATAGCCAATTTGGCCAAAAATCTCGGAAACGTTTCTAAGTCAAAGAAGACCACAAACTATATTTCTTGACAGCGAGGCTAATAACTTTCTTCAAACTGCATATTTCAGGACCAAACTTGGCTGAAATGTTCATTACCTTGTGTTCTATCGAATGGTTATTTCAGATTTCCTCTATCTGTATTACTTTTTAATCTATATTCACTCTTACAGAGAGTGGCATAGCAAATTTGGCCAAAAATCTCGGAAATTTTTCTAAGTCAAAGAAGAACACAAACTATATTTCTTGACAGCGAAGCTAATAACTTTCTTCAAACTGTATATTTCAGGACCAAACTTGGCTGAGATGTTCATTACCTTGTGTTCTATCGAATGGTTACTTCAGATTTCCTCTATCTCTCTTACTTTTTAATCTATATTCACTCTTACAGAGAGTGGCATAGCAAATTTGGCCAAAAATCTCGGAAATTTTTCTAAGTCAAAGAAGAACACAAACTATATTTCTTGACAGCGAAGCTAATAACTTTCTTCAAACTGTATATTTCAGGACCAAACTTGGCTAAGATGTTCATTACCTTGTGTTCTATCGAATGGTTATTTCAGATTTCCTCTATCTCTCTTACTTTATAATCTATATTCCCTCTTACAGAGAGTCGCATAGCCAATTTGGCCAAAAATCTCGGAAATTTTTCTAAGTCAAAGAAGAACACAGACTATATTTCTTGACAGCGAGGCTAATAACTTTCTTCAAACTGCATATTTCAGGACCAAACTTGGCTGAAATGTTCATTACCTAGTGTTCTATCGAATGGTTATTTCAGATTTCCTCTATCTCTCTTACTTTATAATCTATATTCACTCTTACAGAGAGTCGCAAAGCCAATTTGGCCAAAAATCTCGGAAATTTTTCTAAGTCAAAGAAGAACACAGACTATATTTCTTGACAGCGAGGCTAATAACTTTCTTCAAACTGCATATTTCAGGACCAAACTTGGCTGAAATGTTCATTACCTAGTGTTCTATCGAATGGTTATTTCAGATTTCCTCTATCTCTCTTACTTTATAATCTATATTCACTCTTACAGAGAGTCGCAAAGCCAATTTGGCCAAAAATCTCGGAAATGTTTCTAAGTCAAAGAAGAGCACAGACTATATTTCTTGACAGCGAGGCTAATAACTTTCTTCAAACTGCATATTTCAGGACCAAACTTGGATGAAATGTTCATTACCTTGTGTTCTATCGAATGGTTATTTCAGATTTCCTCTATCTGTATTACTTTTTAATCTATATTCACTCTTACAGAGAGTCGCATAGCCAATTTGGCCAAAAATCTCGGAAACGTTTCTAAGTCAAAGAAGACCACAAACTATATTTCTTGACAGCGAGGCTAATAACTTTCTTCAAACTGCATATTTCAGGACCAAACTTGGCTGAGATGTTCATTACCTTGTGTTCTGTTCTATCGAATGGTTATTTCAGATTTCCTCTATCTCTCTTACTTTATAATCTATATTCCCTCTTACAGAGAGTCGCATAGCCAATTTGGCCAAAAATCTCGGAAATTTTTCTAAGTCAAAGAAGAGCACTGACTATATTTCTTGACAGCGAGGCTAATAACTTTCTTCAAACTGCATATTTCAGGACCAAACTTGGAAGAAATGTTCATTACCTTGTGTTCTATCGAATGGTTATTTCAGATTTCCTCTATCTCTCTTACTTTATAATCTATATTCACTCTTACAGAGAGTCGCATAGCCAATTTGGCCAAAAATCTCGGAAATTTTTCTAAGTCAAAGAAGAGCACAGACTATATTTCTTGACAGCGAGGCTAATAACTTTCTTCAAACTGCATATGTCAGGACCAAACTTGGATGAAATGTTCATTACCTTGTGTTCTATCGAATGGTTATTTCAGAGTTCCTCTATCTGTTTTACTTTTTAATCTATATTCACTCTTACAGAGAGTCGCATAGCCAATTTCGCCAAAAATCTCGGAAACGTTTCTAAGTCAAAGAAGACCACAAACTATATTTCTTGACAGCGAGGCTAATAACTTTCTTCAAACTGCATATTTCAGGACCAAACTTGGCTAAGATGTTCATTACCTTGTGTTCTATCGAATGGTTATTTCAGATTTCCTCTATCTCTCTTACTTTATAATCTATATTCACTCTTACAGAGAGTCGCAAAGCCAATTTGGCCAAAAATCTCGGAAATGTTTCTAAGTCAAAGAAGAGCACAGACTATATTTCTTGACAGCGAGGCTAATAACTTTCTTCAAACTGTATATTTCAGGACCAAACTTGGCTGAAATGTTCATTACCTAGTGTTCTATCGAATGGTTATTTCAGATTTCCTCTATCTCTCTTACTTTATAATCTATATTCACTCTTACAGAGAGTCGCAAAGCCAATTTGGCCAAAAATCTCGGAAATGTTTCTAAGTCAAAGAAGAGCACAGACTATATTTCTTGACAGCGAGGCTAATAACTTTCTTCAAACTGCATATTTCAGGACCAAACTTGGATGAAATGTTCATTACCTTGTGTTCTATCGAATGGTTATTTCAGATTTCCTCTATCTGTATTACTTTTTAATCTATATTCACTCTTACAGAGAGTCGCATAGCCAATTTGGCCAAAAATCTCGGAAACGTTTCTAAGTCAAAGAAGACCACAAACTATATTTCTTGACAGCGAGGCTAATAACTTTCTTCAAACTGCATATTTCAGGACCAAACTTGGCTGAGATGTTCATTACCTTGTGTTCTGTTCTATCGAATGGTTATTTCAGATTTCCTCTATCTCTCTTACTTTATAATCTATATTCCCTCTTACAGAGAGTCGCATAGCCAATTTGGCCAAAAATCTCGGAAATTTTTCTAAGTCAAAGAAGAGCACTGACTATATTTCTTGACAGCGAGGCTAATAACTTTCTTCAAACTGCATATTTCAGGACCAAACTTGGAAGAAATGTTCATTACCTTGTGTTCTATCGAATGGTTATTTCAGATTTCCTCTATCTCTCTTACTTTATAATCTATATTCACTCTTACAGAGAGTCGCATAGCCAATTTGGCCAAAAATCTCGGAAATTTTTCTAAGTCAAAGAAGAGCACAGACTATATTTCTTGACAGCGAGGCTAATAACTTTCTTCAAACTGCATATGTCAGGACCAAACTTGGATGAAATGTTCATTACCTTGTGTTCTATCGAATGGTTATTTCAGAGTTCCTCTATCTGTATTACTTTTTAATCTATATTCACTCTTACAGAGAGTCGCATAGCCAATTTGGCCAAAAATCTCGGAAACGTTTCTAAGTCAAAGAAGACCACAAACTATATTTCTTGACAGCGAGGCTAATAACTTTCTTCAAACTGCATATTTCAGGACCAAACTTGGCTAAGATGTTCATTACCTTGTGTTCTATCGAATGGTTATTTCAGATTTCCTCTATCTCTCTTACTTTATAATCTATATTCACTCTTACAGAGAGTCGCATAGCCAATTTGGCCAAAAATCTCGGAAATTTTTCTAAGTCAAAGAAGAGCACAGACTATATTTCTTGACAGCGAGGCTAATAACTTTCTTCAAACTGCATATTTCAGGACCAAACTTGGCTGAAATGTTCATTACCTTGTGTTCTATCGAATGGTTATTTCAGATTTCCTCTATCTCTCTTACTTTATAATCTATATTCACTCTCACAGAGAGTCGCATAGCCAATTTGGCCAAAAATCTCTGAATTTGTTCTAAGTCAAAGAAGAGCACAGACTATATTTCTTGACAGCGAGGCTAATAACTTTCTTCAAACTGCATATTTCAGGACCAAACTTGGATGAAATGTTCATTACCTTGTGTTCTATCGAATGGTTATTTCAGATTTCCTCTATCTGTATTTCTTTTTAATCTATATTCACTCTTACAGAGAGTCGCATAGCCAATTTGGCCAAAAATCTCGGAAACGTTTCTAAGTCAAAGAAGACCACAAACTATATTTCTTGACAGCGAGGCTAATAACTTTCTTCAAACTGCATATTTCAGGACCAAACTTGGCTGAGATGTTCATTACCTTGTGTTCTGTTCTATCGAATGGTTATTTCAGATTTCCTCTATCTCTCTTACTTTATAATCTATATTCACTCTTACAGAGAGTCGCATAGCCAATTTGGCCAAAAATCTCGGACATTTTTCTAAGTCAAAGAAGAACACAGACTATATTTCTTGACAGCGAGGCTAATAACTTTCTTCAAACTGCATATTTCAGGACCAAACTTGGCTGAAATGTTCATTACCTAGTGTTCTATCGAATGGTTATTTCAGATTTCCTCTATCTCTCTTACTTTATAATCTATATTCACTCTTACAGAGAGTCGCAAAGCCAATTTGGCCAAAAATCTCGGAAATGTTTCTAAGTCAAAGAAGAGCACAGACTATATTTCTTGACAGCGAGGCTAATAACTTTCTTCAAACTGCATATTTCAGGACCAAACTTGGCTGAGATGTTCATTACCTTGTGTTCTGTTCTATCGAATGGTTATTTCAGATTTCCTCTATCTCTCTTACTTTATAATCTATATTCCCTCTTACAGAGAGTCGCATAGCCAATTTGGCCAAAAATCTCGGAAATTTTTCTAAGTCAAAGAAGAGCACAGACTATATTTCTTGACAGCGAGGCAATTAACTTTCTTCAAACTGCATATTTCAGGACCAAACTTGGAAGAAATGTTCATTACCTTGTGTTCTATCGAATGGTTATTTCAGATTTCCTCTATCTCTCTTACTTTATAATCTATATTCACTCTTACAGAGAGTCGCATAGCCAATTTGGCCAAAAATCTCGGAAATTTTTCTAAGTCAAAGAAGAGCACAGACTATATTTCTTGACAGCGAGGCTAATAACTTTCTTCAAACTGCATATGTCAGGACCAAACTTGGATGAAATGTTCATTACCTTGTGTTCTATCGAATGGTTATTTCAGAGTTCCTCTATCTGTATTACTTTTTAATCTATATTCACTCTTACAGAGAGTCGCATAGCCAATTTGGCCAAAAATCTCGGAAACGTTTCTAAGTCAAAGAAGACCACAAACTATATTTCTTGACAGCGAGGCTAATAACTTTCTTCAAACTGCATATTTCAGGACCAAACTTGGCTAAGATGTTCATTACCTTGTGTTCTATCGAATGGTTATTTCAGATTTCCTCTATCTCTCTTACTTTATAATCTATATTCACTCTTACAGAGAGTCGCATAGCCAATTTGGCCAAAAATCTCGGAAATTTTTCTAAGTCAAAGAAGAACACAGACTATATTTCTTGACAGCGAGGCTAATAACTTTCTTCAAACTGCATATTTCAGGACCAAACTTGGCTGCAATGTTCATTACCTTGTGTTCTATCGAATGGTTATTTCAGATTTCCTCTATCTCTCTTACTTTATAATCTATATTCACTCTTACAGAGAGTCGCATAGCCAATTTGGCCAAAAATCTCGGAAATTTTTCTAAGTCAAAGAAGAGCACAGACTATATTTCTTGACAGCGAGGCTAATAACTTTCTTCAAACTGCATATTTCAGGACCAAACTTGGATGAACTGTTCATTACCTTGTGTTCTATCGAATGGTTATTTCAGATTTCCTCTATCTGTATTACTTTTTAATCTATATTCACTCTTACAGAGAGTCGCATAGCCAATTTGGCCAAAAATCTCGGAAACGTTTCTAAGTCAAAGAAGACCACAAACTATATTTCTTGACAGCGAGGCTAATAACTTTCTTCAAACTGCATATTTCAGGACCAAACTTGGCTGAGATGTTCATTACCTTGTGTTCTGTTCTATCGAATGGTTATTTCAGATTTCCTCTATCTCTCTTACTTTATAATCTATATTCCCTCTTACAGAGAGTCGCATAGCCAATTTGGCCAAAAATCTCGGAAATTTTTCTAAGTCAAAGAAGAGCACAGACTATATTTCTTGACAGCGAGGCTAATAACTTTCTTCAAACTGCATATTTCAGGACCAAACTTGGATGAAATGTTCATTACCTTGTGTTCTATCGAATGGTTATTTCAGATTTCCTCTATCTCTCTTACTTTATAATCTATATTCACTCTTACAGAGAGTCGCATAGCCAATTTGGCCAAAAATCTCGGAAATTTTTCTAAGTCAAAGAAGAGCACAGACTATATTTCTTGACAGCGAGGCTAATAACTTTCTTCAAACTGCATATTTCAGGACCAAACTTGGCTGAAATGTTCATTACCTTGTGTTCTATCGAATGGTTATTTCAGATTTCCTCTATCTGTATTACGTTTTAATCTATATTCACTCTCACAGAGAGTCGCATAGCCAATTTGGCCAAAAATCTCTGAATTTGTTCTAAGTCAAAGAAGAGCACAGACTATATTTCTTGACAGCGAGGCTAATAACTTTCTTCAAACTGCATATTTCAGGACCAAACTTGGCTGAAATGTTCATTACCTTGTGTTCTATCGAATGGTTATTTCAGATTTCCTCTATCTGTATTACGTTTTAATCTATATTCACTCTCACAGAGAGTCGCATAGCCAATTTGGCCAAAAATCTCTGAATTTGTTCTAAGTCAAAGAAGACCACAAACATTTCTTGACAGCGAGGCTAATAACTTTCTTCAAACTGCATATTTCAGGACCAAACTTGGCTGAGATGTTCATTACCTTGTGTTCTGTTCTATCGAATGGTTATTTCAGATTTCCTCTATCTGTCTTACTTATTAATCTATATTCCCTCTTACAGAGAGTCGCATAGCCAATTTGGCCAAAAATCTCGGAAATTTTTCTAAGTCAAAGAAGAGCACAGACTATATTTCTTGACAGCGAGGCTAATAACTTTCTTCAAACTGCATATTTCAGGACCAAACTTGGATGAAATGTTCATTACCTTGTGTTCTATCGAATGGTTATTTCAGATTTCCTCTATCTCTCTTACTTTATAATCTATATTCACTCTTACAGAGAGTCGCATAGCCAATTTGGCCAAAAATCTCGGAAATTTTTCTAAGTCAAAGAAGAGCACAGACTATATTTCTTGACAGCGAGGCTAATAACTTTCTTCAAACTGCATATTTCAGGACCAAACTTGGCTGAAATGTTCATTACCTTGTGTTCTATCGAATGGTTATTTCAGATTTCCTCTATCTCTCTTACTTTATAATCTATATTCACTCTCACAGAGAGTCGCATAGCCAATTTGGCCAAAAATCTCTGAATTTGTTCTAAGTCAAAGAAGAGCACAGACTATATTTCTTGACAGCGAGGCTAATAACTTTCTTCAAACTGCATATTTCAGGACCAAACTTGGCTGAAATGTTCATTACCTTGTGTTCTATCGAAAGGTTATTTCAGATTTCCTCTATCTGTATTACGTTTTAATCTATATTCACTCTCACAGAGAGTCGCATAGCCAATTTGGCCAAAAATCTCTGAATTGTTCTAAGTCAAAGAAGACCACAAACATTTCTTGACAGCGAGGCTAATAACTTTCTTCAAACTGCATATTTCAGGACCAAACTTGGCTGAGATGTTCATTACCTTGTGTTCTGTTCTATCGAATGGTTATTTCAGATTTCCTCTATCTCTCTTACTTTATAATCTATATTCCCTCTTACAGAGAGTCGCATAGCCAATTTGGCCAAAAATCTCTGAAATTGTTCTAAGTCAAAGAAGAGCACAGACTATATTTCTTGACAGCGAGGCTAATAACTTTCTTCAAACTGCATATTTCAGGACCAAACTTGGATGAAATGTTCATTACCTTGTGTTCTATCGAATGGTTATTTCAGATTTCCTCTATCTCTCTTACTTTATAATCTATATTCACTCTTACAGAGAGTCGCATAGCCAATTTGGCCAAAAATCTCGGAAATTTTTCTAAGTCAAAGAAGAGCACAGACTATATTTCTTGACAGCGAGGCTAATAACTTTCTTCAAACTGCATATTTCAGGACCAAACTTGGCTGAAATGTTCATTACCTTGTGTTCTATCGAATGGTTATTTCAGATTTCCTCTATCTCTCTTACTTTATAATCTATATTCACTCTCACAGAGAGTCGCATAGCCAATTTGGCCAAAAATCTCTGAATTTGTTCTAAGTCAAAGAAGAGCACAGACTATATTTCTTGACAGCGAGGCTAATAACTTTCTTCAAACTGCATATTTCAGGACCAAACTTGGATGAAATGTTCATTACCTTGTGTTCTATCGAATGGTTATTTCAGATTTCCTCTATCTGTATTACGTTTTAATCTATATTCACTCTCACAGAGAGTCGCATAGCCAATTTGGCCAAAAATCTCTGAATTTGTTCTAAGTCAAAGAAGACCACAAACATTTCTTGACAGCGAGGCTAATAACTTTCTTCAAACTGCATATTTCAGGACCAAACTTGGCTGAGATGTTCATTACCTTGTGTTCTGTTCTATCGAATGGTTATTTCAGATTTCCTCTATCTCTCTTACTTTATAATCTATATTCCCTCTTACAGAGAGTCGCATAGCCAATTTGGCCAAAAATCTCGGAAATTTTTCTAAGTCAAAGAAGAGCACAGACTATATTTCTTGACAGCGAGGCTAATAACTTTCTTCAAACTGCATATTTCAGGACCAAACTTGGATGAAATGTTCATTACCTTGTGTTCTATCGAATGGTTATTTCAGATTTCCTCTATCTCTCTTACTTTATAATCTATATTCACTCTTACAGAGAGTCGCATAGCCAATTTGGCCAAAAATCTCGGAAATTTTTCTAAGTCAAAGAAGAGCACAGACTATATTTCTTGACAGCGAGGCTAATAACTTTCTTCAAACTGCATATTTCAGGACCAAACTTGGCTGAAATGTTCATTACCTTGTGTTCTATCGAATGGTTATTTCAGATTTCCTCTATCTCTCTTACTTTATAATCTATATTCACTCTCACAGAGAGTCGCATAGCCAATTTGGCCAAAAATCTCTGAATTTGTTCTAAGTCAAAGAAGAGCACAGACTATATTTCTTGACAGCGAGGCTAATAACTTTCTTCAAACTGCATATTTCAGGACCAAACTTGGATGAAATGTTCATTACCTTGTGTTCTATCGAATGGTTATTTCAGATTTCCTCTATCTGTATTACTTTTTAATCTATATTCACTCTTACAGAGAGTCGCATAGCCAATTTGGCCAAAAATCTCGGAAACGTTTCTAAGTCAAAGAAGACCACAAACTATATTTCTTGACAGCGAGGCTAATAACTTTCTTCAAACTGCATATTTCAGGACCAAACTTGGCTGAGATGTTCATTACCTTGTGTTCTGTTCTATCGAATGGTTATTTCAGATTTCCTCTATCTCTCTTACTTTATAATCTATATTCCCTCTTACAGAGAGTCGCATAGCCAATTTGGCCAAAAATCTCGGAAATTTTTCTAAGTCAAAGAAGAACACAGACTATATTTCTTGACAGCGAGGCTAATAACTTTCTTCAAACTGCATATTTCAGGACCAAACTTGGCTGAAATGTTCATTACCTAATGTTCTATCGAATGGTTATTTCAGATTTCCTCTATCTCTCTTACTTTATAATCTATATTCCCTCTTACAGAGAGTCGCATAGCCAATTTGGCCAAAAATCTCGGAAATTTTTCTAAGTCAAAGAAGAGCACAGACTATATTTCTTGACAGCGAGGCTAATAACTTTCTTCAAACTGCATATTTCAGGACCAAACTTGGATGAAATGTTCATTACCTTGTGTTCTATCGAATAGTTATTTCAGATTTCCTCTATCTGTATTACTTTTTAATCTATATTCACTCTTACAGAGAGTCGCATAGCCAATTTGGCCAAAAATCTCGGAAACGTTTCTAAGTCAAAGAAGACCACAAACTATATTTCTTGACAGCGAGGCTAATAACTTTCTTCAAACTGCATATTTCAGGACCAAACTTGGCTGAGATGTTCATTACCTTGTGTTCTGTTCTATCGAATGGTTATTTCAGATTTCCTCTATCTCTCTTACTTTATAATCTATATTCCCTCTTACAGAGAGTCGCATAGCCAATTTGGCCAAAAATCTCGGAAATTTTTCTAAGTCAAAGAAGAGCACAGACTATATTTCTTGACAGCGAGGCTAATAACTTTCTTCAAACTGCATATTTCAGGACCAAACTTGGCTGAAGTGTTCATTACCTAGTGTTCTATCGAATGGTTATTTCAGATTTCCTCTATCTCTCTTACTTTATAATCTATATTCACTCTTACAGAGAGTCGCAAAGCCAATTTGGCCAAAAATCTCGGAAATTTTTCTAAGTCAAAGAAGAGCACAGACTATATTTCTTGACAGCGAGGCTAATAACTTTCTTCAAACTGCATATTTCAGGACCAAACTTGGCTGAGATGTTCATTACCTTGTGTTCTATCGAATGGTTATTTCAGATTTCCTCTATCTCTCTTACTTTTTAATCTATATTCACTCTTACAGAGAGTGGCATAGCAAATTTGGCCAAAAATCTCGGAAATTGTTCTAAGTCAAAGAAGAACACAAACTATATTTCTTGACAGCGAAGCTAATAACTTTCTTCAAACTGTATATTTCAGGACCAAACTTGGCTAAGATGTTCATTACCTTGTGTTCTATCGAATGGTTATTTCAGATTTCCTCTATCTCTCTTACTTTATAATCTATATTCACTCTTACAGAGAGTGGCATAGCAAATTTGGCCAAAAATCTCGGAAATGTTTCTAAGTCAAAGAAGAGCACAAACTATATTTCTTGATAGCGAGGCTAAAAACTTTCTTCAAACTGTATATTTCAGGACCAAACTTTGCTGAGATGTTCATTACCTTGTGTTCTATCGAATGGTTATTTCAGAATCTGATTTCCTCTATCTCTCTTACTTTATAATCTATATTCACTCTCACAGAGAGTCGCATAGCCAATTTGGCCAAAAATCTCTGAATTTGTTCTAAGTCAAAGAAGAGCACAAACTATATTTCTTGACAGCGAGGCTAATAACTTTCTTCAAACTGCATATTTCAGGACCAAACTTGGATGAAATGTTCATTACCTTGTGTTCTATCGAATGGTTATTTCAGATTTTCTCTATCTGTATTACGTTTTAATCTATATTCACTCTTACAGAGAGTGGCATAGCAAATTTGGCCAAAAATCTCGGAAATTTTTCTAAGTCAAAGAAGAGCACAAACTATATTTCTTGATAGCGAGGCTAATAACTTTCTTCAAACTGTATATTTCAGGACCAAACTTGGCTGAGATGTTCATTACCTTGTTTTCTATCGAATGGTTATTTCAGATTTCCTCTATCTGTATTACTTTTTAATCTATATTCACTCTTACAGAGAGTCGCATAGCCAATTTGGCCAAAAATCTCGGAAACGTTTCTAAGTCAAAGAAGACCACAAACTATATTTCTTGACAGCGAGGCTAATAACTTTCTTCAAACTGCATATTTCAGGACCAAACTTGGCTGAGATGTTCATTACCTTGTGTTCTGTTCTATCGAATGGTTATTTCAGATTTCCTCTATCTCTCTTACTTTATAATCTATATTCCCTCTTACAGAGAGTCGCATAGCCAATTTGGCCAAAAATCTCGGAAATTTTTCTAAGTCAAAGAAGAACACAGACTATATTTCTTGACAGCGAGGCTAATAACTTTCTTCAAACTGCATATTTCAGGACCAAACTTGGCTGAAATGTTCATTACCTAATGTTCTATCGAATGGTTATTTCAGATTTCCTCTATCTCTCTTACTTTATAATCTATATTCCCTCTTACAGAGAGTCGCATAGCCAATTTGGCCAAAAATCTCGGAAATTTTTCTAAGTCAAAGAAGAGCACAGACTATATTTCTTGACAGCGAGGCTAATAACTTTCTTCAAACTGCATATTTCAGGACCAAACTTGGATGAAATGTTCATTACCTTGTGTTCTATCGAATAGTTATTTCAGATTTCCTCTATCTGTATTACTTTTTAATCTATATTCACTCTTACAGAGAGTCGCATAGCCAATTTGGCCAAAAATCTCGGAAACGTTTCTAAGTCAAAGAAGACCACAAACTATATTTCTTGACAGCGAGGCTAATAACTTTCTTCAAACTGCATATTTCAGGACCAAACTTGGCTGAGATGTTCATTACCTTGTGTTCTGTTCTATCGAATGGTTATTTCAGATTTCCTCTATCTCTCTTACTTTATAATCTATATTCCCTCTTACAGAGAGTCGCATAGCCAATTTGGCCAAAAATCTCGGAAATTTTTCTAAGTCAAAGAAGAACACAGACTATATTTCTTGACAGCGAGGCTAATAACTTTCTTCAAACTGCATATTTCAGGACCAAACTTGGCTGAAATGTTCATTACCTAGTGTTCTATCGAATGGTTATTTCAGATTTCCTCTATCTCTCTTACTTTATAATCTATATTCACTCTTACAGAGAGTCGCAAAGCCAATTTGGCCAAAAATCTCGGAAATTTTTCTAAGTCAAAGAAGAGCACAGACTATATTTCTTGACAGCGAGGCTAATAACTTTCTTCAAACTGCATATTTCAGGACCAAACTTGGCTGAGATGTTCATTACCTTGTGTTCTATCGAATGGTTATTTCAGATTTCCTCTATCTCTCTTACTTTTTAATCTATATTCACTCTTACAGAGAGTGGCATAGCAAATTTGGCCAAAAATCTCGGAAATTGTTCTAAGTCAAAGAAGAACACAAACTATATTTCTTGACAGCGAAGCTAATAACTTTCTTCAAACTGTATATTTCAGGACCAAACTTGGCTAAGATGTTCATTACCTTGTGTTCTATCGAATGGTTATTTCAGATTTCCTCTATCTCTCTTACTTTATAATCTATATTCACTCTTACAGAGAGTGGCATAGCAAATTTGGCCAAAAATCTCGGAAATGTTTCTAAGTCAAAGAAGAGCACAAACTATATTTCTTGATAGCGAGGCTAAAAACTTTCTTCAAACTGTATATTTCAGGACCAAACTTTGCTGAGATGTTCATTACCTTGTGTTCTATCGAATGGTTATTTCAGAATCTGATTTCCTCTATCTCTCTTACTTTATAATCTATATTCACTCTCACAGAGAGTCGCATAGCCAATTTGGCCAAAAATCTCTGAATTTGTTCTAAGTCAAAGAAGAGCACAAACTATATTTCTTGACAGCGAGGCTAATAACTTTCTTCAAACTGCATATTTCAGGACCAAACTTGGATGAAATGTTCATTACCTTGTGTTCTATCGAATGGTTATTTCAGATTTTCTCTATCTGTATTACGTTTTAATCTATATTCACTCTTACAGAGAGTGGCATAGCAAATTTGGCCAAAAATCTCGGAAATTTTTCTAAGTCAAAGAAGAGCACAAACTATATTTCTTGATAGCGAGGCTAATAACTTTCTTCAAACTGTATATTTCAGGACCAAACTTGGCTGAGATGTTCATTACCTTGTGTTCTATCGAATGGTTATTTCAGATTTCCTCTATCTGTATTACTTTTTAATCTATATTCACTCTTACAGAGAGTCGCATAGCCAATTTGGCCAAAAATCTCGGAAACGTTTCTAAGTCAAAGAAGACCACAAACTATATTTCTTGACAGCGAGGCTAATAACTTTCTTCAAACTGCATATTTCAGGACCAAACTTGGCTGAGATGTTCATTACCTTGTGTTCTGTTCTATCGAATGGTTATTTCAGATTTCCTCTATCTCTCTTACTTTATAATCTATATTCACTCTTACAGAGAGTCGCAAAGCCAATTTGGCCAAAAATCTCGGAAATTTTTCTAAGTCAAAGAAGAGCACAAACTATATTTCTTGACAGCGAGGCTAATAACTTTCTTCAAACTGCATATTTCAGGACCAAACTTGGCTGAAATGTTCATTACCTAGTGTTCTATCGAATGGTTATTTCAGATTTCCTCTATCTCTCTTACTTTATAATCTATATTCACTCTTACAGAGAGTCGCAAAGCCAATTTGGCCAAAAATCTCGGAAATGTTTCTAAGTCAAAGAAGAGCACAGACTATATTTCTTGACAGCGAGGCTAATAACTTTCTTCAAACTGCATATTTCAGGACCAAACTTGGATGAAATGTTCATTACCTTGTGTTCTATCGAATGGTTATTTCAGATTTCCTCTATCTGTATTACTTTTTAATCTATATTCACTCTTACAGAGAGTCGCATAGCCAATTTGGCCAAAAATCTCGGAAACGTTTCTAAGTCAAAGAAGACCACAAACTATATTTCTTGACAGCGAGGCTAATAACTTTCTTCAAACTGCATATTTCAGGACCAAACTTGGCTGAAATGTTCATTACCTTGTGTTCTATAGAATGCTAATTTCAGATTTCCTCTATCTGTATTACTTTTTAATCTATATTCACTCTTACAGAGAGTGGCATAGCAAATTTGGCCAAAAATCTCGGAAATTTTTCTAAGTCAAAGAAGAACACAGACTATATTTCTTGACAGCGAGGCTAATAACTTTCTTCAAACTGCATATTTCAGGACCAAACTTGGCTGAGATGTTCATTACCTTGTGTTCTATCGAATGGTTATTTCAGAATCTGATTTCCTCTATCTCTCTTACTTTATAATCTATATTCACTCTTACAGAGAGTCGCATAGCCAATTTGGCCAAAAATCTCGGAAATGTTTCTAAGTCAAAGAAGAGCAGAGACTATATTTCTTGACAGCGAGGCTACTAACTTTCTTCAAACTGCATATTTCAGGACCAAACTTGGCTGAAATGTTCATTACCTTGTGTTCTATAGAATGCTAATTTCAGATTTCCTCTATCTCTCTTACTTTATAATCTATATTCACTCTTACAGAGAGTCGCAAAGCCAATTTGGCCAAAAATCTCGGAAATTTTTCTAAGTCAAAGAAGAGCACAGACTATATTTCTTGACAGCGAGGCTAATAACTTTCTTCAAACTGCATATTTCAGGACCAAACTTGGATGAAATGTTCATTACCTTGTGTTCTATCGAATGGTTATTTCAGATTTCCTCTATCTGTATTACTTTTTAATCTATATTCACTCTTACAGAGAGTCGCATAGCCAATTTGGCCAAAAATCTCGGAAACGTTTCTAAGTCAAAGAAGACCACAAACTATATTTCTTGACAGCGAGGCTAATAACTTTCTTCAAACTGCATATTTCAGGACCAAACTTGGCTGAAATGTTCATTACCTTGTGTTCTATAGAATGCTAATTTCAGATTTCCTCTATCTGTATTACTTTTTAATCTATATTCACTCTTACAGAGAGTGGCATAGCAAATTTGGCCAAAAATCTCGGAAATTTTTCTAAGTCAAAGAAGAACACAGACTATATTTCTTGACAGCGAGGCTAATAACTTTCTTCAAACTGCATATTTCAGGACCAAACTTGGCTGAGATGTTCATTACCTTGTGTTCTATCGAATGGTTATTTCAGAATCTGATTTCCTCTATCTCTCTTACTTTATAATCTATATTCACTCTTACAGAGAGTCGCATAGCCAATTTGGCCAAAAATCTCGGAAATGTTTCTAAGTCAAAGAAGAGCAGAGACTATATTTCTTGACAGCGAGGCTAATAACTTTCTTCAAACTGCATATTTCAGGACCAAACTTGGCTGAAATGTTCATTACCTTGTGTTCTATCGAATGGTTATTTCAGATTTCATCTATCTCTCTTACTTTATAATCTATATTCACTCTTACAGAGAGTCGCAAAGCCAATTTGGCAAAAAATCTCGGAAATTTTTATAAGTCAAAGAAGAGCACAGACTATATTTCTTGACAGCGAGGCTAATAACTTTCTTCAAACTGCATATTTCAGGACCAAACTTGGCTGAGATGTTCATTACCTTGTGTTCTGTTCCATCGAATGGTTATTTCAGATTTCCTCTATCTGTCTTACTTTATAATCTATATTCACTCTTACAGAGAGTGGCATAGCAAATTTGGCCAAAAATCTCGGAAACGTTTCTAAGTCAAAGAAGACCACAAACTATATTTCTTGACAGCGAGGCTAATAACTTTCTTCAAACTGCATATTTCAGGACCAAACTTGGCTGAGATGTTCATTACCTTGTGTTCTGTTCTATCGAATGGTTATTTCAGATTTCCTCTATCTCTCTTACTTTATAATCTATATTCCCTCTTACAGAGAGTCGCATAGCCAATTTGGCCAAAAATCTCGGAAATTTTTCTAAGTCAAAGAAGAACACAGACTATATTTCTTGACAGCGAGGCTAATAACTTTCTTCAAACTGCATATTTCAGGACCAAACTTGGCTGAGATGTTCATTACCTTGTGTTCTATCGAATGGTTATTTCAGATTTCCTCTATCTATCTTACTTTTTAATCTATATTAACTCTTACAGAGAGTGGCATAGCCAATTTGGCCAAAAATCTCGGAAATTTGTTCTAAGTCAAAGAAGACCACAAACTATATTTCTTGATAGCGATGCTAATAACTTTCTTCAAACTGCATATTTCAGGACCAAACTTGGCTGAGATGTTCATTACCTTGTGTTCTATCGAATTGTTATTTCAGATTTCCTCTATCTGTATTACTTTTTAATCTATATTCAATCTTACAGAGAGTGGCATAGCAAATTTGGCCAAAAATCTCGGAAATTTGTTCTAAGTCAAAGAAGACCACAAACTATATTTCTTGATAGCGATGCTAATAACTTTCTTCAAACTGCATATTTCAGGACCAAACTTGGCTGAGATGTTCATTACCTTGTGTTCTATCGAATTGTTATTTCAGATTTCCTCTATCTCTCTTACTTTTTAATCTATATTCACTCTTACAGAGAGTCGCATAGCCAATTTGGCCAAAAATCTCGGAAATGTTTCTAAGTCAAAGAAGACCACAAACTATATTTATTGACAGCGAGGCTAATAACTTTCTTCAAACTGTATATTTCAGGACCAAACTTGGCTGAGATGTTCATTACCTTGTGTTCAATCGACTTTTTATTTCAGATGTCCTCTATCTGTCTTACTTATTAATCTATATTCACTCTTACAGAGAGTCGCATAGCCAATTTGGCCAAAAATCTCTGAATTTGTTCTAAGTCAAAGAAGAGCACAAACTATATTTCTTGACAGCGAAGCTAATAACTTTCTTCAAACTGTATATTTCAGGACCAAACTTGGCTAAGATGTTCATTACCTTGTGTTCTATCGAATGGTTATTTCAGAATCTGATTTCCTCTATCTCTCTTACTTTATAATCTATATTCACTCTTACAGAGAGTCGCATAGCCAATTTGGCCAAAAATCTCGGAAATGTTTCTAAGTCAAAGAAGAGCACAGACTATATTTTTTGACAGCGAGGCTAATAACTTTCTTCAAACTGCATATTTCAGGACCAAACTTGGCTGAAATGTTCATTACCTTGTGTTCTATAGAATGGTTATTTCAGATTTTCTCTATCTGTATTACTTTTTAATCTATATTCACTCTTACAGAGAGTGGCATAGCCAATTTGGCCAAAAATCTCGGAAATTTTTCTAAGTCAAAGAAGAACACAAACTATATTTCTTGACAGCGAGGCTAATAACTTTCTTCAAACTGTATATTTCAGGACCAAACTTGGCTGAGATGTTCATTACCTTGTGTTCTATCGAATGGTTATTTCAGATTTCCTCTTTCTGTATTACTTTTTAATCTATATTCACTCTTACAGAGAGTCGCATAGCCAATTTGGCCAAAAATCTCGGAAACGTTTCTAAGTCAAAGAAGACCACAAACTATATTTCTTGACAGCGAGGCTAATAACTTTCTTCAAACTGCATATTTCAGGACCAAACTTGGCTGAGATGTTCATTACCTTGTGTTCTGTTCTATCGAATGGTTATTTCAGATTTCCTCTATCTCTCTTACTTTATAATCTATATTCACTCTTACAGAGAGTCGCATAGCCAATTTGGCCAAAAATCTCGGAAATGTTTCTAAGTCAAAGAAGAGCACAGACTATATTTCTTGACAGCGAGACTAATAACTTTCTTCAAACTGCATATTTCAGGACCAAACTTGGCTGAGATGTTCATTACCTTGTGTTCTATCGAATGGTTATTTCAGATTTCATCTATCTCTCTTACTTTATAATCTATATTCACTCTTACAGAGAGTCGCATAGCCAATTTGGCCAAAAATCTCGGAAATTTTTCTAAGTCAAAGAAGACCACAAACTATATTTATTGAGAGCGAGGCTAATAACTTTCTTCAAACTGTATATTTCAGGACCAAACTTGGCTGAGATGTTCATTACCTTCTGTTCAATCGACTTTTTATTTCAGATGTCCTTTATCTGTCTTACTTTTTAATCTATATTCACTCTTACAGAGAGTCGCATAGCCAATTTGGCCAAAAATCTCTGAATTTGTTCTAAGTCAAAGAAGAGCACAAACTATATTTCTTGACAGCGAAGCTAATAACTTTCTTCAAACTGTATATTTCAGGACCAAACTTGGCTAAGATGTTCATTACCTTGTGTTCAATCGAATGGTTATTTCAGATTTCCTCTATCTCTCTTACTTTTTAATCTATATTCACTCTTACAGAGAGTCGCATAGCCAATTTGGCCAAAAATCTCGGAAATTTGTTCTAAGTCAAAGAAGAGCACAAACTATATTTCTTGACAGCGAGGCTAATAACTTTCTTCAAACTGTATATTTCAGGACCAAACTTGGCTAAGATGTTCATTACCTTGTGTTCAATCGAATGGTTATTTCAGATTTCCTCTATCTCTCTTACTTTTTAATCTATATTCACTCTTACAGAGAGTCGCATAGCCAATTTGGCCAAAAATCTCGGAAATGTGTTCTAAGTCAAAGATGACCACAAACTATATTTCTTGATAGCGATGCTAATAACTTTCTTCAAACTGCATTTTTCAGGACCAAACTTGGCTGAGATGTTCATTACCTTGTGTTCTATCGAATGGTTATTTCAGATTTCCTCTATCTCTCTTACTTTTTAATCTATATTCACTCTTACAGAGAGTCGCATAGCCAATTTGGCCAAAGATCTCGGAAATTTGTTCTAAGTCAAAGAAGACCACAAACTATATTTCTTGATAGCGAGGCTAATAACTTTCTTCAAACTGCATATTTCAGGACCAAACTTGGCTGAAATGTTCATTACCTTGTGTTCTATCGAATGGTTATTTCAGATTTCATCTATCTCTCTTACTTTATAATCTATATTCACTCTTACAGAGAGTCGCATAGCCAATTTGGCCAAAAATCTCGGAAATTTTTCTAAGTCAAAGAAGACCACAAACTATATTTATTGACAGCGAGGCTAATAACTTTCTTCAAACTGTATATTTCAGGACCAAACTTGGCTGAGATGTTCATTACCTTCTGTTCAATCGACTTTTTATTTCAGATGTCCTTTATCTGTCTTACTTTTTAATCTATATTCACTCTTACAGAGAGTCGCATAGCCAATTTGGCCAAAAATCTCGGAAATTTGTTCTAAGTCAAAGAAGAGCACAAACTATATTTCTTGACAGCGAGGCTAATAACTTTCTTCAAACTGTATATTTCAGGACCAAACTTGGCTAAGATGTTCATTACCTTGTGTTCAATCGAATGGTTATTTCAGATTTCCTCTATCTCTCTTACTTTTTAATCTATATTCACTCTTACAGAGAGTCGCATAGCCAATTTGGCCAAAGATCTCGGAAATTTGTTCTAAGTCAAAGAAGACCACAAACTATATTTCTTGATAGCGAGGCTAATAACTTTCTTCAAACTGCATATTTCAGGACCACACTTGGCTGAAATGTTCATTACCTTGTGTTCTATCGAATGGTTATTTCAGATTTCCTCTATCTCTCTTACTTTTTAATCTATATTCACTCTTTCAGAGAGTCGCATAGCCAATTTGGCCAAAAATCTCGGAATTTTTTCTAAGTCAAAGAAGAGCACAGACTATATTTCTTGACAGCGAGGCTAATAACTTTCTTCAAACTGCATATTTCAGGACCAAACTTGGCTGAAATGTTCATTACCTTGTGTTCTATCGAATGGTTATTTCAGATTTCATCTATCTCTCTTACTTTATAATCTATATTCACTCTTACAGAGAGTCGCATAGCCAATTTGGCCAAAAATCTCGGAAATTTTTCTAAGTCAAAGAAGACCACAAACTATATTTATTGACAGCGAGGCTAATAACTTTCTTCAAACTGTATATTTCAGGACCAAACTTGGCTGAGATGTTCATTACCTTCTGTTCAATCGACTTTTTATTTCAGATGTCCTTTATCTGTCTTACTTTTTAATCTATATTCACTCTTACAGAGAGTCGCATAGCCAATTTGGCCAAAAATCTCGGAAATTTGTTCTAAGTCAAAGAAGAGCACAAACTATATTTCTTGACAGCGAAGCTAATAACTTTCTTCAAACTGTATATTTCAGGACCAAACTTGGCTAAGATGTTCATTACCTTGTGTTCAATCGAATGGTTATTTCAGATTTCCTCTATCTCTCTTACTTTTTAATCTATATTCACTCTTACAGAGAGTCGCATAGCCAATTTGGCCAAAAATCTCGGAAATGTGTTCTAAGTCAAAGATGACCACAAACTATATTTCTTGATAGCGATGCTAATAACTTTCTTCAAACTGCATTTTTCAGGACCAAACTTGGCTGAGATGTTCATTACCTTGTGTTCTATCGAATGGTTATTTCAGATTTCCTCTATCTCTCTTACTTTTTAATCTATATTCACTCTTACAGAGAGTCGCATAGCCAATTTGGCCAAAGATCTCGGAAATTTGTTCTAAGTCAAAGAAGACCACAAACTATATTTCTTGATAGCGAGGCTAATAACTTTCTTCAAACTGCATATTTCAGGACCAAACTTGGCTGAAATGTTCATTACCTTGTGTTCTATCGAATGGTTATTTCAGATTTCATCTATCTCTCTTACTTTATAATCTATATTCACTCTTACAGAGAGTCGCAAAGCCAATTTGGCCAAAAATCTCGGAAATTTTTCTAAGTCAAAGAAGAGCACAGACTATATTTCTTGACAGCGAGGCTAATGACTTTCTTCAAACTGCATATTTCAGGACCAAACTTGGCTGAAATGTTCAGTACCTTGTGTTCTATCGAATGGTTATTTCAGATTTCCTCTATCTCTCTTACTTTTTAATCTATATTCACTCTTACAGAGAGTCGCATAGCCAATTTGGCCAAAAATCTCTGAATTTGTTCTAAGTCAAAGAAGAGCACAAACTATATTTCTTGACAGCGAAGCTAATAACTTTCTTCAAACTGTATATTTCAGGACCAAACTTGGCTAAGATGTTCATTACCTTGTGTTCAATCGAATGGTTATTTCAGATTTCCTCTATCTCTCTTACTTTTTAATCTATATTCACTCTTACAGAGAGTCGCATAGCCAATTTGGCCAAAGATCTCGGAAATTTGTTCTAAGTCAAAGAAGACCACAAACTATATTTCTTGATAGCGAGGCTAATAACTTTCTTCAAACTGCATATTTCAGGACCACACTTGGCTGAAATGTTCATTACCTTGTGTTCTATCGAATGGTTATTTCAGATTTCCTCTATCTCTCTTACTTTTTAATCTATATTCACTCTTTCAGAGAGTCGCATAGCCAATTTGGCCAAAAATCTCGGAATTTGTTCTAAGTCAAAGAAGAGCACAGACTATATTTCTTGACAGCGAGGCTAATAACTTTCTTCAAACTGCATATTTCAGGACCAAACTTGGCTGAAATGTTCAGTACCTTGTGTTCTATCGAATGGTTATTTCAGATTTCCTCTATCTCTCTTACTTTTTAATCTATATTCACTCTTACAGAGAGTCGCATAGCCAATTTGGCCAAAAATCTCTGAATTTGTTCTAAGTCAAAGAAGAGCACAAACTATATTTCTTGACAGCGAAGCTAATAACTTTCTTCAAACTGTATATTTCAGGACCAAACTTGGCTAAGATGTTCATTACCTTGTGTTCAATCGAATGGTTATTTCAGATTTCCTCTATCTCTCTTACTTTTTAATCTATATTCACTCTTACAGAGAGTCGCATAGCCAATTTGGCCAAAGATCTCGGAAATTTGTTCTAAGTCAAAGAAGACCACAAACTATATTTCTTGATAGCGAGGCTAATAACTTTCTTCAAACTGCATATTTCAGGACCACACTTGGCTGAAATGTTCATTACCTTGTGTTCTATCGAATGGTTATTTCAGATTTCCTCTATCTCTCTTACTTTTTAATCTATATTCACTCTTTCAGAGAGTCGCATAGCCAATTTGGCCAAAAATCTCGGAATTTGTTCTAAGTCAAAGAAGAGCACAGACTATATTTCTTGACAGCGAGGCTAATAACTTTCTTCAAACTGCATATTTCAGGACCAAACTTGGCTGAAATGTTCATTACCTTGTGTTCTATCGAATGGTTATTTCAGATTTCATCTATCTCTCTTACTTTATAATCTATATTCACTCTTACAGAGAGTCGCATAGCCAATTTGGCCAAAAATCTCGGAAATTTTTCTAAGTCAAAGAAGACCACAAACTATATTTATTGACAGCGAAGCTAATAACTTTCTTCAAACTGTATATTTCAGGACCAAACTTGGCTAAGATGTTCATTACCTTCTGTTCAATCGACTTTTTATTTCAGATGTCCTTTATCTGTCTTACTTTTTAATCTATATTCACTCTTACAGAGAGTCGCATAGCCAATTTGGCCAAAAATCTCGGAAATTTGTTCTAAGTCAAAGAAGAGCACAAACTATATTTCTTGACAGCGAAGCTAATAACTTTCTTCAAACTGTATATTTCAGGACCAAACTTGGCTAAGATGTTCATTACCTTGTGTTCAATCGAATGGTTATTTCAGATTTCCTCTATCTCTCTTACTTTTTAATCTATATTCACTCTTACAGAGAGTCGCATAGCCAATTTGGCCAAAAATCTCGGAAATGTGTTCTAAGTCAAAGATGACCACAAACTATATTTCTTGATAGCGATGCTAATAACTTTCTTCAAACTGCATTTTTCAGGACCAAACTTGGCTGAGATGTTCATTACCTTGTGTTCTATCGAATGGTTATTTCAGATTTCCTCTATCTCTCTTACTTTTTAATCTATATTCACTCTTACAGAGAGTCGCATAGCCAATTTGGCCAAAGATCTCGGAAATTTGTTCTAAGTCAAAGAAGACCACAAACTATATTTCTTGATAGCGAGGCTAATAACTTTCTTCAAACTGCATATTTCAGGACCAAACTTGGCTGAAATGTTCATTACCTTGTGTTCTATCGAATGGTTATTTCAGATTTCCTCTATCTCTCTTACTTTTTAATCTATATTCACTCTTACAGAGAGTCGCATAGCCAATTTGGCCAAAAATCTCGGAAATGTGTTCTAAGTCAAAGATGACCACAAACTATATTTCTTGATAGCGATGCTAATAACTTTCTTCAAACTGCATTTTTCAGGACCAAACTTGGCTGATATGTTCATTACCTTGTGTTCTATCGAATGGTTATTTCAGATTTCCTCTATCTCTCTTACTTTTTAATCTATATTCACTCTTACAGAGAGTCGCATAGCCAATTTGGCCAAAAATCTCGGAAACGTTTCTAAGTCAAAGAAGACCACAAACTATATTTCTTGACAGCGAGGCTAATAACTTTCTTCAAACTGCATATTTCAGGACCAAACTTGGCTGAGATGTTCATTACCTTGTGTTCTGTTCTATCGAATGGTTATTTCAGATTTCCTCTATCTGTCTTACTTTATAATCTATATTCACTCTTACAGAGAGTCGCATAGCCAATTTGGCCAAAAATCTCGGAAATTTTTCTAAGTCAAAGAAGAGCACAGACTATATTTCTTGACAGCGAGGCTAATGACTTTCTTCAAACTGCATATTTCAGGACCAAACTTGGCTGAAATGTTCATTACCTTGTGTTCTATCGAATGGTTATTTCAGATTTCCTCTATCTCTCTTACTTTTTAATCTATATTCACTCTTACAGAGAGTCGCATAGCCAATTTGGCCAAAAATCTCGGAAATTTTTCTAAGTCAAAGAAGAGCACAGACTATATTTATTGACAGCGAGGCTAATAACTTTCTTCAAACTGTATATTTCAGGACCAAACTTGGCTGAGATGTTCATTACCTTCTGTTCAATCGACTTTTTATTTCAGATGTCCTCTATCTGTCTTACTTTTTAATCTATATTCACTCTTACAGAGAGTCGCATAGCCAATTTGGCCAAAAATCTCTGAATTTGTTCTAAGTCAAAGAAGAGCACAGACTATATTTCTTGACAGCGAGGCTAATAACTTTCTTCAAACTGCATATTTCAGGACCAAACTTGGATGAAATGTTCATTACCTTGTGTTCTATCGAATGGTTATTTCAGATTTCCTCTATCTCTCTTACTTTTTAATCTATATTCACTCTTACAGAGAGTCGCATAGCCAATTTGGCCAAAAATCTCTGAATTTGTTCTAGGTCAAAGAAGAGCACAAACTATATTTCTTGACAGCGAGGCTAATAACATTCTTCAAACTGTATATTTCAGAACCAAACTTGGCTGAGATGTTCATTACCTTGTGTTCTATCGAATGGTTATTTCAGATTTCCTCTATCTCTCTTACTTTTTAATCTATATTCACTCTTACAGAGAGTCGCATAGCCAATTTTGCCAAAAATCTCGGACATTTTTCTAAGTCAAAGAAGAGCACAAACTATATTTCTTGACAGCGAGGCTAATAACATTCTTCAAACTGTATATTTAAGAACCAAACTTGGCTGAGATGTTCATTACCTTGTGTTCTATCGAATGGTTAATTCAGATTTCCTCTATCTCTCTTACTTTTTAATCTATATTCACTCTTACAGAGAGTCGCATAGCCAATTTGGCCAAAAATCTCGGAAATTTTTCTAAGTCAAAGAAGACCACAAACTATATTTCTTGACAGCGAGGCTAATAACTTTCTTCAAACTGTATATTTCAGGACCAAACTTTGCTGAGATGTTCATTACCTTGTGTTCAATCGACTTTTTATTTCAGATGTCCTCTATCTGTCTTACTTTTTAATCTATATTCACTCTTACAGAGAGTCGCATAGCCAATTTGGCCAAAAATCTCTGAATTTGTTCTAAGTCAAAGAAGACCACAAACTATATTTATTGACAGCGAGGCTAATAACTTTCTTCAAACTGCATATTTCAGGACCAAACTTGGCTGAAATGTTCATTACCTTGTGTTCTATCGAATGGTTATTTCAGATTTCCTCTATCTCTCTTACTTTTTAATCTATATTCACTCTTACAGAGAGTCGCATAGCCAATTTGGCCAAAAATCTCTGAATTTGTTCTAGGTCAAAGAAGAGCACAAACTATATTTCTTGACAGCGAGGCTAATAACATTCTTCAAACTGTATATTTCAGAACCAAACTTGGCTGAGATGTTCATTACCTTGTGTTCTATCGAATGGTTATTTCAGATTTCCTCTATCTCTCTTACTTTTTAATCTATATTCACTCTTACAGAGAGTCGCATAGCCAATTTTGCCAAAAATCTCGGACATTTTTCTAAGTCAAAGAAGAGCACAAACTATATTTCTTGACAGCGAGGCTAATAACATTCTTCAAACTGAATATTTAAGAACCAAACTTGGCTGAGATGTTCATTACCTTGTGTTCTATCGAATGGTTAATTCAGATTTCCTCTATCTCTCTTACTTTTTAATCTATATTCACTCTTACAGAGAGTCGCATAGCCAATTTGGCCAAAAATCTCGGAAATTTTTCTAAGTCAAAGAAGACCACAAACTATATTTCTTGACAGCGAGGCTAATGACTTTCTTCAAACTGTATATTTCAGGACCAAACTTTGCTGAGATGTTCATTACCTTGTGTTCAATCGACTTTTTATTTCAGATGTCCTCTATCTGTCTTACTTTTTAATCTATATTCACTCTTACAGAGAGTCGCATAGCCAATTTGGCCAAAAATCTCTGAAATTGTTCTAAGTCAAAGAAGACCACAAACTATATTTATTGACAGCGAGGCTAATAACTTTCTTCAAACTGCATATTTCAGGACCAAACTTGGCTGAAATGTTCATTACCTTGTGTTCTATCGAATGGTTATTTCAGATTTCATCTATCTCTCTTACTTTATAATCTATATTCACTCTTACAGAGAGTCGCAAAGCCAATTTGGCAAAAAATCTCGGAAATTTTTATAAGTCAAAGAAGAGCACAGACTATATTTCTTGACAGCGAGGCTAATAACTTTCTTCAAACTGCATATTTCAGGACCAAACTTGGCTGAGATGTTCATTACCTTGTGTTCTGTTCTATCGAATGGTTATTTCAGATTTCCTCTATCTGTCTTACTTTATAATCTATATTCACTCTTACAGAGAGTCGCATAGCCAATTTGGCCAAAAATCTCGGAAATTTTTCTAAGTCAAAGAAGAGCACAGACTATATTTCTTGACAGCGAGGCTAATGACTTTCTTCAAACTGCATATTTCAGGACCAAACTTGGCTGAAATGTTCATTACCTTGTGTTCTATCGAATGGTTATTTCAGATTTCCTCTATCTCTCTTACTTTTTAATCTATATTCACTCTTACAGAGAGTCGCATAGCCAATTTGGCCAAAAATCTCGGAAATTTTTCTAAGTCAAAGAAGAGCACAGACTATATTTATTGACAGCGAGGCTAATAACTTTCTTCAAACTGTATATTTCAGGACCAAACTTGGCTGAGATGTTCATTACCTTCTGTTCAATCGACTTTTTATTTCAGATGTCCTCTATCTGTCTTACTTTTTAATCTATATTCACTCTTACAGAGAGTCGCATAGCCAATTTGGCCAAAAATCTCTGAATTTGTTCTAAGTCAAAGAAGAGCACAGACTATATTTCTTGACAGCGAGGCTAATAACTTTCTTCAAACTGCATATTTCAGGACCAAACTTGGCTGAAATGTTCATTACCTTGTGTTCTATCGAATGGTTATTTCAGATTTCCTCTATCTCTCTTACTTTTTAATCTATATTCACTCTTACAGAGAGTCGCATAGCCAATTTGGCCAAAAATCTCTGAATTTGTTCTAGGTCAAAGAAGAGCACAAACTATATTTCTTGACAGCGAGGCTAATAACATTCTTCAAACTGTATATTTCAGAACCAAACTTGGCTGAGATGTTCATTACCTTGTGTTCTATCGAATGGTTATTTCAGATTTCCTCTATCTCTCTTACTTTTTAATCTATATTCACTCTTACAGAGAGTCGCATAGCCAATTTTGCCAAAAATCTCGGACATTTTTCTAAGTCAAAGAAGAGCACAAACTATATTTCTTGACAGCGAGGCTAATAACATTCTTCAAACTGTATATTTAAGAACCAAACTTGGCTGAGATGTTCATTACATTGTGTTCTATCGAATGGTTAATTCAGATTTCCTCTATCTCTCTTACTTTTTAATCTATATTCACTCTTACAGAGAGTCGCATAGCCAATTTGGCCAAAAATCTCGGAAATTTTTCTAAGTCAAAGAAGACCACAAACTATATTTCTTGACAGCGAGGCTAATAACTTTCTTCAAACTGTATATTTCAGGACCAAACTTTGCTGAGATGTTCATTACCTTGTGTTCAATCGACTTTTTATTTCAGATGTCCTCTATCTGTCTTACTTTTTAATCTATATTCACTCTTACAGAGAGTCGCATAGCCAATTTGGCCAAAAATCTCTGAATTTGTTCTAAGTCAAAGAAGACCACAAACTATATTTATTGACAGCGAGGCTAATAACTTTCTTCAAACTGCATATTTCAGGACCAAACTTGGCTGAAATGTTCATTACCTTGTGTTCTATCGAATGGTTATTTCAGATTTCATCTATCTCTCTTACTTTATAATCTATATTCACTCTTACAGAGAGTCGCAAAGCCAATTTGGCAAAAAATCTCGGAAATTTTTATAAGTCAAAGAAGAGCACAGACTATATTTCTTGACAGCGAGGCTAATAACTTTCTTCAAACTGCATATTTCAGGACCAAACTTGGCTGAAATGTTCATTACCTTGTGTTCTATCGAATGGTTATTTCAGATTTCCTCTATCTCTCTTACTTTTTAATCTATATTCACTCTTACAGAGAGTCGCATAGCCAATTTGGCCAAAAATCTCGGAATTTGTTCTAAGTCAAAGAAGAGCACAAACTATATTTCTTGACAGCGAGGCTAATAACATTCTTCAAACTGCATATTTCAGAACCAAACTTGGCTGAGATGTTCATTACCTTGTGTTCTATCGAATGGTTATTTCAGATTTCCTCTATCTCTCTTACTTTTTAATCTATATTCACTCTTACAGAGAGTCGCATAGCCAATTTGGCCAAAAATCTCGGAAATTTTTCTAAGTCAAAGAAGACCACAAACTATATTTCTTGACAGCGAGGCTAATAACTTTCTTCAAACTGTATATTTCAGGACCAAACTTTGCTGAGATGTTCATTACCTTGTGTTCAATCGACTTTTTATTTCAGATGTCCTCTATCTGTCTTACTTTTTAATCTATATTCACTCTTACAGAGAGTCGCATAGCCAATTTGGCCAAAAATCTCGGAAATTTTTCTAAGTCAAAGAAGAGTTCAGACTATATTTCTTGACCGCGAGGCTAATGACTTTCTTCAAACTGCATATTTCAGGACCAAACTTGGCTGAAATGTTCATTACCTTGTGTTCTATCGAATGGTTATTTCAGATTTCCTCTATCTCTCTTACTTTTTAATCTATATTCACTCTTACAGAGAGTCGCATAGCCAATTTGGCCAAAAATCTCGGAAATTTGTTCTAAGTCAAAGAAGACCACAAACTATATTTCTTGATAGCGATGCTAATAACTTTCTTCAAACTGCATATTTCAGGACCAAACTTGGCTGAGATGTTCATTACCTTGTGTTCTATCGAATTGTTATTTCAGATTTCATCTATCTCTCTTACTTTTTAATCTATATTCACTCTTACAGAGAGTCGCATAGCCAATTTGGCCAAAAATCTCGGAAATGTGTTCTAAGTCAAAGAAGACCACAAACTATATTTCTTGACAGCGAGGCTAATAACTTTCTTCAAACTGCATATTTCAGGACCAAACTTTGCTGAGATGTTCATTACCTTGTGTTCTATCGACTTTTTATTTCAGATTTCCTCTATCTCTCTTACTTTTTAATCTATATTCACTCTTACAGAGAGTCGCATAGCCAATTTGGCCAAAAATCTCTGAATTTGTTCTAGGTCAAAGAAGAGCACAAACTATATTTCTTGACAGCGAGGCTAATAACATTCTTCAAACTGTATATTTCAGAACCAAACTTGGCTGAGATGTTCATTACCTTGTGTTCTATCGAATGGTTATTTCAGATTTCCTCTATCTCTCTTACTTTTTAATCTATATTCACTCTTACAGAGAGTCGCATAGCCAATTTGGCCAAAAATCTCGGAAATTTTTCTAAGTCAAAGAAGAGCACAGACTATATTTCTTGACAGCGAGGCTAATAACTTTCTTCAAACTGCATATTTCAGGACCAAACTTGGCTGAAATGTTCATTACCTTGTGTTCTATCGAATGGTTATTTCAGATTTCATCAATCTCTCTTACTTTTTAATCTATATTCACTCTTACAGAGAGTCGCATAGCCAATTTTGCCAAAAATCTCGGACATTTTTCTAAGTCAAAGAAGAGCACAAACTATATTTCTTGACAGCGAGGCTAATAACATTCTTCAAACTGTATATTTAAGAACCAAACTTGGCTGAGATGTTCATTACCTTGTGTTCTATCGAATGGTTAATTCAGATTTCCTCTATCTCTCTTACTTTTTAATCTATATTCACTCTTACAGAGAGTCGCATAGCCAATTTGGCCAAAAATCTCGGAAATTTTTCTAAGTCAAAGAAGACCACAAACTATATTTCTTGACAGCGAGGCTAATAACTTTCTTCAAACTGTATATTTCAGGACCAAACTTTGCTGAGATGTTCATTACCTTGTGTTCAATCGACTTTTTATTTCAGATGTCCTCTATCTGTCTTACTTTTTAATCTATATTCACTCTTACAGAGAGTCGCATAGCCAATTTGGCCAAAAATCTCTGAATTTGTTCTAAGTCAAAGAAGAGCACAAACTATAATTCTTGACAGCGAGGCCAATAACTTTCTTCAAACTGCATATTTCAGGACCAAACTTGGCTGAAATGTTCATTACCTTGTGTTCTATCGAATGGTTATTTCAGATTTCATCTATCTCTCTTACTTTATAATCTATATTCACTCTTACAGAGAGTATCAAAGCCAATTTGGCAAAAAATCTCGGAAATTTTTCTAAGTCAAAGAAGAGCACAGACTATATTTCTTGACAGCGAGGCTAATAACTTTCTTCAAACTGCATATTTCAGGACCAAACTTGGCTGAAATGTTCATTACCTTGTGTTCTATCGAATGGTTATTTCAGATTTCCTCTATCTCTCTTACTTTTTAATCTATATTCACTCTTACAGAGAGTCGCATAGCCAATTTGGCCAAAAATCTCTGAATTTGTTCTAAGTCAAAGAAGAGCACAAACTATATTTCTTGACAGCGAGGCTAATAACATTCTTCAAACTGTATATTTCAGAACCAAACTTGGCTGAGATGTTCATTACCTTGTGTTCTATCGAATGGTTATTTCAGATTTCCTCTATCTCTCTTACTTTTTAATCTATATTCACTCTTACAGAGAGTCGCATAGCCAATTTGGCCAAAAATCTCGGAAATTTTTCTAAGTCAAAGAAGACCACAAACTATATTTCTTGACAGCGAGGCTAATAACTTTCTTCAAACTGTATATTTCAGGACCAAACTTTGCTGAGATGTTCATTACCTTGTGTTCAATCGACTTTTTATTTCAGATGTCCTCTATCTGTCTTACTTTTTAATCTATATTCACTCTTACAGAGAGTCGCATAGCCAATTTGGCCAAAAATCTCGGAAATTTTTCTAAGTCAAAGAAGAGCACAAACTATATTTCTTGACCGCGAGGCTAATGACTTTCTTCAAACTGCATATTTCAGGACCAAACTTGGCTGAAATGTTCATTACCTTGTGTTCTATCGAATGGTTATTTCAGATTTCCTCTATCTCTCTTACTTTTTAATCTATATTCACTCTTACAGAGAGTCGCATAGCCAATTTGGCCAAAAATCTCTGAATTTGTTCTAAGTCAAAGAAGAGCACAAACTATATTTCTTGACAGCGAGGCTAATAACATTCTTCAAACTGTATATTTCAGAACCAAACTTGGCTGAGATGTTCATTACCTTGTCTTCTATCGAATTTTTATTTCAGATTTCCTCTATCTCTCTTACTTTTTAATCTATATTCACTCTTACAGAGAGTCGCATAGCCAATTTGGCCAAAAATCTCGGAAATTTGTTCTAAGTCAAAGAAGACCACAAACTATATTTCTTAATAGCGATGCTAATAACTTTCTTCAAACTGCATATTTCAGGACCAAACTTGGCTGAGATGTTCATTACCTTGTGTTCTATCGAATTGTTATTTCAGATTTCATCTATCTCTCTTACTTTTTAATCTATATTCACTCTTACAGAGAGTCGCATAGCCAATTTGGCCAAAAATCTCGGAAATGTGTTCTAAGTCAAAGAAGACCACAAACTATATTTATTGACAGCGAGGCTAATAACTTTCTTCAAACTGCATATTTCAGGACCAAACTTTGCTGAGATGTTCATTACCTTGTGTTCTATCGACTTTTTATTTCAGATGTCCTCTATCTGTCTTACTTTTTAATCTATATTCACTCTTACAGAGAGTCGCATAGCCAATTTGGCCAAAAATCTCGGAATTTGTTCTAAGTCAAAGAAGAGCACAAACTATATTTCTTGACAGCGAGGCTAATAACATTCTTCAAACTGTATATTTCAGAACCAAACTTGGCTGAGATGTTCATTACCTTGTGTTCTATCGAATGGTTATTTCAGATTTCCTCTATCTCTCTTACTTTTTAATCTATATTCACTCTTACAGAGAGTCGCATAGCCAATTTGGCCAAAAATCTCGGAAATTTTTCTAAGTCAAAGAAGACCACAAACTATATTTCTTGACAGCGAAGCTAATAACTTTCTTCAAACTGTATATTTCAGGACCAAACTTTGCTGAGATGTTCATTACCTTGTGTTCAATCGACTTTTTATTTCAGATGTCCTCTATCTGTCTTACTTTTTAATCTATATTCACTCTTACAGAGAGTCGCATAGCCAATTTGGCCAAACATCTCGGAAATTTGTTCTAAGTCAAAGAAGACCACAAACTATATTTCTTGATAGCGATGCTAATAACTTTCTTCAAACTGAATATTTCAGGACCAAACTTGGCTGAAATGTTCATTACCTTGTGTTCTATCGAATTGTTATTTCAGATTTCCTCTATCTCTCTTACTTTTTAATCTATATTCACTCTTTCAGAGAGTCGCATAGCCAATTTGGCCAAAAATCTCGGAAATGTTTCTAAGTCAAAGAAGAGCACAAACTATATTTCTTGACAGCGAGGCTAATAACTTTCTTCAAACTGCATATTTCAGGACCAAACTTTGCTGAGATGTTCATTACCTTGTGTTCTATCGACTTTGTATTTCAGATGTCCTCTATCTGTCTTACTTTTTAATCTATATTCACTCTTACAGAGAGTCGCATAGCCAATTTGGCCAAAAATCTCGGAAATTTTTCTAACTCAAAGAAGAGCACAGACTATATTTCTTGACAGCGAGGCTAATAACTTTCTTCAAACTGCATATTTCAGGACCAAACTTGGCTGAAATGTTCATTACCTTGTGTTCTATCGAATGGTTATTTCAGATTTCATCTATCTCTCTTACTTTATAATCTATATTCACTCTTACAGAGAGTCGCAAAGCCAATTTGGCCAAAAATCTCGGAAATTTTTCTAAGTCAAAGAAGAGCACAGACTATATTTCTTGACCGCGAGGCTAATGACTTTCTTCAAACTGCATATTTCAGGACCAAACTTGGCTGAAATGTTCATTACCTTGTGTTCTATCGAATGGTTATTTCAGATTTCCTCTATCTCTCTTACTTTTTAATCTATATTCACTCTTACAGAGAGTCGCATAGCCAATTTGGCCAAAAATCTCTGAATTTGTTCTAAGTCAAAGAAGAGCACAAACTATATTTCTTGACAGCGAGGCTAATAACATTCTTCAAACTGTATATTTCAGAACCAAACTTGGCTGAGATGTTCATTACCTTGTCTTCTATCGAATTTTTATTTCAGATTTCCTCTATCTCTCTTACTTTTTAATCTATATTCACTCTTACAGAGAGTCGCATAGCCAATTTGGCCAAAAATCTCGGAAATTTGTTCTAAGTCAAAGAGAACCACAAACTATATTTCTTGATAGCGATGCTAATAACTTTCTTCAAACTGCATATTTCAGGACCAAACTTTGCTGAGATGTTCATTACCTTGTGTTCAATCGACTTTTTATTTCAGATGTCCTCTATCTGTCTTACTTTTTAATCTATATTCACTCTTACAGAGAGTCGCATAGCCAATTTGGCCAAACATCTCGGAAATTTGTTCTAAGTCAAAGAAGACCACAAACTATATTTCTTGATAGCGATGCTAATAACTTTCTTCAAACTGAATATTTCAGGACCAAACTTGGCTGAAATGTTCATTACCTTGTGTTCTATCGAATTGTTATTTCAGATTTCCTCTATCTCTCTTACTTTTTAATCTATATTCACTCCTCCAGAGAGTCGCATAGCCAATTTGGCCAAAAATCTCGGAAATGTTTCTAAGTCAAAGAAGAGCACAAACTATATTTCTTGACAGCGAGGCTAATAACTTTCTTCAAACTGCATATTTCAGGACCAAACTTTGCTGAGATGTTCATTACCTTGTGTTCTATCGACTTTGTATTTCAGATGTCCTCTATCTGTCTTACTTTTTAATCTATATTCACTCTTACAGAGAGTCGCATAGCCAATTTGGCCAAAAATCTCGGAAATTTTTCTAACTCAAAGAAGAGCACAGACTATATTTCTTGACAGCGAGGCTAATAACTTTCTTCAAACTGCATATTTCAGGACCAAACTTGGCTGAAATGTTCATTACCTTGTGTTCTATCGAATGGTTATTTCAGATTTCATCTATCTCTCTTACTTTATAATCTATATTCACTCTTACAGAGAGTCGCAAAGCCAATTTGGCCAAAAATCTCGGAAATTTTTCTAAGTCAAAGAAGAGCACAGACTATATTTCTTGACAGCGAGGCTATTGACTTTCTTCAAACTGCATATTTCAGGACCAAACTTGGCTGAAATGTTCATTACCTTGTGTTCTATCGAATGGTTATTTCAGATTTCCTCTATCTCTCTTACTTTTTAATCTATATTCACTCTTACAGAGAGTCGCATAGCCAATTTTGCCAAAAATCTCTGAATTTGTTCTAAGTCAAAGAAGAGCACAAACTATATTTCTTGACAGCGAAGCTAATAACTTTCTTCAAACTGTATATTTCAGGACCAAACTTGGCTAAGATGTTCATTACCTTGTGTTCTATCGAATGGTTATTTCAGATTTCCTCTATCTGTATTACTTTTTAATCTATATTCACTCTTACAGAGAGTCGCATAGCCAATTTGGCCAAAAATCTCTGAATTTGTTCTAAGTCAAAGAAGAGCACAAACTATATTTCTTGACAGCGAGGCTAATAACATTCTTCAAACTGTATATTTCAGAACCAAACTTGGCTGAGATGTTCATTACCTTGTCTTCTATCGAATTTTTATTTCAGATTTCCTCTATCTCTCTTACTTTTTAATCTATATTCACTCTTACAGAGAGTCGCATAGCCAATTTGGCCAAAAATCTCGGAATTTGTTCTAAGTCAAAGAAGAGCACAAACTATATTTCTTGACAGCGAGGCTAATAACTTTCTTCAAACTGCATATTTCAGGACCAAACTTGGATGAGATGTTCATTACCTTGTGTTCTGTTCTATCGAATGGTTATTTCAGATTTCCTCTATCTCTCTTACTTTATAATCTATATTCACTCTTACAGAGAGTCGCATAGCCAATTTGGCCAAAAATCTCGGAAACGTTTCTAAGTCAAAGAAGAACACAAACTATATTTCTTGACAGCGAGGCTAATAACTTTCTTCAAACTGCATATTTCAGGACCAAACTTGGATGAGATGTTCATTACCTTGTGTTCTGTTCTATCGAATGGTTATTTCAGATTTCCTCTATCTGTATTACTTTTTAATCTATATTCACTCTTTCAGAGAGTCGCATAGCCAATTTGGCCAAAAATCTCGGAAATTTGTTCTAAGTCAAAGAAGACCACAAACTATATTTCTTGATAGCGATGCTAATAACTTTCTTCAAACTGCATATTTCAGGACCAAACTTGGCTGAGATGTTCATTACCTTGTGTTCTAACGAATTGATATTTCAGATTTCCTCTATCTGTATTACTTTTTAATCTATATTCACTCTTACAGAGAGTGGCATAGCAAATTTGGCCAAAAATCTCGGAAATTTGTTCTAAGTCAAAGAAGACCACAAACTATATTTCTTGACAGCGAGGCTAATAACTTTCTTCAAACTGCATATTTCAGGACCAAACTTTGCTGAGATGTTCATTACCTTGTGTTCTATCGACTTTTTATTTCAGATGTCCTCTATCTGTCTTACTTTTTAATCTATATTCACTCTTACAGAGAGTCGCATAGCCAATTTGGCCAAAAATCTCGGAATTTGTTCTAAGTCAAAGAAGAGCACAAACTATATTTCTTGACAGCGAGGCTAATAACTTTCTTCAAACTGTATATTTCAGGAGCAAACTTGGCTAAGATGTTCATTACCTTGTGTTCTATCGAATGGTTATTTCAGATTTCCTCTATCTGTATTACTTTTAATCTATATTCACTCTTACAGAGAGTCGCATAGCCAATTTGGCCAAAAATCTCTGAATTTGTTCTAAGTCAAAGAAGAGCACAAACTATATTTCTTGACAGCGAGGCTAATAACTTTCTTCAAACTGCATATTTCAGGACCAAACTTGGCTGAGATGTTCATTACCTTGTGTTCTATCGAATGGTTATTTCAGATTTCCTCTATCTGTATTACTTTTTAATCTATATTCACTCTTACAGAAAGTCGCATAGCAAATTTGGCCAAAAATCTCGGAATTTTTTCTAAGTCAAAGAAGAGCACAGACTATATTTCTTGACAGCGAGGCTAATAACTTTCTTCAAACTGCATATTTCAGGACCAAACTTTGCTGAGATGTTCATTACCTTGTGTTCTATCGACTTTTTATTTCAGATGTCCTCTATCTGTCTTACTTTTTAATCTATATTCACTCTTACAGAGAGTCGCATAGCCAATTTGGCCAAAAATCTCGGAATTTGTTCTAAGTCAAAGAAGAGCACAAACTATATTTCTTGACAGCGAGGCTAATAACTTTCTTCAAACTGCATATTTCAGGACCAAACTTTGCTGAGATGTTCATTACCTTGTGTTCTATCGACTTTTTATTTCAGATGTCCTCTATCTGTCTTACTTTTTAATCTATATTCACTCTTACAGAGAGTCGCATAGCCAATTTGGCCAAAAATCTCGGAATTTGTTCTAAGTCAAAGAAGAGCACAAACTATATTTCTTGACAGCGAGGCTAATAACTTTCTTCAAACTGCATATTTCAGGACCAAACTTGGATGAGATGTTCATTACCTTGTGTTCTGTTCTATCGAATGGTTATTTCAGATTTCCTCTATCTCTCTTACTTTATAATCTATATTCACTCTTACAGAGAGTCGCATAGCCAATTTGGCCAAAAATCTCGGAAACGTTTCTAAGTCAAAGAAGAACACAAACTATATTTCTTGACAGCGAGGCTAATAACTTTCTTCAAACTGCATATTTCAGGACCAAACTTGGATGAGATGTTCATTACCTTGTGTTCTGTTCTATCGAATGGTTATTTCAGATTTCCTCTATCTGTATTACTTTTTAATCTATATTCACTCTTTCAGAGAGTCGCATAGCCAATTTGGCCAAAAATCTCGGAAATTTGTTCTAAGTCAAAGAAGACCACAAACTATATTTCTTGATAGCGATGCTAATAACTTTCTTCAAACTGCATATTTCAGGACCAAACTTGGCTGAGATGTTCATTACCTTGTGTTCTAACGAATTGATATTTCAGATTTCCTCTATCTGTATTACTTTTTAATCTATATTCACTCTTACAGAGAGTGGCATAGCAAATTTGGCCAAAAATCTCGGAAATTTGTTCTAAGTCAAAGAAGACCACAAACTATATTTCTTGACAGCGAGGCTAATAACTTTCTTCAAACTGCATATTTCAGGACCAAACTTTGCTGAGATGTTCATTACCTTGTGTTCTATCGACTTTTTATTTCAGATGTCCTCTATCTGTCTTACTTTTTAATCTATATTCACTCTTACAGAGAGTCGCATAGCCAATTTGGCCAAAAATCTCGGAATTTGTTCTAAGTCAAAGAAGAGCACAAACTATATTTCTTGACAGCGAGGCTAATAACATTCTTCAAACTGTATATTTTAGAACCAAACTTGGCTGAGATGTTCATTACCTTGTGTTCTATCGAATGGTTATTTCAGATTTCCTCTATCTCTTTTACTTTATAATCTATATTCACTCTTACAGAGAGTCGCATAGCCAATTTGGCCAAAAATCTCGGAAACGTTTCTAAGTCAAAGAAGAACACAAACTATATTTCTTGACAGTGAAGCTAATAACATTCTTCAAACTGTATATTTCAGGACCATACTTGGCTAAGATGTTCATTACCTTGTGTTCTATCGAATGGTTATTTCAGATTTCCTCTATCCCTCTTACTTTTTAATCTATATTCACTCTTTCAGAGAGTCGCATAGCCAATTTGGCCAAAAATCTCGGAAATGTTTCTAAGTCAAAGAAGACCACAAACTATATTTCTTGACAGCGAGGCTAATAACATTCTTCAAACTGCATATTTCAGGACCAAACTTTGCTGAGATGTTCATTACCTTGTGTTCTATCGACTTTTTATTTCAGATGTCCTCTATCTGTCTTACTTTTTAATCTATATTCACTCTTACAGAGAGTCGCATAGCCAATTTGGCCAAAAATCTCGGAATTTGTTCTAAGTCAAAGAAGAGCACAAACTATATTTCTTGACAGCGAGGCTAATAACATTCTTCAAACTGTATATTTCAGAACCAAACTTGGCTGAGATGTTCATTACCTTGTGTTCTATCGAATTGTTATTTCAGATTTCCTCTATCTCTCTTACTTTATAATCTATATTCACTCTTACAGAGAGTCGCATAGCAAATTTGGCCAAAAATCTCGGAAACGTTTCTAAGTCAAAGAAGAGCACAAACTATATTTCTTGACAGCGAGGCTAATAACTTTCTTCAAACTGCATATTTCAGGACCAAACTTGGCTGAGATGTTCATGACCTTGTGTTCTGTTCTATCGAATGGTTATTTCAGATTTCCTCTATCTCTCTTACTTTATAATCTATATTCACTCTTACAGAGAGTCGCATAGCCAATTTGGCCAAAAATCTCGGAAACGTTTCTAAGTCAAAGAAGACCACAAACTATATTTCTTGACAGCGAGGCTAAAAACTTTCTTCAAACTGCATATTTCAGGACCAAACTTGGATGAGATGTTCATTACCTTGTGTTCTGTTCTATCGAATGGTTATTTCAGATTTCCTCTATCTCTCTTACTTTATAATCTATATTCACTCTTTCAGAGAGTCGCAAAGCCAATTTGGCCAAAAATCTCGGAAATTTTTCTAAGTCAAAGAAGAGCACAGACTATATTTCTTGACAGCGAGGCTAATAACTTTCTTCAAACTGCATATTTCAGTTCCAAACTTGGCTGAAATGTTCATTACCTTGTGTTCTATCGAATGGTTATTTCAGATTTCCTCTATCTGTATTACTTTTTAATCTATATTCACTCTTTCAGAGAGTCGCATAGCCAATTTGGCCAAAAATCTCGGAAATTCGTTCTAAGTCAAAGAAGACCACAAACTATATTTCTTGACAGCGAGGCTAATAACTTTCTTCAAACTGCATATTTCAGGACCAAACTTTGCTGAGATGTTCATTACCTTGTGTTCTATCGACTTTTTATTTCAGATGTCCTCTATCTGTCTTACTTTTTAATGTATATTCACTCTTACAGAGAGTCGCATAGCCAATTTGGCCAAAAATCTCGGAAACGTTTCTAAGTCAAAGTAGAACACAAACTATATTTCTTGACAGCGAAGCTAATAACTTTCTTCAAACTGTATATTTCAGGACCAAACTTGGCTAAGATGTTCATTACCTTGTGTTCTATCGAATGGTTATTTCAGATTTCCTCTATCTCTCTTACTTTTTAATCTATATTCACTCTTTCAGAGAGTCGCATAGCCAATTTGGCCAAAAATCTCGGAATTGTTTCTAAGTCAAAGAAGACCACAAACTATATTTCTTGACAGCGAGGCTAATAACATTCTTCAAACTGCATATTTCAGGACCAAACTTGGCTGAGATGTTCATTACCTTGTGTTCTATCGAATGGTTATTTCAGATTTCCTCTATCTCTTTTACTTTATAATCTATATTCACTCTTACAGAGAGTCGCATAGCCAATTTGGCCAAAAATCTCGGAAACGTTTCTAAGTCAAAGAAGAACACAAACTATATTTCTTGACAGCGAAGCTAATAACTTTCTTCAAACTGTATATTTCAGGACCAAACTTGGCTAAGATGTTCATTACCTTGTGTTCTATCGAATGGTTATTTCAGATTTCCTCTATCTCTCTTACTTTTTAATCTATATTCACTCTTTCAGAGAGTCGCATAGCAAATTTGGCCAAAAATCTCGGAAATGTTTCTAAGTCAAAGAAGACCACAAACTATATTTCTTGACAGCGAGGCTAATAACATTCTTCAAACTGCATATTTCAGGACCAAACTTTGCTGAGATGTTCATTACCTTGTGTTCTATCGACTTTTTATTTCAGATGTCCTCTATCTGTCTTACTTTTTAATCTATATTCACTCTTACAGAGAGTCGCATAGCCAATTTGGCCAAAAATCTCGGAATTTGTTCTAAGTCAAAGAAGAGCACAAACTATATTTCTTGACAGCGAGGCTAATAACTTTCTTCAAACTGCATATTTCAGGACCAAACTTGGCTGAGATGTTCATGACCTTGTGTTCTGTTCTATCGAATGGTTATTTCAGATTTCCTCTATCTCTCTTACTTTATAATCTATATTCACTCTTACAGAGAGTCGCATAGCCAATTTGGCCAAAAATCTCGGAAACGTTTCTAAGTCAAAGAAGACCACAAACTATATTTCTTGACAGCGAGGCTAATAACTTTCTTCAAACTGCATATTTCAGGACCAAACTTGGATGAGATGTTCATTACCTTGTGTTCTGTTCTATCGAATGGTTATTTCAGATTTCCTCTATCTCTCTTACTTTATAATCTATATTCACTCTTTCAGAGAGTCGCAAAGCCAATTTGGCCAAAAATCTCGGAATTTGTTCTAAGTCAAAGAAGAGCACAAACTATATTTCTTGACAGCGAGGCTAATAACATTCTTCAAACTGTATATTTCAGGACCAAACTTGCCTGAGATGTTCATTACCTTGTGTTCTATCGAATGGTTATTTCAGATGTCCTCTATCTGTCTTACTTTTTAATCTATATTCACTCTTACAGAGAGTCGCATAGCCAATTTGGCCAAAAATCTCGGAATTTGTTCTAAGTCAAAGAAGAGCACAAACTATATTTCTTGACAGCGAGGCTAATAACATTCTTCAAACTGTATATTTCAGAACCAAACTTGGCTGAGATGTTCATTACCTTGTGTTCTATCGAATTGTTATTTCAGATTTCCTCTATCTCTCTTACTTTATAATCTATATTGACTCTTACAGAGAGTCGCATAGCAAATTTGGCCAAAAATCTCGGAAACGTTTCTAAGTCAAAGAAGAGCACAAACTATATTTCTTGACAGCGAGGCTAATAACTTTCTTCAAACTGCATATTTCAGGACCAAACTTGGCTGAGATGTTCATGACCTTGTGTTCTGTTCTATCGAATGGTTATTTCAGATTTCCTCTATCTCTCTTACTTTATAATCTATATTCACTCTTACAGAGAGTCGCATAGCCAATTTGGCCAAAAATCTCGGAAACGTTTCTAAGTCAAAGAAGACCACAAACTATATTTCTTGACAGCGAGGCTAATAACTTTCTTCAAACTGCATATTTCAGGACCAAACTTGGATGAGATGTTCATTACCTTGTGTTCTGTTCTATCGAATGGTTATTTCAGATTTCCTCTATCTCTCTTACTTTATAATCTATATTCACTCTTTCAGAGAGTCGCAAAGCCAATTTGGCCAAAAATCTCGGAAATTTTTCTAAGTCAAAGAAGAGCACAGACTATATTTCTTGACAGCGAGGCTAATAACTTTCTTCAAACTGCATATTTCAGGACCAAACTTGGCTGAAATGTTCATTACCTTGTGTTCTATCGAATGGTTATTTCAGATTTCCTCTATCTGTATTACTTTTTAATCTATATTCACTCTTACAGAAAGTCGCATAGCAAATTTGGCCAAAAATCTCGGAATTTGTTCTAAGTCAAAGAAGAGCACAGACTATATTTCTTGACAGCGAGGCTAATAACTTTCTTCAAACTGCATATTTCAGGACCAAACTTTGCTGAGATGTTCATTACCTTGTGTTCTATCGACTTTTTATTTCAGATGTCCTCTATCTGTCTTACTTTTTAATCTATATTCACTCTTACAGAGAGTCGCATAGCCAATTTGGCCAAAAATCTCGGAATTTGTTCTAAGTCAAAGAAGACCACAAACTATATTTCTTGACAGCGAGGCTAATAACTTTCTTCAAACTGTATATTTCAGAACCAAACTTGGCTGAGATGTTCATTACCTTGTGTTCTATCGAATGGTTATTTCAGATTTCCTCTATCTCTCTTACTTTATAATCTATATTCACTCTTACAGAGAGTCGCATAGCCAATTTGGCCAAAAATCTCGGAAACGTTTCTAAGTCAAAGAAGAACACAAACTATATTTCTTGACAGCGAGGCTAATAACTTTCTTCAAACTGCATATTTCAGGACCAAACTTGGATGAGATGTTCATTACCTTGTGTTCTGTTCTATCGAATGGTTATTTCAGATTTCCTCTATCTGTATTACTTTTTAATCTATATTCACTCTTTCAGAGAGTCGCATAGCCAATTTGGCCAAAAATCTCGGAAATTTGTTCTAATTCAAAGAAGACCACAAACTATATTTCTTGATAGCGATGCTAATAACTTTCTTCAAACTGCATATTTCAGGACCAAACTTGGCTGAGATGTTCATTACCTTGTGTTCTATCGAATTGTTATTTCAGATTTCCTCTATCTGTATTACTTTTTAATCTATATTCACTCTTACAGAGAGTGGCATAGCAAATTTGGCCAAAAATCTCGGAAATTTGTTCTTAGTCAAAGAAGACCACAAACTATATTTCTTGACAGCGAGGCTAATAACTTTCTTCAAACTGCATATTTCAGGACCAAACTTTGCTGAGATGTTCATTACCTAGTGTTCTATCGACTTTTTATTTCAGATGTCCTCTATCTGTCTTACTTTTTAATCTATATTCACTCTTACAGAGAGTCGCATAGCCAGTTTGGCCAAAAATCTCGGAATTTGTTCTAAGTCAAAGAAGAGCACAAACTATATTTCTTGACAGCGAGGCTAATAACATTCTTCAAACTGTATATTTCAGAACCAAACTTGGCTGAGATGTTCATTACCTTGTGTTCTATCGAATGGTTATTTCAGATTTCCTCTATCTCTCTTACTTTATAATCTGTATTCACTCTTACAGAGAGTCGCATAGCCAATTTGGCCAAAAATCTCGGAAACGTTTCTAAGTCAAAGAAGACCACAAACTATATTTCTTGACAGCGAGGCTAATAACTTTCTTCAAACTTCATATTTCAGGACCAAACTTGGCTGAGATGTTCATTACCTTGTGTTCTATCGAATGGTTATTTCAGATTTCCTCTATCTCTCTTACTTTATAATCTATATTCACTCTTTCAGAGAGTCGCAAAGCCAATTTGGCCAAAAATCTCGGAAATTTTTCTAAGTCAAAGAAGAGCACAGACTATATTTCTTGACAGCGAGGCTAATAACTTTCTTCAAACTGCATATTTCAGGACCAAACTTGGCTGAAATGTTCATTACCTTGTGTTCTATCGAATGGTTATTTCAGATTTCCTCTATCTGTATTACTTTTTAATCTATATTCACTCTTACAGAGAGTCGCATAGCAAATTTGGCCAAACATCTCGGAATTTGTTCTAAGTCAAAGAAGACCACAAACTATATTTCTTGACAGCGAGGCTAATAACTTTCTTCAAACTGCATATTTCAGGACCAAACTTTGCTGAGATGTTCATTACCTTGTGTTCAATCGACTTTTTATTTCAGATGTCCTCTATCTGTCTTACTTTTTAATCTATATTCACTCTTACAGAGAGTCGCATAGCCAATTTGGCCAAAAATCTCGGAATTTGTTCTAAGTCAAAGAAGACCACAAACTATATTTCTTGACAGCGAGGCTAATAACTTTCTTCAAACTGCATATTTCAGGACCAAACTTTGCTGAGATGTTCATTACCTTGTGTTCTATCGACTTTTTATTTCAGATGTCCTCTATCTGTCTTACTTTTTAATCTATATTCACTCTTACAGAGAGTCGCATAGCCAATTTGGCCAAAAATCTCGGAATTTGTTCTAAGTCAAAGAAGAGCACAAACTATATTTCTTGACAGCGAGGCTAATAACATTCTTCAAACTGTATATTTCAGAACCAAACTTGGCTGAGATGTTCATTACCTTGTGTTCTATCGAATGGTTATTTCAGATTTCCTCTATCTCTCTTACTTTATAATCTATATTCACTCTTACAGAGAGTCGCATAGCCAATTTGGCCAAAAATCTCGGAATTTGTTCTAAGTCAAAGAAGACCACAAACTATATTTCTTGACAGCGAGGCTAATAACTTTCTTCAAACTGCATATTTCAGGACCAAACTTGGATGAGATGTTCATTACCTTGTGTTCTGTTCTATCGAATGGTTATTTCAGATTTCCTCTATCTCTCTTACTTTATAATCTATATTCACTCTTTCAGAGAGTCGCAAAGCCAATTTGGCCAAAAATCTCGGAAACGTTTCTAAGTCAAAGAAGAGCACAGACTATATGTCTTGACAGCGAGGCTAATAACTTTCTTCAAACTGCATATTTCAGGACCAAACTTGGCTGAAATGTTCATTACCTTGTGTTCTATCGAATGGTTATTTCAGATTTCCTATATCTGTATTACTTTTTAATCTATATTCACTCTTACAGAGAGTCGCATAGCAAATTTGGCCAAAAATCTTGGAATTTTTTCTAAGTCAAAGAAGGGCACAGACTATATTTCTTGACAGCGAGGCTAATAACTTTCTTCAAACTGCATATTTCAGGACCAAACTTGGCTGAAATGTTCATTACCTTGTGTTCTATCGAATGGTTATTTCAGATTTCCTCTATCTGTATTACTTTTTAATCTATATTCACTCTTACAGAGAGTCGCATAGCCAATTTGGCCAACAATCTCGGAAATTTTTATAAGTCAAAGAAGACCACAAACTATATTTCTTGACAGCGAGGCTAATAACTTTCTTCAAACTGCATATTTCAGGACCAAACTTTGCTGAGATGTTCATTACCTTGTGTTCTATCGACTTTTTATTTCAGATGTCCTCTATCTGTCTTACTTTTTAATCTATATTCACTCTTACAGAGAGTCGCATAGCCAATTTGGCTAAAAATCTCGGAATTTGTTCTAAGTCAAAGAAGAGCACAAACTATATTTCTTGACAGCGAGGCTAATAACATTCTTCAAACTGTATATTTCAGAACCAAACTTGGCTGAGATGTTCATTACCTTGTGTTCTATCGAATGGTTATTTCAGATTTCCTCTATCTCTCTTACTTTATAATCTATATTCACTCTTACAGAGAGTCGCATAGCCAATTTGGCCAAAAATCTCGGAAACGTTTCTAAGTCAAAGAAGACCACAAACTATATTTCTTGACAGCGAGGCTAATAACTTTCTTCAAACTGCATATTTCAGGACCAAACTTGGATGAGATGTTCATTACCTTGTGTTCTGTTCTATCGAATGGTTATTTCAGATTTCCTCTATCTCTCTTACTTTATAATCTATATTCACTCTTTCAGAGAGTCGCAAAGCCAATTTGGCCAAAAATCTCGGAATTTTTTCTAAGTCAAAGAAGAGCACAGACTATATGTCTTGACAGCGAGGCTAATAACTTTCTTCAAACTGCATATTTCAGGACCAAACTTGGCTGAAATGTTCATTACCTTGTGTTCTATCGAATGGTTGTTTCAGATTTCCTATATCTGTATTACTTTTTAATCTATATTCACTCTTACAGAGAGTCGCATAGCAAATTTGGCCAAAAATCTTGGAATTTTTTCTAAGTCAAAGAAGAGCACAGACTATATTTCTTGACAGCGAGGCTAATAACTTTCTTCAAACTGCATATTTCAGGACCAAACTTGGCTGAAATGTTCATTACCTTGTGTTCTATCGAATGGTTATTTCAGATTTCCTCTATCTGTATTACTTTTTAATCTATATTCACTCTTACAGAGAGTCGCATAGCCAATTTGGCCAAAAATCTCGGAAATGTTTCTAAGTCAAAGAAGACCACAAACTATATTTCTTGATAGCGAGGCTAATAACTTTCTTCAAACTGCATATTTCAGGACCAAACTTTTCTGAGATGTTCATTACCTGGTGTTCTATCGACTTTTTTATTTCAGATGTCCTCTATCTGTCTTACTTTTTAATCTATATTCACTCTTACAGAGAGTCGCATAGCCAATTTGGCCAAAAATCTCGGAATTTGTTCTAAGTCAAAGAAGAGCACAAACTATATTTCTTGACAGCGAGGCTAATAACATTCTTCAAACTGTATATTTCAGAACCAAACTTGGCTGAGATGTTCATTACCTTGTGTTCTATCGAATGGTTATTTCAGATTTCCTCTATCTCTCTTACTTTATAATCTATATTCACTCTTACAGAGAGTCGCATAGCCAATTTGGCCAAAAATCTCGGAAACGTTTCTAAGTCAAAGAAGACCACAAACTATATTTCTTGACAGCGAGGCTAATAACTTTCTTCAAACTGCATATTTCAGGACCAAACTTGGATGAGATGTTCATTACCTTGTGTTCTGTTCTATCGAATGGTTATTTCAGATTTCCTCTATCTCTCTTACTTTATAATCTATATTCACTCTTTCAGAGAGTCGCAAAGCCAATTTGGCCAAAAATCTCGGAAATTTTTCTAAGTCAAAGAAGAGCACAGACTATATTTCTTGACAGCGAGGCTAATAACTTTCTTCAAACTGCATATTTCAGGACCAAACTTTGCTGAGATGTTCTTTACCTTGTGTTATATCGACTTTTTATTTCAGATGTCCTCTATCTGTCTTACTTTTTAATATATATTCACTCTTACAGAGAGTCGCATAGCCAATTTGGCCAAAAATCTCTGAATTTGTTCTAAGTCAAAGAAGAGCACAAACTATATTTCTTGACAGCGAGGCTAATAACATTCTTCAAACTGTATATTTCAGAACCAAACTTGGCTGAGATGTTCATTACCTTGTGTTCTATCGAATGGTTATTTCAGATTTCCTCTATCTCTCTTACTTTATAATCTATATTCACTCTTACAGAGAGTCGCATAGCCAATTTGGCCAAAAATATCGGAAACGTTTCTAAGTCAAAGAAGACCACAAACTATATTTCTTGACAGCGAGGCTAATAACTTTCTTCAAACTGCATATTTCACGACCAAACTTGGCTGAGATGTTCATTACCTTGTGTTCTGTTCTATCGAATGGTTATTTCAGATTTCCTCTATCTCTCTTACTTTATAATCTATATTCACTCTTTCAGAGAGTCGCAAAGCCAATTTGGCCAAAAATCTCGGAAATTTTTCTAAGTCAAAGAAGAGCACAGACTATATTTCTTGACAGCGAGGCTAATAACTTTAATTTCTTCAAACTGCATATTTCAGGACCAAACTTTGCTGAGATGTTCATTACCTTGTGTTCTATCGAATGGTTATATCAGATTTCCTCTATCTCTCTTACTTTTTAATCTATATTCACTCTTACAGAGAGTCGCATAGCCAATTTGGCCAAAAATCTCGGAATTTGTTCTAAGTCAAAGAAGAGCACAAACTATATTTCTTGACAGCGAAGCTAATAACTTTCTTCAAACTGTATATTTCAGGACCAAACTTGGCTAAGATGTTCATTACCTTGTGTTCTATCGAATGGTTATTTCAGATTTCCTCTATCTCTCTTACTTTTTAATCTATATTCACTCTTTCAGAGAGTCGCATAGCCAATTTGGCCAAAAATCTCGGAAATTTGTTCTAAGTCAAAGAAGACCACAAACTATATTTCTTGATAGCGATGCTAATAACTTTCTTCAAACTGCATATTTCAGGACCAAACTTGGCTGAGATGTTCATTACCTTGTGTTCTATCGAATGGTTATTTCAGATTTCCTCTATCTGTCTTACTTTTTAATCTATATTCACTCTTACAGAGAGTCGCATAGCCAATTTGGCCAAAAATCTCGGAATTTGTTCTTAGTCAAAGAAGAGCACAAACTATATTTCTTGACAGCGAGGCTAATAACTTTCTTCAAACTGCATATTTCAGGACCAAACTTGGCTGAGATGTTCATTACCTTGTGTTCTGTTCTATCGAATGGTTATTTTAGATTTCCTCTATCTCTCTTACTTTATAATCTATATTCACTCTTTCAGAGAGTCGCAAAGCCAATTTGGCCAAAAATCTCGGAAATTGTTCTAAGTCAAAGAAGAGCACAGACTATATTTCTTGACAGCGAAGCTAATAACTTTCTTCAAACTGTATATTTCAGGACCAAACTTGGCTAAGATGTTCATTACCTTGTGTTCTATCGAATGGTTATTTCAGATTTCCTCTATCTCTCTTACTTTATAATCTATATTCACTCTTACAGAGAGTCGCATAGCCAATTTGGCCAAAAATCTCGGAAACGTTTCTAAGTCAAAGAAGACCACAAACTATATTTCTTGACAGCGAGGCTAATAACTTTCTTCAAACTGCATATTTCAGGACCAAACTTGGATGAGATGTTCATTACCTTGTGTTCTGTTCTATCGAATGGTTATTTCAGATTTCCTCTATCTGTATTACTTTTTAATCTATATTCACTCTTACAGAGAGTCGCATAGCCAATTTGGCCAAAAATCTCGGAAATGTTTCTAAGTCAAAGAAGACCACAAACTATATTTCTTGATAGCGAGGCTAATAACTTTCTTCAAACTGCATATTTCAGGACCAAACTTTTCTGAGATGTTCATTACCTTGTGTTCTATCGACTTTTTATTTCAGATGTCCTCTATCTGTCTTACTTTTTAATCTATATTCACTCTTACAGAGAGTCGCATAGCCAATTTGGCCAAAAATCTCGGAATTTGTTCTAAGACAAAGAAGAGCACAAACTATATTTCTTGACAGCGAGGCTAATAACATTCTTCAAACTGTATATTTCAGAACCAAACTTGGCTGAGATGTTCATTACCTTGTGTTCTATCGAATGGTTATTTCAGATTTCCTCTATCTCTCTTACTTTATAATCTATATTCACTCTTACAGAGAGTCGCATAGCCAATTTGGCCAAAAATCTCGGAAACGTTTCTAAGTCAAAGAAGACCACAAACTATATTTCTTGACAGCGAGGCTAATAACTTTCTTCAAACTGCATATTTCAGGACCAAACTTGGATGAGATGTTCATTACCTTGTGTTCTGTTCTATCGAATGGTTATTTCAGATTTCCTCTATCTCTCTTACTTTATAATCTATATTCACTCTTTCAGAGAGTCGCAAAGCCAATTTGGCCAAAAATCTCGGAAATGTTTCTAAGTCAAAGAAGACCACAAACTATATTTCTTGACAGCGAGGCTAATAACTTTCTTCAAACTGCATATTTCAGAACCAAACTTGGCTGAGATGTTCATTACCTTGTGTTCTATCGACTTTTTATTTCAGATGTCCTCTATCTGTCTTACTTTTTAATCTATATTCACTCTTACAGAGAGTCGCATAGCCAATTTGGCCAAAAATCTCGGAATTTGTTCTAAGTCAAAGAAGAGCACAAACTATATTTCTTGACAGCGAGGCTAATAACATTCTTCAAACTGTATATTTCAGAACCAAACTTGGCTGAGATGTTCATTACCTTGTGTTCTATCGAATGGTTATTTCAGATTTCCTCTATCTCTCTTACTTTATAATCTATATTCACTCTTACAGAGAGTCGCATAGCCAATTTGGCCAAAAATCTCGGAAACGTTTCTAAGTCAAAGAAGACCACAAACTATATTTCTTGACAGCGAGGCTAATAACTTTCTTCAAACTGCATATTTCAGGACCAAACTTGGATGAGATGTTCATTACCTTGTGTTCTGTTCTATCGAATGGTTATTTCAGATTTCCTCTATCTCTCTTACTTTATAATCTATATTCACTCTTTCAGAGAGTCGCAAAGCCAATTTGGCCAAAAATCTCGGAAATTTTTCTAAGTCAAAGAAGAGCACAGACTATATTTCTTGACAGCGAGGCTAATAACTTTCTTCAAACTGCATATTTCAGGACCAAACTTTGCTGAGATGTTCTTTACCTTGTGTTATATCGACTTTTTATTTCAGATGTCCTCTATCTGTCTTACTTTTTAATCTATATTCACTCTTACAGAGAGTCGCATAGCCAATTTGGCCAAAAATCTCTGAATTTGTTCTAAGTCAAAGAAGAGCACAAACTATATTTCTTGACAGCGAGGCTAATAACATTCTTCAAACTGTATATTTCAGAACCAAACTTGACTGAGATGTTCATTACCTTGTGTTCTATCGAATGGTTATTTCAGATTTCCTCTATCTCTCTTACTTTATAATCTATATTCACTCTTACAGAGAGTCGCATAGCCAATTTGGCCAAAAATCTCGGAAACGTTTCTAAGTCAAAGAAGACCACAAACTATATTTCTTGACAGCGAGGCTAATAACTTTCTTCAAACTGCATATTTCAGGACCAAACTTGGATGAGATGTTCATTACCTTGTGTTCTTTTCTATCGAATGGTTATTTCAGATTTCCTCTATCTCTCTTACTTTATAATCTATATTCACTCTTTCAGAGAGTCGCAAAGCCAATTTGGCCAAAAATCTCGGAAACGTTTCTAAGTCAAAGAAGAGCACAGACTATATGTCTTGACAGCGAGGCTAATAACTTTCTTCAAACTGCATATTTCAGGACCAAACTTTGCTGAGATGTTCATTACCTTGTGTTCTATCGAATGGTTATATCAGATTTCCTCTATCTCTCTTACTTTTTAATCTATATTCACTCTTACAGAGAGTCGCATAGCCAATTTGGCCAAAAATCTCGGATTTTGTTCTAAGTCAAAGAAGAGCACAAACTATATTTCTTGACAGCGAAGCTAATAACTTTCTTCAAACTGTATATTTCAGGACCAAACTTAGCTTAGATGTTCATTACCTTGTGTTCTATCGAATGGTTATTTCAGATTTCCTCTATCTCTCTTACTTTTTAATCTATATTCACTCTTTCAGAGAGTCGCATAGCCAATTTGGCCAAAAATCTCGGAAATTTGTTCTAAGTCAAAGAAGACCACAAACTATATTTCTTGATAGCGATGCTAATAACTTTCTTCAAACTGCATATTTCAGGACCAAACTTGGCTGAGATGTTCATTACCTTGTGTTCTATCGAATTGTTATTTCAGATTTCCTCTATCTCTCTTACTTTTTAATCTATATTCACTCTTTCAGAGAGTCGCATAGCCAATTTGGCCAAAAATCTCGGAAATGTTTGTAAGTCAAAGAAGACCACAAACTATATTTCTTGACAGCGAGGCTAATAACTTTCTTCAAACTGCATATTTCAGGACCAAACTTTGCTGAGATGTTCATTACCTTGTGTTCTATCGAATGGTTATTTCAGATTTCCTCTATCTGTCTTACTTTTTAATCTATATTCACTCTTACAGAGAGTCGCATAGCCAATTTGGCCAAAAATCTCGGAATTTGTTCTTAGTCAAAGAAGAGCACAAACTATATTTCTTGACAGCGAGGCTAATAACTTTCTTCAAACTGCATATTTCAGGACCAAACTTGGCTGAGATGTTCATTACCTTGTGTTCTGTTCTATCGAATGGTTATTTCAGATTTACTCTATCTCTCTTACTTTATAATCTATATTCACTCTTTCAGAGAGTCGCAAAGCCAATTTGGCCAAAAATCTCGGAAATTTTTCTAAGTCAAAGAAGAGCACAGACTATATTTCTTGACAGCGAGGCTAATAACTTTCTTCAAACTGCATATTTCAGGACCAAACTTGGCTGAAATGTTCATTACCTTGTGTTCTATCGAATGGTTATTTCAGATTTCCTATATCTGTATTACTTTTTAATCTATATTCACTCTTACAGAGAGTCGCATAGCAAATTTGGCCAAAAATCTCGGAATTTGTTCTAAGTCAAAGAAGACCACAAACTATATTTCTTGACAGCGAGGCTAATAACTTTCTTCAAACTGTATATTTCAGGACCAAACTTTGCCGAGATGTTCATTACCTTGTGTTCTATCGACTTTTTATTTCAGATGTCCTCTATCTGTCTTACTTTTTAATCTATATTCACTCTTACAGAGAGTCGCATAGCCAATTTGGCCAAAAATCTCTGAATTTGTTCTAAGTCAAAGAAGAGCACAAACTATATTTCTTGACAGCGAAGCTAATAACTTTCTTCAAACTGTATATTTCAGGACCAAACTTGGCTAAGATGTTCATTACCTTGTGTTCTATCGAATGGTTATTTCAGATTTCCTCTATCTCTCTTACTTTTTAATCTATATTCACTCTTTCAGAGAGTCGCATAGCCAATTTGGCCAAAAATCTCGGAAATTTGTTCTAAGTCAAAGAAGACCACAAACTATATTTCTTGATAGCGATGCTAATAACTTTCTTCAAACTGCATATTTCAGGACCAAACTTGGCTGAGATGTTCATTACCTTGTGTTCTATCGAATTGTTATCTCAGATTTCCTCTATCTCTCTTACTTTTTAATCTATATTCACTCTTTCAGAGAGTCGCATAGCCAATTTGGCCAAAAATCTCGGAAATGTTTGTAAGTCAAAGAAGACCACAAACTATATTTCTTGACAGCGAGGCTAATAACTTTCTTCAAACTGCATATTTCAGGACCAAACTTTGCTGAGATGTTCATTACCTTGTGTTCTATCGAATGGTTATTTCAGATTTCCTCTATCTGTCTTACTTTTTAATCTATATTCACTCTTACAGAGAGTCGCATAGCCAATTTGGCCAAAAATCTCGGAATTTGTTCTTAGTCAAAGAAGAGCACAAACTATATTTCTTGACAGCGAGGCTAATAACTTTCTTCAAACTGCATATTTCAGGACCAAACTTGGCTGAGATGTTCATTACCTTGTGTTCTGTTCTATCGAATGGTTATTTCAGATTTCCTCTATCTCTCTTACTTTATAATCTATATTCACTCTTTCAGAGAGTCGCAAAGCCAATTTGGCCAAAAATCTCGGAAATTTTTCTAAGTCAAAGAAGAGCACAGACTATATTTCTTGACAGCGAGGCTAATAACTTTCTTCAAACTGCATATTTCAGGACCAAACTTGGCTGAAATGTTCATTACCTTGTGTTCTATCGAATGGTTATTTCAGATTTCCTATATCTGTATTACTTTTTAATCTATATTCACTCTTACAGAGAGTCGCATAGCAAATTTGGCCAAAAATCTCGGAATTTGTTCTTAGTCAAAGAAGAGCACAAACTATATTTCTTGACAGCGAGGCTAATAACTTTCTTCAAACTGCATATTTCAGGACCAAACTTGGCTGAGATGTTCATTACCTTGTGTTCTGTTCTATCGAATGGTTATTTCAGATTTCCTCTATCTCTCTTACTTTATAATCTATATTCACTCTTTCAGAGAGTCGCAAAGCCAATTTGGCCAAAACTCTCGGAAATGTTTGTAAGTCAAAGAAGACCACAAACTATATTTCTTGACAGCGAGGCTAATAACTTTCTTCAAACTGTATATTTCAGGACCAAACTTTGCCGAGATGTTCATTACCTTGTGTTCTATCGACTTTTTATTTCAGATGTCCTCTATCTGTCTTACTTTTTAATCTATATTCACTCTTACAGAGAGTCGCATAGCCAGTTTGGCCAAAAATCTCTGAATTTGTTCTAAGTCAAAGAAGAGCACAAACTATATTTCTTGACAGCGAAGCTAATAACTTTCTTCAAACTGTATATTTCAGGACCAAACTTGGCTAAGATGTTCATTACCTTGTGTTCTATCGAATGGTTATTTCAGATTTCCTCTATCTCTCTTACTTTTTAATCTATATTCACTCTTTCAGAGAGTCGCATAGCCAATTTGGCCAAAAATCTCGGAAATTTGTTCTAAGTCAAAGAAGACCACAAACTATATTTCTTGATAGCGATGCTAATAACTTTCTTCAAACTGCATATTTCAGGACCAAACTTGGCTGAGATGTTCATTACCTTGTGTTCTATCGAATTGTTATTTCAGATTTCCTCTATCTCTCTTACTTTTTAATCTATATTCACTCTTTCAGAGAGTCGCATAGCCAATTCGGCCAAAAATCTCGGAATTTTTTCTAAGTCAAAGAAGAGCACAAACTATATTTCTTGACAGCGAGGCTAATAACTTTCTTCAAACTGCATATTTCAGGACCAAACTTTGCTGAGATGTTCTTTACCTTGTGTTATATCGACTTTTTATTTCAGATGTCCTCTATCTGTCTTACTTTTTAATCTATATTCACTCTTACAGAGAGTCGCATAGCCAATTTGGCCAAAAATATCGGAAACGTTTCTAAGTCAAAGAAGACCACAAACTATATTTCTTGACAGCGAGGCTAATAACTTTCTTCAAACTGCATATTTCACGACCAAACTTGGCTGAGATGTTCATTACCTTGTGTTCTGTTCTATCGAATGGTTATTTCAGATTTCCTCTATCTCTCTTACTTTATAATCTATATTCACTCTTTCAGAGAGTCGCAAAGCCAATTTGGCCAAAAATCTCGGAAATTTTTCTAAGTCAAAGAAGAGCACAGACTATATTTCTTGACAGCGAGGCTAATAACTTTAATTTCTTCAAACTGCATATTTCAGGACCAAACTTTGCTGATATGTTCATTACCTTGTGTTCTATCGAATGGTTATATCAGATTTCCTCTATCTCTCTTACTTTTTAATCTATATTCACTCTTACAGAGAGTCGCATAGCCAATTTGGCCAACAATCTCGGAATTTGTTCTAAGTCAAAGAAGAGCACAGACTATATTTCTTGACAGCGAGGCTAATAACTTTCTTCAAACTGCATATTTCAGGACCAAACTTGGCTGAGATGTTCATTACCTTGTGTTCTGTTCTATCGAATGGTTATTTCAGATTTCCTCTATCTCTCTTACTTTATAATCTATATTCACTCTTTCAGAGAGTCGCAAAGCCAATTTGGCCAAAAATCTCGGAAATTTTTCTAAGTCAAAGAAGAGCACAGACTATATTTCTTGACAGCGAGGCTAATAACTTTCTTCAAACTGCATATTTCAGGACCAAACTTGGCTGAAATGTTCATTACCTTGTGTTCTATCGAATGGTTATTTCAGATTTCCTATATCTGTATTACTTTATAATCTATATTCACTCTTTCAGAGAGTCGCATAGCAAATTTGGCCAAAAATCTCGGAATTTGTTCTAAGTCAAAGAAGACCACAAACTATATTTCTTGACAGCGAGGCTAATAACTTTCTTCAAACTGTATATTTCAGGACCAAACTTTGCCGAGATGTTCATTACCTTGTGTTCTATCGACTTTTTATTTCAGATGTCCTCTATCTGTCTTACTTTTTAATCTATATTCACTCTTACAGAGAGTCGCATAGCCAATTTGGCCAAAAATCTCTGAATTTGTTCTAAGTCAAAGAAGAGCACAAACTATATTTCTTGACAGCGAAGCTAATAACTTTCTTCAAACTGTATATTTCAGGACCAAACTTGGCTAAGATGTTCATTACCTTGTGTTCTATCGAATGGTTATTTCAGATTTCCTCTATCTCTCTTACTTTTTAATCTATATTCACTCTTTCAGAGAGTCGCATAGCCAATTTGGCCAAAAATCTCGGAAATTTGTTCTAAGTCAAAGAAGACCACAAACTATATTTCTTGATAGCGATGCTAATAACTTTCTTCAAACTGCATATTTCAGGACCAAACTTGGCTGAGATGTTCATTACCTTGTGTTCTATCGAATTGTTATTTCAGATTTCCTCTATCTCTCTTACTTTTTAATCTATATTCACTCTTTCAGAGAGTCGCATAGCCAATTTGGCCAAAAATCTCGGAATTTTTTCTAAGTCAAAGAAGAGCACAAACTATATTTCTTGACAGCGAGGCTAATAACTTTCTTCAAACTGCATATTTCGGGACCAAACTTGGCTGAGATGTTCATTACCTTGTGTTCTATCGAATTGTTATTTCAGATTTCCTCCATCTCTCTTACTTTATAATCTATATTCACTCTTACAGAGAGTCGCATAGCCAATTTGGCCAAAAATCTCGGAAACGTTTCTAAGTCAAAGAAGACCACAAAGTATATTTCTTGACAGCGAGGCTAATAACTTTCTTCAAACTGTATATTTCACGACCAAACTTGGGTGAGATGTTCATTACCTTGTGTTCTATCGAATGGTTCTTTCAGATTTCCTCTATCTCTCTTACTTTATAATCTATATTCACTCTTACAGAGAGTCGCATAGCCAATTTGGCCAAAAATCTCTGAATTTGTTCTAAGTCAAAGAAGACCACAAACTATATTTATTGACAGCGAGGCTAATAACTTTCTTCAAACTGTATATTTCAGGACCAAACTTTGCTGAGATGTTCATTACCTTGTGTTCAATCGACTTTTTATTTCAGATGTCCTCTATCTGTCTTACTTTTTAATCTATATTCACTCTTACAGAGAGTCGCATAGCCAATTTGGCCAAAAATCTCTGAATTTGTTCTAAGTCAAAGAAGAGCACAAACTATATTTCTTGATAGCGATGCTAATAACTTTCTTCAAACTGTATATTTCAGGACCAAACTTGGCTGAGATGTTCATTACCTTGTGTTCTATCGAATTGTTATTTCAGATTTCCTCTATCTCTCTTACTTTTTTTATCTATATTCACTCTTTCAGAGAGTCGCATAGCCAATTTGGCCAAAAATCTCGGAAATTTTTTTAAGTCAAAGAAGACCACAAACTATATTTCTTGACAGCGAGGCTAATAACTTTCTTCAAACTGCATATTTCAGGACCAAACTTTGCTGAGATGTTCATTACCTTGTGTTCTATCGACTTTTTATTTCAGATGTCCTCTATCTGTCTTACTTTTTAATCTATATTCACTCTTACAGAGAGTCGCATAGCCAATTTGGCCAAAAATCTCTGAATTTGTTCTAAGTCAAAGAAGAGCACAAACTATATTTCTTGACAGCGAAGCTAATAACTTTCTTCAAACTGTATATTTCAGGACCAAACTTGGCTAAGATGTTCATTAACTTGTGTTCTATCGAATGGTTATTTCAGATTTCCTCTATCTCTCTTACTTTTTAATCTATATTCACTCTTTCAGAGAGTCGCATAGCCAATTTGGCCAAAAATCTCGGAAATGTTTCTAAGTCAAAGAAGACCACAAAACTATATTTCTTGACAGCGACGCTAATAACTTTCTTCAAACTGCATATTTCAGGACCAAACTTTGCTGCGATGTTCATTACCTTGTGTTCTATCGACTTTTTATTTCAGATGTCCTCTATCTGTCTTACTTTTTAATCTATATTCACTCTTACAGAGAGTCGCATAGCCAATTTGGCCAAAAATCTCGGAAATGTTTCTAAGTCAAAGAAGACCACAAACTATATTTCTTGACAGCGAGGCTAATAACTTTCTTCAAACTGCATATTTCAGGACCAAACTTTGCTGAGATGTTCATTACCTTGTGTTCTATCGAATTGTTATTTCAGATTTCCTCTATCTCTCTTACTTTATAATCTATATTCACTCTTTCAGAGAGTCGCATAGCAAATTTGGCCAAAAATCTCGGAAATGTTTCTAAGTCAAAGAAGACCACAAACTATATTTCTTGACAGCGAGGCTAATAACTTTCTTCAAACTGTATATTTCATTACCAAACTTGGCTGAGATGTTCATTACCTTGTGTTCTATCGAATGGTTATTTCAGATTTCCTCTATCTCTCTTACTTTTTAATCTATATTCACTCTTTCAGAGAGTCGCATAGCCAATTTGGCCAAAAATCTCGGAAATGTTTTTAAGTCAAAGAAGACCACAAACTATATTTCTTGACAGCGAGGCTAATAACTTTCTTCAAACTGCATATTTCAGGACCAAACTTTGCTGAGATGTTCATTACCTTGTGTTCTATCGACTTTTTATTTCAGATTTCCTCTATCTGTCTTACTTTTTAATCTATATTCACTCTTACAGAGAATCGCATAGCCAATTTGGCCAAAAATCTCTGATTTTGTTCTAAGTCAAAGAAGAGCATAAACTATATTTCTTGACAGCGAGGCTAATAACATTCTTCAAACTGTATATTTCAGAACCAAACTTGGCTGAGATGTTCATTACCTTGTGTTCTATCGAATTGTTATTTCAGATTTCCTCTATCTCTCTTACTTTTTAATCTATATTCACTCCTACAGAGAGTCGCATAGCCAATTTGGCCAAAAATCTCGGAAATGTTTCTAAGGCAAAGAAGACCACAAACTATATTTATTGACAGCGAGGCTAATAACTTTCTTCAAACTGTATATTTCAGGACCAAACTTTGCTGAGATGTTCATTACCTTGTGTTCAATCGACTTTTTTATTTCAGATGTCCTCTATCTGTCTTACTTTTTAATCTATATTCACACTTACAGAGAGTCGCATAGCCAATTTGGCCAAAAATCTCTGAATTTGTTCTAAGTCAAAGAAGAGCACAAACTATATTTCTTGACAGCGAAGCTAATAACTTTCTTCAAACTGTATATTTCAGGACCAAACTTGGCTAAGATGTTCATTACCTTGTGTTCTATCGAATGGTTATTTCAGATTTCCTCTATCTCTCTTACTTTTTAATCTATATTCACTCTTTCAGAGAGTCGCATAGCCAATTTGGCCAAAAATCTCGGAAATGTTTTTAAGTCAAAGAAGACCACAAACTATATTTCTTGACAGCGAGGCTAATAACTTTCTTCAAACTGCATATTTCAGGACCAAACTTTGCTGAGATGTTCATTACCTTGTGTTCTATCGACTTTTTATTTCAGATTTCCTCTATCTGTCTTACTTTTTAATCTATATTCACACTTACAGAGAGTCGCATAGCCAATTTGGCCAAAAATCTCTGAATTTGTTCTAAGTCAAAGAAGAGCACAAACTATATTTCTTGACAGCGAAGCTAATAACTTTCTTCAAACTGTATATTTCAGGACCAAACTTGGCTAAGATGTTCATTACCTTGTGTTCTATCGAATGGTTATTTCAGATTTCCTCTATCTCTCTTACTTTTTAATCTATATTCACTCTTTCAGAGAGTCGCATAGCAAATTTGGCCAAAAATCTCGGAAATGTTTCTAAGTCAAAGAAGACCACAAACTATATTTCTTGACAGCGAGGCTAATAACTTTCTTCAAACTGTATATTTCATTACCAAACTTGGCTGAGATGTTCATTACCTTGTGTTCTATCGAATGGTTATTTCAGATTTCCTCTATCTCTCTTACTTTTTAATCTATATTCACTCTTTCAGAGAGTCGCATAGCCAATTTGGCCAAAAATCTCGGAAATGTTTTTAAGTCAAAGAAGACCACAAACTATATTTCTTGACAGCGAGGCTAATAACTTTCTTCAAACTGCATATTTCAGGACCAAACTTTGCTGAGATGTTCATTACCTTGTGTTCTATCGACTTTTTATTTCAGATTTCCTCTATCTGTCTTACTTTTTAATCTATATTCACTCTTACAGAGAATCGCATAGCCAATTTGGCCAAAAATCTCTGATTTTGTTCTAAGTCAAAGAAGAGCATAAACTATATTTCTTGACAGCGAGGCTAATAACATTCTTCAAACTGTATATTTCAGAACCAAACTTGGCTGAGATGTTCATTACCTTGTGTTCTATCGAATTGTTATTTCAGATTTCCTCTATCTCTCTTACTTTTTAATCTATATTCACTCCTACAGAGAGTCGCATAGCCAATTTGGCCAAAAATCTCGGAAATGTTTCTAAGGCAAAGAAGACCACAAACTATATTTATTGACAGCGAGGCTAATAACTTTCTTCAAACTGTATATTTCAGGACCAAACTTTGCTGAGATGTTCATTACCTTGTGTTCAATCGACTTTTTATTTCAGATGTCCTCTATCTGTCTTACTTTTTAATCTATATTCACACTTACAGAGAGTCGCATAGCCAATTTGGCCAAAAATCTCTGAATTTGTTCTAAGTCAAAGAAGAGCACAAACTATATTTCTTGACAGCGAAGCTAATAACTTTCTTCAAACTGTATATTTCAGGACCAAACTTGGCTAAGATGTTCATTACCTTGTGTTCTATCGAATGGTTATTTCAGATTTCCTCTATCTCTCTTACTTTTTAATCTATATTCACTCTTTCAGAGAGTCGCATAGCCAATTTGGCCAAAAATCTCGGAAATGTTTTTAAGTCAAAGAAGACCACAAACTATATTTCTTGACAGCGAGGCTAATAACTTTCTTCAAACTGCATATTTCAGGACCAAACTTTGCTGAGATGTTCATTACCTTGTGTTCTATCGACTTTTTATTTCAGATTTCCTCTATCTGTCTTACTTTTTAATCTATATTCACTCTTACAGAGAATCGCATAGCCAATTTGGCCAAAAATCTCTGATTTTGTTCTAAGTCAAAGAAGAGCATAAACTATATTTCTTGACAGCGAGGCTAATAACATTCTTCAAACTGTATATTTCAGAACCAAACTTGGCTGAGATGTTCATTACCTTGTGTTCTATCGAATTGTTATTTCAGATTTCCTCTATCTCTCTTACTTTTTAATCTATATTCACTCCTACAGAGAGTCGCATAGCCAATTTGGCCAAAAATCTCGGAAATTTTTCTAAGTCAAAGAAGACCACAAACTATATTTATTGACAGCGAGGCTAATAACTTTCTTCAAACTGTATATTTCAGGACCAAACTTTGCTGAGATGTTCATTACCTTGTGTTCAATCGACTTTTTATTTCAGATGTCCTCTATCTGTCTTACTTTTTAATCTATATTCACACTTACAGAGAGTCGCATAGCCAATTTGGCCAAAAATCTCTGAATTTGTTCTAAGTCAAAGAAGAGCACAAACTATATTTCTTGACAGCGAAGCTAATAACTTTCTTCAAACTGTATATTTCAGGACCAAACTTGGCTAAGATGTTCATTACCTTGTGTTCTATCGAATGGTTATTTCAGATTTCCTCTATCTCTCTTACTTTTTAATCTATATTCACTCTTACAGAGAGTCGCATAGCCATTTTGGCCAAAAATCTCGGAAATTTGTTCTAAGTCAAAGAAGACCACAAACTATATTTCTTGATAGCGATGCTAATAACTTTCTTCAAACTGCATATTTCAGGACCAAACTTGGCTGAGATGTTCATTACCTTGTGTTCTATCGAATTGTTATTTCAGATTTCCTCTATCTCTCTTACTTTTTAATCTATATTCACTCTTTCAGAGAGTCGCATAGCCAATTTGGCCAAAAATCTCGGAAATGTTTCTAAGTCAAAGAAGACCACAAACTATATTTCTTGACAGCGAGGCTAATAACTTTCTTCAAACTGCATATTTCAGGACCAACCTTGGCTGAGATGTTCATTACCTTGTGTTCTATCGAATGGTTATTTCAGATTTCCTCTATCTTTCTTACTTTTTAATCTATATTCACTCTTACAGAGAGTCGCATAGCCAATTTGGCCAAAAATCTCGGAAATTTTTCTAAGTCAAAGAAGACCACAAACTATATTTATTGACAGCGAGGCTAATAACTTTCTTCAAACTGTATATTTCAGGACCAAACTTTGCTGAGATGTTCATTACCTTGTGTTCAATCGACTTTTTATTTCATATGTCCTCTATCTGTCTTACTTTTTAATCTATATTCACTCTTACAGAGAGTCGCATAGCCAATTTGGCCAAAAATCTCTGAATTTGTTTTAAGTCAAAGAAGAGCACAAACTATATTTCTTGATAGCGATGCTAATAACTTTCTTCAAACTGTATATTTCAGGACCAAACTTGGCTGAGATGTTCATTACCTTGTGTTCTATCGAATTGTTATTTCAGATTTCCTATATCTCTCTTACTTTTTAATCTATATTCACTCTTTCAGAGAGTCGCATAGCCAATTTGGCCAAAAATCTCGGAAATTTTTCTAAGTCAAAGAAGAGCACAAACTATATTTCTTGACAGCGAGGCTAATAACATTCTTCAAACTGTATATTTCAGAACCAAACTTGGCTGAGATGTTCATTACCTTGTGTTCTATCGAATGGTTATTTCAGATTTCCTCTATCTCTCTTACTTTTTAATCTATATTCACTCTTTCAGAGAGTCGCATAGCCAATTTGGCCAAAAATCTCGGAAATGTTTCTAAGTCAAAGAAGACCACAAACTATATTTCTTGACAGCGAGGCTAATAACTTTCTTCAAACTGCATATTTCAGGACCAAACTTTGCTGAGATGTTCATTACCTTGTGTTCTATCGACTTTTTATTTCAGATTTCCTCTATCTGTCTTACTTTTTAATCTATATTCACTCTTACAGAGAGTCGCATAGCCAATTTGGCCAAAAATCTCGGAATTTTTTCTAAGTCAAAGAAGAGCACAGACTATATTTCTTGACAGCGAGGCTAATAACTTTCTTCAAACTGCATATTTCAGGACCAAACTTGGCTGAAATGTTCATTACCTTGTGTTCTATCGAATGGTTATTTCAGATTTCCTCTATCTCTCTTACTTTTTAATCTATATTCACTCTTACAGAGAGTCGCATAGCCAATTTGGCCAAACATCTCGGAAATGTTTCTAAGTCAAAGAAGACCACAAACTATATTTCTTGACAGCGAGGCTAATCACTTTCTTCAAACTGTATATTTCAGGACCAAACTTGGCTGAGATGTTCATTACTTTGTGTTCTATCGAATGGTTATTTCAGATTTCCTCTATCTCTCTTACTTTTTAATCTATATTCACTCTTTCAGAGAGTCGCATAGCCAATTTGGCCAAAAATCTCGGAAATGTTTCTAAGTCAAAGAAGACCACAAAACTATATTTCTTGACAGCGACGCTAATAACTTTCTTCAAACTGCATATTTCAGGACCAAACTTTGCTGCGATGTTCATTACCTTGTGTTCTATCGACTTTTTATTTCAGATGTCCTCTATCTGTCTTACTTTTTAATCTATATTCACTCTTTCAGAGAGTCGCATAGCAAATTTGGCCAAAAATCTCGGAAATGTTTCTAAGTCAAAGAAGACCACAAACTATATTTCTTGACAGCGAGGCTAATAACTTTCTTCAAACTGTATATTTCATTACCAAACTTGGCTGAGATGTTCATTACCTTGTGTTCTATCGAATGGTTATTTCAGATGTCCTCTATCTGTCTTACTTTTTAATCTATATTCACACTTACAGAGAGTCGCATAGCCAATTTGGCCAAAAATCTCTGAATTTGTTCTAAGTCAAAGAAGAGCACAAACTATATTTCTTGACAGCGAAGCTAATAACTTTCTTCAAACTGTATATTTCAGGACCAAACTTGGCTAAGATGTTCATTACCTTGTGTTCTGTCGAATGGTTATTTCAGATTTCCTCTATCTCTCTTACTTTTTAATCTATATTCACTCTTACAGAGAGTCGCATAGCCATTTTGGCCAAAAATCTCGGAAATTTGTTCTAAGTCAAAGAAGACCACAAACTATATTTCTTGATAGCGATGCTAATAACTTTCTTCAAACTGCATATTTCAGGACCAAACTTTGCTGAGATGTTCATTACCTTGTGTTCTATCGAATTGTTATTTCAGATTTCCTCTATCTCTCTTACTTTTTAATCTATATTCACTCTTTCAGAGAGTCGCATAGCCAATTTGGCCAAAAATCTCGGAAATGTTTCTAAGTCAAAGAAGACCACAAACTATATTTCTTGACAGCGAGGCTAATAACTTTCTTCAAACTGCATATTTCAGGACCAAACTTTGCTGAGATGTTCATTACCTTGTGTTCTATCGACTTTTTATTTCAGATTTCCTCTATCTGTCTTACTTTTTAATCTATATTCACTCTTACAGAGAGTCGCATAGCCAATTTGGCCAAAAATCTCGGAAATTTTTCTAAGTCAAAGAAGACCACAAACTATATTTCTTGACAGCGAGGCTAATAACTTTCTTCAAACTGCATATTTCAGGACCAAACTTAGCTGAAATGTTCATTACCTTGTGTTCTAATGAATGGTTATTTCAGATTTCCTCTATCTCTCTTACTTTTTAATCTATATTCACTCTTACAGAGAGTCGCATAGCCAATTTGGCCAAAAATCTCTGAATTTGTTCTAAGTCAAAGAAGAGCACAAACTATATTTCTTGACAGCGAAGCTAATAACTTTCTTCAAACTGTATATTTCAGGACCAAACTTGGCTAAGATGTTCATTACCTTGTGTTCTATCGAATGGTTATTTCAGATTTCCTCTATCTCTCTTACTTTTTAATCTATATTCACTCTTTCAGAGAGTCGCATAGCCAATTTGGCCAAAAATCTCGGAAATGTTTCTAAGTCAAAGAAGACCACAAACTATATTTCTTGACAGCGAGGCTAATAACTTTTTCAAACTGCATATTTCAGGACCAAACTTTGCTGCGATGTTCATTACCTTGTGTTCTATCGACTTTTTATTTCAGATGTCCTCTATCTGTCTTACTTTTTAATCTATATTCACTCTTACAGAGAGTCGCATAGCCAATTTGGCCAAAAATCTCTGAATTTGTTCTAAGTCAAAGAAGAGCACAAACTATATTTCTTGACAGCGAAGCTAATAACTTTCTTCAAACTGTATATTTCAGGACCAAACTTGGCTAAGATGTTCATTACCTTGTGTTCTATCGAATTGTTATTTCAGATTTCCTCCATCTCTCTTACTTTATAATCTATATTCACTCTTTCAGAGAGTCGCAAAGCCAATTTGGCCAAAAATCTCGGAAATTTTTCTAAGTCAAAGAAGAGCACAGACTATATTTCTTGACAGCGAGGCTAATAACTTTCTTCAAACTGCATATTTCAGGACCAAACTTGGCTGAAATGTTCATTACCTTGTGTTCTATCGAATGGTTATTTCAGATTTCCTATATCTGTATTACTTTTTAATCTATATTCAGTCTTACAGAGAGTCGCATAGCCATTTTGGCCAAAAATCTCGGAAATTTGTTCTAAGTCAAAGAAGACCACAAACTATATTTCTTGATAGCGATGCTAATAACTTTCTTCAAACTGCATATTTCAGGACCAAACTTGGCTGAGATGTTCATTACCTTGTGTTCTATCGAATTGTTATTTCAGATTTCCTCTATCTCTCTTACTTTTTAATCTAAATTCACTCTTTCAGAGAGTCGCATAGCCAATTTGGCCAAAAATCTCGGAAATGTTTCTTAGTCAAAGAAGACCACAAACTATATTTCTTGACAGCGAGGCTAATAACTTTCTTCAAACTGCATATTTCGAGACCAAACTTGGCTGAGATGTTCATTACCTTGTGTTCTATCGAATGGTTATTTCAGATTTCCTCTATCTTTCTTACTTTTTAATCTATATTCACTCTTACAGAGAGTCGCATAGCCAATTTGGCCAAAAATATCGGAAATTTTTCTAAGTCAAAGAAGACCACAAACTATATTTATTTACAGCGAGGCTAATAACATTCTTCAAACTGTATATTTCAGAACCAAACTTGGCTGAGATGTTCATTACCTTGTGTTCTATCGAATGGTTATTTCAGATTTCCTCTATCTCTCTTACTTTTTAATCTATATTCACTCTTACAGAGAGTCGCATAGCCAATTTGGCCAAAAATCTCGGAAATTTTTCTAAGTCAAAGAAGACCACAAACTATATTTCTTGATAGCGATGCTAATAACTTTCTTCAAACTGCATATTTCAGGACCAAACTTAGCTGAAATGTTCATTACCTTGTGTTCTAATGAATGGTTATTTCAGATTTCCTCTATCTCTCTTACTTTTTAATCTATATTCACTCTTACAGAGAGTCGCATAGCCAATTTGGCCAAAAATCTCGGAAATTTTTCTAAGTCAAAGAAGACCACAAACTATATTTATTGACAGCGAGGCTAATAACTTTCTTCAAACTGTATATTTCAGGACCAAACTTTGCTGAGATGTTCATTACCTTGTGTTCAATCGACTTTTTATTTCATATGTCCTCTATCTGTCTTACTTTTTAATCTATATTCACTCTTTCAGAGAGTCGCATAGCCAATTTGGCCAAAAATCTCGGAAATTTTTCTAAGTCAAAGAAGAGCACAAACTATATTTCTTGACAGCGAGGCTAATAACATTCTTCAAACTGTATATTTCAGAACCAAACTTGGCTGAGATGTTCATTACCTTGTGTTCTATCGAATGGTTATTTCAGATTTCCTCTATCTCTCTTACTTTTTAATCTATATTCACTCTTACAGAGAGTCGCATAGCCAATTTGGCCAAAAATCTCGGAAATGTTTCTAAGTCAAAGAAGACCACAAACTATATTTCTTGACAGCGAGGCTAATAACTTTCTTCAAACTGCATATTTCAGGACCAAACTTTGCTGAGATGTTCATTACCTTGTGTTCTATCGACTTTTTATTTCAGATGTCCTCTATCTGTCTTACTTTTTAATCTATATTCACTCTTACAGAGAGTCGCATAGCCAATTTGGCCAAAAATCTCGGAAATGTTTCTAAGTCAAAGAAGACCACAAAACTATATTTCTTGACAGCGACGCTAATAACTTTCTTCAAACTGCATATTTCAGGACCAAACTTTGCTGCGATGTTCATTACCTTGTGTTCTATCGACTTTTTATTTCAGATGTCCTCTATCTGTCTTACTTTTTAATCTATATTCACTCTTACAGAGAGTCGCATAGCCAATTTGGCCAAAAATCTCGGAAATGTTTCTAAGTCAAAGAAGACCACAAACTATATTTCTTGACAGCGAGGCTAATAACTTTCTTCAAACTGCATATTTCAGGACCAAACTTTGCTGAGATGTTCATTACCTTGTGTTCTATCGAATTGTTATTTCAGATTTCCTCTATCTCTCTTACTTTTTAATCTATATTCACTCTTTCAGAGAGTCGCATAGCAAATTTGGCCAAAAATCTCGGAAATGTTTCTAAGTCAAAGAAGACCACAGACTATATTTCTTGACAGCGAGGCTAATAACTTTCTTCAAACTGTATATTTCATTACCAAACTTGGCTGAGATGTTCATTACCTTGTGTTCTATCGAATGGTTATTTCAGATTTCCTCTATCTCTCTTACTTTTTAATCTATATTCACTCTTTCAGAGAGTCGCATAGCCAATTTGGCCAAAAATCTCGGAAATGTTTTTAAGTCAAAGAAGACCACAAACTATATTTCTTGACAGCGAGGCTAATAACTTTCTTCAAACTGCATATTTCAGGACCAAACTTTGCTGAGATGTTCATTACCTTGTGTTCTATCGACTTTTTATTTCCGATTTCCTCTATCTGTCTTACTTTTTAATCTATATTCACTCTTACAGAGAATCGCATAGCCAATTTGGCCAAAAATCTCTGATTTTGTTCTAAGTCAAAGAAGAGCATAAACTATATTTCTTGACAGCGAGGCTAATAACTTTCTTCAAACTGCATATTTCAGGACCAAACTTGGCTGAGATGTTCATTACCTTGTGTTCTATCGAATGGTTATTTCAGATTTCCTCTATCTCTCTTACTTTTTAATCTATATTCACTCTTACAGAGAGTCGCATAGCCATTTTGGCCAAAAATCTCGGAAATTTGTTCTAAGTCAAAGAAGACCACAAACTATATTTCTTGATAGCGATGCTAATAACTTTCTTCAAACTGCATATTTCAGGACCAAACTTGGCTGAGATGTTCATAACCTTGTACATGTGTTCTATCGAATTGTTATTTCAGATTTCCTCTATCTCTCTTACTTTTTAATCTATATTCACTCTTTCAGAGAGTCGCATAGCCAATTTGGCCAAAAATCTCGGAAATGTTTCTAAGTCAAAGAAGACCACAAACTATATTTCTTGACAGCGAGGCTAATAACTTTCTTCAAACTGCATATTTCAGGACCAAACTTTGCTGAGATGTTCATTACCTTGTGTTCTATCGACTTTTTATTTCAGATTTCCTCTATCTGTCTTACTTTTTAATCTATATTCACTCTTACAGAGAGTCGCATAGCCAATTTGGCCAAAAATCTCGGAATTTTTTCTAAGTCAAAGAAGAGCACAGACTATATTTCTTGACAGCGAAGCTAATAACTTTCTTCAAACTGTATATTTCAGGACCAAACTTGGCTGAAATGTTCATTACCTTGTGTTCTATCGAATGGTTATTTCAGATGTCCTCTATCTGTATTACTTTTTAATCTATATTCACTCTTACAGAGAGTCGCATAGCCAATTTGGCCAAAAATCTCGGAATTTGTTCTAAGTCAAAGAAGAGCACAAACTATATTTCTTGACAGCGAAGCTAATAACTTTCTTCAAACTGTATATTTCAGGACCAAACTTGGCTAAGATGTTCATTACCTTGTGTTCTATCGAATGGTTATTTCAGATTTCCTCTATCTCTCTTACTTTTTAATCTATATTCACTCTTTCAGAGAGTCGCATAGCCAATTTGGCCAAAAATCTCGGAAATTTTTCTAAGTCAAAGAAGACCACAAACTATATTTCTTGACAGCGAGGCTAATAACATTCTTCAAACTGTATATTTCAGAACCAAACTTGGCTGAGATGTTCATTACCTTGTGTTCTATCGAATGGTTATTTCAGATTTCCTCTATCTCTCTTACTTTTTAATCTATATTCACTCTTACAGAGAGTCGCATAGCCAATTTGGCCAAAAATCTCTGAATTTGTTCTAAGTCAAAGAAGACCACAAACTATATTTATTGACAGCGAGGCTAATAACTTTCTTCAAACTGTATATTTCAGGACCAAACTTTGCTGAGATGTTCATTACCTTGTGTTCAATCGACTTTTTATTTCAGATGTCCTCTATCTGTCTTACTTTTTAATCTATATTCACTCTTACAGAGAGTCGCATAGCCAATTTGGCCAAAAATCTCTGAATTTGTTCTAAGTCAAAGAAGACCACAAACTATATTTATTGACAGCGAGGCTAATAACTTTCTTCAAACTGTATATTTCAGGACCAAACTTGGCTAAGATGTTCATTACCTTGTGTTCTATCGAATGGTTATTTCAGATTTCCTCTATCTCTCTTACTTTATAATCTATATTCACTCTTACAGAGAGTCGCATAGCCAATTTGGCCAAAAATCTCGGAAACGTTTCTAAGTCAAAGAAGACCACAAACTATATTTCTTGACAGCAAGGCTAATTACTTTCTTCAAACTGCATATTTCAGGACCAAACTTGGCTGAAATGTTCATTACCTTGTGTTCTATTGAATGGTTATTTCAGATTTCCTCTATCTCTCTTACTTTTTAATCTATATTCACTCTTACAGAGAGTCGCATAGCAAATTTGGCCAAAATTCTCGGACATTTTTCTAAGTCAAAGAAGACCACAAACTATATTTCTTGACAGCGAGGCTAATAACTTTCTTCAAACTGTATATTTCAGGACCAAACTTGGCTAAGATGTGCATTACCTTGTGTTCTATCGAATGGTTATTTCAGATTTCCTCTATCTCTCTTACTTTATAATCTATATTCACTCTTACAGAGAGTCGCATAGCCAATTTGGCCAAAAATCTCGGAAATTTGTTCTAAGTCAAAGAAGACCACAAACTATATTTCTTGACAGCGAGGCTAATAACTTTCTTCAAACTGCATATTTCAGGACCAAACTTTGCTGAGATGTTCATTACCTTGTGTTCTATCGACTTTTTATTTCCGATTTCCTCTATCTGTCTTACTTTTTAATCTATATTCACTCTTACAGAGAGTCGCATAGCCAATTTTGCCAAAAATCTCGGAATTTGTTCTAAGTCAAAGAAGAGCACAAACTATATTTCTTGACAGCGAGGCTAATAACATTCTTCAAACTGTATATTTCAGAACCAAACTTGGCTGAGATGTTCATTACCTTGTGTTCTATCGAATGGTTATTTCAGATTTCCTCTATCTCTCTTACTTTATAATCTATATTCACTCTTACAGAGAGTCGCATAGCCAATTTGGCCAAAAATCTCGGAAACGTTTCTAAGTCAAAGAAGACCACAAACTATATTTCTTGACAGCGAGGCTAATAACTTTCTTCAAACTGTATATTTCAGGACCAAACTTGGCTGAGATGTTCATTACCTTGTGTTCTATCGAATGGTTATTTCAGATTTCCTCTATCTCTCTTACTTTATAATCAATATTCACTCTTTCAGAGAGTCGCATAGCCAATTTGGCCAAAAATCTCGGAATTTGTTCTAAGTCAAAGAAGACCACAAACTATATTTCTTGACAGCGAGGCTAATAACTTTCTTCAAACTGTATATTTCAGGACCAAACTTGGCTAAGATGTTCATTACCTTGTGTTCTATCGAATGGTTATTTCAGATTTCCTCTATCTCTCTTACTTTATAATCTATATTCACTCTTACAGAGAGTCGCATAGCCAATTTGGCCAAAAATCTCGGAAACGTTTCTAAGTCAAAGAAGACCACAAACTATATTTCTTGACAGCAAGGCTAATTACTTTCTTCAAACTGCATATTTCAGGACCAAACTTGGCTGAAATGTTCATTACCTTGTGTTCTATTGAATGGTTATTTCAGATTTCCTCTATCTCTCTTACTTTTTAATCTATATTCACTCTTACAGAGAGTCGCATAGCAAATTTGGCCAAAATTCTCGGAAATTTTTCTAAGTCAAAGAAGACCACAAACTATATTTCTTGACAGCGAGGCTAATAACTTTCTTCAAACTGTATATTTCAGGACCAAACTTGGCTAAGATGTTCATTACCTTGTGTTCTATCGAATGGTTATTTCAGATTTCCTCTATCTCTCTTACTTTATAATCTATATTCACTCTTACAGAGAGTCGCATAGCCAATTTGGCCAAAAATCTCGGAAATTTGTTCTAAGTCAAAGAAGACCACAAACTATATTTCTTGACAGCGAGGCTAATAACATTCTTCAAACTGTATATTTCAGAACCAAACTTGGCTGAGATGTTCATTACCTTGTGTTCTATCGACTTTTTATTTCCGATTTCCTCTATCTGTCTTACTTTTTAATCTATATTCACTCTTACAGAGAGTCGCATAGCCAATTTTGCCAAAAATCTCGGAATTTGTTCTAAGTCAAAGAAGAGCACAAACTATATTTCTTGACAGCGAGGCTAATAACATTCTTCAAACTGTATATTTCAGAACCAAACTTGGCTGAGATGTTCATTACCTTGTGTTCTATCGAATGGTTATTTCAGATTTCCTCTATCTCTCTTACTTTATAATCTATATTCACTCTTACAGAGAGTCGCATAGCCAATTTGGCCAAAAATCTCGGAAACGTTTCTAAGTCAAAGAAGACCACAAACTATATTTCTTGACAGCGAGGCTAATAACTTTCTTCAAACTGTATATTTCAGGACCAAACTTGGCTGAGATGTTCATTACCTTGTGTTCTATCGAATGGTTATTTCAGATTTCCTCTATCTCTCTTACTTTATAATCAATATTCACTCTTTCAGAGAGTCGCATAGCCAATTTGGCCAAAAATCTCGGAATTTGTTCTAAGTCAAAGAAGACCACAAACTATATTTCTTGACAGCGAGGCTAATAACTTTCTTCAAACTGTATATTTCAGGACCAAACTTGGCTAAGATGTTCATTACCTTGTGTTCTATCGAATGGTTATTTCAGATTTCCTCTATCTCTCTTACTTTATAATCTATATTCACTCTTACAGAGAGTCGCATAGCCAATTTGGCCAAAAATCTCGGAAACGTTTCTAAGTCAAAGAAGACCACAAACTATATTTCTTGACAGCAAGGCTAATTACTTTCTTCAAACTGCATATTTCAGGACCAAACTTGGCTGAAATGTTCATTACCTTGTGTTCTATTGAATGGTTATTTCAGATTTCCTCTATCTCTCTTACTTTTTAATCTATATTCACTCTTACAGAGAGTCGCATAGCAAATTTGGCCAAAATTCTCGGAAATTTTTCTAAGTCAAAGAAGACCACAAACTATATTTCTTGACAGCGAGGCTAATAACTTTCTTCAAACTGTATATTTCAGGACCAAACTTGGCTAAGATGTTCATTACCTTGTGTTCTATCGAATGGTTATTTCAGATTTCCTCTATCTCTCTTACTTTATAATCTATATTCACTCTTACAGAGAGTCGCATAGCCAATTTGGCCAAAAATCTCGGAAATTTGTTCTAAGTCAAAGAAGACCACAAACTATATTTCTTGACAGCGAGGCTAATAACATTCTTCAAACTGTATATTTCAGAACCAAACTTGGCTGAGATGTTCATTACCTTGTGTTCTATCGACTTTTTATTTCCGATTTCCTCTATCTGTCTTACTTTTTAATCTATATTCACTCTTACAGAGAGTCGCATAGCCAATTTTGCCAAAAATCTCGGAATTTGTTCTAAGTCAAAGAAGAGCACAAACTATATTTCTTGACAGCGAGGCTAATAACATTCTTCAAACTGTATATTTCAGAACCAAACTTGGCTGAGATGTTCATTACCTTGTGTTCTATCGAATGGTTATTTCAGATTTCCTCTATCTCTCTTACTTTATAATCTATATTCACTCTTACAGAGAATCGCAAAGCCAATTTGGCCAAAAATCTCGGAAACGTTTCTAAGTCAAAGAAGACCACAAACTATATTTCTTGACAGCGAGGCTAATAACTTTCTTCAAACTGTATATTTCAGGACCAAACTTGGCTGAGATGTTCATTACCTTGTGTTCTATCGAATGGTTATTTCAGATTTCCTCTATCTCTCTTACTTTATAATCAATATTCACTCTTTCAGAGAGTCGCATAGCCAATTTGGCCAAAAATCTCGGAAACGTTTCTAAGTCAAAGAAGACCACAAACTATATTTCTTGACAGCGAGGCTAATAACTTTCTTCAAACTGCATATTTCAGGACCAAACTTTGCTGAGATGTTCATTACCTTGTGTTCTATCGACTTTTTATTTCCGATTTCCTCTATCTCTCTTACTTTATAATCTATATTCACTCTTACAGAGAGTCGCATAGCAAATTTTGCCAAAAATCTCGGAAATTGTTCTAAGTCAAAGAAGAGCACAAACTATATTTCTTGACAGCGAAGCTAATAACTTTAAACTGTATATTTCAGGACCGAACTTGGCTAAGATGTTCATTACCTTGTGTTCTATCGAATGGTTATTTCAGATTACCTCTATCTCTCTTACTTTATAATCTATATTCACTCTTACAGAGAGTCGCATAGCCAATTTGGCCAAAAATCTCGGAAATTTTTCTAAGTCAAAGAAGAGCACATACTATATTTCTTGATAGCGATGCTAATAACTTTCTTCAAACTGCATATTTCAGAACCAAACTTGGCTGAGATGTTCATTACCTTGTGTTCTATCGAATGGTTCTTTCAGATTTCCTCAATCTCTCTTACTTTTTAATCTATATTCACTCTTACAGAGAGTCGCATAGCCAATTTGGCCAAAAATCTCGGAAATTTGTCTAAGTCAAAGAAGACCACAAACTATATTTCTTGATAGCGATGCTAATAACTTTCTTCAAACTGCATATTTCAGGACCAAACTTGGCTGAGATGTTCATTACCTTGTTTTCTATCGAATGGTTATTTCAGATTTCCTCTATCTCTCTTACTTTGTAATCTATATTCAATCTTACAGAGAGTCGCAAAGCCAATTTGGCCAAAAATATCGGAAATTGTTCTAAGTCAAAGAAATGCACAGACTATATTTCTTGATAGCGATGCTAATAACTTTCTTCAAACTGCATATTTCAGAACCAAACTTGGCTGAGATGTTCATTACCTTGTGTTCTATCGAATGGTTCTTTCAGATTTCCTCAATCTCTCTTACTTTATAATCTATATTCACTCTTACAGAGAATCGCAAAGCCAATTTTGCCAAAAATCTCGGAAATTTTTCTAAGTCAAAGAAGAGCACAGACTATATTTCTTGACAGCGAGGCTAATAACTTTCTTCAAACTGCATATTTCAGGACCAAACTTTGCTGAGATGTTCATTACCTTGTGTTCTATCGACTTTTTATTTCCGATTTCCTCTATCTCTCTTACTTTTTACTCTATATTCACTCTTACAGAGAGTCGCATAGCCAATTTTGCCAAAAATCTCGGAAATTGTTCTAAGTCAAAGAAGAGCACAGACTATATTTCTTGATAGCGATGCTAATAACTTTCTTCAAACTGCATATTTCAGAACCAAACTTGGCTGAGATGTTCATTACCTTGTGTTCTATCGAATGGTTCTTTCAGATTTCCTCAATCTCTCTTACTTTTTAATCTATATTCACTCTTACAGAGAGTCGCATAGCCAATTTGGCCAAAAATCTCGGAAATTTGTCTAAGTCAAAGAAGACCACAAACTATATTTCTTGATAGCGATGCTAATAACTTTCTTCAAACTGCATATTTCAGGACCAAACTTGGCTGAGATGTTCATTACCTTGTTTTCTATCGAATGGTTATTTCAGATTTCCTCTATCTCTCTTACTTTGTAATCTATATTCAATCTTACAGAGAGTCGCAAAGCCAATTTGGCCAAAAATATCGGAAATTGTTCTAAGTCAAAGAAGAGCACAGACTATATTTCTTGATAGCGATGCTAATAACTTTCTTCAAACTGCATATTTCAGGACCAAACTTTGCTGAGATGTTCATTACCTTGTGTTCTATCGACTTTTTATTTCCGATTTCCTCTATCTGTCTTACTTTTTAATCTATATTCACTCTTACAGAGAGTCGCATAGCCAATTTTGCCAAAAATCTCGGAATTTGTTCTAAGTCAAAGAAGAGCACAAACTATATTTCTTGACAGCGAGGCTAATAACATTCTTCAAACTGTATATTTCAGAACCAAACTTGGCTGAGATGTTCATTACCTTGTGTTCTATCGAATGGTTATTTCAGATTTCCTCTATCTCTCTTACTTTATAATCTATATTCACTCTTACAGAGAGTCGCATAGCCAATTTGGCCAAAAATCTCGGAAACGTTTCTAAGTCAAAGAAGACCACAAACTATATTTCTTGACAGCGAGGCTAATAACTTTCTTCAAACTGCATATTTCAGGACCAAACTTTGCTGAGATGTTCATTACCTTGTGTTCTATCGACTTTTTATTTCCGATTTCCTCTATCTGTCTTACTTTTTAATCTATATTCACTCTTACAGAGAGTCGCATAGCCAATTTTGCCAAAAATCTCGGAATTTGTTCTAAGTCAAAGAAGAGCACAAACTATATTTCTTGACAGCGAGGCTAATAACATTCTTCAAACTGTATATTTCAGAACCAAACTTGGCTGAGATGTTCATTACCTTGTGTTCTATCGAATGGTTATTTCAGATTTCCTCTATCTCTCTTACTTTTTAATCTATATTCACTCTTACAGAGAGTCGCAAAGCCAATTTGGCCAAAAATATCGGAAATTTTTCTAAGTCAAAGAAGACCACAAACTATATTTCTTGATAGCGATGCTAATAACTTTCTTCAAACTGCATATTTCAGGACCAAACTTGGCTGAGATGTTCATTACCTTGTTTTCTATCGAATGGTTATTTCAGATTTCCTCTATCTCTCTTACTTTGTAATCTATATTCAATCTTACAGAGAGTCGCAAAGCCAATTTGGCCAAAAATATCGGAAATTGTTCTAAGTCAAAGAAGAGCACAGACTATATTTCTTGATAGCGATGCTAATAACTTTCTTCAAACTGCATATTTCAGGACCAAACTTTGCTGAGATGTTCATTACCTTGTGTTCTATCGACTTTTTATTTCCGATTTCCTCTATCTGTCTTACTTTTTAATCTATATTCACTCTTACAGAGAGTCGCATAGCCAATTTTGCCAAAAATCTCGGAATTTGTTCTAAGTCAAAGAAGAGCACAAACTATATTTCTTGACAGCGAGGCTAATAACATTCTTCAAACTGTATATTTCAGAACCAAACTTGGCTGAGATGTTCATTACCTTGTGTTCTATCGAATGGTTATTTCAGATTTCCTCTATCTCTCTTACTTTATAATCTATATTCACTCTTACAGAGAGTCGCATAGCCAATTTGGCCAAAAATCTCGGAAACGTTTCTAAGTCAAAGAAGACCACAAACTATATTTCTTGACAGCGAGGCTAATAACTTTCTTCAAACTGCATATTTCAGGACCAAACTTTGCTGAGATGTTCATTACCTTGTGTTCTATCGACTTTTTATTTCCGATTTCCTCTATCTGTCTTACTTTTTAATCTATATTCACTCTTACAGAGAGTCGCATAGCCAATTTTGCCAAAAATCTCGGAATTTGTTCTAAGTCAAAGAAGAGCACAAACTATATTTCTTGACAGCGAGGCTAATAACATTCTTCAAACTGTATATTTCAGAACCAAACTTGGCTGAGATGTTCATTACCTTGTGTTCTATCGAATGGTTATTTCAGATTTCCTCTATCTCTCTTACTTTTTAATCTATATTCACTCTTACAGAGAGTCGCAAAGCCAATTTGGCCAAAAATATCGGAAATTTTTCTAAGTCAAAGAAGACCACAAACTATATTTCTTGATAGCGATGCTAATAACTTTCTTCAAACTGAATATTTCAGGACCAAACTTTGCTGAGATGTTCATTACCTTGTGTTCTATCGAATGGTTATTTCAGATTTCCTCTATCTCTCTTACTTTTTAATCTATATTCACTCTTACAGAGAGTCGCAAAGCCAATTTGGCCAAAAATCTCGGAAATTTTTCTAAGTCAAAGAAGAGCACAAACTATATTTCTTGACAGCGAGGCTAATAACTTTCTTCAAACTGCATATTTCAGGACCAAACTTTGCTGAGATGTTCATTACCTTGTGTTCTATCGACTTTTTATTTCCGATTTCCTCTATCTGTCTTACTTTTTAATCTATATTCACTCTTACAGAGAGTCGCATAGCCAATTTTGCCAAAAATCTCGGAATTTGTTCTAAGTCAAAGAAGACCACAAACTATATTTCTTGACAGCGAGGCTAATAACTTTCTTCAAACTGTATATTTCAGGACCAAACTTGGCTGAGATGTTCATTACCTTGTGTTCTATCGAATGGTTATTTCAGATTTCCTCTATCTCTCTTACTTTATAATCAATATTCACTCTTTCAGAGAGTCGCATAGCCAATTTGGCCAAAAATGTCGGAAATGTTTCTAAGTCAAAGAAGACCACAAACTATATTTCTTGACAGCGAGGCTAATAACTTTCTTCAAACTGCATATTTCAGGACCAAACTTTGCTGAGATGTTCATTACCTTGTGTTCTATCGACTTTTTATTTCCGATTTCCTCTATCTCTCTTACTTTTTACTCTATATTCACTCTTACAGAGAGTCGCATAGCCAATTTTGCCAAAAATCTCGGAAATTGTTCTAAGTCAAAGAAGAGCACAGACTATATTTCTTGATAGCGATGCTAATAACTTTCTTCAAACTGCATATTTCAGGACCAAACTTGGCTGAGATGTTCATTACCTTGTTTTCTATCGAATGGTTATTTCAGATTTCCTCAATCTCTCTTACTTTATAATCTATATTCACTCTTACAGAGAATCGCAAAGCCAATTTTGCCAAAAATCTCGGAAAATTTTCTAAGTCAAAGAAGAGCACAGACTATATTTCTTGACAGCGAGGCTAATAACTTTCTTCAAACTGCATATTTCAGGACCAAACTTGGCTGAGATGTTCATTACCTTGTGTTCTATCGAATGGTTATTTCAGATTTCCTCTATCTGTCTTACTTTTTAATCTATATTCACTCTTACAGAGAGTCGCATAGCAAATTTTGCCAAAAATCTCGGAAATTGTTCTAAGTCAAAGAAGAGCACAAACTATATTTCTTGACAGCGAAGCTAATAACTTTAAACTGTATATTTCAGGACCGAACTTGGCTAAGATGTTCATTACCTTGTGTTCTATCGAATGGTTATTTCAGATTTCCTCTATCTCTCTTACTTTATAATCTATATTCACTCTTACAGAGAGTCGCATAGCCAATTTGGCCAAAAATCTCGGAAATTTTTCTAAGTCAAAGAAGAGCACATACTATATTTCTTGATAGCGATGCTAATAACTTTCTTCAAACTGCATATTTCAGAACCAAACTTGGCTGAGATGTTCATTACCTTGTGTTCTATCGAATGGTTCTTTCAGATTTCCTCAATCTCTCTTACTTTTTAATCTATATTCACTCTTACAGAGAGTCGCATAGCCAATTTGGCCAAAAATCTCGGAAATTTGTCTAAGTCAAAGAAGACCACAAACTATATTTCTTGATAGCGATGCTAATAACTTTCTTCAAACTGCATATTTCAGGACCAAACTTGGCTGAGATGTTCATTACCTTGTTTTCTATCGAATGGTTATTTCAGATTTCCTCTATCTCTCTTACTTTGTAATCTATATTCAATCTTACAGAGAGTCGCAAAGCCAATTTGGCCAAAAATATCGGAAATTGTTCTAAGTCAAAGAAGAGCACAGACTATATTTCTTGATAGCGATGCTAATAACTTTCTTCAAACTGCATATTTCAGAACCAAACTTGGCTGAGATGTTCATTACCTTGTGTTCTATCGAATGGTTCTTTCAGATTTCCTCAATCTCTCTTACTTTATAATCTATATTCACTCTTACAGAGAATCGCAAAGCCAATTTTGCCAAAAATCTCGGAAATTTTTCTAAGTCAAAGAAGAGCACAGACTATATTTCTTGACAGCGAGGCTAATAACTTTCTTCAAACTGCATATTTCAGGACCAAACTTTGCTGAGATGTTCATTACCTTGTGTTCTATCGACTTTTTATTTCCGATTTCCTCTATCTCTCTTACTTTTTACTCTATATTCACTCTTACAGAGAGTCGCATAGCCAATTTTGCCAAAAATCTCGGAAATTGTTCTAAGTCAAAGAAGAGCACAGACTATATTTCTTGATAGCGATGCTAATAACTTTCTTCAAACTGCATATTTCAGAACCAAACTTGGCTGTGATGTTCATTACCTTGTGTTCTATCGAATGGTTCTTTCAGATTTCCTCAATCTCTCTTACTTTTAAATCTATATTCACTCTTACAGAGAGTCGCATAGCCAATTTGGCCAAAAATCTCGGAAATTTGTCTAAGTCAAAGAAGACCACAAACTATATTTCTTGATAGCGATGCTAATAACTTTCTTCAAACTGCATATTTCAGGACCAAACTTGGCTGAGATGTTCATTACCTTGTTTTCTATCGAATGGTTATTTCAGATTTCCTCTATCTCTCTTACTTTGTAATCTATATTCAATCTTACAGAGAGTCGCAAAGCCAATTTGGCCAAAAATATCGGAAATTGTTCTAAGTCAAAGAAGAGCACAGACTATATTTCTTGATAGCGATGCTAATAACTTTCTTCAAACTGCATATTTCAGAACCAAACTTGGTTGAGATGTTCATTACCTTGTGTTCTATCGAATGGTTCTTTCAGATTTCCTCAATCTCTCTTACTTTATAATCTATATTCACTCTTACAGAGAATCGCAAAGCCAATTTTGCCAAAAATCTCGGAAATTTTTCTAAGTCAAAGAAGAGCACAGACTATATTTCTTGACAGCGAGGCTAATAACTTTCTTCAAACTGCATATTTCAGAACCAAACTTGGCTGAGATGTTCATTACCTTGTGTTCTATCGAATGGTTCTTTCAGATTTCCTCAATCTCTCTTACTTTATAATCTATATTCACTCTTACAGAGAGTCGCATAGCAAATTTTGCCAAAAATCTCGGAAATTGTTCTAAGTCAAAGAAGAGCACAGACTATATTCTTGACAGCGAGGCTAATAACTTTCTTCAAACTGCATATTTCAGGACCAAACTTTGCTGAGATGTTCATTACCTTGTGTTCTATCGACTTTTTATTTCCGATTTCCTCTATCTCTCTTACTTTTTACTCTATATTCACTCTTACAGAGAGTCGCATAGCCAATTTTGCCAAAAATCTCGGAAATTGTTCTAAGTCAAAGAAGAGCACAGACTATATTTCTTGATAGCGATGCTAATAACTTTAAACTGCATATTTCAGAACCAAACTTGGCTGTGATGTTCATTACCTTGTGTTCTATCGAATGGTTCTTTCAGATTTCCTCAATCTCTCTTACTTTTTAATCTATATTCACTCTTACAGAGAGTCGCATAGCCAATTTGGCCAAAAATCTCGGAAATTTGTCTAAGTCAAAGAAGACCACAAACTATATTTCTTGATAGCGATGCTAATAACTTTCTTCAAACTGCATATTTCAGGACCAAACTTGGCTGAGATGTTCATTACCTTGTTTTCTATCGAATGGTTATTTCAGATTTCCTCTATCTCTCTTACTTTGTAATCTATATTCAATCTTACAGAGAGTCGCAAAGCCAATTTGGCCAAAAATATCGGAAATTGTTCTAAGTCAAAGAAGAGCACAGACTATATTTCTTGATAGCGATGCTAATAACTTTCTTCAAACTGCATATTTCAGAACCAAACTTGGCTGAGATGTTCATTACCTTGTGTTCTATCGAATGGTTCTTTCAGATTTCCTCAATCTCTCTTACTTTATAATCTATATTCACTCTTACAGAGAATCGCAAAGCCAATTTTGCCAAAAATCTCGGAAATTTTTCTAAGTCAAAGAAGAGCACAGACTATATTTCTTGACAGCGAGGCTAATAACTTTCTTCAAACTGCATATTTCAGGACCAAACTTGGCTGAGATGTTCATTACCTTGTGTTCTATCGAATGGTTATTTCAGATTTCCTCTATCTGTCTTACTTTTTAATCTATATTCACTCTTACAGAGAGTCGCATAGCAAATTTTGCCAAAAATCTCGGAAATTTTTCTAAGTCAAAGAAGAGCACATACTATATTTCTTGACAGCGAGGCTAATAACTTTCTTCAAACTGCATATTTCAGGACCAAACTTTGCTGAGATGTTCATTACCTTGTGTTCTATCGACTTTTTATTTCAAATCTCCTCTATCTGTCTTACTTTTTAATCTATATTCACTCTTACAGAGAGTCGCATAGCCAATTTTGCCAAAAATCTCGGAATTTGTTCTAAGTCAAAGAAGAGCACAAACTATATTTCTTGACAGCGAAGCTAATAACTTTAAACTGTATATTTCAGGACCGAACTTGGCTAAGATGTTCATTACCTTGTGTTCTATCGAATGGTTATATCAGATTTCCTCTATCTCTCTTACTTTATAATCTATATTCACTCTTACAGAGAGTCGCATAGCCAATTTGGCCAAAAATCTCTGAATTTGTTCTAAGTCAAAGAAGAGCACAAACTATATTTCTTGATAGCGATGCTAATAACTTTCTTCAAACTGCATATTTCAGGACCAAACTTGGCTGAGATGTTCATTACCTTGTATTCTATCGAATGGTTATTTCAGATGTCCTCTATCTGTCTTACTTTTTAATCTATATTCACTCTTACAGAGAGTGGCATAGCAAATTTGGCCAAAAATCTCGGAAATTGTTCTAAGTCAAAGAAGAGCACATACTATATTTCTTGACAGCGAGGCTAATAACTTTCTTCAAACTGCATATTTCAGGACCAAACTTGGCTGAGATGTTCATTACCTTGTGTTCTATCGACTTTTTATTTCCGATTTCCTCTATCTCTCTTACTTTTTACTCTATATTCACTCTTACAGAGAGTCGCATAGCCAATTTTGCCAAAAATCTCGGAAATTGTTCTAAGTCAAAGAAGAGCACAGACTATATTTCTTGATAGCGAGGCTAATAACTTTCTTCAAACTGCATATTTCAGAACCAAACTTGGCTGAGATGTTCATTACCTTGTGTTCTATCGAATGGTTCTTTCAGATTTCCTCAATCTCTCTTACTTTTTAATCTATATTCACTCTTACAGAGAGTCGCATAGCCAATTTGGCCAAAAATCTCGGAAATTTGTCTAAGTCAAAGAAGACCACAAACTATATTTCTTGATAGCGATGCTAATAACTTTCTTCAAACTGCATATTTCAGGACCAAACTTGGCTGAGATGTTCATTACCTTGTATTCTATCGAATGGTTATTTCAGATTTCCTCTATCTCTCTTACTTTGTAATCTATATTCAATCTTACAGAGAGTCGCAAAGCCAATTTGGCCAAAAATATCGGAAATTGTTCTAAGTCAAAGAAGAGCACAGACTATATTTCTTGACAGCGAGGCTAATAACTTTCTTCAAACTGCATATTTCAGGACCAAACTTGGCTGAGATGTTCATTACCTTGTGTTCTATCGAATGGTTATTTCAGATTTCCTCTATCTGTCTTACTTTTTAATCTATATTCACTCTTACAGAGAGTCGCATAGCCAATTTGGCCAAAAATCTCGGAAATTTTTCTAAGTCAAAGAAGAGCACATACTATATTTCTTGACAGCGAGGCTAATAACTTTCTTCAAACTGCATATTTCAGGACCAAACTTTGCTGAGATGTTCATTACCTTGTGTTCTATCGACTTCTTATTTCAGATTTCCTCTATCTGTCTTACTTTTTAATCTATATTCACTCTTACAGAGAGTCGCATAGCCAATTTGGCCAAAAATCTCGGAATTTGTTCTAAGTCAAAGAAGAGCACAAACTATATTTCTTGACAGCGAAGCTAATAACTTTAAACTGTATATTTCAGGACCGAACTTGGCTAAGATGTTCATTACCTTGTGTTCTATCGAATGGTTCTTTCAGATTTCCTCAATCTCTCTTACTTTTTAATCTATATTCACTCTTACAGAGAGTCGCAAAGCCAATTTTGCCAAAAATATCGGAAATTGTTCTAAGTCAAAGAAGAGCACAGACTATATTTCTTGACAGCGAGGCTAATAACTTTCTTCAAACTGCATATTTCAGGACCAAACTTGGCTGAGATGTTCATTACCTTGTGTTCTATCGAATGGTTATTTCAGATTTCCTCTATCTGTCTTACTTTTTAATCTATATTCACTCTTACAGAGAGTCGCATAGCAAATTTTGCCAAAAATCTCGGAAATTTTTCTAAGTCAAAGAAGAGCACATACTATATTTCTTGACAGCGAGGCTAATAACTTTCTTCAAACTGCATATTTCAGGACCAAACTTTGCTGAGATGTTCATTACCTTGTGTTCTATCGACTTCTTATTTCAGATTTCCTCTATCTGTCTTACTTTTTAATCTATATTCACTCTTACAGAGAGTCGCATAGCCAATTTGGCCAAAAATCTCGGAATTTGTTCTAAGTCAAAGAAGAGCACAAACTATATTTCTTGACAGCGAAGCTAATAACTTTAAACTGTATATTTCAGGACCGAACTTGGCTAAGATGTTCATTACCTTGTGTTCTATCGAATGGTTACATCAGATTTCCTCTATCTCTCTTACTTTATAATCTATATTCACTCTTACAGAGAATCGCAAAGCCAATTTTGCCAAAAATCTCGGAATTTTTTCTAAGTCAAAGAAGAGCACAGACTATATTTCTTGACAGCGAGGCTAATAACTTTCTTCAAACTGCATATTTCAGGACCAAACTTGGCTGAGATGTTCATTACCTTGTGTTCTATCGAATGGTTCGTTCAGATTTCCTCTATCTCTCTTACTTTTTAATCTATATTCACTCTTACAGAGAGTCGCAAAGCCAATTTGGCCAAAAATATCGGAAATTGTTCTAAGTCAAAGAAGAGCACAGACTATATTTCTTGATAGCGATGCTAATAACTTTCTTCAAACTGCATATTTCAGAACCAAACTTGGCTGAGATGTTCATTACCTTGTGTTCTATCGAATGGTTCTTTCAGATTTCCTCAATCTCTCTTACTTTATAATCTATATTCACTCTTACAGAGAGTCGCATAGCAAATTTTGCCAAAAATCTCGGAAATTGTTCTAAGTCAAAGAAGAGCACAAACTATATTTCTTGACAGCGAGGCTAATAACTTTAAATTGTATATTTCAGGACCGAACTTGGCTAAGATTTTCATTACCTTGTGTTCTATCGAATGGTTATTTCAGATTTCCTCTATCTCTCTTACTTTATAATCTATATTCACTCTTACAGAGAGTCGCATAGCCAATTTGGCCAAAAATCTCGGAAATTTTTTTAAGTCAAAGAAGAGCACATACTATATTTCTTGACAGCGAGGCTAATAACTTTCTTCAAACTGCATATTTCAGGACCAAACTTGGCTGAGATGTTCATTACCTTGTGTTCTATCGACTTTTTATTTCCGATTTCCTCTATCTCTCTTACTTTTTACTCTATATTCACTCTTACAGAGAGTCGCATAGCCAATTTGGCCAAAAATCTCGGAAATTGTTCTAAGTCAAAGAAGAGCACAGACTATATTTCTTGACAGCGAGGCTAATAACTTTCTTCAAACTGCATATTTCAGGACCAAACTTGGCTGAGATGTTCATTACCTTGTGTTCTATCGAATGGTTCTTTCAGATTTCCTCTATCTCTCTTACTTTTTAATCTATATTCACTCTTACAGAGAGTCGCAAAGCCAATTTGGCCAAAAATATCGGAAATTGTTCTAAGTCAAAGAAGAGCACAGACTATATTTCTTGATAGCGATGCTAATAACTTTCTTCAAACTGCATATTTCAGAACCAAACTTGGCTGAGATGTTCATTACCTTGTGTTCTATCGAATGGTTCTTTCAGATTTCCTCAATCTCTCTTACTTTATAATCTATATTAAATCTTACAGAGAGTCGCATAGCAAATTTTGCCAAAAATCTCGGAAATTGTTCTAAGTCAAAGAAGAGCACAAACTATATTTCTTGACAGCGAGGCTAATAACTTTAAACTGTATATTTCAGGACCGAACTTGGCTAAGATTTTCATTACCTTGTGTTCTATCGAATGGTTATTTCAGATTTCCTCTATCTCTCTTACTTTATAATCTATATTCACTCTTACAGAGAGTCGCATAGCCAATTTGGCCAAAAATCTCGGAAATTTTTCTAAGTCAAAGAAGAGCACATACTATATTTCTTGACAGCGAGGCTAATAACTTTCTTCAAACTGCATATTTCAGGACCAAACTTGGCTGAGATGTTCATTACCTTGTGTTCTATCGACTTTTTATTTCCGATTTCCTCTATCTCTCTTACTTTTTACTCTATATTCACTCTTACAGAGAGTCGCATAGCCAATTTTGCCAAAAATCTCGGAAATTGTTCTAAGTCAAAGAAGAGCACAGACTATATTTCTTGATAGCGAGGCTAATAACTTTCTTCAAACTGCATATTTCAGAACCAAACTTGGCTGAGATGTTCATTACCTTGTGTTCTATCGAATGGTTCTTTCAGATTTCCTCAATCTCTCTTACTTTTTAATCTATATTCACTCTTACAGAGAGTCGCATAGCCAATTTGGCCAAAAATCTCGGAAATTTGTCTAAGTCAAAGAAGAGCACAAACTATATTTCTTGATAGCGATGCTAATAACTTTCTTCAAACTGCATATTTCAGGACCAAACTTGGCTGAGATGTTCATTACCTTGTTTTCTATCGAATGGTTATTTCAGATTTCCTCTATCTCTCTTACTTTGTAATCTATATTCAATCTTACAGAGAGTCGCAAAGCCAATTTGACCAAAAATATCGGAAATTGTTCTAAGTCAAAGAAGAGCACAGACTATATTTCTTGATAGCGATGCTAATAACTTTCTTCAAACTGCATATTTCAGAACCAAACTTGGCTGAGATGTTCATTACCTTGTGTTCTATCGAATGGTTCTTTCAGATTTCCTCAATCTCTCTTACTTTATAATCTATATTCACTCTTACAGAGAATCGCAAAGCCAATTTTGCCAAAAATCTCGGAAATTTTTCTAAGTCAAAGAAGAGCACAGACTATATTTCTTGACAGCGAGGCTAATAACTTTCTTCAAACTGCATATTTCAGGACCAAACTTGGCTGAGATGTTCATTACCTTGTGTTCTATCGAATGGTTATTTCAGATTTCCTCTATCTGTCTTACTTTTTAATCTATATTCACTCTTACAGAGAGTCGCATAGCAAATTTTGCCAAAAATCTCGGAAATTTTTCTAAGTCAAAGAAGAGCACATACTATATTTCTTGACAGCGAGGCTAATAACTTTCTTCAAACTGCATATTTCAGGACCAAACTTTGCTGAGATGTTCATTACCTTGTGTTCTATCGACTTCTTATTTCAGATTTCCTCTATCTGTCTTACTTTTTAATCTATATTCACTCTTACAGAGAGTCGCATAGCCAATTTGGCCAAAAATCTCGGAATTTGTTCTAAGTCAAAGAAGAGCACAAACTATATTTCTTGACAGCGAAGCTAATAACTTTAAACTGTATATTTCAGGACCGAACTTGGCTAAGATGTTCATTACCTTGTGTTCTATCGAATGGTTATTTCAGATTTCCTCTATCTCTCTTACTTTATAATCTATATTCACTCTTACAGAGAGTCGCAAAGCCAATTTGGCCAAAAATATCGGAAATTGTTCTAAGTCAAAGAAGAGCACAGACTATATTTCTTGATAGCGATGCTAATAACTTTCTTCAAACTGCATATTTCAGAACCAAACTTGGCTGAGATGTTCATTACCTTGTGTTCTATCGAATGGTTATTTCAGATTTCCTCTATCTGTCTTACTTTTTAATCTATATTCACTCTTACAGAGAGTCGCATAGCAAATTTTGCCAAAAATCTCGGAAATTTTTCTAAGTCAAAGAAGAGCACATACTATATTTCTTGACAGCGAGGCTAATAACTTTCTTCAAACTGCATATTTCAGGACCAAACTTGGCTGAGATGTTCATTACCTTGTGTTCTATCGACTTCTTATTTCAGATTTCCTCTATCTGTCTTACTTTATAATCTATATTCACTCTTACAGAGAATCGCAAAGCCAATTTTGCCAAAAATCTCGGAAATTTTTCTAAGTCAAAGAAGAGCACAGACTATATTTCTTGACAGCGAGGCTAATAACTTTCTTCAAACTGCATATTTCAGGACCAAACTTGGCTGAGATGTTCATTACCTTGTGTTCTATCGAATGGTTATTTCAGATTTCCTCTATCTGTCTTACTTTTTAATCTATATTCACTCTTACAGAGAGTCGCATAGCAAATTTTGCCAAAAATCTCGGAAATTTTTCTAAGTCAAAGAAGAGCACATACTATATTTCTTGACAGCGAGGCTAATAACTTTCTTCAAACTGCATATTTCAGGACCAAACTTGGCTGAGATGTTCATTACCTTGTGTTCTATCGACTTCTTATTTCAGATTTCCTCTATCTGTCTTACTTTATACTCTATATTCACTCTTACAGAGAATCGCAAAGCCAATTTTGCCAAAAATCTCGGAAATTTTTCTAAGTCAAAGAAGAGCACAGACTATATTTCTTGACAGCGAGGCTAATAACTTTCTTCAAACTGCATATTTCAGGACCAAACTTGGCTGAGATGTTCATTACCTTGTGTTCTATCGAATGGTTATTTCAGATTTCCTCTATCTGTCTTACTTTTTAATCTATATTCACTCTTACAGAGAGTCGCATAGCAAATTTTGCCAAAAATCTCGGAAATTTTTCTAAGTCAAAGAAGAGCACATACTATATTTCTTGACAGCGAGGCTAATAACTTTCTTCAAACTGCATATTTCAGGACCAAACTTGGCTGAGATGTTCATTACCTTGTGTTCTATCGAATGGTTCTTTCAGATTTCCTCTATCTCTCTTACTTTTTAATCTATATTCACTCTTACAGAGAGTCGCATAGCCAATTTGGCCAAAAATCTCGGAATTTGTTCTAAGTCAAAGAAGAGCACAAACTATATTTCTTGACAGCGAAGCTAATAACTTTAAACTGTATATTTCAGGACCGAACTTGGCTAAGATGTTCATTACCTTGTGTTCTATCGAATGGTTACATCAGATTTCCTCTATCTCTCTTACTTTATAATCTATATTCACTCTTACAGAGAGTCGCATAGCCAATTTGGCCAAAAATCTCTGAATTTGTTCTAAGTCAAAGAAGAGCACAAACTATATTTCTTGACAGCGAGGCTAATAACTTTCTTCAAACTGTATATTTCAGAACCAAACTTGGCTGAGATGTTCATTACCTTGTGTTCTATCGAATGGTTATTTCAGATTTCCTCTATCTCTCTTACTTTATAATCTATAATCACTCTTACAGAGAATCGCAAAGCCAATTTGGCCAAAAATCTCGGAAATTTTTCTAAGTCAAAGAAGAGCACAGACTATTTTTCTTGACAGCGATGCTAATAACTTTCTTCAAACTGCATATTTCAGGACCAAACTTTGCTGAGATGTTCATTACCTTGTGTTCTATCGACTTTTTATTTCAGATTTCCTCTATCTGTCTTACTTTTTAATCTATATTCACTCTTACAGAGAGTCGCATAGCCAATTTGGCCAAAAATCTCGGAATTTGTTCTAAGTCAAAGAAGAGCACAGACTATATTTCTTGATAGCGATGCTAATAACTTTCTTCAAACTGCATATTTCAGGACCAAACTTTGCTGAGATGTTCATTACCTTGTGTTCTATCGACTTTTTATTTCAGATTTCCTCTATCTGTCTTACTTTTTAATCTATATTCACTCTTACAGAGAGTCGCATAGCCAATTTGGCCAAAAATATCGGAAATTGTTCTAAGTCAAAGAAGAGCACAGACTATATTTCTTGATAGCGATGCTAATAACTTTCTTCAAACTGTATATTTCAGAACCAAACTTGGCTGAGATGTTCATTACCTTGTGTTCTATCGAATGGTTATTTCAGATTTCCTCTATCTCTCTTACTTTATAATCTATATTCACTCTTACAGAGAATCGCAAAGCCAATTTGGCCAAAAATCTCGGAAATTTTTCTAAGTCAAAGAAGAGCACAGACTATTTTCTTGACAGCGATGCTAATAACTTTCTTCAAACTGCATATTTCAGGACCAAACTTTGCTGAGATGTTCATTACCTTGTGTTCTATCGACTTTTTATTTCAGATTTCCTCTATCTGTCTTACTTTTTAATCTATATTCACTCTTACAGAGAGTCGCATAGCCAATTTGGCAAAAAATCTCGGAATTTGTTCTAAGTCAAAGAAGAGCACAAACTATATTTCTTGACAGCGAAGCTAATAACTTTAAACTGTATATTTCAGGACCGAACTTGGCTAAGATGTTCATTACCTTGTGTTCTATCGAATGGTTACATCAGATTTCCTCTATCTCTCTTACTTTGTAATCTATATTCAAGCTTACAGAGAGTCGCAAAGCCAATTTGGCCAAAAATATCGGAAATTGTTCTAAGTCAAAGAAGAGCACAGACTATATTTCTTGATAGCGATGCTAATAACTTTCTTCAAACTGCATATTTCAGAACCAAACTTGGCTGAGATGTTCATTACCTTGTGTTCTATCGAATGGTTCTTTCAGATTTCCTCAATCTCTCTTACTTTATAATCTATATTCACTCTTACAGAGAATCGCAAAGCCAATTTTGCCAAAAATCTCGGAAATTTTTCTAAGTCAAAGAAGAGCACAGACTATATTTCTTGACAGCGAGGCTAATAACTTTCTTCAAACTGCATATTTCAGGACCAAACTTGGCTGAGATGTTCATTACCTTGTGTTCTATCGAATGGTTATTTCAGATTTCCTCTATCTGTCTTACTTTTTAATCTATATTCACTCTTACAGAGAGTCGCATAGCAAATTTTGCCAAAAATCTCGGAAATTTTTCTAAGTCAAAGAAGAGCACATACTATATTTCTTGACAGCGAGGCTAATAACTTTCTTCAAACTGCATATTTCAGGACCAAACTTTGCTGAGATGTTCATTACCTTGTGTTCTATCGACTTCTTATTTCAGATTTCCTCTATCTGTCTTACTTTTTAATCTATATTCACTCTTACAGAGAGTCGCATAGCCAATTTGGCCAAAAATCTCGGAATTTGTTCTAAGTCAAAGAAGAGCACAAACTATATTTCTTGACAGCGAAGCTAATAACTTTAAACTGTATATTTCAGGACCGAACTTGGCTAAGATGTTCATTACCTTGTGTTCTATCGAATGGTTACATCAGATTTCCTCTATCTCTCTTACTTTATAATCTATATTCACTCTTACAGAGAGTCGCATAGCCAATTTGGCCAAAAATCTCTGAATTTGTTCTAAGTCAAAGAAGAGCACAGACTATATTTCTTGACAGCGATGCTAATAACTTTCTTCAAACTGCATATTTCAGGACCAAACTTGGCTGAGATGTTCATTACCTTGTGTTCTATCGACTTTTTATTTCAGATTTCCTCTATCTGTCTTACTTTTTAATCTATATTCACTCTTACAGAGAGTCGCATAGCCAATTTGGCCAAAAATCTCGGAATTTGTTCTAAGTCAAAGAAGAGCACAAACTATATTTCTTGACAGCGAAGCTAATAACTTTAAACTGTATATTTCAGGACCGAACTTGGCTAAGATGTTCATTACCTTGTGTTCTATCGAATGGTTACATCAGATTTCCTCTATCTCTCTTACTTTATAATCTATATTCACTCTTACAGAGAGTCGCAAAGTCAATTTGGCCAAAAATCTCTGAATTTGTTCTAAGTCAAAGAAGAGCACAAACTATATTTCTTGACAGCGAGGCTAATAACTTTCTTCAAACTGTATATTTCAGAACCAAACTTGGCTGAGATGTTCATTACCTTGTGTTCTATCGAATGGTTATTTCAGATTTCCTCTATCTGTCTTACTTTTTAATCTATATTCACTCTTACAGAGAGTCGCATAGCAAATTTTGCCAAAAATCTCGGAAATTTTTCTAAGTCAAAGAAGAGCACAGACTATATTTCTTGACAGCGAGGCTAATAACTTTCTTCAAACTGCATATTTCAGGACCAAACTTGGCTGAGATGTTCATTACCTTGTGTTCTATCGACTTTTTATTTCAGATTTCCTCTATCTGTCTTACTTTTTAATCTATATTCACTCTTACAGAGAGTCGCATAGCAAATTTGGCCAAAAATCTCGGAAATTTTTCTAAGTCAAAGAAGAGCACAGACTATATTTCTTGACAGCGAGGCTAATAACTTTCTTCAAACTGCATATTTCAGGACCAAACTTGGCTGAGATGTTCATTACCTTGTGTTCTATCGACTTTTTATTTCAGATTTCCTCTATCTGTCTTACTTTTTAATCTATATTCACTCTTACAGAGAGTCGCATAGCCAATTTGGCCAAAAATCTCGGAAACGTTTCTAAGTCAAAGAAGACCACAAACTATATTTCTTGACAGCGAGGCTAATAACATTCTTCAAACTGTATATTTCAGAACCAAACTTGGCTGAGATGTTCATTACCTTGTGTTCTATCGAATGGTTATTTCAGATTTCCTCTATCTCTCTTACTTTATAATCTATATTCACTCTTACAGAGAGTCGCATAGCCAATTTGGCCAAAAATCTCTGAATTTGTTCTAAGTCAAAGAAGAGCACAAACTATATTTCTTGACAGCGAGGCTAATAACTTTCTTCAAACTGTATATTTCAGAACCAAACTTGGCTGAGATGTTCATTACCTTGTGTTCTGTTCTATCGAATGGTTATTTCAGATTTCCTCTATCTCTCTTACTTTATAATCTATATTCACTCTTTCAGAGAGTCGCAAAGCCAATTTGGCCAAAAATCTCGGAATTTTTTCTAAGTCAAAGAAGAGCACAGACTATATTTCTTGACAGCGAGGCTAATAACTTTCTTCAAACTGCATATTTCAGGACCAAACTTGGCTGAAATGTTCAATACCTTGTGTTCTATCGAATGGTTTTTTCAGATTTCCTCTATCTGTATTACTTTTTAATCTATATTCACTCTTACAGAGAGTCGCATAGCCAATTTGGCCAAAAATCTCGGAATTTGTTCTAAGCCAAAGAAGAGCACAAACTATATTTCTTGACAGCGAAGCTAATAACTTTAAAATGTATATTTCAGGACCGAACTTGGCTAAGATGTTCATTACCTTGTGTTCTATCGAATGGTTATTTCAGATTTCCTCTATCAGTATTACTTTTTAATCTATATTCACTCTTACAGAGAGTCGCATAGCCAATTTGGCCAAAAATCTCTGAATTTGTTCTAAGTCAAAGAAGAGCACAAAATATATTTCTTGACAGCGAGGCTAATAACATTCTTCAAACTGTATATTTCAGAACCAAACTTGGCTGAGATGTTCATTACCTTGTGTTCTGTTCTATCGAATGGCTATTTCAGATTTCCTCTATCTCTCTTACTTTATAATCTATATTCACTCTTTCAGAGAGTCGCAAAGCCAATTTGGCCAAAAATCTCGGAATTTTTTCTAAGTCAAAGAAGAGCACAGACTATATTTCTTGACAGCGAGGCTAATAACTTTCTTCAAACTGCATATTTCAGGACCAAACTTGGCTGAAATGTTCAATACCTTGTGTTCTATCGAATGGTTATTTCAGATTTCCTCTATCTGTATTACTTTTTAATCTATATTCACTCTTACAGAGAGTCGCATAGCAAATTTTGCCAAAAATCTCGGAAATTTTTCTAAGTCAAAGAAGAGCACAAACTATATTTCTTGACAGCGAGGCTAATAACTTTCTTCAAACTGTATATTTCAGAACCAAACTTGGCTGAGATGTTCATTACCTTGTGTTCTGTTCTATCGAATGGTTATTTCAGATTTCCTCTATCTCTCTTACTTTATAATCTATATTCACTCTTTCAGAGAGTCGCAAAGCCAATTTGGCCAAAAATCTCGGAATTTTTTCTAAGTCAAAGAAGAGCACAGACTATATTTCTTGACAGCGAGGCTAATAACTTTCTTCAAACTGCATATTTCAGGACCAAACTTGGCTGAAATGTTCAATACCTTGTGTTCTATCGAATGGTTATTTCAGATTTCCTCTATCTGTATTACTTTTTAATCTATATTCACTCTTACAGAGAGTCGCATAGCCAATTTGGCCAAAAATCTCGGAATTTGTTCTAAGTCAAAGAAGAGCACAAACTATATTTCTTGACAGCGAAGCTAATAACTTTAAAATGTATATTTCAGGACCGAACTTGGCTAAGATGTTCATTACCTTGTGTTCTATCGAATGGTTATTTCAGATTTCCTCTATCTCTCTTACTTTATAATCTATATTCACTCTTACAGAGAGTCGCATAGCCAATTTGGCCAAAAATCTCTGAATTTGTTCTAAGTCAAAGAAGAGCACAAAATATATTTCTTGACAGCGAGGCTAATAACATTCTTCAAACTGTATATTTCAGAACCAAACTTGGCTGAGATGTTCATTACCTTGTGTTCTGTTCTATCGAATGGTTATTTCAGATTTCCTCTATCTCTCTTACTTTATAATCTATATTCACTCTTTCAGAGAGTCGCAAAGCCAATTTGGCCAAAAATCTCGGAATTTTTTCTAAGTCAAAGAAGAGCACAGACTATATTTCTTGACAGCGAGGCTAATAACTTTCTTCAAACTGCATATTTCAGGACCAAACTTGGCTGAAATGTTCAATACCTTGTGTTCTATCGAATGGTTATTTCAGATTTCCTCTATCAGTATTACTTTTTAATCTATATTCACTCTTACAGAGAGTCGCATAGCCAATTTGGCCAAAAATCTCGGAAATTTGTTCTAAGTCAAAGAAGACCACAAACTATATTTCTTGATAGCGATGCTAATAACTTTCTTCAAACTGCATATTTCAGGACCAAACTTGGCTGAGATGTTCATTACCTTGTGTTCTATCTACTTTTTATTTCAGATGTCCTCTATCTGTCTTACTTTTTAATCTATATTCACTCTTACAGAGAGTCGCATAGCCAATTTGGCCAAAAATCTCGGAATTTGTTCTAAGTCAAAGAAGAGCACAGACTATATTTCTTGATAGCGATGCTAATAACTTTCTTCAAACTGCATATTTCAGAACCAAACTTGGCTGAGATGTTCATTACCTTGTGTTCTATCGAATGGTTCTTTCAGATTTCCTCAATCTCTCTTACTTTTTAATCTATATTCACTCTTACAGAGAGTCGCATAGCCAATTTGGCCAAAAATCTCGGAAAATTTTCTAAGTCAAAGAAGACCAAAAACTATATTTCTTGACAGCGATGCTAATAGCTTTCTTCAAACTGCATATTTCAGGACCAAACTTGGCTGAGATGTTCATTACCTTGTGTTCTATCGAATGGTTATTTCAGATTTCCTCTATTTGTATTACTTTATAATCTATATTCACTCTTACAGAGAATCGCAAAGCCAATTTGGCCAAAAATCTCGGAAATTTTTCTAAGTCAAAGAAGAGCACAGACTATATTTCTTGACAGCGAGGCTAATAACTTTCTTCAAACTGCATATTTCAGGACCAAACTTGGCTGAAATGTTCATTACCTTGTGTTCTATCGAATGGTTATTTCAGATTTCCTCTATCTCTCTTACTTTATAATCTATATTCACTCTTACAGAGAGTCGCAAAGCCAATTTGGCCAAAAATATCGGAAATTGTTCTAAGTCAAAGAAGAGCACAGACTATATTTCTTGATAGCGATGCTAATAACTTTCTTCAAACTGCATATTTCAGAACCAAACTTGGCTGAGATGTTCATTACCTTGTGTTCTATCGAATGGTTCTTTCAGATTTCCTCAATCTCTCTTACTTTTTAATCTATATTCACTCTTACAGAGAGTCGCAAAGCCAATTTGGCCAAAAATCTCGGAAATGTTTCTAAGTCAAAGAAGACCACAAACTATATTTCTTGACAGCGAGGCTAATAGCTTTCTTCAAACTGCATATTTCAGGACCAAACTTGGCTGAGATGTTCATTACCTTGTGTTCTATCGAATGGTTATTTCAGATTTCCTCTATCTCTCTTACTTTATAATCTATAATCACTCTTACAGAGAGTCGCAAAGCCAATTTGGCCAAAAATCTCGGAAATTTTTCTAAGTCAAAGAAGAGCACAGACTATATTTCTTGATAGCGATGCTAATAACTTTCTTCAAACTGCATATTTCAGAACCAAACTTGGCTGAGATGTTCATTACCTTGTGTTCTATCGAATGGTTCTTTCAGATTTCCTCAATCTCTCTTACTTTTTAATCTATATTCACTCTTACAGAGAGTCGCATAGCCAATTTGGCCAAAAATCTCGGAAATGTTTCTAAGTCAAAGAAGACCACAAACTATATTTCTTGACAGCGAGGCTAATAGCTTTCTTCAAACTGCATATTTCACGACCAAACTTGGCTGAGATGTTCATTACCTTGTGTTCTATCGAAAAGTTATTTCAGATTTCCTCTATCTCTCTTACTTTATAATCTATATTCACTCTTACAGAGAATCGCAAAGCCAATTTGGCCAAAAATATCGGAAATTTTTCTAAGTCAAAGAAGAGCACAGACTATATTTCTTGACAGCGAGGCTAATAACTTTCTTCAAACTGCATATTTCAGGACCAAACTTAGCTGAAATGTTCATTACCTTGTGTTCTATCGAATGGTTATTTCAGATTTCCTCTATCTCTCTTACTTTATAATCTATAATCACTCTTACAGAGAGTCGCAAAGCCAATTTGGCCAAAAATCTCGGAAATTTTTCTAAGTCAAAGAAGAGCACAGACTATATTTCTTGACAGCGAGGCTAATAACTTTCTTCAAACTGCATATTTCAGGACCAAACTTGGCTGAAATGTTCATTACCTTGTGTTCTATCGAATGGTTATTTCAGATTTCCTCTATCTCTCTTACTTTATAATCTATAATCACTCTTACAGAGAGTCGCAAAGCCAATTTGGCGAAAAATATCGGAAATTTTTCTAAGTCAAAGAAGAGCACAGACTATATTTCTTGATAGCGATGCTAATAACTTTCTTCAAACTGCATATTTCAGAACCAAACTTGGCTGAGATGTTCATTACCTTGTGTTCTATCGAATGGTTCTTTCAGATTTCCTCAATCTCTCTTACTTTTTAATCTATATTCACTCTTTCAGAGAGTCGCATAGCCAATTTTGCCAAAAATCTCGGAAATTTTTCTAAGTCAAAGAAGACCACAAACTATATTTCTTGACAGCGAGGCTAATAGCTTTCTTCAAACTGCATATTTCAGGACCAAACTTGGCTGAGATGTTCATTACCTTGTGTTCTATCGAAAGGTTATTTCAGATTTCCTCTATCTCTCTTACTTTATAATCTATATTCACTCTTACAGAGAGTCGCAAAGCCAATTTGGCCAAAAATATCGGAAATTGTTCTAAGTCAAAGAAGAGCACAGACTATATTTCTTGATAGCGAGGCTAATAACTTTCTTCAAACTGCATATTTCAGGACCAAACTTGGCTGAAATGTTCATTACCTTGTGTGCTATCGAATGGTTATTTCAGATGTCCTCTATCTCTCTTACTTTATAATCTATATTCACTCTTACAGAGAGTCGCATAGCCAATTTGGCCAAAAATCTCGGAAATGTTTATAAGTCAAAGAAGACCACAAACTATATTTCTTGACAGCGAGGCTAATAGCTTTCTTCAAACTGCATATTTCAGGACCAAACTTGGCTGAGATGTTCATTACCTTGTGTTCTATCGAAAAGTTATTTCAGATTTCCTCTATCTCTCTTACTTTATAATCTATATTCACTCTTACAGAGAGTCGCAAAGCCAATTTGTCCAAAAATATCGGAAATTGTTCTAAGTCAAAGAAGAGCACATACTATATTTCTTGATAGCGATGCTAATAACTTTCTTCAAACTGCATATTTCAGAACCAAACTTGGCTGAGATGTTCATTACCTTGTGTTCTATCGAATGGTTCTTTCAGATTTCCTCAATCTCTCTAACTTTTTAATCTATATTCACTCTTACAGAGAGTCGCATAGCCAATTTTGCCAAAAATCTCGGAAATGTTTCTAAGTCAAAGAAGACCACAAACTATATTTCTTGACAGCGAGGCTAATAGCTTTCTTCAAACTGCATATTTCAGGACCAAACTTGGCTGAGATGTTCATTACCTTGTGTTCTATCGAAAGGTTATTTCAGATTTCCTCTATCTCTCTTACTTTATAATCTATATTCACTCTTACAGAGAGTCGCAAAGCCAATTTGGCCAAAAATATCGGAAATTTTTCTAAGTCAAAGAAGAGCACATACTATATTTCTTGATAGCGATGCTAATAACTTTCTTCAAACTGCATATTTCAGAACCAAACTTGGCTGAGATGTTCATTACCTTGTGTTCTATCGAATGGTTCTTTCAGATTTCCTCAATCTCTCTTACTTTTTAATCTATATTCACTCTTACAGAGAGTCGCATAGCCAATTTTGCCAAAAATCTCGGAAATGTTTCTAAGTCAAAGAAGACCACAAACTATATTTCTTGACAGCGAGGCTAATAGCTTTCTTCAAACTGCATATTTCAGGACCAAACTTGGCTGAGATGTTCATTACCTTGTGTTCTATCGAAAGGTTATTTCAGATTTCCTCTATCTCTCTTACTTTATAATCTATATTCACTCTTACAGAGAGTCGCAAAGCCAATTTGGCCAAAAATATCGGAAATTGTTCTAAGTCAAAGAAGAGCACATACTATATTTCTTGATAGCGATGCTAATAACTTTCTTCAAACTGCATATTTCAGAACCAAACTTGGCTGAGATGTTCATTACCTTGTGTTCTATCGAATGGTTCTTTCAGATTTCCTCAATCTCTCTTACTTTTTAATCTATGTTCACTCTTACAGAGAGTCGCATAGCCAATTTTGCCAAAAATCTCGGAAATGTTTCTAAGTCAAAGAAGACCACAAACTATATTTCTTGACAGCGAGGCTAATAGCTTTCTTCAAACTGCATATTTCAGGACCAAACTTGGCTGAGATGTTCATTACCTTGTGTTCTATCGAATGGTTATTTCAGATTTCCTCTATCTCTCTTACTTTATAATCTATATTCACTTTTACAGAGAATCGCAAAGCCAATTTGGCCAAAAATCTCGGAAATGTTTCTAAGTCAAAGAAGACCACAAACTATAATTCTTGACAGCGAGTCTAATAGCTTTCTTCAAACTGCATATTTCAGGACCAAACTTGGCTGAGATGTTCATTACCTTGTGTTCTATCGAATGGTTATTTCAGATTTCCTCTATCTATCTTACTTTATACTCTATATTCACTCTTACAGAGAATCGCAAAGCCAATTTGGCCAAAAATATCGGAAATTGTTCTAAGTCAAAGAAGAGCACATACTATATTTCTTGATAGCGATGCTAATAACTTTCTTCAAACTGCATATTTCAGAACCAAACTTGGCTGAGATGTTCATTACCTTGTGTTCTATCGAATGGTTCTTTCAGATTTCCTCAATCTCTCTTACTTTATAATCTATATTCACTTTTACAGAGAGTCGCAAAGCCAATTTGGCCAAAAATCTCGGAAACGTTTCTAAGTCAAAGAAGACCACAAACTATATTTCTTGATAGCGATGCTAATAACTTTCTTCAAACTGCATATTTCAGAACCAAACTTGGCTGAGATGTTCATTACCTTGTGTTCTATCGAATGGTTCTTTCAGATTTCCTCAATCTCACTTACTTTTTAATCTATGTTCACTCTTACAGAGAGTCGCATAGCCAATTTTGCCAAAAATCTCGGAAATGTTTCTAAGTCAAAGAAGACCACAAACTATATTACTTGACAGCGAGGCTAATAGCTTTCTTCAAACTGCATATTTCAGGACCAAACTTGGCTGAGATGTTCATTACCTTGTGTTCTATCGAAAGGTTATTTCAGATTTCCTCTATCTCTCTTACTTTATAATATATATTCACTCTTACAGAGAGTCGCAAAGCCAATTTGGCCAAAAATATCGGAAATTGTTCTAAGTCAAAGAAGAGCACATACTATATTTCTTGATAGCGATGCTAATAACTTTCTTCAAACTGCATATTTCAGAACCAAACTTGGCTGAGATGTTCATTACCTTGTGTTCTATCGAATGGTTCTTTCAGATTTCCTCAATCTCTCTTACTTTTTAATCTATATTTACTCTTACAGAGAGTCGCATAGCCAATTTTGCCAAAAATCTCGGAAATGTTTCTAAGTCAAAGAAGACCACAAACTATATTTCTTGACAGCGAGGCTAATAACTTTCTTCAAACTGTATATTTCACGACCAAACTTGGCTGAGATGTTCATTACCTTGTGTTCTATCGAATGGTTATTTCAGATTTCCTCTATCTCTCTTACTTTATAATCTATATTCACTCTTACAGAGAGTCGCAAAGCCAATTTGGCCAAAAATATCGGAAATTGTTCTAAGTCAAAGAAGAGCACAGACTATATTTCTTGATAGCGATGCTAATAACTTTCTTCAAACTGCATATTTCAGAACCAAACTTGGCTGAGATGTTCATTACCTTGTGTTCTATCGAATGGTTCTTTCAGATTTCCTCAATCTCTCTTACTTTTTAATCTATATTCACTCTTACAGAGAGTCGCAAAGCCAATTTGGCCAAAAATCTCGGAAATGTTTCTAAGTCAAAGAAGACCACAAACTATATTTCTTGACAGCGAGGCTAATAGCTTTCTTCAAACTGCATATTTCAGGACCAAACTTGGCTGAGATGTTCATTACCTTGTGTTCTATCGAATGGTTATTTCAGATTTCCTCTATCTCTCTTACTTTATAATCTATATTCACTCTTACAGAGAATCGCAAAGCCAATTTGGCCAAAAATCTCGGAATTTTTTCTAAGTCAAGGAAGAGCACAGACTATATTTCTTGACAGCGAGGCTAATAACTTTCTTCAAACTGTATATTTCACGACCAAACTTGGCTGAGATGTTCATTACCTTGTGTTCTATCGAATGGTTATTTCAGATTTCCTCTATCTCTCTTACTTTATAATCTATATTCACTCTTACAGAGAGTCGCAAAGCCAATTTGGCCAAAAATATCGGAAATTGTTCTAAGTCAAAGAAGAGCACAGACTATATTTCTTGATAGCGATGCTAATAACTTTCTTCAAACTGCATATTTCAGGACCAAACTTGGCTGAGATGTTCATTACCTTGTGTTCTATCGAATGGTTCTTTCAGATTTCCTCAATCTCTCTTACTTTTTAATCTATATTCACTCTTACAGAGAGTCGCATAGCCAATTTGGCCAAAAATCTCGCAAATGTTTCTAAGTCAAAGAAGACCACAAACTATATTTCTTGACAGCGAGGCTAATAGCTTTCTTCAAACTGCATATTTCAGGACCAAACTTGGCTGAGATGTTCATTACCTTGTGTTCTATCGAATGGTTATTTCAGATTTCCTCTATCTCTCTTACTTTATAATCTATATTCACTCTTACAGAGAATCGCAAAGCCAATTTGGCCAAAAATCTCGGAAATTTTTCTAAGTCAAAGAAGAGCACAGACTATATTTCTTGACAGCGAGGCTAATAACTTTCTTCAAACTGCATATTTCAGAACCAAACTTGGCTGAGATGTTCATTACCTTGTGTTCTATCGAATGGTTCTTTCAGATTTCCTCAATCTCTCTTACTTTTTAATCTATATTCACTCTTACAGAGAGTCGCATAGCCAATTTGGCCAAAAATCTCGGAAATGTTTCTAAGTCAAAGAAGACCACAAACTATATTTCTTGACAGCGAGGCTAATAGCTTTCTTCAAACTGCATATTTCACGACCAAACTTGGCTGAGATGTTCATTACCTTGTGTTCTATCGAAAAGTTATTTCAGATTTCCTCTATCTCTCTTACTTTATAATCTATATTCACTCTTACAGAGAATCGCAAAGCCAATTTGGCCAAAAATATCGGAAATTTTTCTAAGTCAAAGAAGAGCACAGACTATATTTCTTGACAGCGAGGCTAATAACTTTCTTCAAACTGCATATTTCAGAACCAAACTTGGCTGAGATGTTCATTACCTTGTGTTCTATCGAATGGTTCTTTCAGATTTCCTCAATCTCTCTTACTTTTTAATCTATATTCACTCTTACAGAGAGTCGCAAAGCCAATTTGGCCAAAAATCTCGGAAATGTTTCTAAGTCAAAGAAGACCACAAACTATATTTCTTGACAGCGAGGCTAATAGCTTTCTTCAAACTGCATATTTCAGGACCAAACTTGGCTGAGATGTTCATTACCTTGTGTTCTATCGAATGGTTATTTCAGATTTCCTCTATCTCTCTTACTTTATAATCTATATTCACTCTTACAGAGAATCGCAAAGCCAATTTGGCCAAAAATCTCGGAATTTTTTCTAAGTCAAGGAAGAGCACAGACTATATTTCTTGACAGCGAGGCTAATAACTTTCTTCAAACTGTATATTTCACGACCAAACTTGGCTGAGATGTTCATTACCTTGTGTTCTATCGAATGGTTATTTCAGATTTCCTCTATCTCTCTTACTTTATAATCTATATTCACTCTTACAGAGAGTCGCAAAGCCAATTTGGCCAAAAATATCGGAAATTGTTCTAAGTCAAAGAAGAGCACAGACTATATTTCTTGATAGCGATGCTAATAACTTTCTTCAAACTGCATATTTCAGGACCAAACTTGGCTGAGATGTTCATTACCTTGTGTTCTATCGAATGGTTCTTTCAGATTTCCTCAATCTCTCTTACTTTTTAATCTATATTCACTCTTACAGAGAGTCGCATAGCCAATTTGGCCAAAAATCTCGCAAATGTTTCTAAGTCAAAGAAGACCACAAACTATATTTCTTGACAGCGAGGCTAATAGCTTTCTTCAAACTGCATATTTCAGGACCAAACTTGGCTGAGATGTTCATTACCTTGTGTTCTATCGAATGGTTATTTCAGATTTCCTCTATCTCTCTTACTTTATAATCTATATTCACTCTTACAGAGAATCGCAAAGCCAATTTGGCCAAAAATCTCGGAAATTTTTCTAAGTCAAAGAAGAGCACAGACTATATTTCTTGACAGCGAGGCTAATAACTTTCTTCAAACTGCATATTTCAGAACCAAACTTGGCTGAGATGTTCATTACCTTGTGTTCTATCGAATGGTTCTTTCAGATTTCCTCAATCTCTCTTACTTTTTAATCTATATTCACTCTTACAGAGAGTCGCATAGCCAATTTGGCCAAAAATCTCGGAAATGTTTCTAAGTCAAAGAAGACCACAAACTATATTTCTTGACAGCGAGGCTAATAGCTTTCTTCAAACTGCATATTTCACGACCAAACTTGGCTGAGATGTTCATTACCTTGTGTTCTATCGAAAAGTTATTTCAGATTTCCTCTATCTCTCTTACTTTATAATCTATATTCACTCTTACAGAGAATCGCAAAGCCAATTTGGCCAAAAATATCGGAAATTTTTCTAAGTCAAAGAAGAGCACAGACTATATTTCTTGACAGCGAGGCTAATAACTTTCTTCAAACTGCATATTTCAGGACCAAACTTGGCTGAAATGTTCATTACCTTGTGTTCTATCGAATGGTTATTTCAGATTTCCTCTATCTCTCTTACTTTATAATCTATAATCACTCTTACAGAGAGTCGCAAAGCCAATTTGGCCAAAAATATCGGAAATTTTTCTAAGTCAAAGAAGAGCACAGACTATATTTCTTGACAGCGAGGCTAATAACTTTCTTCAAACTGCATATTTCAGGACCAAACTTGGCTGAAATGTTCATTACCTTGTGTTCTATCGAATGGTTATTTCAGATTTCCTCTATCTCTCTTACTTTATAATCTATAATCACTCTTACAGAGAGTCGCAAAGCCAATTTGGCGAAAAATATCGGAAATTTTTCTAAGTCAAAGAAGAGCACAGACTATATTTCTTGATAGCGATGCTAATAACTTTCTTCAAACTGCATATTTCAGAACCAAACTTGGCTGAGATGTTCATTACCTTGTGTTCTATCGAATGGTTCTTTCAGATTTCCTCAATCTCTCTTACTTTTTAATCTATATTCACTCTTTCAGAGAGTCGCATAGCCAATTTTGCCGAAAATCTCGGAAATGTTTCTAAGTCAAAGAAGACCACAAACTATATTTCTTGACAGCGAGGCTAATAGCTTTCTTCAAACTGCATATTTCAGGACCAAACTTGGCTGAGATGTTCATTACCTTGTGTTCTATCGAAAGGTTATTTCAGATTTCCTCTATCTCTCTTACTTTATAATCTATATTCACTCTTACAGAGAGTCGCAAAGCCAATTTGGCCAAAAATCTCGGAAATTTTTCTAAGTCAAAGAAGAGCACAGACTATATTTCTTGACAGCGAGGCTAATAACTTTCTTCAAACTGCATATTTCAGGACCAAACTTGGCTGAAATGTTCATTACCTTGTGTGCTATCGAATGGTTATTTCAGATTTCCTCTATCTCTCTTACTTTATAATCTATATTCACTCTTACAGAGAGTCGCAAAGCCAATTTGGCCAAAAATATCGGAAATTGTTCTAAGTCAAAGAAGAGCACATACTATATTTCTTGATAGCGATGCTAATAACTTTCTTCAAACTGCATATTTCAGAACCAAACTTGGCTGAGATGTTCATTACCTTGTGTTCTATCGAATGGTTCTTTCAGATTTCCTCAATCTCTCTTACTTTTTAATCTATATTCACTCTTACAGAGAGTCGCATAGCCAATTTGGCCAAAAATCTCGGAAATGTTTCTAAGTCAAAGAAGACCACAAACTATATTTCTTGACAGCGAGGCTAATAGCTTTCTTCAAACTGCATATTTCAGGACCAAACTTGGCTGAGATGTTCATTACCTTGTGTTCTATCGAAAAGTTATTTCAGATTTCCTCTATCTCTCTTACTTTATAATCTATATTCACTCTTACAGAGAATCGCAAAGCCAATTTGGCCAAAAATATCGGAAATTTTTCTAAGTCAAAGAAGAGCACAGACTATATTTCTTGACAGCGAGGCTAATAACTTTCTTCAAACTGCATATTTCAGGACCAAACTTGGCTGAAATGTTCATTACCTTGTGTTCTATCGAATGGTTATTTCAGATTTCCTCTATCTCTCTTACTTTATAATCTATATTCACTCTTACAGAGAGTCGCAAAGCCAATTTGTCCAAAAATATCGGAAATTGTTCTAAGTCAAAGAAGAGCACATACTATATTTCTTGATAGCGATGCTAAAAACTTTCTTCAAACTGCATATTTCAGAACCAAACTTGGCTGAGATGTTCATTACCTTGTGTTCTATCGAATGGTTCTTTCAGATTTCCTCAATCTCTCTTACTTTTTAATCTATATTCACTCTTACAGAGAGTCGCATAGCCAATTTTGCCAAAAATCTCGGAAATGTTTCTAAGTCAAAGAAGACCACAAACTATATTTCTTGACAGCGAGGCTAATAGCTTTCTTCAAACTGCATATTTCAGGACCAAACTTGGCTGAGATGTTCATTACCTTGTGTTCTATCGAATGGTTCTTTCAGATTTCCTCAATCTCTCTTACTTTTTAATCTATATTCACTCTTACAGAGAGTCGCATAGCCAATTTTGCCAAAAATCTCGGAAATGTTTCTAAGTCAAAGAAGACCACAAACTATATTTCTTGACAGCGAGGCTAATAACTTTCTTCAAACTGCATATTTCAGGACCAAACTTGGCTGAGATGTTCATTACCTTGTGTTCTATCGAAAGGTTATTTCAGATTTCCTCTATCTCTCTTACTTTATAATCTATATTCACTCTTACAGAGAGTCGCAAAGCCAATTTGGCCAAAAATATCGGAAATTTTTCTAAGTCAAAGAAGAGCACATACTATATTTCTTGATAGCGATGCTAATAACTTTCTTCAAACTGCATATTTCAGAACCAAACTTGGCTGAGATGTTCATTACCTTGTGTTCTATCGAATGGTTCTTTCAGATTTCCTCAATCTCTCTTACTTTTTAATCTATATTCACTCTTACAGAGAGTCGCATAGCCAATTTGGCCAAAAATCTCGGAAATGTTTCTAAGTCAAAGAAGACCACAAACTATATTTCTTGACAGCGAGGCTAATAGCTTTCTTCAAACTGCATATTTCAGGACCAAACTTGGCTGAGATGTTCATTACCTTGTGTTCTATCGAAAAGTTATTTCAGATTTCCTCTATCTCTCTTACTTTATAATCTATATTCACTCTTACAGAGAATCGCAAAGCCAATTTGGCCAAAAATATCGGAAATTTTTCTAAGTCAAAGAAGAGCACAGACTATATTTCTTGACAGCGAGGCTAATAACTTTCTTCAAACTGCATATTTCAGGACCAAACTTGGCTGAAATGTTCATTACCTTGTGTTCTATCGAATGGTTATTTCAGATTTCCTCTATCTCTCTTACTTTATAATCTATATTCACTCTTACAGAGAGTCGCAAAGCCAATTTGTCCAAAAATATCGGAAATTGTTCTAAGTCAAAGAAGAGCACATACTATATTTCTTGATAGCGATGCTAATAACTTTCTTCAAACTGCATATTTCAGAACCAAACTTGGCTGAGATGTTCATTACCTTGTGTTCTATCGAATGGTTCTTTCAGATTTCCTCAATCTCTCTTACTTTTTAATCTATATTCACTCTTACAGAGAGTCGCATAGCCAATTTTGCCAAAAATCTCGGAAATGTTTCTAAGTCAAAGAAGACCACAAACTATATTTCTTGACAGCGAGGCTAATAGCTTTCTTCAAACTGCATATTTCAGGACCAAACTTGGCTGAGATGTTCATTACCTTGTGTTCTATCGAATTGTTATTTCAGATTTCCTCTATCTCTCTTACTTTATAATCTATATTCACTCTTACAGAGAGTCGAAAAGCCAATTTGGCCAAAAATATCTTAAATTTTTCTAAGTCAAAGAAGAGCACATACTATATTTCTTGATAGCGATGCTAATAACTTTCTTCAAACTGCATATTTCAGAACCAAACTTGGCTGAGATGTTCATTACCTTGTGTTCTATCGAATGTTTCTTTCAGATTTCCTCTATCTCTCTTACTTTTTAATCTATATTCACTCTTACAGAGAGTCGCATAGCCAATTTTGCCAAAAATCTCGGAAATGTTTCTAAGTCAAAGAAGACCACAAACTATATTTCTTGACAGCGAGGCTAATAGCTTTCTTCAAACTGCATATTTCAGGACCAAACTTGGCTGAGATGTTCATTACCTTGTGTTCTATCGAAAGGTTATTTCAGATTTCCTCTATCTCTCTTACTTTATAATCTATATTCACTCTTACAGAGAGTCGCAAAGCCAATTTGGCTAAAAATATCGGAAATTGTTCTAAGTCAAAGAAGAGCACATACTATATTTCTTGATAGCGATGCTAATAACTTTCTTCAAACTGCATATTTCAGAACCAAACTTGGCTGAGATGTTCATTAACTTGTGTTCTATCGAATGGTTCTTTCAGATTTCCTCAATCTCTCTTACTTTTTAATCTATGTTCACTGTTACAGAGAGTCGCATAGCCAATTTTGCCAAAAATCTCGGAAATGTTTCTAAGTCAAAGAAGACCACAAACTATATTTCTTGACAGCGAGGCTAATAGCTTTCTTCAAACTGCATATTTCAGGACCAAACTTGGCTGAGATGTTCATTACCTTGTGTTCTATCGAAAGGTTATTTCAGATTTCCTCTATCTCTCTTACTTTATAATATATATTCACTCTTACAGAGAGTCGCAATGCCAATTTGGCCAAAAATATCGGAAATTGTTCTAAGTCAAAGAAGAGCACATACTATATTTCTTGATAGCGATGCTAATAACTTTCTTCAAACTGCATATTTCAGAACCAAACTTGGCTGAGATGTTCATTACCTTGTGTTCTATCGAATGGTTCTTTCAGATTTCCTCAATCTCTCTTACTTTTTAATCTATATTCACTTTTACAGAGAGTCGCATAGCCAATTTTGCCAAAAATCTCGGAAATGTTTCTAAGTCAAAGAAGACCACAAACTATATTTCTTGACAGCGAGGCTAAGAGCTTTCTTCAAACTGCATATTTCAGAACCAAACTTGGCTGAGATGTTCATTACCTTGTGTTCTATCGAATGGTTCTTTCAGATTTCCTCAATCTCTCTTACTTTTTAATCTATATTCACTCTTACAGAGAGTCGCATAGCCAATTTTGCCAAAAATCTCGGAAATGTTTCTAAGTCAAAGAAGACCACAAACTATATTTCTTGACAGCGAGGCTAATAGCTTTCTTCAAACTGCATATTTCAGGACCAAACTTGGCTGAGATGTTCATTACCTTGTGTTCTATCGAATGGTTATTTCAGATTTCCTCTATCTCTCTTACTTTATAATCTATATTCACTTTTACAGAGAATCGCAAAGCCAATTTGGCCAAAAATCTCGGAAATGTTTCTAAGTCAAAGAAGAGCACAGACTATATTTCTTGACAGCGAGGCTAATAACTTTCTTCAAACAGCATATTTCAGGACCAAACTTGGCTGAAATGTTCATTACCTTGTGTTCTATCGAATGGTTATTTCAGATTTCCTCTATCTCTCTTACTTTATAATCTATATTCACTCTTACAGAGAGTCGCAAAGCCAATTTGGCCAAAAATATCGGAAATTGTTCTAAGTCAAAGAAGAGCACAGACTATATTTCTTGATAGCGATGCTAATAACTTTCTTCAAACTGCATATTTCAGAACCAAACTTGGCTGAGATGTTCATTACCTTGTGTTCTATCGAATGGTTCTTTCAGATTTCCTCTATCTCTCTTACTTTATAATCTATATTCACTCTTACAGAGAGTCGCAAAGCCAATTTGGCCAAAAATATCGGAAATTGTTCTAAGTCAAAGAAGAGCACAGACTATATTTCTTGATAGCGATGCTAATTACTTTCTTCAAACTGCATATTTCAGAACCAAACTTGGCTGAGATGTTCATTACCTTGTGTTCTATCGAATGGTTCTTTCAGATTTCCTCAATCTCTCTTACTTTTTAATCTATATTCACTCTTACAGAGAGTCGCATAGCCAATTTTGCCAAAAATCTCGGAAATGTTTCTAAGTCAAAGAAGACCACAAACTATATTTCTTGACAGCGAGGCTAATAGCTTTCTTCAAACTGCATATTTCAGGACCAAACTTGGCTGAGATGTTCATTACCTTGTGTTCTATCGAATTGTTATTTCAGATTTCCTCTATCTCTCTTACTTTATAATCTATATTCACTCTTACAGAGAGTCGCAAAGCCAATTTGGCCAAAAATATCTTAAATTTTTCTAAGTCAAAGAAGAGCACATACTATATTTCTTGATAGCGATGCTAATAACTTTCTTCAAACTGCATATTTCAGAACCAAACTTGGCTGAGATGTTCATTACCTTGTGTTCTATCGAATTGTTATTTCAGATTTCCTCTATCTCTCTTACTTTTTAATCTATATTCACTCTTACAGAGAGTCGCAAAGCCAATTTGGCCAAAAATATCTTAAATTTTTCTAAGTCAAAGAAGAGCACATACTATATTTCTTGATAGCGATGCTAATAACTTTCTTCAAACTGCATATTTCAGAACCAAACTTGGCTGAGATGTTCATTAACTTGTGTTCTATCGAATGGTTCTTTCAGATTTCCTCAATCTCTCTTACTTTTTAATCTATGTTCACTGTTACAGAGAGTCGCATAGCCAATTTTGCCAAAAATCTCGGAAATGTTTCTAAGTCAAAGAAGACCACAAACTATATTTCTTGACAGCGAGGCTAATAGCTTTCTTCAAACTGCATATTTCAGGACCAAACTTGGCTGAGATGTTCATTACCTTGTGTTCTATCGAAAGGTTATTTCAGATTTCCTCTATCTCTCTTACTTTATAATATATATTCACTCTTACAGAGAGTCGCAAAGCCAATTTGGCCAAAAATATCGGAAATTGTTCTAAGTCAAAGAAGAGCACATACTATATTTCTTGATAGCGATGCTAATAACTTTCTTCAAACTGCATATTTCAGAACCAAACTTGGCTGAGATGTTCATTACCTTGTGTTCTATCGAATGGTTCTTTCAGATTTCCTCAATCTCTCTTACTTTTTAATCTATATTCACTTTTACAGAGAGTCGCATAGCCAATTTTGCCAAAAATCTCGGAAATGTTTCTAAGTCAAAGAAGACCACAAACTATATTTCTTGACAGCGAGGCTAAGAGCTTTCTTCAAACTGCATATTTCAGAACCAAACTTGGCTGAGATGTTCATTACCTTGTGTTCTATCGAATGGTTCTTTCAGATTTCCTCAATCTCTCTTACTTTTTAATCTATATTCACTCTTACAGAGAGTCGCATAGCCAATTTTGCCAAAAATCTCGGAAATGTTTCTAAGTCAAAGAAGACCACAAACTATATTTCTTGACAGCGAGGCTAATAGCTTTCTTCAAACTGCATATTTCAGGACCAAACTTGGCTGAGATGTTCATTACCTTGTGTTCTATCGAATGGTTATTTCAGATTTCCTCTATCTCTCTTACTTTATAATCTATATTCACTTTTACAGAGAATCGCAAAGCCAATTTGGCCAAAAATCTCGGAAATGTTTCTAAGTCAAAGAAGAGCACAGACTATATTTCTTGACAGCGAGGCTAATAACTTTCTTCAAACAGCATATTTCAGGACCAAACTTGGCTGAAATGTTCATTACCTTGTGTTCTATCGAATGGTTATTTCAGATTTCCTCTATCTCTCTTACTTTATAATCTATATTCACTCTTACAGAGAGTCGCAAAGCCAATTTGGCCAAAAATATCGGAAATTGTTCTAAGTCAAAGAAGAGCACAGACTATATTTCTTGATAGCGATGCTAATAACTTTCTTCAAACTGCATATTTCAGAACCAAACTTGGCTGAGATGTTCATTACCTTGTGTTCTATCGAATGGTTCTTTCAGATTTCCTCTATCTCTCTTACTTTATAATATATATTCACTCTTACAGAGAGTCGCAAAGCCAATTTGGCCAAAAATATCGGAAATTGTTCTAAGTCAAAGAAGAGCACAGACTATATTTCTTGATAGCGATGCTAATTACTTTCTTCAAACTGCATATTTCAGAACCAAACTTGGCTGAGATGTTCATTACCTTGTGTTCTATCGAATGGTTCTTTCAGATTTCCTCAATCTCTCTTACTTTTTAATCTATATTCACTCTTACAGAGAGTCGCATAGCCAATTTTGCCAAAAATCTCGGAAATGTTTCTAAGTCAAAGAAGACCACAAACTATATTTCTTGACAGCGAGGCTAATAGCTTTCTTCAAACTGCATATTTCAGGACCAAACTTGGCTGAGATGTTCATTACCTTGTGTTCTATCGAATTGTTATTTCAGATTTCCTCTATCTCTCTTACTTTATAATCTATATTCACTCTTACAGAGAGTCGCAAAGCCAATTTGGCCAAAAATATCTTAAATTTTTCTAAGTCAAAGAAGAGCACATACTATATTTCTTGATAGCGATGCTAATAACTTTCTTCAAACTGCATATTTCAGAACCAAACTTGGCTGAGATGTTCATTACCTTGTGTTCTATCGAATGGTTCTTTCAGATTTCCTCTATCTCTCTTACTTTTTAATCTATATTCACTCTTACAGAGAGTCGCATAGCCAATTTTGCCAAAAATCTCGGAAATGTTTCTAAGTCAAAGAAGACCACAAACTATATTTCTTGACAGCGAGGCTAATAGCTTTCTTCAAACTGCATATTTCAGGACCAAACTTGGCTGAGATGTTCATTACCTTGTGTTCTATCGAAAGGTTATTTCAGATTTCCTCTATCTCTCTTACTTTATAATCTATATTCACTCTTACAGAGAGTCGCAAAGCCAATTTGGCCAAAAATATCGGAAATTGTTCTAAGTCAAAGAAGAGCACATACTATATTTCTTGATAGCGATGCTAATAACTTTCTTCAAACTGCATATTTCAGAACCAAACTTGGCTGAGATGTTCATTAACTTGTGTTCTATCGAATGGTTCTTTCAGATTTCCTCAATCTCTCTTACTTTTTAATCTATGTTCACTGTTACAGAGAGTCGCATAGCCAATTTTGCCAAAAATCTCGGAAATGTTTCTAAGTCAAAGAAGACCACAAACTATATTTCTTGACAGCGAGGCTAATAGCTTTCTTCAAACTGCATATTTCAGGACCAAACTTGGCTGAGATGTTCATTACCTTGTGTTCTATCGAAAGGTTATTTCAGATTTCCTCTATCTCTCTTACTTTATAATATATATTCACTCTTACAGAGAGTCGCATAGCCAATTTGGCCAAAAATATCGGAAATTGTTCTAAGTCAAAGAAGAGCACATACTATATTTCTTGATAGCGATGCTAATAACTTTCTTCAAACTGCATATTTCAGAACCAAACTTGGCTGAGATGTTCATTACCTTGTGTTCTATCGAATGGTTCTTTCAGATTTCCTCAATCTCTCTTACTTTTTAATCTATATTCACTTTTACAGAGAGTCGCATAGCCAATTTTGCCAAAAATCTCGGAAATGTTTCTAAGTCAAAGAAGACCACAAACTATATTTCTTGACAGCGAGGCTAAGAGCTTTCTTCAAACTGCATATTTCAGAACCAAACTTGGCTGAGATGTTCATTACCTTGTGTTCTATCGAATGGTTCTTTCAGATTTCCTCAATCTCTCTTACTTTTTAATCTATATTCACTCTTACAGAGAGTCGCATAGCCAATTTTGCCAAAAATCTCGGAAATGTTTCTAAGTCAAAGAAGACCACAAACTATATTTCTTGACAGCGAGGCTAATAGCTTTCTTCAAACTGCATATTTCAGGACCAAACTTGGCTGAGATGTTCATTACCTTGTGTTCTATCGAATGGTTATTTCAGATTTCCTCTATCTCTCTTACTTTATAATCTATATTCACTTTTACAGAGAATCGCAAAGCCAATTTGGCCAAAAATCTCGGAAATGTTTCTAAGTCAAAGAAGAGCACAGACTATATTTCTTGACAGCGAGGCTAATAACTTTCTTCAAACAGCATATTTCAGGACCAAACTTGGCTGAAATGTTCATTACCTTGTGTTCTATCGAATGGTTATTTCAGATTTCCTCTATCTCTCTTACTTTATAATCTATATTCACTCTTACAGAGAGTCGCAAAGCCAATTTGGCCAAAAATATCGGAAATTGTTCTAAGTCAAAGAAGAGCACAGACTATATTTCTTGATAGCGATGCTAATAACTTTCTTCAAACTGCATATTTCAGAACCAAACTTGGCTGAGATGTTCATTACCTTGTGTTCTATCGAATGGTTCTTTCAGATTTCCTCTATCTCTCTTACTTTATAATATATATTCACTCTTACAGAGAGTCGCAAAGCCAATTTGGCCAAAAATATCGGAAATTGTTCTAAGTCAAAGAAGAGCACAGACTATATTTCTTGATAGCGATGCTAATTACTTTCTTCAAACTGCATATTTCAGAACCAAACTTGGCTGAGATGTTCATTACCTTGTGTTCTATCGAATGGTTCTTTCAGATTTCCTCAATCTCTCTTACTTTTTAATCTATATTCACTCTTACAGAGAGTCGCATAGCCAATTTTGCCAAAAATCTCGGAAATGTTTCTAAGTCAAAGAAGACCACAAACTATATTTCTTGACAGCGAGGCTAATAGCTTTCTTCAAACTGCATATTTCAGGACCAAACTTGGCTGAGATGTTCATTACCTTGTGTTCTATCGAATGGTTATTTCAGATTTCCTCTATCTATCTTACTTTATACTCTATATTCACTCTTACAGAGAATCGCAAAGCCAATTTGGCCAAAAATATCGGAAATTGTACTAAGTCAAAGAAGAGCACATACTATATTTCTTGATAGCGATGCTAATAACTTTCTTCAAACTGCATATTTCAGAACCAAACTTGGCTGAGATGTTCATTACCTTGTGTTCTATCGAATGGTTCTTTCAGATTTCCTCAATCTCTCTTACTTTTTAATCTATGTTCACTCTTACAGAGAGTCGCATAGCCAATTTTGCCAAAAATCTCGGAAATGTTTCTAAGTCAAAGAAGACCACAAACTATATTTCTTGACAGCGAGGCTAATAGCTTTCTTCAAACTGCATATTTCAGGACCAAACTTGGCTGAGATGTTCATTACCTTGTGTTCTATCGAAAGGTTATTTCAGATTTCCTCTATCTCTCTTACTTTATAATATATATTCACTCTTACAGAGAGTCGCAAAGCCAATTTGGCCAAAAATATCGGAAATTGTTCTAAGTCAAAGAAGAGCACATACTATATTTCTTGATAGCGATGCTAATAACTTTCTTCAAACTGCATATTTCAGAACCAAACTTGGCTGAGATGTTCATTACCTTGTGTTCTATCGAATGGTTCTTTCAGATTTCCTCAATCTCTCTTACTTTTTAATCTATATTTACTCTTACAGAGAGTCGCATAGCCAATTTTGCCAAAAATCTCGGAAATGTTTCTAAGTCAAAGAAGACCACAAACTATATTTCTTGACAGCGAGGCTAATAACTTTCTTCAAACTGTATATTTCACGACCAAACTTGGCTGAGATGTTCATTACCTTGTGTTCTATCGAATGGTTATTTCAGATTTCCTCTATCTCTCTTACTTTATAATCTATATTCACTCTTACAGAGAATCGCAGAGCCAATTTGGCCAAAAATCTCGGAATTTTTTCTAAGTCAAAGAAGAGCACAGACTATATTTCTTGACAGCGAGGCTAATAACTTTCTTCAAACTGTATATTTCACGACCAAACTTGGCTGAGATGTTCATTACCTTGTGTTCTATCGAATGGTTATTTCAGATTTCCTCTATCTCTCTTACTTTATAATCTATATTCACTCTTACAGAGAGTCGCAAAGCCAATTTGGCCAAAAATATCGGAAATTGTTCTAAGTCAAAGAAGAGCACATACTATATTTCTTGATAGCGATGCTAATAACTTTCTTCAAACTGCATATTTCAGGACCAAACTTGGCTGAGATGTTCATTACCTTGTGTTCTATCGAATGGTTCTTTCAGATTTCCTCAATCTCTCTTACTTTTTAATCTATATTCACTCTTACAGAGAGTCGCATAGCCAATTTGGCCAAAAATCTCGCAAATGTTTCTAAGTCAAAGAAGAGCACAGACTATATTTCTTGACAGCGAGGCTAATAACTTTCTTCAAACTGCATATTTCAGGACCAAACTTGGCTGAGATGTTCATTACCTTGTGTTCTATCGAATGGTTATTTCAGATTTCCTCTATCTCTCTTACTTTATAATCTATAATCACTCTTACAGAGAGTCGCAAAGCCAATTTGGCCAAAAATCTCGGAAATGTTTCTAAGTCAAAGAAGACCACAAACTATATTTCTTGACAGCGAGGCTAATAGCTTTCTTCAAACTGCATATTTCAGGACCAAACTTGGCTGAGATGTTCATTACCTTGTGTTCTATCGAAAAGTTATTTCAGATTTCCTCTATCTCTCTTACTTTATAATCTATATTCACTCTTACAGAGAATCGCAAAGCCAATTTGGCCAAAAATATCGGAAATTTTTCTAAGTCAAAGAAGAGCACAGACTATATTTCTTGACAGCGAGGCTAATAACTTTCTTCAAACTGCATATTTCAGGACCAAACTTGGCTGAAATGTTCATTACCTTGTGTTCTATCGAATGGTTATTTCAGATTTCCTCTATCTCTCTTACTTTATAATCTATAATCACTCTTACAGAGAGTCGCAAAGCCAATTTGGCCAAAAATATCGGAAATTTTTCTAAGTCAAAGAAGAGCACAGACTATATTTCTTGACAGCGAGGCTAATAACTTTCTTCAAACTGCATATTTCAGGACCAAACTTGGCTGAAATGTTCATTACCTTGTGTTCTATCGAATGGTTATTTCAGATTTCCTCTATCTCTCTTACTTTATAATCTATAATCACTCTTACAGAGAGTCGCAAAGCCAATTTGGCGAAAAATATCGGAAATTTTTCTAAGTCAAAGAAGAGCACAGACTATATTTCTTGATAGCGATGCTAATAACTTTCTTCAAACTGCATATTTCAGAACCAAACTTGGCTGAGATGTTCATTACCTTGTGTTCTATCGAATGGTTCTTTCAGATTTCCTCAATCTCTCTTACTTTTTAATCTATATTCACTCTTTCAGAGAGTCGCATAGCCAATTTTGCCAAAAATCTCGGAAATGTTTCTAAGTCAAAGAAGACCACAAACTATATTTCTTGACAGCGAGGCTAATAGCTTTCTTCAAACTGCATATTTCAGGACCAAACTTGGCTGAGATGTTCATTACCTTGTGTTCTATCGAAAGGTTATTTCAGATTTCCTCTATCTCTCTTACTTTATAATCTATATTCACTCTTACAGAGAGTCGCAAAGCCAATTTGGCCAAAAATCTCGGAAATTGTTCTAAGTCAAAGAAGAGCACAGACTATATTTCTTGACAGCGAGGCTAATAACTTTCTTCAAACTGCATATTTCAGGACCAAACTTGGCTGAAATGTTCATTACCTTGTGTGCTATCGAATGGTTATTTCAGATTTCCTCTATCTCTCTTACTTTATAATCTATATTCACTCTTACAGAGAGTCGCAAAGCCAATTTGGCCAAAAATATCGGAAATTGTTCTAAGTCAAAGAAGAGCACATACTATATTTCTTGATAGCGATGCTAATAACTTTCTTCAAACTGCATATTTCAGAACCAAACTTGGCTGAGATGTTCATTACCTTGTGTTCTATCGAATGGTTCTTTCAGATTTCCTCAATCTCTCTTACTTTTTAATCTATATTCACTCTTACAGAGAGTCGCATAGCCAATTTGGCCAAAAATCTCGGAAATGTTTCTAAGTCAAAGAAGACCACAAACTATATTTCTTGACAGCGAGGCTAATAGCTTTCTTCAAACTGCATATTTCAGGACCAAACTTGGCTGAGATGTTCATTACCTTGTGTGCTATCGAATGGTTATTTCAGATTTCCTCTATCTCTCTTACTTTATAATCTATATTCACTCTTACAGAGAGTCGCAAAGCCAATTTGGCCAAAAATATCGGAAATTGTTCTAAGTCAAAGAAGAGCACATACTATATTTCTTGATAGCGATGCTAATAACTTTCTTCAAACTGTATATTTCAGAACCAAACTTGGCTGAGATGTTCATTACCTTGTGTTCTATCGAATGGTTCTTTCAGATTTCCTCTATCTCTCTTACTTTTTAATCTATATTCACTCTTACAGAGAGTCGCATAGCCAATTTGGCCAAAAATCTCGGAAATGTTTCTAAGTCAAAGAAGACCACAAACTATATTTCTTGACAGCGAGGCTAATAGCTTTCTTCAAACTGCATATTTCAGGACCAAACTTGGCTGAGATGTTCATTACCTTGTGTTCTATCGAAAGGTTATTTCAGATTTCCTCTATCTCTCTTACTTTATAATCTATATTCACTCTTACAGAGAGTCGCAAAGCCAATTTGGCCAAAAATATCGGAAATTGTTCTAAGTCAAAGAAGAGCACATACTATATTTCTTGATAGCGATGCTAATAACTTTCTTCAAACTGCATATTTCAGAACCAAACTTGGCTGAGATGTTCATTAACTTGTGTTCTATCGAATGGTTCTTTCAGATTTCCTCAATCTCTCTTACTTTTTAATCTATGTTCACTGTTACAGAGAGTCGCATAGCCAATTTTGCCAAAAATCTCGGAAATGTTTCTAAGTCAAAGAAGACCACAAACTATATTTCTTGACAGCGAGGCTAATAGCTTTCTTCAAACTGCATATTTCAGGACCAAACTTGGCTGAGATGTTCATTACCTTGTGTTCTATCGAAAGGTTATTTCAGATTTCCTCTATCTCTCTTACTTTATAATATATATTCACTCTTACAGAGAGTCGCATAGCCAATTTGGCCAAAAATATCGGAAATTGTTCTAAGTCAAAGAAGAGCACATACTATATTTCTTGATAGCGATGCTAATAACTTTCTTCAAACTGCATATTTCAGAACCAAACTTGGCTGAGATGTTCATTACCTTGTGTTCTATCGAATGGTTCTTTCAGATTTCCTCAATCTCTCTTACTTTTTAATCTATATTCACTTTTACAGAGAGTCGCATAGCCAATTTTGCCAAAAATCTCGGAAATGTTTCTAAGTCAAAGAAGACCACAAACTATATTTCTTGACAGCGAGGCTAAGAGCTTTCTTCAAACTGCATATTTCAGAACCAAACTTGGCTGAGATGTTCATTACCTTGTGTTCTATCGAATGGTTCTTTCAGATTTCCTCAATCTCTCTTACTTTTTAATCTATATTCACTCTTACAGAGAGTCGCATAGCCAATTTTGCCAAAAATCTCGGAAATGTTTCTAAGTCAAAGAAGACCACAAACTATATTTCTTGACAGCGAGGCTAATAGCTTTCTTCAAACTGCATATTTCAGGACCAAACTTGGCTGAGATGTTCATTACCTTGTGTTCTATCGAATGGTTATTTCAGATTTCCTCTATCTCTCTTACTTTATAATCTATATTCACTTTTACAGAGAATCGCAAAGCCAATTTGGCCAAAAATCTCGGAAATGTTTCTAAGTCAAAGAAGAGCACAGACTATATTTCTTGACAGCGAGGCTAATAACTTTCTTCAAACAGCATATTTCAGGACCAAACTTGGCTGAAATGTTCATTACCTTGTGTTCTATCGAATGGTTATTTCAGATTTCCTCTATCTCTCTTACTTTATAATCTATATTCACTCTTACAGAGAGTCGCAAAGCCAATTTGGCCAAAAATATCGGAAATTGTTCTAAGTCAAAGAAGAGCACAGACTATATTTCTTGATAGCGATGCTAATAACTTTCTTCAAACTGCATATTTCAGAACCAAACTTGGCTGAGATGTTCATTACCTTGTGTTCTATCGAATGGTTCTTTCAGATTTCCTCTATCTCTCTTACTTTATAATATATATTCACTCTTACAGAGAGTCGCAAAGCCAATTTGGCCAAAAATATCGGAAATTGTTCTAAGTCAAAGAAGAGCACAGACTATATTTCTTGATAGCGATGCTAATTACTTTCTTCAAACTGCATATTTCAGAACCAAACTTGGCTGAGATGTTCATTACCTTGTGTTCTATCGAATGGTTCTTTCAGATTTCCTCAATCTCTCTTACTTTTTAATCTATATTCACTCTTACAGAGAGTCGCATAGCCAATTTTGCCAAAAATCTCGGAAATGTTTCTAAGTCAAAGAAGACCACAAACTATATTTCTTGACAGCGAGGCTAATAGCTTTCTTCAAACTGCATATTTCAGGACCAAACTTGGCTGAGATGTTCATTACCTTGTGTTCTATCGAATGGTTATTTCAGATTTCCTCTATCTATCTTACTTTATACTCTATATTCACTCTTACAGAGAATCGCAAAGCCAATTTGGCCAAAAATATCGGAAATTGTACTAAGTCAAAGAAGAGCACATACTATATTTCTTGATAGCGATGCTAATAACTTTCTTCAAACTGCATATTTCAGAACCAAACTTGGCTGAGATGTTCATTACCTTGTGTTCTATCGAATGGTTCTTTCAGATTTCCTCAATCTCTCTTACTTTTTAATCTATGTTCACTCTTACAGAGAGTCGCATAGCCAATTTTGCCAAAAATCTCGGAAATGTTTCTAAGTCAAAGAAGACCACAAACTATATTTCTTGACAGCGAGGCTAATAGCTTTCTTCAAACTGCATATTTCAGGACCAAACTTGGCTGAGATGTTCATTACCTTGTGTTCTATCGAAAGGTTATTTCAGATTTCCTCTATCTCTCTTACTTTATAATATATATTCACTCTTACAGAGAGTCGCAAAGCCAATTTGGCCAAAAATATCGGAAATTGTTCTAAGTCAAAGAAGAGCACATACTATATTTCTTGATAGCGATGCTAATAACTTTCTTCAAACTGCATATTTCAGAACCAAACTTGGCTGAGATGTTCATTACCTTGTGTTCTATCGAATGGTTCTTTCAGATTTCCTCAATCTCTCTTACTTTTTAATCTATATTTACTCTTACAGAGAGTCGCATAGCCAATTTTGCCAAAAATCTCGGAAATGTTTCTAAGTCAAAGAAGACCACAAACTATATTTCTTGACAGCGAGGCTAATAACTTTCTTCAAACTGTATATTTCACGACCAAACTTGGCTGAGATGTTCATTACCTTGTGTTCTATCGAATGGTTATTTCAGATTTCCTCTATCTCTCTTACTTTATAATCTATATTCACTCTTACAGAGAATCGCAGAGCCAATTTGGCCAAAAATCTCGGAATTTTTTCTAAGTCAAAGAAGAGCACAGACTATATTTCTTGACAGCGAGGCTAATAACTTTCTTCAAACTGTATATTTCACGACCAAACTTGGCTGAGATGTTCATTACCTTGTGTTCTATCGAATGGTTATTTCAGATTTCCTCTATCTCTCTTACTTTATAATCTATATTCACTCTTACAGAGAGTCGCAAAGCCAATTTGGCCAAAAATATCGGAAATTGTTCTAAGTCAAAGAAGAGCACATACTATATTTCTTGATAGCGATGCTAATAACTTTCTTCAAACTGCATATTTCAGGACCAAACTTGGCTGAGATGTTCATTACCTTGTGTTCTATCGAATGGTTCTTTCAGATTTCCTCAATCTCTCTTACTTTTTAATCTATATTCACTCTTACAGAGAGTCGCATAGCCAATTTGGCCAAAAATCTCGCAAATGTTTCTAAGTCAAAGAAGAGCACAGACTATATTTCTTGACAGCGAGGCTAATAACTTTCTTCAAACTGCATATTTCAGGACCAAACTTGGCTGAGATGTTCATTACCTTGTGTTCTATCGAATGGTTATTTCAGATTTCCTCTATCTCTCTTACTTTATAATCTATAATCACTCTTACAGAGAGTCGCAAAGCCAATTTGGCCAAAAATCTCGGAAATGTTTCTAAGTCAAAGAAGACCACAAACTATATTTCTTGACAGCGAGGCTAATAGCTTTCTTCAAACTGCATATTTCAGGACCAAACTTGGCTGAGATGTTCATTACCTTGTGTTCTATCGAAAAGTTATTTCAGATTTCCTCTATCTCTCTTACTTTATAATCTATATTCACTCTTACAGAGAATCGCAAAGCCAATTTGGCCAAAAATATCGGAAATTTTTCTAAGTCAAAGAAGAGCACAGACTATATTTCTTGACAGCGAGGCTAATAACTTTCTTCAAACTGCATATTTCAGGACCAAACTTGGCTGAAATGTTCATTACCTTGTGTTCTATCGAATGGTTATTTCAGATTTCCTCTATCTCTCTTACTTTATAATCTATAATCACTCTTACAGAGAGTCGCAAAGCCAATTTGGCCAAAAATATCGGAAATTTTTCTAAGTCAAAGAAGAGCACAGACTATATTTCTTGACAGCGAGGCTAATAACTTTCTTCAAACTGCATATTTCAGGACCAAACTTGGCTGAAATGTTCATTACCTTGTGTTCTATCGAATGGTTATTTCAGATTTCCTCTATCTCTCTTACTTTATAATCTATAATCACTCTTACAGAGAGTCGCAAAGCCAATTTGGCGAAAAATATCGGAAATTTTTCTAAGTCAAAGAAGAGCACAGACTATATTTCTTGATAGCGATGCTAATAACTTTCTTCAAACTGCATATTTCAGAACCAAACTTGGCTGAGATGTTCATTACCTTGTGTTCTATCGAATGGTTCTTTCAGATTTCCTCAATCTCTCTTACTTTTTAATCTATATTCACTCTTTCAGAGAGTCGCATAGCCAATTTTGCCAAAAATCTCGGAAATGTTTCTAAGTCAAAGAAGACCACAAACTATATTTCTTGACAGCGAGGCTAATAGCTTTCTTCAAACTGCATATTTCAGGACCAAACTTGGCTGAGATGTTCATTACCTTGTGTTCTATCGAAAGGTTATTTCAGATTTCCTCTATCTCTCTTACTTTATAATCTATATTCACTCTTACAGAGAGTCGCAAAGCCAATTTGGCCAAAAATCTCGGAAATTGTTCTAAGTCAAAGAAGAGCACAGACTATATTTCTTGACAGCGAGGCTAATAACTTTCTTCAAACTGCATATTTCAGGACCAAACTTGGCTGAAATGTTCATTACCTTGTGTGCTATCGAATGGTTATTTCAGATTTCCTCTATCTCTCTTACTTTATAATCTATATTCACTCTTACAGAGAGTCGCAAAGCCAATTTGGCCAAAAATATCGGAAATTGTTCTAAGTCAAAGAAGAGCACATACTATATTTCTTGATAGCGATGCTAATAACTTTCTTCAAACTGCATATTTCAGAACCAAACTTGGCTGAGATGTTCATTACCTTGTGTTCTATCGAATGGTTCTTTCAGATTTCCTCAATCTCTCTTACTTTTTAATCTATATTCACTCTTACAGAGAGTCGCATAGCCAATTTGGCCAAAAATCTCGGAAATGTTTCTAAGTCAAAGAAGACCACAAACTATATTTCTTGACAGCGAGGCTAATAGCTTTCTTCAAACTGCATATTTCAGGACCAAACTTGGCTGAGATGTTCATTACCTTGTGTTCTATCGAAAAGTTATTTCAGATTTCCTCTATCTCTCTTACTTTATAATCTATATTCACTCTTACAGAGAATCGCAAAGCCAATTTGGCCAAAAATATCGGAAATTTTTCTAAGTCAAAGAAGAGCACAGACTATATTTCTTGACAGCGAGGCTAATAACTTTCTTCAAACTGCATATTTCAGGACCAAACTTGGCTGAAATGTTCATTACCTTGTGTTCTATCGAATGGTTATTTCAGATTTCCTCTATCTCTCTTACTTTATAATCTATATTCACTCTTACAGAGAGTCGCAAAGCCAATTTGTCCAAAAATATCGGAAATTGTTCTAAGTCAAAGAAGAGCACATACTATATTTCTTGATAGCGATGCTAATAACTTTCTTCAAACTGCATATTTCAGAACCAAACTTGGCTGAGATGTTCATTACCTTGTGTTCTATCGAATGGTTCTTTCAGATTTCCTCAATCTCTCTTACTTTTTAATCTATATTCACTCTTACAGAGAGTCGCATAGCCAATTTTGCCAAAAATCTCGGAAATGTTTCTAAGTCAAAGAAGACCACAAACTATATTTCTTGACAGCGAGGCTAATAGCTTTCTTCAAACTGCATATTTCAGGACCAAACTTGGCTGAGATGTTCATTACCTTGTGTTCTATCGAAAGGTTATTTCAGATTTCCTCTATCTCTCTTACTTTATAATCTATATTCACTCTTACAGAGAGTCGCAAAGCCAATTTGGCCAAAAATATCGGAAATTTTTCTAAGTCAAAGAAGAGCACATACTATATTTCTTGATAGCGATGCTAATAACTTTCTTCAAACTGCATATTTCAGAACCAAACTTGGCTGAGATGTTCATTACCTTGTGTTCTATCGAATGGTTCTTTCAGATTTCCTCAATCTCTCTTACTTTTTAATCTATATTCACTCTTACAGAGAGTCGCATAGCCAATTTGGCCAAAAATCTCGGAAATGTTTCTAAGTCAAAGAAGACCACAAACTATATTTCTTGACAGCGAGGCTAATAGCTTTCTTCAAACTGCATATTTCAGGACCAAACTTGGCTGAGATGTTCATTACCTTGTGTTCTATCGAAAAGTTATTTCAGATTTCCTCTATCTCTCTTACTTTATAATCTATATTCACTCTTACAGAGAATCGCAAAGCCAATTTGGCCAAAAATATCGGAAATTTTTCTAAGTCAAAGAAGAGCACAGACTATATTTCTTGACAGCGAGGCTAATAACTTTCTTCAAACTGCATATTTCAGGACCAAACTTGGCTGAAATGTTCATTACCTTGTGTTCTATCGAATGGTTATTTCAGATTTCCTCTATCTCTCTTACTTTATAATCTATATTCACTCTTACAGAGAGTCGCAAAGCCAATTTGTCCAAAAATATCGGAAATTGTTCTAAGTCAAAGAAGAGCACATACTATATTTCTTGATAGCGATGCTAATAACTTTCTTCAAACTGCATATTTCAGAACCAAACTTGGCTGAGATGTTCATTACCTTGTGTTCTATCGAATGGTTCTTTCAGATTTCCTCAATCTCTCTTACTTTTTAATCTATATTCACTCTTACAGAGAGTCGCATAGCCAATTTTGCCAAAAATCTCGGAAATGTTTCTAAGTCAAAGAAGACCACAAACTATATTTCTTGACAGCGAGGCTAATAGCTTTCTTCAAACTGCATATTTCAGGACCAAACTTGGCTGAGATGTTCATTACCTTGTGTTCTATCGAATGGTTCTTTCAGATTTCCTCAATCTCTCTTACTTTTTAATCTATATTCACTCTTACAGAGAGTCGCATAGCCAATTTTGCCAAAAATCTCGGAAATGTTTCTAAGTCAAAGAAGACCACAAACTATATTTCTTGACAGCGAGGCTAATAGCTTTCTTCAAACTGCATATTTCAGGACCAAACTTGGCTGAGATGTTCATTACCTTGTGTTCTATCGAAAGGTTATTTCAGATTTCCTCTATCTCTCTTACTTTATAATCTATATTCACTCTTACAGAGAGTCGCAAAGCCAATTTGGCCAAAAATATCGGAAATTTGTCTAAGTCAAAGAAGAGCACATACTATATTTCTTGATAGCGATGCTAATAACTTTCTTCAAACTGCATATTTCAGAACCAAACTTGGCTGAGATGTTCATTACCTTGTGTTCTATCGAATGGTTCTTTCAGATTTCCTCAATCTCTCTTACTTTTTAATCTATATTCACTCTTACAGAGAGTCGCATAGCCAATTTTGCCAAAAATCTCGGAAATGTTTCTAAGTCAAAGAAGACCACAAACTATATTTCTTGACAGCGAGGCTAATAGCTTTCTTCAAACTGCATATTTCAGGACCAAACTTGGCTGAGATGTTCATTACCTTGTGTTCTATCGAAAGGTTATTTCAGATTTCCTCTATCTCTCTTACTTTATAATCTATATTCACTCTTACAGAGAGTCGCAAAGCCAATTTGGCCAAAAATATCGGAAATTGTTCTAAGTCAAAGAAGAGCACATACTATATTTCTTGATAGCGATGCTAATAACTTTCTTCGAACTGCATATTTCAGAACCAAACTTGGCTGAGATGTTCATTACCTTGTGTTCTATCGAATGGTTCTTTCAGATTTCCTCAATCTCTCTTACTTTTTAATCTATGTTCACTGTTACAGAGAGTCGCATAGCCAATTTTGCCAAAAATCTCGGAAATGTTTCTAAGTCAAAGAAGACCACAAACTATATTTCTTGACAGCGAGGCTAATAGCTTTCTTCAAACTGCATATTTCAGGACCAAACTTGGCTGAGATGTTCATTACCTTGTGTTCTATCGAAAGGTTATTTCAGATTTCCTCTATCTCTCTTACTTTATAATATATATTCACTCTTACAGAGAGTCGCAAAGCCAATTTGGCCAAAAATATCGGAAATTGTTCTAAGTCAAAGAAGAGCACATACTATATTTCTTGATAGCGATGCTAATAACTTTCTTCAAACTGCATATTTCAGAACCAAACTTGGCTGAGATGTTCATTACCTTGTGTTCTATCGAATGGTTCTTTCAGATTTCCTCAATCTCTCTTACTTTTTAATCTATATTTACTCTTACAGAGAGTCGCATAGCCAATTTTGCCAAAAATCTCGGAAATGTTTCTAAGTCAAAGAAGACCACAAACTATATTTCTTGACAGCGAGGCTAATAACTTTCTTCAAACTGTATATTTCACGACCAAACTTGGCTGAGATGTTCATTACCTTGTGTTCTATCGAATGGTTATTTCAGATTTCCTCTATCTCTCTTACTTTATAATCTATATTCACTCTTACAGAGAGTCGCAAAGCCAATTTGGCCAAAAATATCGGAAATTATTCTAAGTCAAAGAAGAGCACAGACTATATTTCTTGATAGCGATGCTAATTACTTTCTTCAAACTGCATATTTCAGAACCAAACTTGGCTGAGATGTTCATTACCTTGTGTTCTATCGAATGGTTCTTTCAGATTTCCTCAATCTCTCTTACTTTTTAATCTATATTCACTTTTACAGAGAGTCGCATAGCCAATTTTGCCAAAAATCTCGGAAATGTTTCTAAGTCAAAGAAGACCACAAACTATATTTCTTGACAGCGAGGCTAAGAGCTTTCTTCAAACTGCATATTTCAGAACCAAACTTGGCTGAGATGTTCATTACCTTGTGTTCTATCGAATGGTTCTTTCAGATTTCCTCAATCTCTCTTACTTTTTAATCTATATTCACTCTTACAGAGAGTCGCATAGCCAATTTTGCCAAAAATCTCGGAAATGTTTCTAAGTCAAAGAAGACAACAAACTATATTTCTTGACAGCGAGGCTAATAGCTTTCTTCAAACTGCATATTTCAGGACCAAACTTGGCTGAGATGTTCATTACCTTGTGTTCTATCGAATGGTTATTTCAGATTTCCTCTATCTCTCTTACTTTATAATCTATATTCACTTTTACAGAGAATCGCAAAGCCAATTTGGCCAAAAATCTCGGAAATGTTTCTAAGTCAAAGAAGACCACAAACTATATTTCTTGACAGCGAGGCTAATAGCTTTCTTCAAACTGCATATTTCAGGACCAAACTTGGCTGAGATGTTCATTACCTTGTGTTCTATCGAATGGTTATTTCAGATTTCCTCTATCTCTCTTACTTTATAATCTATATTCACTTTTACAGAGAATCGCAAAGCCAATTTGGCCAAAAATCTCGGAAATGTTTCTAAGTCAAAGAAGAGCACAGACTATATTTCTTGACAGCGAGGCTAATAACTTTCTTCAAACAGCATATTTCAGGACCAAACTTGGCTGAAATGTTCATTACCTTGTGTTCTATCGAATGGTTCTTTCAGATTTCCTCAATCTCTCTTACTTTTTAATCTATATTCACTTTTACAGAGAGTCGCATAGCCAATTTTGCCAAAAATCTCGGAAATGTTTCTAAGTCAAAGAAGACCACAAACTATATTTCTTGACAGCGAGGCTAAGAGCTTTCTTCAAACTGCATATTTCAGGACCAAACTTGGCTGAGATGTTCATTACCTTGTGTTCTATCGAATGGTTCTTTCAGATTTCCTCAATCTCTCTTACTTTTTAATCTATATTCACTCTTACAGAGAGTCGCATAGCCAATTTTGCCAAAAATCTCGGAAATGTTTCTAAGTCAAAGAAGACCACAAACTATATTTCTTGACAGCGAGGCTAATAGCTTTCTTCAAACTGCATATTTCAGGACCAAACTTGGCTGAGATGTTCATTACCTTGTGTTCTATCGAAAGGTTATTTCAGATTTCCTCTATCTCTCTTACTTTATAATCTATATTCACTCTTACAGAGAGTCGCAAAGCCAATTTGGCCAAAAATATCGGAAATTGTTCTAAGTCAAAGAAGAGCACATACTATATTTCTTGATAGCGATGCTAATAACTTTCTTCGAACTGCATATTTCAGAACCAAACTTGGCTGAGATGTTCATTACCTTGTGTTCTATCGAATGGTTCTTTCAGATTTCCTCAATCTCTCTTACTTTTTAATCTATGTTCACTGTTACAGAGAGTCGCATAGCCAATTTTGCCAAAAATCTCGGAAATGTTTCTAAGTCAAAGAAGACCACAAACTATATTTCTTGACAGCGAGGCTAATAGCTTTCTTCAAACTGCATATTTCAGGACCAAACTTGGCTGAGATGTTCATTACCTTGTGTTCTATCGAAAGGTTATTTCAGATTTCCTCTATCTCTCTTACTTTATAATATATATTCACTCTTACAGAGAGTCGCAAAGCCAATTTGGCCAAAAATATCGGAAATTGTTCTAAGTCAAAGAAGAGCACATACTATATTTCTTGATAGCGATGCTAATAACTTTCTTCAAACTGCATATTTCAGAACCAAACTTGGCTGAGATGTTCATTACCTTGTGTTCTATCGAATGGTTCTTTCAGATTTCCTCAATCTCTCTTACTTTTTAATCTATATTTACTCTTACAGAGAGTCGCATAGCCAATTTTGCCAAAAATCTCGGAAATGTTTCTAAGTCAAAGAAGACCACAAACTATATTTCTTGACAGCGAGGCTAATAACTTTCTTCAAACTGCATATTTCACGACCAAACTTGGCTGAGATGTTCATTACCTTGTGTTCTATCGAATGGTTATTTCAGATTTCCTCTATCTCTCTTACTTTATAATCTATATTCACTCTTACAGAGAGTCGCAAAGCCAATTTGGCCAAAAATATCGGAAATTATTCTAAGTCAAAGAAGAGCACAGACTATATTTCTTGATAGCGATGCTAATTACTTTCTTCAAACTGCATATTTCAGAACCAAACTTGGCTGAGATGTTCATTACCTTGTGTTCTATCGAATGGTTCTTTCAGATTTCCTCAATCTCTCTTACTTTTTAATCTATATTCACTTTTACAGAGAGTCGCATAGCCAATTTTGCCAAAAATCTCGGAAATGTTTCTAAGTCAAAGAAGACCACAAACTATATTTCTTGACAGCGAGGCTAAGAGCTTTCTTCAAACTGCATATTTCAGAACCAAACTTGGCTGAGATGTTCATTACCTTGTGTTCTATCGAATGGTTCTTTCAGATTTCCTCAATCTCTCTTACTTTTTAATCTATATTCACTCTTACAGAGAGTCGCATAGCCAATTTTGCCAAAAATCTCGGAAATGTTTCTAAGTCAAAGAAGACAACAAACTATATTTCTTGACAGCGAGGCTAATAGCTTTCTTCAAACTGCATATTTCAGGACCAAACTTGGCTGAGATGTTCATTACCTTGTGTTCTATCGAATGGTTATTTCAGATTTCCTCTATCTCTCTTACTTTATAATCTATATTCACTTTTACAGAGAATCGCAAAGCCAATTTGGCCAAAAATCTCGGAAATGTTTCTAAGTCAAAGAAGACCACAAACTATATTTCTTGACAGCGAGGCTAATAGCTTTCTTCAAACTGCATATTTCAGGACCAAACTTGGCTGAGATGTTCATTACCTTGTGTTCTATCGAATGGTTATTTCAGATTTCCTCTATCTCTCTTACTTTATAATCTATATTCACTTTTACAGAGAATCGCAAAGCCAATTTGGCCAAAAATCTCGGAAATGTTTCTAAGTCAAAGAAGAGCACAGACTATATTTCTTGACAGCGAGGCTAATAACTTTCTTCAAACAGCATATTTCAGGACCAAACTTGGCTGAAATGTTCATTACCTTGTGTTCTATCGAATGGTTCTTTCAGATTTCCTCAATCTCTCTTACTTTTTAATCTATATTCACTTTTACAGAGAGTCGCATAGCCAATTTGGCCAAAAATCTCGGAAATGTTTCTAAGTCAAAGAAGACCACAAACTATATTTCTTGACAGCGAGGCTAAGAGCTTTCTTCAAACTGCATATTTCAGAACCAAACTTGGCTGAGATGTTCATTACCTTGTGTTCTATCGAATGGTTCTTTCAGATTTCCTCAATCTCTCTTACTTTTTAATCTATATTCACTCTTACAGAGAGTCGCATAGCCAATTTTGCCAAAAATCTCGGAAATGTTTCTAAGTCAAAGAAGACAACAAACTATATTTCTTGACAGCGAGGCTAATAGCTTTCTTCAAACTGCATATTTCAGGACCAAACTTGGCTGAGATGTTCATTACCTTGTGTTCTATCGAATGGTTATTTCAGATTTCCTCTATCTCTCTTACTTTATAATCTATATTCACTTTTACAGAGAATCGCAAAGCCAATTTGGCCAAAAATCTCGGAAATGTTTCTAAGTCAAAGAAGACCACAAACTATATTTCTTGACAGCGAGGCTAATAGCTTTCTTCAAACTGCATATTTCAGGACCAAACTTGGCTGAAATGTTCATTACCTTGTGTTCTATCGAATGGTTCTTTCAGATTTCCTCAATCTCTCTTACTTTTTAATCTATATTCACTTTTACAGAGAGTCGCATAGCCAATTTTGCCAAAAATCTCGGAAATGTTTCTAAGTCAAAGAAGACCACAAACTATATTTCTTGACAGCGAGGCTAAGAGCTTTCTTCAAACTGCATATTTCAGAACCAAACTTGGCTGAGATGTTCATTACCTTGTGTTCTATCGAATGGTTCTTTCAGATTTCCTCAATCTCTCTTACTTTTTAATCTATATTCACTCTTACAGAGAGTCGCAAAGCCAATTTTGCCAAAAATCTCGGAAATGTTTCTAAGTCAAAGAAGACCACAAACTATATTTCTTGACAGCGAGGCTAATAGCTTTCTTCAAACTGCATATTTCAGGACCAAACTTGGCTGAGATGTTCATTACCTTGTGTTCTATCGAATGGTTCTTTCAGATTTCCTCAATCTCTCTTACTTTTTAATCTATATTCACTCTTACAGAGAGTCGCATAGCCAATTTTGCCAAAAATCTCGGAAATGTTTCTAAGTCAAAGAAGACCACAAACTATATTTCTTGACAGCGAGGCTAATAGCTTTCTTCAAACTGCATATTTCAGGACCAAACTTGGCTGAGATGTTCATTACCTTGTGTTCTATCGAAAGGTTATTTCAGATTTCCTCTATCTCTCTTACTTTATAATCTATATTCACTCTTACAGAGAGTCGCAAAGCCAATTTGGCCAAAAATATCGGAAATTTGTCTAAGTCAAAGAAGAGCACATACTATATTTCTTGATAGCGATGCTAATAACTTTCTTCAAACTGCATATTTCAGAACCAAACTTGGCTGAGATGTTCATTACCTTGTGTTCTATCGAATGGTTCTTTCAGATTTCCTCAATCTCTCTTACTTTTTAATCTATATTCACTCTTACAGAGAGTCGCATAGCCAATTTTGCCAAAAATCTCGGAAATGTTTCTAAGTCAAAGAAGACCACAAACTATATTTCTTGACAGCGAGGCTAATAGCTTTCTTCAAACTGCATATTTCAGGACCAAACTTGGCTGAGATGTTCATTACCTTGTGTTCTATCGAAAGGTTATTTCAGATTTCCTCTATCTCTCTTACTTTATAATCTATATTCACTCTTACAGAGAGTCGCAAAGCCAATTTGGCCAAAAATATCGGAAATTGTTCTAAGTCAAAGAAGAGCACATACTATATTTCTTGATAGCGATGCTAATAACTTTCTTCGAACTGCATATTTCAGAACCAAACTTGGCTGAGATGTTCATTACCTTGTGTTCTATCGAATGGTTCTTTCAGATTTCCTCAATCTCTCTTACTTTTTAATCTATGTTCACTGTTACAGAGAGTCGCATAGCCAATTTTGCCAAAAATCTCGGAAATGTTTCTAAGTCAAAGAAGACCACAAACTATATTTCTTGACAGCGAGGCTAATAGCTTTCTTCAAACTGCATATTTCAGGACCAAACTTGGCTGAGATGTTCATTACCTTGTGTTCTATCGAAAGGTTATTTCAGATTTCCTCTATCTCTCTTACTTTATAATATATATTCACTCTTACAGAGAGTCGCAAAGCCAATTTGGCCAAAAATATCGGAAATTGTTCTAAGTCAAAGAAGAGCACATACTATATTTCTTGATAGCGATGCTAATAACTTTCTTCAAACTGCATATTTCAGAACCAAACTTGGCTGAGATGTTCATTACCTTGTGTTCTATCGAATGGTTCTTTCAGATTTCCTCAATCTCTCTTACTTTTTAATCTATATTTACTCTTACAGAGAGTCGCATAGCCAATTTTGCCAAAAATCTCGGAAATGTTTCTAAGTCAAAGAAGACCACAAACTATATTTCTTGACAGCGAGGCTAATAACTTTCTTCAAACTGTATATTTCACGACCAAACTTGGCTGAGATGTTCATTACCTTGTGTTCTATCGAATGGTTATTTCAGATTTCCTCAATCTCTCTTACTTTATAATCTATATTCACTCTTACAGAGAGTCGCAAAGCCAATTTGGCCAAAAATATCGGAAATTATTCTAAGTCAAAGAAGAGCACAGACTATATTTCTTGATAGCGATGCTAATTACTTTCTTCAAACTGCATATTTCAGAACCAAACTTGGCTGAGATGTTCATTACCTTGTGTTCTATCGAATGGTTCTTTCAGATTTCCTCAATCTCTCTTACTTTTTAATCTATATTCACTTTTACAGAGAGTCGCATAGCCAATTTTGCCAAAAATCTCGGAAATGTTTCTAAGTCAAAGAAGACCACAAACTATATTTCTTGACAGCGAGGCTAAGAGCTTTCTTCAAACTGCATATTTCAGAACCAAACTTGGCTGAGATGTTCATTACCTTGTGTTCTATCGAATGGTTCTTTCAGATTTCCTCAATCTCTCTTACTTTTTAATCTATATTCACTCTTACAGAGAGTCGCATAGCCAATTTTGCCAAAAATCTCGGAAATGTTTCTAAGTCAAAGAAGACAACAAACTATATTTCTTGACAGCGAGGCTAATAGCTTTCTTCAAACTGCATATTTCAGGACCAAACTTGGCTGAGATGTTCATTACCTTGTGTTCTATCGAATGGTTATTTCAGATTTCCTCTATCTCTCTTACTTTATAATCTATATTCACTTTTACAGAGAATCGCAAAGCCAATTTGGCCAAAAATCTCGGAAATGTTTCTAAGTCAAAGAAGACCACAAACTATATTTCTTGACAGCGAGGCTAATAGCTTTCTTCAAACTGCATATTTCAGGACCAAACTTGGCTGAGATGTTCATTACCTTGTGTTCTATCGAATGGTTATTTCAGATTTCCTCTATCTCTCTTACTTTATAATCTATATTCACTTTTACAGAGAATCGCAAAGCCAATTTGGCCAAAAATCTCGGAAATGTTTCTAAGTCAAAGAAGAGCACAGACTATATTTCTTGACAGCGAGGCTAATAACTTTCTTCAAACAGCATATTTCAGGACCAAACTTGGCTGAAATGTTCATTACCTTGTGTTCTATCGAATGGTTCTTTCAGATTTCCTCAATCTCTCTTACTTTTTAATCTATATTCACTTTTACAGAGAGTCGCATAGCCAATTTTGCCAAAAATCTCGGAAATGTTTCTAAGTCAAAGAAGACCACAAACTATATTTCTTGACAGCGAGGCTAATAGCTTTCTTCAAACTGCATATTTCAGGACCAAACTTGGCTGAGATGTTCATTACCTTGTGTTCTATCGAATGGTTCTTTCAGATTTCCTCAATCTCTCTTACTTTTTAATCTATATTCACTCTTACAGAGAGTCGCATAGCCAATTTTGCCAAAAATCTCGGAAATGTTTCTAAGTCAAAGAAGACCACAAACTATATTTCTTGACAGCGAGGCTAATAGCTTTCTTCAAACTGCATATTTCAGGACCAAACTTGGCTGAGATGTTCATTACCTTGTGTTCTATCGAAAGGTTATTTCAGATTTCCTCTATCTCTCTTACTTTATAATCTATATTCACTCTTACAGAGAGTCGCAAAGCCAATTTGGCCAAAAATATCGGAAATTGTTCTAAGTCAAAGAAGAGCACATACTATATTTCTTGATAGCGATGCTAATAACTTTCTTCGAACTGCATATTTCAGAACCAAACTTGGCTGAGATGTTCATTACCTTGTGTTCTATCGAATGGTTCTTTCAGATTTCCTCAATCTCTCTTACTTTTTAATCTATGTTCACTGTTACAGAGAGTCGCATAGCCAATTTTGCCAAAAATCTCGGAAATGTTTCTAAGTCAAAGAAGACCACAAACTATATTTCTTGACAGCGAGGCTAATAGCTTTCTTCAAACTGCATATTTCAGGACCAGACTTGGCTGAGATGTTCATTACCTTGTGTTCTATCGAAAGGTTATTTCAGATTTCCTCTATCTCTCTTACTTTATAATATATATTCACTCTTACAGAGAGTCGCAAAGCCAATTTGGCCAAAAATATCGGAAATTGTTCTAAGTCAAAGAAGAGCACATACTATATTTCTTGATAGCGATGCTAATAACTTTCTTCAAACTGCATATTTCAGAACCAAACTTGGCTGAGATGTTCATTACCTTGTGTTCTATCGAATGGTTCTTTCAGATTTCCTCAATCTCTCTTACTTTTTAATCTATATTTACTCTTACAGAGAGTCGCATAGCCAATTTTGCCAAAAATCTCGGAAATGTTTCTAAGTCAAAGAAGACCACAAACTATATTTCTTGACAGCGAGGCTAATAACTTTCTTCAAACTGTATATTTCACGACCAAACTTGGCTGAGATGTTCATTACCTTGTGTTCTATCGAATGGTTATTTCAGATTTCCTCTATCTCTCTTACTTTATAATCTATATTCACTCTTACAGAGAGTCGCAAAGCCAATTTGGCCAAAAATATCGGAAATTATTCTAAGTCAAAGAAGAGCACAGACTATATTTCTTGATAGCGATGCTAATTACTTTCTTCAAACTGCATATTTCAGAACCAAACTTGGCTGAGATGTTCATTACCTTGTGTTCTATCGAATGGTTCTTTCAGATTTCCTCAATCTCTCTTACTTTTTAATCTATATTCACTTTTACAGAGAGTCGCATAGCCAATTTTGCCAAAAATCTCGGAAATGTTTCTAAGTCAAAGAAGACCACAAACTATATTTCTTGACAGCGAGGCTAAGAGCTTTCTTCAAACTGCATATTTCAGAACCAAACTTGGCTGAGATGTTCATTACCTTGTGTTCTATCGAATGGTTCTTTCAGATTTCCTCAATCTCTCTTACTTTTTAATCTATATTCACTCTTACAGAGAGTCGCATAGCCAATTTTGCCAAAAATCTCGGAAATGTTTCTAAGTCAAAGAAGACAACAAACTATATTTCTTGACAGCGAGGCTAATAGCTTTCTTCAAACTGCATATTTCAGGACCAAACTTGGCTGAGATGTTCATTACCTTGTGTTCTATCGAATGGTTATTTCAGATTTCCTCTATCTCTCTTACTTTATAATCTATATTCACTTTTACAGAGAATCGCAAAGCCAATTTGGCCAAAAATCTCGGAAATGTTTCTAAGTCAAAGAAGACCACAAACTATATTTCTTGACAGCGAGGCTAATAGCTTTCTTCAAACTGCATATTTCAGGACCAAACTTGGCTGAGATGTTCATTACCTTGTGTTCTATCGAAAGGTTATTTCAGATTTCCTCTATCTCTCTTACTTTATAATCTATATTCACTCTTACAGAGAGTCGCAAAGCCAATTTGGCCAAAAATATCGGAAATTGTTCTAAGTCAAAGAAGAGCACATACTATATTTCTTGATAGCGATGCTAATAACTTTCTTCGAACTGCATATTTCAGAACCAAACTTGGCTGAGATGTTCATTACCTTGTGTTCTATCGAATGGTTATTTCAGATTTCCTCTATCTCTCTTACTTTATAATCTATATTCACTTTTACAGAGAATCGCAAAGCCAATTTGGCCAAAAATCTCGGAAATGTTTCTAAGTCAAAGAAGAGCACAGACTATATTTCTTGACAGCGAGGCTAATAACTTTCTTCAAACAGCATATTTCAGGACCAAACTTGGCTGAAATGTTCATTACCTTGTGTTCTATCGAATGGTTCTTTCAGATTTCCTCAATCTCTCTTACTTTTTAATCTATATTCACTTTTACAGAGAGTCGCATAGCCAATTTGGCCAAAAATCTCGGAAATGTTTCTAAGTCAAAGAAGACCACAAACTATATTTCTTGACAGCGAGGCTAAGAGCTTTCTTCAAACTGCATATTTCAGAACCAAACTTGGCTGAGATGTTCATTACCTTGTGTTCTATCGAATGGTTCTTTCAGATTTCCTCAATCTCTCTTACTTTTTAATCTATATTCACTCTTACAGAGAGTCGCATAGCCAATTTTGCCAAAAATCTCGGAAATGTTTCTAAGTCAAAGAAGACAACAAACTATATTTCTTGACAGCGAGGCTAATAGCTTTCTTCAAACTGCATATTTCAGGACCAAACTTGGCTGAGATGTTCATTACCTTGTGTTCTATCGAATGGTTATTTCAGATTTCCTCTATCTCTCTTACTTTATAATCTATATTCACTTTTACAGAGAATCGCAAAGCCAATTTGGCCAAAAATCTCGGAAATGTTTCTAAGTCAAAGAAGACCACAAACTATATTTCTTGACAGCGAGGCTAATAGCTTTCTTCAAACTGCATATTTCAGGACCAAACTTGGCTGAAATGTTCATTACCTTGTGTTCTATCGAATGGTTCTTTCAGATTTCCTCAATCTCTCTTACTTTTTAATCTATATTCACTTTTACAGAGAGTCGCATAGCCAATTTTGCCAAAAATCTCGGAAATGTTTCTAAGTCAAAGAAGACCACAAACTATATTTCTTGACAGCGAGGCTAAGAGCTTTCTTCAAACTGCATATTTCAGAACCAAACTTGGCTGAGATGTTCATTACCTTGTGTTCTATCGAATGGTTCTTTCAGATTTCCTCAATCTCTCTTACTTTTTAATCTATATTCACTCTTACAGAGAGTCGCATAGCCAATTTTGCCAAAAATCTCGGAAATGTTTCTAAGTCAAAGAAGACAACAAACTATATTTCTTGACAGCGAGGCTAATAGCTTTCTTCAAACTGCATATTTCAGGACCAAACTTGGCTGAGATGTTCATTACCTTGTGTTCTATCGAATGGTTATTTCAGATTTCCTCTATCTCTCTTACTTTATAATCTATATTCACTTTTACAGAGAATCGCAAAGCCAATTTGGCCAAAAATCTCGGAAATGTTTCTAAGTCAAAGAAGACCACAAACTATATTTCTTGACAGCGAGGCTAATAGCTTTCTTCAAACTGCATATTTCAGGACCAAACTTGGCTGAGATGTTCATTACCTTGTGTTCTATCGAATGGTTATTTCAGATTTCCTCTATCTCTCTTACTTTATAATCTATATTCACTTTTACAGAGAATCGCAAAGCCAATTTGGCCAAAAATCTCGGAAATGTTTCTAAGTCAAAGAAGAGCACAGACTATATTTCTTGACAGCGAGGCTAATAACTTTCTTCAAACAGCATATTTCAGGACCAAACTTGGCTGAAATGTTCATTACCTTGTGTTCTATCGAATGGTTATTTCAGATTTCCTCTATCTCTCTTACTTTATAATCTATATTCACTCTTACAGAGAGTCGCAAAGCCAATTTGGCCAAAAATATCGGAAATTGTTCTAAGTCAAAGAAGAGCACAGACTATATTTCTTGATAGCGATGCTAATAACTTTCTTCAAACTGCATATTTCAGGACCAAACTTGGCTGAGATGTTCATTACCTTGTGTTCTATCGAATGGTTCTTTCAGATTTCCTCTATCTCTCTTACTTTATAATATATATTCACTCTTACAGAGAGTCGCAAAGCCAATTTGGCCAAAAATATCGGAAATTGTTCTAAGTCAAAGAAGAGCACAGACTATATTTCTTGATAGCGATGCTAATTACTTTCTTCAAACTGCATATTTCAGAACCAAACTTGGCTGAGATGTTCATTACCTTGTGTTCTATCGAATGGTTCTTTCAGATTTCCTCAATCTCTCTTACTTTTTAATCTATATTCACTCTTACAGAGAGTCGCATAGCCAATTTTGCCAAAAATCTCGGAAATGTTTCTAAGTCAAAGAAGACCACAAACTATATTTCTTGACAGCGAGGCTAATAGCTTTCTTCAAACTGCATATTTCAGGACCAAACTTGGCTGAGATGTTCATTACCTTGTGTTCTATCGAATGGTTATTTCAGATTTCCTCTATCTCTCTTACTTTATAATCTATATTCACTTTTACAGAGAATCGCAAAGCCAATTTGGCCAAAAATCTCGGAAATGTTTCTAAGTCAAAGAAGAGCACAGACTATATTTCTTGACAGCGAGGCTAATAACTTTCTTCAAACAGCATATTTCAGGACCAAACTTGGCTGAAATGTTCATTACCTTGTGTTCTATCGAATGGTTCTTTCAGATTTCCTCAATCTCTCTTACTTTTTAATCTATATTCACTTTTACAGAGAGTCGCATAGCCAATTTGGCCAAAAATCTCGGAAATGTTTCTAAGTCAAAGAAGACCACAAACTATATTTCTTGACAGCGAGGCTAAGAGCTTTCTTCAAACTGCATATTTCAGAACCAAACTTGGCTGAGATGTTCATTACCTTGTGTTCTATCGAATGGTTCTTTCAGATTTCCTCAATCTCTCTTACTTTTTAATCTATATTCACTCTTACAGAGAGTCGCATAGCCAATTTTGCCAAAAATCTCGGAAATGTTTCTAAGTCAAAGAAGACAACAAACTATATTTCTTGACAGCGAGGCTAATAGCTTTCTTCAAACTGCATATTTCAGGACCAAACTTGGCTGAGATGTTCATTACCTTGTGTTCTATCGAATGGTTATTTCAGATTTCCTCTATCTCTCTTACTTTATAATCTATATTCACTTTTACAGAGAATCGCAAAGCCAATTTGGCCAAAAATCTCGGAAATGTTTCTAAGTCAAAGAAGACCACAAACTATATTTCTTGACAGCGAGGCTAATAGCTTTCTTCAAACTGCATATTTCAGGACCAAACTTGGCTGAAATGTTCATTACCTTGTGTTCTATCGAATGGTTCTTTCAGATTTCCTCAATCTCTCTTACTTTTTAATCTATATTCACTTTTACAGAGAGTCGCATAGCCAATTTTGCCAAAAATCTCGGAAATGTTTCTAAGTCAAAGAAGACCACAAACTATATTTCTTGACAGCGAGGCTAAGAGCTTTCTTCAAACTGCATATTTCAGAACCAAACTTGGCTGAGATGTTCATTACCTTGTGTTCTATCGAATGGTTCTTTCAGATTTCCTCAATCTCTCTTACTTTTTAATCTATATTCACTCTTACAGAGAGTCGCATAGCCAATTTTGCCAAAAATCTCGGAAATGTTTCTAAGTCAAAGAAGACAACAAACTATATTTCTTGACAGCGAGGCTAATAGCTTTCTTCAAACTGCATATTTCAGGACCAAACTTGGCTGAGATGTTCATTACCTTGTGTTCTATCGAATGGTTATTTCAGATTTCCTCTATCTCTCTTACTTTATAATCTATATTCACTTTTACAGAGAATCGCAAAGCCAATTTGGCCAAAAATCTCGGAAATGTTTCTAAGTCAAAGAAGAGCACAGACTATATTTCTTGACAGCGAGGCTAATAACTTTCTTCAAACAGCATATTTCAGGACCAAACTTGGCTGAAATGTTCATTACCTTGTGTTCTATCGAATGGTTATTTCAGATTTCCTCTATCTCTCTTACTTTATAATCTATATTCACTCTTACAGAGAGTCGCAAAGCCAATTTGGCCAAAAATATCGGAAATTGTTCTAAGTCAAAGAAGAGCACAGACTATATTTCTTGACAGCGAGGCTAATAACTTTCTTCAAACTGCATATTTCAGGACCAAACTTGGCTGAAGTGTTCATTACCTTGTGTTCTATCGAATTGTTATTTCAGATTTCCGCTATCTCTCTTACTTTTTAATCTATATTCACTCTTTCAGAGAGTCGCATAGCCAATTTGGCCAAAAATCTCGGAAATGTTTCTAAGTCAAAGAAGACCACAAACTATATTTCTTGACAGCGAGGCTAATAACTTTCTTCAAACTGTATATTTCAGGACCAAACTTGGCTGAGATGTTCATTACCTTGTGTTCTATCGAATGGTTATTTCAGATTTCCTCTATCTCTCTTACTTTTTAATCTATATTCACTCTTACAGAGAGTCGCAAAGCCAATTTGGCCAAAAATATCGGAAATTTTTCTAAGTCAAAGAAGACCACAAACTATATTTCTTGACAGCGAGGCTAATAACTTTCTTCAAACTGTATATTTCAGGACCAAACTTGGCTGAGATGTTCATTACCTTGTGTTCTATCGAATGGTTATTTCAGATTTCCTCTATCTCTCTTACTTTTTAATCTATATTCACTCTTACAGAGAGTCGCATAGCCAATTTGGCCAAAAATATCGGAAATTTTTCTAAGTCAAAGAAGACCACAAACTATATTTCTTGACAGCGAGGCTAATAACTTTCTTCAAACTGTATATTTCAGGACCAAACTTGGCTGAGATGTTCATTACCTTGTGTTCTATCGAATGGTTATTTCAGATTTCCTCTATCTCTCTTACTTTTTAATCTATATTCACTCTTACAGAGAGTCGCATAGCCAATTTGGCCAAAAATCTCTGAATTTGTTCTAAGTCAAAGAAGAGCACAAACTATATTTATTGACAGCGAGGCTAATAGCTTTCTTCAAACTGCATATTTCAGGACCAAACTTGGCTGAGATGTTCATTACCTTGTGTTCTATCGAATGGTTATTTCAGATTTCCTCTATCTCTCTTACTTTATAATCTATATTCACTTTTACAGAGAATCGCAAAGCCAATTTGGCCAAAAATCTCGGAAATGTTTCTAAGTCAAAGAAGAGCACAGACTATATTTCTTGACAGCGAGGCTAATAACTTTCTTCAAACAGCATATTTCAGGACCAAACTTGGCTGAAATGTTCATTACCTTGTGTTCTATCGAATGGTTATTTCAGATTTCCTCTATCTCTCTTACTTTATAATCTATATTCACTCTTACAGAGAGTCGCAAAGCCAATTTGGCCAAAAATATCGGAAATTGTTCTAAGTCAAAGAAGAGCACAGACTATATTTCTTGATAGCGATGCTAATAACTTTCTTCAAACTGCATATTTCAGGACCAAACTTGGCTGAGATGTTCATTACCTTGTGTTCTATCGAATGGTTCTTTCAGATTTCCTCTATCTCTCTTACTTTATAATATATATTCACTCTTACAGAGAGTCGCAAAGCCAATTTGGCCAAAAATATCGGAAATTGTTCTAAGTCAAAGAAGAGCACAGACTATATTTCTTGATAGCGATGCTAATTACTTTCTTCAAACTGCATATTTCAGAACCAAACTTGGCTGAGATGTTCATTACCTTGTGTTCTATCGAATGGTTCTTTCAGATTTCCTCAATCTCTCTTACTTTTTAATCTATATTCACTCTTACAGAGAGTCGCATAGCCAATTTTGCCAAAAATCTCGGAAATGTTTCTAAGTCAAAGAAGACCACAAACTATATTTCTTGACAGCGAGGCTAATAGCTTTCTTCAAACTGCATATTTCAGGACCAAACTTGGCTGAGATGTTCATTACCTTGTGTTCTATCGAAAGGTTATTTCAGATGTCCTCTATCTCTCTTACTTTATAATATATATTCACTCTTACAGAGAGTCGCAAAGCCAATTTGGCCAAAAATATCGGAAATTGTTCAAAGTCAAAGAAGAGCACATACTATATTTCTTGATAGCGATGCTAATAACTTTCTTCAAACTGCATATTTCAGAACCAAACTTGGCTGAGATGTTCATTACCTTGTGTTCTATCGAATGGTTCTTTCAGATTTCCTCAATCTCTCTTACTTTTTAATCTATATTCACTCTTACAGAGAGTCGCATAGCCAATTTTGCCAAAAATCTCGGAAATGTTTCTAAGTCAAAGAAGACCACAAACTATATTTCTTGACAGCGAGGCTAATAACTTTCTTCAAACTGTATATTTCACGACCAAACTTGGCTGAGATGTTCATTACCTTGTGTTCTATCGAATGGCTATTTCAGATTTCCTCTATCTCTCTTACTTTATAATCTATATTCACTCTTACAGAGAGTCGCAAAGCCAATTTGGCCAAAAATATCGGAAATTATTCTAAGTCAAAGAAGAGCACAGACTATATTTCTTGATAGCGATGCTAATTACTTTCTTCAAACTGCATATTTCAGAACCAAACTTGGCTGAGATGTTCATTACCTTGTGTTCTATCGAATGGTTCTTTCAGATTTCCTCAATCTCTCTTACTTTATAATATATATTCACTCTTACCGAGAGTCGCAAAGCCAATTTGGCCAAAAATATCGGAAATTGTTCTAAGTCAAAGAAGAGCACAGACTATATTTCTTGATAGCGATGCTAATTACTTTCTTCAAACTGCATATTTCAGAACCAAACTTGGCTGAGATGTTCATTACCTTGTGTTCTATCGAATGGTTCTTTCAGATTTCCTCAATCTCTCTTACTTTTTAATCTATATTCACTCTTACAGAGAGTCGCATAGCCAATTTTCCCAAAAATCTCGGAAATGTTTCTAAGTCAAAGAAGACCACAAACTATATTTCTTGACAGCGAGGCTAATAGCTTTCTTCAAACTGCATATTTCAGGACCAAACTTGGCTGAGATGTTCATTACCTTGTGTTCTATCGAAAGGTTATTTCAGATGTCCTCTATCTCTCTTACTTTATAATATATATTCACTCTTACAGAGAGTCGCAAAGCCAATTTGGCCAAAAATATCGGAAATTGTTCAAAGTCAAAGAAGAGCACATACTATATTTCTTGATAGCGATGCTAATAACTTTCTTCAAACTGCATATTTCAGAACCAAACTTGGCTGAGATGTTCATTACCTTGTGTTCTATCGAATGGTTCTTTCAGATTTCCTCAATCTCTCTTACTTTTTAATCTATATTCACTCTTACAGAGAGTCGCATAGCCAATTTTGCCAAAAATCTCGGAAATGTTTCTAAGTCAAAGAAGACCACAAACTATATTTCTTGACAGCGAGGCTAATAACTTTCTTCAAACTGTATATTTCACGACCAAACTTGGCTGAGATGTTCATTACCTTGTGTTCTATCGAATGGCTATTTCAGATTTCCTCTATCTCTCTTACTTTATAATCTATATTCACTCTTACAGAGAGTCGCAAAGCCAATTTGGCCAAAAATATCGGAAATTATTCTAAGTCAAAGAAGAGCACAGACTATATTTCTTGATAGCGATGCTAATTACTTTCTTCAAACTGCATATTTCAGAACCAAACTTGGCTGAGATGTTCATTACCTTGTGTTCTATCGAATGGTTCTTTCAGATTTCCTCAATCTCTCTTACTTTTTAATCTATATTCACTCTTACAGAGAGTCGCATAGCCAATTTTGCCAAAAATCTCGGAAATGTTTCTAAGTCAAAGAAGACCACAAACTATATTTCTTGACAGCGAGGCTAATAACTTTCTTCAAACTGTATATTTCACGACCAAACTTGGCTGAGATGTTCATTACCTTGTGTTCTATCGAATGGCTATTTCAGATTTCCTCTATCTCTCTTACTTTATAATCTATATTCACTCTTACAGAGAGTCGCAAAGCCAATTTGGCCAAAAATATCGGAAATTATTCTAAGTCAAAGAAGAGCACAGACTATATTTCTTGATAGCGATGCTAATTACTTTCTTCAAACTGCATATTTCAGAACCAAACTTGGCTGAGATGTTCATTACCTTGTGTTCTATCGAATGGTTCTTTCAGATTTCCTCAATCTCTCTTACTTTTTAATCTATATTCACTTTTACAGAGAGTCGCATAGCCAATTTTGCCAAAAATCTCGGAAATGTTTCTAAGTCAAAGAAGACCACAAACTATATTTCTTGACAGCGAGGCTAAGAGCTTTCTTCAAACTGCATATTTCAGAACCAAACTTGGCTGAGATGTTCATTACCTTGTGTTCTATCGAATGGTTCTTTCAGATTTCCTCAATCTCTCTTACTTTTTAATCTATATTCACTCTTACAGAGAGTCGCATAGCCAATTTTGCCAAAAATCTCGGAAATGTTTCTAAGTCAAAGAAGACCACAAACTATATTTCTTGACAGCGAGGCTAATAGCTTTCTTCAAACTGCATATTTCAGGACCAAACTTGGCTGAGATGTTCATTACCTTGTGTTCTATCGAATGGTTATTTCAGATTTCCTCTATCTCTCTTACTTTATAATCTATATTCACTTTTACAGAGAATCGCAAAGCCAATTTGGCCAAAAATCTCGGAAATGTTTCTAAGTCAAAGAAGACCACAAACTATATTTCTTGACAGCGAGGCTAATAGCTTTCTTCAAACTGCATATTTCAGGACCAAACTTGGCTGAGATGTTCATTACCTTGTGTTCTATCGAATGGTTATTTCAGATTTCCTCTATCTCTCTTACTTTATAATCTATATTCACTTTTACAGAGAATCGCAAAGCCAATTTGGCCAAAAATCTCGGAAATGTTTCTAAGTAAAAGAAGAGCACAGACTATATTTCTTGACAGCGAGGCTAATAACTTTCTTCAAACAGCATATTTCAGGACCAAACTTGGCTGAAATGTTCATTACCTTGTGTTCTATCGAATGGTTATTTCAGATTTCCTCTATCTCTCTTACTTTATAATCTATATTCACTCTTACAGAGAGTCGCAAAGCCAATTTGGCCAAAAATATCGGAAATGTTTCTAAGTCAAAGAAGACCACGAACTATATTTCTTGACAGCGAGGCTAATAGCTTTCTTCAAACTGCATATTTCAGGACCAAACTTGGCTGAGATGTTCATTACATTGTGTTCTATCGAATGGTTATTTCAGATTTCCTCTATCTCTCTTACTTTATAATCTATATTCACTCTTACAGAGAATCGCAAAGCCAATTTGGCCAAAAATCTCGGAAATGTTTCTAAGTCAAAGAAGAGCACAGACTATATTTCTTGAAAGCGATGCTAATAACTTTCTTCAAACTGCATATTTCAGGACCAAACTTGGCTGAGATGTTCATTACCTTGTGTTCTATCGAATGGTTATTTCAGATTTCCTCTATCTCTCTTACTTTATAATCTATATTCACTCTTACAGAGAGTCGCAAAGCCAATTTGGCCAAAAATATCGGAAATTGTTCAAAGTCAAAGAAGAGCACAGACTATATTTCTTGATAGCGATGCTAATAACTTTCTTCAAACTGCATATTTCAGAACCAAACTTGGCTGAGATGTTCATTACCTTGTGTTCTATCGAATGGTTCTTTCAGATTTCCTCAATCTCTCTTACTTTTTCATCTATATTCACTCTTACAGAGAGTCGCATAGCCAATTTTGCCAAAAATCTCGGAAATGTTTCTAATATTTCTTGACAGCGAGGCTAATAGCTTTCTTCAAACTGCATATTTCAGGACCAAACTTGGCTGAGATGTTCATTACCTTGTGTTCTATCGAATGGTTGTTTCAGATTTCCTCTATCACTCTTACTTTATAATCTATATTCACTCTTACAGAGAGTCGCAAAGCCAATTTGGCCAAAAATATCGGAAATTGTTCTAAGTCAAAGAAGAGCACAGACTATATTTCTTGATAGCGATGCTAATAACTTTCTTCAAACTGCATATTTCAGAACCAAACTTGGCTGAGATGTTCATTGCCTTGTGTTCTATCGAATGGTTCTTTCAGATTTCCTCAATCTCTCTTACTTTTTAATCTATATTCAATCTTACAGAGAGTCGCATAGCCAATTTTGCCAAAAATCTCGGAAATGTTTCTAAGTCAAAGAAGACCACAAACTATATTTCTTGACAGCGAGGCTAATAGCTTTCTTCAAACTGCATATTTCAGGACACAACTTGGCTGAGATGTTCATTACCTTGTGTTCTATCGAATGGTTATTTCAGATTTCCTCTATCTCTCTTACTTTATAATCTATATTCACTCTTACAGAGAATCGCAAAGCCAATTTGGCCAAAAATCTCGGAAATTTTTCTAAGTCAAAGAAGAGCACAGACTATATTTCTTGACAGCGAGGCTAATAACTTTCTTCAAACTGCATATTTCAGGACCAAACTTGGCTGAAATGTTCATTACCTTGTGTTCTATCGAATGGTTATTTCAGATTTCCTCTATCTGTATTACTTTTTAATCTATATTCACTCTTACAGAGAGTCGCATAGCCAATTTGGCCAAAAATCTCGGAAATTTTTCTAAGTCAAAGAAGACCACAAACTATATTTCTTGACAGCGAGGCTAATAACTTTCTTCAAACTGCATATTTCAGGACCAAACTTGGCTGAAATGTTCATTACCTTGTGTTCTATCGAATGGTTATTTCAGATTTCCTCTATCTCTCTTACTTTATAATCTATATTCACTCTTAAAGAGAGTCGGAAAGCCAATTTGGCCAAAAATATCGGAAATGTTTCTAAGTCAAAGAAGAGCACAGACTATATTTCTTGAAAGCGATGCTAATAACTTTCTTCAAACTGCATATTTCAGAACCAAACTTGGCTGAAATGTTCATTACCTTGTGTTCTATCGAATGGTTCTTTCAGATTTATCTATCCCTCTTACTTTTTAATCTATATTCACTCTTTCAGAGAGTCGCATAGCCAATTTGGCCAAAAATCTCGGAAATGTTTCTAAGTCAAAGAAGATCACAAACTATATTTCTTGACAGCGAGGCTAATAACTTTCTTCAAACTGCATATTTCAGGACCAAACTTGGCTGAGATGTTCATTACCTTGTGTTCTATCGAATGGTTCTTTCAGATTTCCTCAATCTCTCTTACTTTTTAATCTATATTCACTCTTACAGAGAGTCGCATAGCCAATTTTGCCAAAAATCTCGGAAATGTTTCTAAGTCAAAGAAGAGCACAGACTATATTTCTTGAAAGCGATGCTAATAACTTTCTTCAAACTGCATATTTCAGGACCAAACTTGGCTGAAATGTTCATTACCTTGTGTTCTATCGAATGGTTATTTCAGATTTCCTCTATCTCTCTTACTTTATAATCTATATTCACTCTTACAGAGAGTCGCAAAGCCAATTTGGCCAAAAATATCGGAAATTGTTCAAAGTCAAAGAAGAGCACAGACTATATTTCTTGATAGCGATGCTAATAACTTTCTTCAAACTGCATATTTCAGAACCAAACTTGGCTGAGATGTTCATTACCTTGTGTTCTATCGAATGGTTCTTTCAGATTTCCTCAATCTCTCTTACTTTTTCATCTATATTCACTCTTACAGAGAGTCGCATAGCCAATTTTGCCAAAAATCTCGGAAATGTTTCTAAGTCAAAGAAGACCACAAACTATATTTCTTGACAGCGAGGCTAATAGCTTTCTTCAAACTGCATATTTCAGGACCAAACTTGGCTGAGATGTTCATTACCTTGTGTTCTATCGAATGGTTGTTTCAGATTTCCTCTATCACTCTTACTTTATAATCTATATTCACTCTTACAGAGAGTCGCAAAGCCAATTTGGCCAAAAATATCGGAAATTGTTCTAAGTCAAAGAAGAGCACAGACTATATTTCTTGATAGCGATGCTAATAACTTTCTTCAAACTGCATATTTCAGAACCAAACTTGGCTGAGATGTTCATTACCTTGTGTTCTATCGAATGGTTCTTTCAGATTTCCTCAATCTCTCTTACTTTTTAATCTATATTCAATCTTACAGAGAGTCGCATAGCCAATTTTGCCAAAAATCTCGGAAATGTTTCTAAGTCAAAGAAGACCACAAACTATATTTCTTGACAGCGAGGCTAATAGCTTTCTTCAAACTGCATATTTCAGGACACAACTTGGCTGAGATGTTCATTACCTTGTGTTCTATCGAATGGTTATTTCAGATTTCCTCTATCTCTCTTACTTTATAATCTATATGCACTCTTACAGAGAATCGCAAAGCCAATTTGGCCAAAAATCTCGGAAATTTTTCTAAGTCAAAGAAGAGCACAGACTATATTTCTTGACAGCGAGGCTAATAACTTTCTTCAAACTGCATATTTCAGGACCAAACTTGGCTGAAATGTTCATTACCTTGTGTTCTATCGAATGGTTATTTCAGATTTCCTCTATCTGTATTACTTTTTAATCTATATTCACTCTTACAGAGAGTCGCATAGCCAATTTGGCCAAAAATCTCGGAAATTTTTCTAAGTCAAAGAAGACCACAAACTATATTTCTTGACAGCGAGGCTAATAACTTTCTTCAAACTGCATATTTCAGGACCAAACTTGGCTGAAATGTTCATTACCTTGTGTTCTATCGAATGGTTATTTCAGATTTCCTCTATCTCTCTTACTTTTTAATCTATATTCACTCTTAAAGAGAGTCGGAAAGCCAATTTGGCCAAAAATATCGGAAATGTTTCTAAGTCAAAGAAGAGCACAGACTATATTTCTTGAAAGCGATGCTAATAACTTTCTTCAAACTGCATATTTCAGAACCAAACTTGGCTGAGATGTTCATTACCTTGTGTTCTATCGAATGGTTCTTTCAGATTTATCTATCCCTCTTACTTTTTAATCTATATTCACTCTTTCAGAGAGTCGCATAGCCAATTTGGCCAAAAATCTCGGAAATGTTTCTAAGTCAAAGAAGATCACAAACTATATTTCTTGACAGCGAGGCTAATAACTTTCTTCAAACTGCATATTTCAGGACCAAACTTGGCTGAGATGTTCATTACCTTGTGTTCTATCGAATGGTTCTTTCAGATTTCCTCAATCTCTCTTACTTTTTAATCTATATTCACTCTTACAGAGAGTCGCATAGCCAATTTTGCCAAAAATCTCGGAAATGTTTCTAAGTCAAAGAAGACCACAAACTATATTTCTTGACAGCGAGGCTAATAGCTTTCTTCAAACTGCATATTTCAGGACCAAACTTGGCTGAGATGTTCATTACCTTGTGTTCTATCGAATGGTTATTTCAGATTTCCTCTATCTATCTTACTTTATACTCTATATTCACTCTTACAGAGAATCGCAAAGCCAATTTGGCCAAAAATCTCGGAAATTTTTCTAAGTCAAAGAAGAGCACAGACTATATTTCTTGACAGCGAGGCTAATAACTTTCTTCAAACTGCATATTTCAGAACCAAACTTGGCTGAAATGTTCATTACCTTGTGTTCTATCGAATGGTTCTTTCAGATTTATCTATCCCTCTTACTTTTTAATCTATATTCACTCTTTCAGAGAGTCGCATAGCCAATTTGGCCAAAAATCTCGGAAATGTTTCTAAGTCAAAGAAGACCACAAACTATATTTCTTGACAGCGAGGCTAATAACTTTCTTCAAACTGCATATTTCAGGACCAAACTTGGCTGAGATGTTCATTACCTTGTGTTCTATCGAATGGTTCTTTCAGATTTCCTCAATCTCTCTTACTTTTTAATCTATATTCACTCTTACAGAGAGTCGCATAGCCAATTTTGCCAAAAATCTCGGAAATGTTTCTAAGTCAAAGAAGACCACAAACTATATTTCTTGACAGCGAGGCTAATAGCTTTCTTCAAACTGCATATTTCAGGACCAAACTTGGCTGAGATGTTCATTACCTTGTGTTCTATCGAATGGTTATTTCAGATTACCTCTATCTATCTTACTTTATACTCTATATTCACTCTTACAGAGAATCGCAAAGCCAATTTGGTCAAAAATCTCGGAAATTTTTCTAAGTCAAAGAAGAGCACAGACTATATTTCTTGACAGCGAGGCTAATAACTTTCTTCAAACTGCATATTTCAGGACCAAACTTGGCTGAAATGTTCATTACCTTGTGTTCTATCGAATGGTTATTTCAGATTTCCTCTATCTCTCTTACTTTATAATCTATATTCACTCTTAAAGAGAGTCGCATAGCCAATTTGGCCAAAAATCTCGGAAATGTTTCTAAGTCAAAGAAGACCACAAACTATATTTCTTGACAGCGAGGCTAATAACTTTCTTCAAACTGTATATTTCAGGTCCAAACTTGGCTGAGATGTTCATTACCTTGTGTTCTATCGAATGGTTATTTCAGATTTCCTCTATCTCTCTTACTTTATAATCTATATTCACTCTTACAGAGAGTCGCAAAGCCAATTTGGCCAAAAATATCGGAAATTATTCTAAGTCAAAGAAGAGCACAGACTATATTTCTTGATAGCGATGCTAATTACTTTCTTCAAACTGCATATTTCAGAACCAAACTTGGCTGAGATGTTCATTACCTTGTGTTCTATCGAATGGTTCTTTCAGATTTCCTCAATCTCTCTTACTTTTTAATCTATATTCACTCTTACAGAGAGTCGCATAGCCAATTTTGCCAAAAATCTCGGAAATGTTTCTAAGTCAAAGAAGACCACAAACTATATTTCTTGACAGCGAGGCTAATAGCTTTCTTCAAACTGCATATTTCAGGACCAAACTTGGCTGAGATGTTCATTACCTTGTGTTCTATCGAATGGTTATTTCAGATTACCTCTATCTATCTTACTTTATACTCTATATTCACTCTTACAGAGAATCGCAAAGCCAATTTGGTCAAAAATCTCGGAAATTTTTCTAAGTCAAAGAAGAGCACAGACTATATTTCTTGACAGCGAGGCTAATAACTTTCTTCAAACTGCATATTTCAGGACCAAACTTGGCTGAAATGTTCATTACCTTGTGTTCTATCGAATGGTTATTTCAGATTTCCTCTATCTCTCTTACTTTATAATCTATATTCACTCTTAAAGAGAGTCGCATAGCCAATTTGGCCAAAAATCTCGGAAATGTTTCTAAGTCAAAGAAGACCACAAACTATATTTCTTGACAGCGAGGCTAATAACTTTCTTCAAACTGCATATTTCAGGTCCAAACTTGGCTGAGATGTTCATTACCTTGTGTTCTATCGAATGGTTATTTCAGATTTCCTCTATCTCTCTTACTTTATAATCTATATTCACTCTTACAGAGAGTCGCAAAGCCAATTTGGCCAAAAATATCGGAAATTATTCTAAGTCAAAGAAGAGCACAGACTATATTTCTTGATAGCGATGCTAATTACTTTCTTCAAACTGCATATTTCAGAACCAAACTTGGCTGAGATGTTCATTACCTTGTGTTCTATCGAATGGTTCTTTCAGATTTCCTCAATCTCTCTTACTTTTTAATCTATATTCACTCTTACAGAGAGTCGCATAGCCAATTTTGCCAAAAATCTCGGAAATGTTTCTAAGTCAAAGAAGACCACAAACTATATTTCTTGACAGCGAGGCTAATAGCTTTCTTCAAACTGAATATTTCAGGACCAAACTTGGCTGAGATGTTCATTACCTTGTGTTCTATCGAATGGTTATTTCAGATTACCTCTATCTATCTTACTTTATACTCTATATTCACTCTTACAGAGAATCGCAAAGCCAATTTGGTCAAAAATCTCGGAAATTTTTCTAAGTCAAAGAAGAGCACAGACTATATTTCTTGACAGCGAGGCTAATAACTTTCTTCAAACTGCATATTTCAGGACCAAACTTGGCTGAAATGTTCATTACCTTGTGTTCTATCGAATGGTTATTTCAGATTTCCTCTATCTCTCTTACTTTATAATCTATATTCACTCTTAAAGAGAGTCGCATAGCCAATTTGGCCAAAAATCTCGGAAATGTTTCTAAGTCAAAGAAGACCACAAACTATATTTCTTGACAGCGAGGCTAATAACTTTCTTCAAACTGTATATTTCAGGTCCAAACTTGGCTGAGATGTTCATTACCTTGTGTTCTATCGAATGGTTATTTCAGATTTCCTCTATCTCTCTTACTTTATAATCTATATTCACTCTTACAGAGAGTCGCAAAGCCAAATTGGCCAAAAATATCGGAAATTATTCTAAGTCAAAGAAGAGCACAGACTATATTTCTTGATAGCGATGCTAATTACTTTCTTCAAACTGCATATTTCAGAACCAAACTTGGCTGAGATGTTCATTACCTTGTGTTCTATCGAATGGTTCTTTCAGATTTCCTCAATCTCTCTTACTTTTTAATCTATATTCACTTTTACAGAGAGTCGCATAGCCAATTTTGCCAAAAATCTCGGAAATGTTTCTAAGTCAAAGAAGACCACAAACTATATTTCTTGACAGCGAGGCTAAGAGCTTTCTTCAAACTGCATATTTCAGAACCAAACTTGGCTGAGATGTTCATTACCTTGTGTTCTATCGAATGGTTCTTTCAGATTTCCTCAATCTCTCTTACTTTTTAATCTATATTCACTCTTACAGAGAGTCGCATAGCCAATTTTGCCAAAAATCTCGGAAATGTTTCTAAGTCAAAGAAGACCACAAACTATATTTCTTGACAGCGAGGCTAATAGCTTTCTTCAAACTGCATATTTCAGGACCAAACTTGGCTGAGATGTTCATTACCTTGTGTTCTATCGAATGGTTATTTCAGATTTCCTCTATCTCTCTTACTTTATAATCTATATTCACTTTTACAGAGAATCGCAAAGCCAATTTGGCCAACAATCTCGGAAATGTTTCTAAGTCAAAGAAGACCACAAACTATATTTCTTGACAGCGAGGCTAATAGCTTTCTTCAAACTGCATATTTCAGGACCAAACTTGGCTGAGATGTTCATTACCTTGTGTTCTATCGAATGGTTATTTCAGATTTCCTCTATCTCTCTTACTTTAAAATCTATATTCACTTTTACAGAGAATCGCAAAGCCAATTTGGCCAAAAATCTCGGAAATGTTTCTAAGTAAAAGAAGAGCACAGACTATATTTCTTGACAGCGAGGCTAATAACTTTCTTCAAACAGCATATTTCAGGACCAAACTTGGCTGAAATGTTCATTACCTTGTGTTCTATCGAATGGTTATTTCAGATTTCCTCTATCTCTCTTACTTTATAATCTATATTCACTCTTACAGAGAGTCGCAAAGCCAATTTGGCCAAAAATATCGGAAATGTTTCTAAGTCAAAGAAGACCACGAACTATATTTCTTGACAGCGAGGCTAATAGCTTTCTTCAAACTGCATATTTCAGGACCAAACTTGGCTGAGATGTTCATTACATTGTGTTCTATCGAATGGTTATTTCAGATTTCCTCTATCTCTCTTACTTTATAATCTATATTCACTCTTACAGAGAATCGCAAAGCCAATTTGGCCAAAAATCTCGGAAATGTTTCTAAGTCAAAGAAGAGCACAGACTATATTTCTTGAAAGCGATGCTAATAACTTTCTTCAAACTGCATATTTCAGGACCAAACTTGGCTGAAATGTTCATTACCTTGTGTTCTATCGAATGGTTATTTCAGATTTCCTCTATCTCTCTTACTTTATAATCTATATTCACTCTTACAGAGAGTCGCAAAGCCAATTTGGCCAAAAATATCGGAAATTGTTCAAAGTCAAAGAAGAGCACAGACTATATTTCTTGATAGCGATGCTAATAACTTTCTTCAAACTGCATATTTCAGAACCAAACTTGGCTGAGATGTTCATTACCTTGTGTTCTATCGAATGGTTCTTTCAGATTTCCTCAATCTCTCTTACTTTTTCATCTATATTCACTCTTACAGAGAGTCGCATAGCCAATTTTGCCAAAAATCTCGGAAATGTTTCTAAGTCAAAGAAGACCACAAACTATATTTCTTGACAGCGAGGCTAATAGCTTTCTTCAAACTGCATATTTCAGGACCAAACTTGGCTGAGATGTTCATTACCTTGTGTTCTATCGAATGGTTGTTTCAGATTTCCTCTATCACTCTTACTTTATAATCTATATTCACTCTTACAGAGAGTCGCAAAGCCAATTTGGCCAAAAATATCGGAAATTGTTCTAAGTCAAAGAAGAGCACAGACTATATTTCTTGATAGCGATGCTAATAACTTTCTTCAAACTGCATATTTCAGAACCAAACTTGGCTGAGATGTTCATTACCTTGTGTTCTATCGAATGGTTCTTTCAGATTTCCTCAATCTCTCTTACTTTTTAATCTATATTCAATCTTACAGAGAGTCGCATAGCCAATTTTGCCAAAAATCTCGGAAATGTTTCTAAGTCAAAGAAGACCACAAACTATATTTCTTGACAGCGAGGCTAATAGCTTTCTTCAAACTGCATATTTCAGGACACAACTTGGCTGAGATGTTCATTACCTTGTGTTCTATCGAATGGTTATTTCAGATTTCCTCTATCTCTCTTACTTTATAATCTATATTCACTCTTACAGAGAATCGCAAAGCCAATTTGGCCAAAAATCTCGGAAATTTTTCTAAGTCAAAGAAGAGCACAGACTATATTTCTTGACAGCGAGGCTAATAACTTTCTTCAAACTGCATATTTCAGGACCAAACTTGGCTGAAATGTTCATTACCTTGTGTTCTATCGAATGGTTATTTCAGATTTCCTCTATCTGTATTACTTTTTAATCTATATTCACTCTTACAGAGAGTCGCATAGCCAATTTGGCCAAAAATCCCGGAAATTTTTCTAAGTCAAAGAAGACCACAAACTATATTTCTTGACAGCGAGGCTAATAACTTTCTTCAAACTGCATATTTCAGGACCAAACTTGGCTGAAATGTTCATTACCTTGTGTTCTATAGAATGGTTATTTCAGATTTCCTCTATCTCTCTTACTTTATAATCTATATTCACTCTTAAAGAGAGTCGGAAAGCCAATTTGGCCAAAAATATCGGAAATGTTTCTAAGTCAAAGAAGAGCACAGACTATATTTCTTGAAAGCGATGCTAATAACTTTCTTCAAACTGCATATTTCAGAACCAAACTTGGCTGAAATGTTCATTACCTTGTGTTCTATCGAATGGTTCTTTCAGATTTATCTATCCCTCTTACTTTTTAATCTATATTCACTCTTTCAGAGAGTCGCATAGCCAATTTGGCCAAAAATCTCGGAAATGTTTCTAAGTCAAAGAAGATCACAAACTATATTTCTTGACAGCGAGGCTAATAACTTTCTTCAAACTGCATATTTCAGGACCAAACTTGGCTGAGATGTTCATTACCTTGTGTTCTATCGAATGGTTCTTTCAGATTTCCTCAATCTCTCTTACTTTTTAATCTATATTCACTCTTACAGAGAGTCGCATAGCCAATTTTGCCAAAAATCTCGGAAATGTTTCTAAGTCAAAGAAGACCACAAACTATATTTCTTGACAGCGAGGCTAATAGCTTTCTTCAAACTGCATATTTCAGGACCAAACTTGGCTGAGATGTTCATTACCTTGTGTTCTATCGAATGGTTATTTCAGATTTCCTCTATCTATCTTACTTTATACTCTATATTCACTCTTACAGAGAATCGCAAAGCCAATTTGGCCAAAAATCTCGGAAATTTTTCTAAGTCAAAGAAGAGCACAGACTATATTTCTTGACAGCGAGGCTAATAACTTTCTTCAAACTGCATATTTCAGAACCAAACTTGGCTGAAATGTTCATTACCTTGTGTTCTATCGAATGGTTCTTTCAGATTTATCTATCCCTCTTACTTTTTAATCTATATTCACTCTTTCAGAGAGTCGCATAGCCAATTTGGCCAAAAATCTCGGAAATGTTTCTAAGTCAAAGAAGACCACAAACTATATTTCTTGACAGCGAGGCTAATAACTTTCTTCAAACTGCATATTTCAGGACCAAACTTGGCTGAGATGTTCATTACCTTGTGTTCTATCGAATGGTTCTTTCAGATTTCCTCAATCTCTCTTACTTTTTAATCTATATTCACTCTTACAGAGAGTCGCATAGCCAATTTTGCCAAAAATCTCGGAAATGTTTCTAAGTCAAAGAAGACCACAAACTATATTTCTTGACAGCGAGGCTAATAGCTTTCTTCAAACTGCATATTTCAGGACCAAACTTGGCTGAGATGTTCATTACCTTGTGTTCTATCGAATGGTTATTTCAGATTTCCTCTATCTATCTTACTTTATACTCTATATTCACTCTTACAGAGAATCGCAAAGCCAATTTGGCCAAAAATCTCGGAAATTTTTCTAAGTCAAAGAAGAGCACAGACTATATTTCTTGACAGCGAGGCTAATAACTTTCTTCAAACTGCATATTTCAGGACCAAACTTGGCTGAAATGTTCATTACCTTGTGTTCTATCGAATGGTTATTTCAGATTTCCTCTATCTCTCTTACTTTATAATCTATATTCACTCTTAAAGAGAGTCGCAAAGCCAATTTGGCCAAAAATATCGGAAATGTTTCTAAGTCAAAGAAGAGCACAGACTATATTTCTTGAAAGCGATGCTAATAACTTTCTTCAAACTGCATATTTCAGAACCAAACTTGGCTGAAATGTTCATTACCTTGTGTTCTATCGAATGGTTCTTTCAGATTTCCTCTATCCCTCTTACTTTTTAATCTATATTCACTCTTTCAGAGAGTCGCATAGCCAATTTGGCCAAAAATCTCGGAAATGTTTCTAAGTCAAAGAAGACCACAAACTATATTTCTTGACAGCGAGGCTAATAACTTTCTTCAAACTGCATATTTCAGGACCAAACTTGGCTGAGATGTTCATTACCTTGTGTTCTATCGAATGGTTCTTTCAGATTTCCTCAATCTCTCTTACTTTTTAATCTATATTCACTCTTACAGAGAGCCGCATAGCCAATTTTGCCAAAAATCTCGGAAATGTTTCTAAGTCAAAGAAGACCACAAACTATATTTCTTGACAGCGAGGCTAATAGCTTTCTTCAAACTGCATATTTCAGGACCAAACTTGGCTGAGATGTTCATTACCTTGTGTTCTATCGAATGGTTATTTCAGATTTCCTCTATCTCTCTTACTTTATAATCTATATTCACTTTTACAGAGAATCTCAAAGCCAATTTGGCCAAAAATCTCGGAAATGTTTCTAAGTCAAAGAAGACCACAAACTATATTTCTTGACAGCGAGGCGAATAGCTTTCTTCAAACTGCATATTTCAGGACCAAACTTGGCTGAGATGTTCATTACCTTAAGCTTGTGTTCTATCGAATGGTTATTTCAGATTTCCTCTATCTATCTTACTTTATACTCTATATTCACTCTTACAGAGAATCGCAAAGCCAATTTGGCCAAAAATCTCGGAAATTTTTCTAAGTCAAAGAAGAGCACAGACTATATTTCTTGACAGCGAGGCTAATAACTTTCTTCAAACTGCATATTTCAGGACCAAACTTGGCTGAGATGTTCATTACCTTGTTTTCTATCGAATGGTTATTTCAGATTTCCTCTATCTCTCTTACTTTATAATCTTTATTCACTCTTACAGAGAGTCGCATAGCCAATTTGGCCAAAAATATCGGAAATTTGTTCTAAGTCAAAGAAGAGCACAGACTATATTTCTTGATAGCGATGCTAATAACTTTCTTCAAACTGCATATTTCAGAACCAAACTTGGCTGAGATGTTCATTACCTTGTGTTCTATCGAATGGTTATTTCAGATTTCCTCTATCTCTCTTACTTTATAATCTATATTCACTCTTACAGAGAGTCGCAAAGCCAATTTGGCCAAAAATATCGGAAATTGTTCTAAGTCAAAGAAGAGCACAGACTATATTTCTTGATAGCGATGCTAATAACTTTCTTCAAACTGCATATTTCAGGACCAAACTTGGCTGAGATGTTCATTACCTTGTGTTCTATCGAATGGTTGTTTCAGATTTCCTCTATCTCTCTTACTTTATAATCTATATTCACTCTTACAGAGAGTCGCAAAGCCAATTTGGCCAAAAATATCGGAAATTGTTCTAAGTCAAAGAAGAGCACAGACTATATTTCTTGATAGCGATGCTAATAACTTTCTTCAAACTGCATATTTCAGAACCAAACTTGGCTGAGATGTTCATTACCTTGTGTTCTATCGAATGGTTCTTTCAGATTTCCTCAATCTCTCTTACTTTTTAATCTATATTCACTCTTACAGAGAGTCGCATAGCCAATTTGGCCAAAAATCTCGGAATTTTTTCTAAGTCAAAGAAGAGCACAGACTATATTTCTTGACAGCGAGGCTAATAACTTTCTTCAAACTGCATATTTCAGGGCCAAACTTGGCTGAGATGTTCATTACCTTGTGTTCTATCGAATGGTTATTTCAGATTTCCTCTATCTCTCTTACTTTATAATCTATATTCACTCTTACAGAGAATCGCAAAGCCAATTTGGCCAAAAATCTCGGAAATTTTTCTAAGTCAAAGAAGAGCACAGACTATATTTCTTGACAGCGAGGCTAATAACTTTCTTCAAACTGCATATTTCAGGACCAAACTTGGCTGAAATGTTCATTACCTTGTGTTCTATCGAATGGTTATTTCAGATTTCCTCTATCTGTATTACTTTTTAATCTATATTCACTCTTACAGAGAGTCGCATAGCCAATTTGGCCAAAAATATCGGAAATGTTTCTAAGTCAAAGAAGACCACAGACTATATTTCTTGAAAGCGATGCTAATAACTTTCTTCAAACTGCATATTTCAGAACCAAACTTGGCTGAAATGTTCATTACCTTCTGTTCTATCGAATGGTTCTTTCAGATTTCCTCTATCTCTCTTACTTTATAATCTATATTCACTCTTAAAGAGAGTCGCAAAGCCAATTTGGCCAAAAATATCGGAAATGTTTCTAAGTCAAAGAAGAGCACAGACTATATTTCTTGAAAGCGATGCTAATAACTTTCTTCAAACTGCATATTTCAGAACCAAACTTGGCTGAAATGTTCATTACCTTGTGTTCTATCGAATGGTTCTTTCAGATTTCCTCTATCCCTCTTACTTTTTAATCTATATTCACTCTTTCAGAGAGTCGCATAGCCAATTTGGCCAAAAATCTCGGAAATGTTTCTAAGTCAAAGAAGACCACAAACTATATTTCTTGACAGCGAGGCTAATAACTTTCTTCAAACTGCATATTTCAGGACCAAACTTGGCTGAGATGTTCATTACCTTGTGTTCTATCGAATGGTTCTTTCAGATTTCCTCAATCTCTCTTACTTTTTAATCTATATTCACTCTTACAGAGAGCCGCATAGCCAATTTTGCCAAAAATCTCGGAAATGTTTCTAAGTCAAAGAAGACCACAAACTATATTTCTTGACAGCGAGGCTAATAGCTTTCTTCAAACTGCATATTTCAGGACCAAACTTGGCTGAGATGTTCATTACCTTGTGTTCTATCGAATGGTTATTTCAGATTTCCTCTATCTCTCTTACTTTATAATCTATATTCACTTTTACAGAGAATCGCAAAGCCAATTTGGCCAAAAATCTCGGAAATGTTTCTAAGTCAAAGAAGACCACAAACTATATTTCTTGACAGCGAGGCTAATAGCTTTCTTCAAACTGCATATTTCAGGACCAAACTTGGCTGAGATGTTCATTACCTTAAGCTTGTGTTCTATCGAATGGTTATTTCAGATTTCCTCTATCTATCTTACTTTATACTCTATATTCACTCTTACAGAGAATCGCAAAGCCAATTTGGCCAAAAATCTCGGAAATTTTTCTAAGTCAAAGAAGAGCACAGACTATATTTCTTGACAGCGAGGCTAATAACTTTCTTCAAACTGCATATTTCAGGACCAAACTTGGCTGAGATGTTCATTACCTTGTTTTCTATCGAATGGTTATTTCAGATTTCCTCTATCTCTCTTACTTTATAATCTTTATTCACTCTTACAGAGAGTCGCATAGCCAATTTGGCCAAAAATATCGGAAATTTGTTCTAAGTCAAAGAAGAGCACAGACTATATTTCTTGATAGCGATGCTAATAACTTTCTTCAAACTGCATATTTCAGAACCAAACTTGGCTGAGATGTTCATTACCTTGTGTTCTATCGAATGGTTATTTCAGATTTCCTCAATCTCTCTTACTTTTTAATCTATATTCACTCTTACAGAGAGTCGCATAGCCAATTTTGCCAAAAATCTCGGAAATGTTTCTAAGTCAAAGAAGACCACAAACTATATTTCTTGACAGCGAGGCTAATAGCTTTCTTCAAACTGCATATTTCAGGACCAAACTTGGCTGAGATGTTCATTACCTTGTGTTCTATCGAATGGTTATTTCAGATTTCCTCTATCTCTCTTACTTTATAATCTATATTCACTCTTACAGAGAGTCGCAAAGCCAATTTGGCCAAAAATATCGGAAATTGTTCTAAGTCAAAGAAGAGCACAGACTATATTTCTTGATAGCGATGCTAATAACTTTCTTCAAACTGCATATTTCAGAACCAAACTTGGCTGAGATGTTCATTACCTTGTGTTCTATCGAATGGTTCTTTCAGATTTCCTCAATCTCTCTTACTTTTTCATCTATATTCACTCTTACAGAGAGTCGCATAGCCAATTTTGCCAAAAATCTCGGAAATGTTTCTAAGTCAAAGAAGACCACAAACTATATTTCTTGACAGCGAGGCTAATAGCTTTCTTCAAACTGCATATTTCAGGACCAAACTTGGCTGAGATGTTCATTACCTTGTGTTCTATCGAATGGTTGTTTCAGATTTCCTCTATCTCTCTTACTTTATAATCTATATTCACTCTTACAGAGAGTCGCAAAGCCAATTTGGCCAAAAATATCGGAAATTGTTCTAAGTCAAAGAAGAGCACAGACTATATTTCTTGATAGCGATGCTAATAACTTTCTTCAAACTGCATATTTCAGAACCAAACTTGGCTGAGATGTTCATTACCTTGTGTTCTATCGAATGGTTCTTTCAGATTTCCTCAATCTCTCTTACTTTTTAATCTATATTCACTCTTACAGAGAGTCGCATAGCCAATTTGGCCAAAAATCTCGGAATTTTTTCTAAGTCAAAGAAGAGCACAGACTATATTTCTTGACAGCGAGGCTAATAACTTTCTTCAAACTGCATATTTCAGGGCCAAACTTGGCTGAGATGTTCATTACCTTGTGTTCTATCGAATGGTTATTTCAGATTTCCTCTATCTCTCTTACTTTATAATCTATATTCACTCTTACAGAGAATCGCAAAGCCAATTTGGCCAAAAATCTCGGAAATTTTTCTAAGTCAAAGAAGAGCACAGACTATATTTCTTGACAGCGAGGCTAATAACTTTCTTCAAACTGCATATTTCAGGACCAAACTTGGCTGAAATGTTCATTACCTTGTGTTCTATCGAATGGTTATTTCAGATTTCCTCTATCTGTATTACTTTTTAATCTATATTCACTCTTACAGAGAGTCGCATAGCCAATTTGGCCAAAAATATCGGAAATGTTTCTAAGTCAAAGAAGACCACAGACTATATTTCTTGAAAGCGATGCTAATAACTTTCTTCAAACTGCATATTTCAGAACCAAACTTGGCTGAAATGTTCATTACCTTGTGTTCTATCGAATGGTTCTTTCAGATTTCCTCTATCCCTCTTACTTTTTAATCTATATTCACTCTTTCAGAGAGTCGCATAGCCAATTTGGCCAAAAATCTCGGAAATGTTTCTAAGTCAAAGAAGACCACAAACTATATTTCTTGACAGCGAGGCTAATAACTTTCTCCAAACTGCATATTTCAGGACCAAACTTGGCTGAGATGTTCATTACCTTGTGTTCTATCGAATGGTTCTTTCAGATTTCCTCAATCTCTCTTACTTTTTAATCTATATTCACTCTTACAGAGAGTCGCATAGCCAATTTGGCCAAAAATCTCGGAAATGTTTCTAAGTCAAAGAAGACCACAAACTATATTTCTTGACAGCGAGGCTAATAGCTTTCTTCAAACTGCATATTTCAGGACCAAACTTGGCTGAGATGTTCATTACCTTGTGTTCTATCGAATGGTTATTTCAGATTTCCTCTATCTATCTTACTTTATACTCTATATTCACTCTTACAGAGAATCGCAAAGCCAATTTGGCCAAAAATCTCGGAAATTTTTCTAAGTCAAAGAAGAGCACAGACTATATTTCTTGACAGCGAGGCTAATAACTTTCTTCAAACTGCATATTTCAGAACCAAACTTGGCTGAAATGTTCATTACCTTGTGTTCTATCGAATGGTTCTTTCAGATTTATCTATCCCTCTTACTTTTTAATCTATATTCACTCTTTCAGAGAGTCGCATAGCCAATTTGGCCAAAAATCTCGGAAATGTTTCTAAGTCAAAGAAGACCACAAACTATATTTCTTGACAGCGAGGCTAATAACTTTCTTCAAACTGCATATTTCAGGACCAAACTTGGCTGAGATGTTCATTACCTTGTGTTCTATCGAATGGTTCTTTCAGATTTCCTCAATCTCTCTTACTTTTTAATCTATATTCACTCTTACAGAGAGTCGCATAGCCAATTTTGCCAAAAATCTCGGAAATGTTTCTAAGTCAAAGAAGACCACAAACTATATTTCTTGACAGCGAGGCTAATAGCTTTCTTCAAACTGCATATTTCAGGACCAAACTTGGCTGAGATGTTCATTACCTTGTGTTCTATCGAATGGTTATTTCAGATTTCCTCTATCTATCTTACTTTATACTCTATATTCACTCTTACAGAGAATCGCAAAGCCAATTTGGCCAAAAATCTCGGAAATTTTTCTAAGTCAAAGAAGAGCACAGACTATATTTCTTGACAGCGAGGCTAATAACTTTCTTCAAACTGCATATTTCAGGACCAAACTTGGCTGAAATGTTCATTACCTTGTGTTCTATCGAATGGTTATTTCAGATTTCCTCTATCTCTCTTACTTTATAATCTATATTCACTCTTAAAGAGAGTCGCAAAGCCAATTTGGCCAAAAATATCGGAAATGTTTCTAAGTCAAAGAAGAGCACAGACTATATTTCTTGAAAGCGATGCTAATAACTTTCTTCAAACTGCATATTTCAGAACCAAACTTGTGTTCTATCGAATGGTTCTTTCAGATTTCCTCTATCCCTCTTACTTTTTAATCTATATTCACTCTTTCAGAGAGTCGCATAGCCAATTTTGCCAAAAATCTCGGAAATGTTTCTAAGTCAAAGAAGACCACAAACTATATTTCTTGACAGCGAGGCTAATAGCTTTCTTCAAAATGCATATTTCAGGGCCAAACTTGGGTGAGATGTTCATTACCTTGTGTTCTATCTATCGTTATTTCAGATTTCCTCTATCTATCTTACTTTATACTCTATATTCACTCTTACAGAGAATCGCAAAGCCAATTTGGCCAAAAATCTCGGAAATTGTTCTAAGTCAAAGAAGAGCACAGACTATATTTCTTGACAGCGAGGCTAATAACTTTCTTCAAACTGCATATTTCAGGACCAAACTTGGCTGAAATGTTCATTACCTTGTGTTCTATCGAATGGTTATTTCAGATTTCCTCTATCTCTCTTACTTTATAATCTATATTCACTCTTACAGAGAGTCGCAAAGCCAATTTGGCCAAAAATATCGGAAATTGTTCTAAGTCAAAGAAGAGCACAGACTATATTTCTTGATAGCGATGCTAATAACTTTCTTCAAACTGCATATTTCAGAACCAAACTTGGCTGAGATGTTCATTACCTTGTGTTCTATCGAATGGTTCTTTCAGATTTCCTCAATCTCTCTTACTTTTTCATCTATATTCACTCTTACAGAGAGTCGCATAGCCAATTTTGCCAAAAATCTCGGAAATGTTTCTAAGTCAAAGAAGACCACAAACTATATTTCTTGACAGCGAGGCTAATAGCTTTCTTCAAACTGCATATTTCAGGACCAAACTTGGCTGAGATGTTCATTACCTTGTGTTCTATCGAATGGTTGTTTCAGATTTCCTCTATCTCTCTTACTTTATAATCTATATTCACTCTTACTGAGAGTCGCAAAGCCAATTTGGCCAAAAATATCGGAAATTGTTCTAAGTCAAAGAAGAGCACAGACTATATTTCTTGACAGCGATGCTAATAACTTTCTTCAAACTGCATATTTCAGAACCAAACTTGGCTGAGATGTTCATTACCTTGTGTTCTATCGAATGGTTATTTCAGATTTCCTCTATCTCTCTTACTTTATAATCTATATTCACTCTTACAGAGAATCGCAAAGCCAATTTGGCCAAAAATCTCGGAAATTGTTCTAAGTCAAAGAAGAGCACAGACTATATTTCTTGACAGCGAGGCTAATAACTTTCTTCAAACTGCATATTTCAGGACCAAACTTGGCTGAAATGTTCATTACCTTGTGTTCTATCGAATGGTTATTTCAGATTTCCTCTATCTCTCTTACTTTATAATCTATATTCACTCTTACAGAGAGTCGCAAAGCCAATTTGGCCAAAAATATCGGAAATTGTTCTAAGTCAAAGAAGAGCACAGACTATATTTCTTGATAGCGATGCTAATAACTTTCTTCAAACTGCATATTTCAGAACCAAACTTGGCTGAGATGTTCATTACCTTGTGTTCTATCGAATGGTTCTTTCAGATTTCCTCAATCTCTCTTACTTTTTCATCTATATTCACTCTTACAGAGAGTCGCATAGCCAATTTTGCCAAAAATCTCGGAAATGTTTCTAAGTCAAAGAAGACCACAAACTATATTTCTTGACAGCGAGGCTAATAGCTTTCTTCAAACTGCATATTTCAGGACCAAACTTGGCTGAGATGTTCATTACCTTGTGTTCTATCGAATGGTTGTTTCAGATTTCCTCTATCTCTCTTACTTTATAATCTATATTCACTCTTACAGAGAGTCGCATAGCCAATTTTGCCAAAAATCTCGGAAATGTTTCTAAGTCAAAGAAGAGCACAGACTATATTTCTTGACAGCGAGGCTAATAACTTTCTTCAAACTGCATGTTTCAGGACCAAACTTGGCTGAAATGTTCATTACCTTGTGTTCTATCTTATGGTTATTTCAGATTTCCTCTATCTGTATTACTTATTAATCTATATTCACTCTTACAGAGAGTCGCATAGCCAATTTGGCCAAAAATCTCGGAAATTTTTCTAAGTCAAAGAAGACCACAAACTATATTTCTTGACAGCGAGGCTAATAACTTTCTTCAAACTGTATATTTCACGACCAAACTTGGCTGAGATGTTCATTACCTTGTGTTCTATCGAATGGTTATTTCAGATTTCCTCTATCTCTCTTACTTTTTAATCTATATTCACTCTTACAGAGAGTCGCAAAGCCAATTTGGCCAAAAATCTCGGAAATTTGTCTAAGTCAAAGAAGAGCACAGACTATATTTCTTGATAGCGATGCTAATAACTTTCTTCAAACTGCATATTTCAGAACCAAACTTGGCTGAGATGTTCATTACCTTGTGTTCTATCGAATGGTTCTTTCAGATTTCCTCAATCTCTCTTACTTTTTAATCTATATTCACTCTTACAGAGAGTCGCATAGCCAATTTTGCCAAAAATCTCGGAAATGTTTCTAAGTCAAAGAAGACCACAAACTATATTTCTTGACAGCGAGGCTAATAGCTTTCTTCAAACTGCATATTTCAGGACCAAACTTGGCTGAGATGTTCATTACCTTGTGTTCTATCGAATGGTTATTTCAGATTTCCTCTATCTATCTTACTTTATACTCTATATTCACTCTTACAGAGAATCGCAAAGCCAATTTGGCCAAAAATCTCGGAAATTTTTCTAAGTCAAAGAAGAGCACAGACTATATTTCTTGACAGCGAGGCTAATAACTTTCTTCAAACTGCATATTTCAGGACCAAACTTGGCTGAGATGTTCATTACCTTGTGTTCTATCGAATGGTTATTTCAGATTTCCTCAATCTCTCTTACTTTTTAATCTATATTCACTCTTACAGAGAGTCGCATAGCCAATTTTGCCAAAAATCTCGGAAATGTTTCTAAGTCAAAGAAGAGCACAGACTATATTTCTTGACAGCGAGGCTAATAACTTTCTTCAAACTGTATATTTCACGACCAAACTTGGCTGAGATGTTCATTACCTTGTGTTCTATCGAATGGTTATTTCAGATTTCCTCTATCTATCTTACTTTATACTCTATATTCACTCTTACAGAGAATCGCAAAGCCAATTTGGCCAAAAATCTCGGAAATTTTTCTAAGTCAAAGAAGAGCACAGACTATATTTCTTGACAGCGAGGCTAATAACTTTCTTCAAACTGCATATTTCAGGACCAAACTTGGCTGAAATGTTCATTACCTTGTGTTCTATCGAATGGTTATTTCAGATTTCCTCAATCTCTCTTACTTTTTAATCTATATTCACTCTTACAGAGAGTCGCATAGCCAATTTTGCCAAAAATCTCGGAAATGTTTCTAAGTCAAAGAAGAGCACAGACTATATTTCTTGACAGCGAGGCTAATAACTTTCTTCAAACTGTATATTTCACGACCAAACTTGGCTGAGATGTTCATTACCTTGTGTTCTATCGAATGGTTATTTCAGATTTCCTCTATCTCTCTTACTTTTTAATCTATATTCACTCTTACAGAGAGTCGCAAAGCCAATTTGGCCAAAAATCTCGGAAATTTGTCTAAGTCAAAGAAGAGCACAGACTATATTTCTTGATAGCGATGCTAATAACTTTCTTCAAACTGCATATTTCAGAACCAAACTTGGCTGAGATGTTCATTACCTTGTGTTCTATCGAATGGTTCTTTCAGATTTCCTCAATCTCTCTTACTTTTTAATCTATATTCACTCTTACAGAGAGTCGCATAGCCAATTTTGCCAAAAATCTCGGAAATGTTTCTAAGTCAAAGAAGACCACAAACTATATTTCTTGACAGCGAGGCTAATAGCTTTCTTCAAACTGCATATTTCAGGACCAAACTTGGCTGAGATGTTCATTACCTTGTGTTCTATCGAAAAGTTATTTCAGATTTCCTCTATCTCTCTTACTTTATAATCTATATTCACTCTTACAGAGAATCGCAAAGCCAATTTGGCCAAAAATATCGGAAATTTTTCTAAGTCAAAGAAGACCACAAACTATATTTCTTGACAGCGAGGCTAATAGCTTTCTTCAAACTGCATATTTCAGGACCAAACTTGGCTGAGATGTTCATTACCTTGTGTTCTATCGAATGGTTATTTCAGATTTCCTCTATCTATCTTACTTTATACTCTATATTCACTCTTACAGAGAATCGCAAAGCCAATTTGGCCAAAAATCTCGGAAATTTTTCTAAGTCAAAGAAGAGCACAGACTATATTTCTTGACAGCGAGGCTAATAACTTTCTTCAAACTGCATATTTCAGGACCAAACTTGGCTGAAATGTTCATTACCTTGTGTTCTATCGAATGGTTATTTCAGATTTCCTCTATCTATCTTACTTTATACTCTATATTCACTCTTACAGAGAGTCGCAAAGCCAATTTGGCCAAAAATCTCGGAAATTTGTCTAAGTCAAAGAAGAGCACAGACTATATTTCTTGATAGCGATGCTAATAACTTTCTTCAAACTGCATATTTCAGAACCAAACTTGGCTGAGATGTTCATTACCTTGTGTTCTATCGAATGGTTCTTTCAGATTTCCTCAATCTCTCTTACTTTTTAATCTATATTCACTCTTACAGAGAGTCGCATAGCCAATTTTGCCAAAAATCTCGGAAATGTTTCTAAGTCAAAGAAGACCACAAACTATATTTCTTGACAGCGAGGCTAATAGCTTTCTTCAAACTGCATATTTCAGGACCAAACTTGGCTGAGATGTTCATTACCTTGTGTTCTATCGAATGGTTATTTCAGATTTCCTCTATCTATCTTACTTTATACTCTATATTCACCCTTACAGAGAATCGCAAAGCCAATTTGGCCAAAAATCTCGGAAATTTTTCTAAGTCAAAGAAGAGCACAGACTATATTTCTTGACAGCGAGGCTAATAACTTTCTTCAAACTGCATATTTCAGGACCAAACTTGGCTGAAATGTTCATTACCTTGTGTTCTATCGAATGGTTATTTCAGATTTCCTCTATCTCTCTGACTTTATAATCTATATTCACTCTTAAAGAGAGTCGCAAAGCCAATTTGGCCAAAAATATCGGAAATGTTTCTAAGTCAAAGAAGAGCACAGACTATATTTCTTGAAAGCGATGCTAATAACTTTCTTCAAACTGCATATTTCAGAACCAAACTTGGCTGAAATGTTCATTACCTTGTGTTCTATCGAATGGTTATTTCAGATTTCCTCTATCTCTCTTACTTTTTAATCTATATTCACTCTTACAGAGAGTCGCAAAGCCAATTTGGCCAAAAATCTCGGAAATTTGTCTAAGTCAAAGAAGAGCACAGACTATATTTCTTGATAGCGATGCTAATAACTTTCTTCAAACTGCATATTTCAGAACCAAACTTGGCTGAGATGTTCATTACCTTGTGTTCTATCGAATGGTTATTTCAGATTTCCTCAATCTCTCTTACTTTATAATCTATATTCACTCTTACAGAGAGTCGCATAGCCAATTTTGCCAAAAATCTCGGAAATGTTTCTAAGTCAAAGAAGACCACAAACTATATTTCTTGACAGCGAGGCTAATAGCTTTCTTCAAACTGCATATTTCAGGACCAAACTTGGCTGAGATGTTCATTACCTTGTGTTCTATCGAATGGTTATTTCAGATTTCCTCTATCTATCTTACTTTATACTCTATATTCACTCTTACAGAGAATCGCAAAGCCAATTTGGCCAAAAATCTCGGAAATGTTTCTAAGTCAAAGAAGAGCACAGACTATATTTCTTGACAGCGAGGCTAATAACTTTCTTCAAACTGCATATTTCAGGACCAAACTTGGCTGAAATGTTCATTACCTTGTGTTCTATCGAATGGTTATTTCAGATTTCCTCTATCTCTCTTACTTTATAATCTATATTCACTCTTAAAGAGAGTCGCAAAGCCAATTTGGCCAAAAATATCGGAAATGTTTCAAAGTCAAAGAAGAGCACAGACTATATTTCTTGAAAGCGATGCTAATAACTTTCTTCAAACTGCATATTTCAGAACCAAACTTGGCTGAAATGTTCATTACCTTGTGTTCTATCGAATGGTTCTTTCAGATTTCCTCTATCCCTCTTACTTTTTAATCTATATTCACTCTTTCAGAGAGTCGCATAGCCAATTTGGCCAAAAATCTCGGAAATGTTTCTAAGTCAAAGAAGACCACAAACTATATTTCTTGACAGCGAGGCTAATAACTTTCTTCAAACTGCATATTTCAGGACCAAACTTGGCTGAGATGTTCATTACCTTGTGTTCTATCGAATGGTTATTTCAGATTTCCTCTATCTATCTTACTTTATACTCTATATTCACTCTTACAGAGAATCGCAAAGCCAATTTGGCCAAAAATCTCGGAAATTTTTCTAAGTCAAAGAAGAGCACAGACTATATTTCTTGACAGCGAGGCTAATAACTTTCTTCAAACTGCATATTTCAGAACCAAACTTGGCTGAGATGTTCATTACCTTGTGTTCTATCGAATGGTTATTTCAGATTTCCTCTATCTCTCTTACTTTATAATCTATATTCATTCTTTCAGAGAGTCGCAAAGCCAATTTGGCCAAAAATCTCGGAAGTTTTTCTAAGTCAAAGAAGAGCACAGACTATATTTCTTGACAGCGAGGCTAATAACTTTCTTCAAACTGCATGTTTCAGGACCAAACTTGGCTGAAATGTTCATTACCTTGTGTTCTATCTTATGGTTATTTCAGATTTCCTCTATCTGTATTACTTATTAATCTATATTCACTCTTACAGAGAGTCGCATAGCCAATTTGGCCAAAAATCTCGGAAATTTTTCTAAGTCAAAGAAGACCACAAACTATATTTCTTGACAGCGAGGCTAATAACTTTCTTCAAACTGTATATTTCACGACCAAACTTGGCTGAGATGTTCATTACCTTGTGTTCTATCGAATGGTTCTTTCAGATTTCCTCAATCTCTCTTACTTTTTAATCTATATTCACTATTACAGAGAGTCGCATAGTCAATTTTGCCAAAAATCTCGGAAATGTTTCTAAGTCAAAGAAGACCACAAACTATATTTCTTGACAGCGAGGCTAATAGCTTTCTTCAAACTGCATATTTCAGGACCAAACTTGGCTGAGATGTTCATTACCTTGTGTTCTATCGAATGGTTATTTCAGATTTCCTCTATCTCTCTTACTTTTTAATCTATATTCACTCTTACAGAGAGTCGCATAGCAAATTTGGACAAAAATATCGGAAATTGTTCTAAGTCAAAGAAGAGCACAGACTATATTTCTTGATAGCGATGCTAATAACTTTCTTCAAACTGTATATTTCAGGACCAAACTTGGCTGAGATGTTCATTACCTTGTGTTCTATCGAATGGTTATTTCAGATTTCCTCTATCTGTATTACTTTTTAATCTATATTCACTCTTACAGAGAGTCGCATAGCCAATTTGGCCAAAAATCTCGGAAATTTTCTAAGTCAAAGAAGAGCACAGACTATATTTCTTGACAGCGAGGCTAATAACTTTCTTCAAACTGCATATTTCAGGACCAAACTTGGCTGAAATGTTCATTACCTTGTGTTCTATCGAATGGTTATTTCAGATTTCCTCTATCTGTATTACTTTATAATCTATATTCACTCTTACAGAGAGTCGCATAGCCAATTTGGCCAAAAATCTCGGAAATTTTTCTAAGTCAAAGAAGACCACAAACTATATTTCTTGACAGCGAGGCTAATAACTTTCTTCAAACTGTATATTTCAGGACCAAACTTGGCTGAAATGTTCATTACCTTGTGTTCTATCGAATGATTATTTCAGATTTCCTCTATCTCTCTTACTTTTTAATCTATATTCACTCTTTCAGAGAGTCGCATAGCCAATTTGGCCAAAAATCTCGGAAATGTTTCTAAGTCAAAGAAGACCACAAACTATATTTCTTGACAGCGAGGCTAATAACTTTCTTCAAACTGTATATTTCACGACCAAACTTGGCTGAGATGTTCATTACCTTGTGTTCTATCGAATGGTTATTTCAGATTTCCTCTATCTCTCTTACTTTTTAATCTATATTCACTCTTACAGAGAGTCGCAAAGCCAATTTGGCCAAAAATCTCGGAAATTTGTCTAAGTCAAAGAAGAGCACAGACTATATTTCTTGATAGCGATGCTAATAACTTTCTTCAAACTGCATATTTCAGAACCAAACTTGGCTGAGATGTTCATTACCTTGTGTTCTATCGAATGGTTCTTTCAGATTTCCTCAATCTCTCTTACTTTTTAATCTATATTCACTCTTACAGAGAGTCGCATAGCCAATTTTGCCAAAAATCTCGGAAATGTTTCTAAGTCAAAGAAGACCACAAACTATATTTCTTGACAGCGAGGCTAATAGCTTTCTTCAAACTGCATATTTCAGGACCAAACTTGGCTGAGATGTTCATTACCTTGTGTTCTATCGAAAAGTTATTTCAGATTTCCTCTATCTCTCTTACTTTATAATCTATATTCACTCTTACAGAGAATCGCAAAGCCAATTTGGCCAAAAATATCGGAAATTTTTCTAAGTCAAAGAAGACCACAAACTATATTTCTTGACAGCGAGGCTAATAGCTTTCTTCAAACTGCATATTTCAGGACCAAACTTGGCTGAGATGTTCATTACCTTGTGTTCTATCGAATGGTTATTTCAGATTTCCTCTATCTATCTTACTTTATACTCTATATTCACTCTTACAGAGAATCGCAAAGCCAATTTGGCCAAAAATCTCGGAAATTTTTCTAAGTCAAAGAAGAGCACAGACTATATTTCTTGACAGCGAGGCTAATAACTTTCTTCAAACTGCATATTTCAGGACCAAACTTGGCTGAAATGTTCATTACCTTGTGTTCTATCGAATGGTTATTTCAGATTTCCTCTATCTATCTTACTTTATACTCTATATTCACTCTTACAGAGAGTCGCAAAGCCAATTTGGCCAAAAATCTCGGAAATTTGTCTAAGTCAAAGAAGAGCACAGACTATATTTCTTGATAGCGATGCTAATAACTTTCTTCAAACTGCATATTTCAGAACCAAACTTGGCTGAGATGTTCATTACCTTGTGTTCTATCGAATGGTTCTTTCAGATTTCCTCAATCTCTCTTACTTTTTAATCTATATTCACTCTTACAGAGAGTCGCATAGCCAATTTTGCCAAAAATCTCGGAAATGTTTCTAAGTCAAAGAAGACCACAAACTATATTTCTTGACAGCGAGGCTAATAGCTTTCTTCAAACTGCATATTTCAGGACCAAACTTGGCTGAGATGTTCATTACCTTGTGTTCTATCGAATGGTTATTTCAGATTTCCTCTATCTATCTTACTTTATACTCTATATTCACCCTTACAGAGAATCGCAAAGCCAATTTGGCCAAAAATCTCGGAAATTTTTCTAAGTCAAAGAAGAGCACAGACTATATTTCTTGACAGCGAGGCTAATAACTTTCTTCAAACTGCATATTTCAGGACCAAACTTGGCTGAAATGTTCATTACCTTGTGTTCTATCGAATGGTTATTTCAGATTTCCTCTATCTCTCTGACTTTATAATCTATATTCACTCTTAAAGAGAGTCGCAAAGCCAATTTGGCCAAAAATATCGGAAATGTTTCTAAGTCAAAGAAGAGCACAGACTATATTTCTTGAAAGCGATGCTAATAACTTTCTTCAAACTGCATATTTCAGAACCAAACTTGGCTGAAATGTTCATTACCTTGTGTTCTATCGAATGGTTATTTCAGATTTCCTCTATCTCTCTTACTTTTTAATCTATATTCACTCTTACAGAGAGTCGCAAAGCCAATTTGGCCAAAAATCTCGGAAATTTGTCTAAGTCAAAGAAGAGCACAGACTATATTTCTTGATAGCGATGCTAATAACTTTCTTCAAACTGCATATTTCAGAACCAAACTTGGCTGAGATGTTCATTACCTTGTGTTCTATCGAATGGTTATTTCAGATTTCCTCAATCTCTCTTACTTTTTAATCTATATTCACTCTTACAGAGAGTCGCATAGCCAATTTTGCCAAAAATCTCGGAAATGTTTCTAAGTCAAAGAAGACCACAAACTATATTTCTTGACAGCGAGGCTAATAGCTTTCTTCAAACTGCATATTTCAGGACCAAACTTGGCTGAGATGTTCATTACCTTGTGTTCTATCGAATGGTTATTTCAGATTTCCTCTATCTATCTTACTTTATACTCTATATTCACTCTTACAGAGAATCGCAAAGCCAATTTGGCCAAAAATCTCGGAAATGTTTCTAAGTCAAAGAAGAGCACAGACTATATTTCTTGACAGCGAGGCTAATAACTTTCTTCAAACTGCATATTTCAGGACCAAACTTGGCTGAAATGTTCATTACCTTGTGTTCTATCGAATGGTTATTTCAGATTTCCTCTATCTCTCTTACTTTATAATCTATATTCACTCTTAAAGAGAGTCGCAAAGCCAATTTGGCCAAAAATATCGGAAATGTTTCAAAGTCAAAGAAGAGCACAGACTATATTTCTTGAAAGCGATGCTAATAACTTTCTTCAAACTGCATATTTCAGAACCAAACTTGGCTGAAATGTTCATTACCTTGTGTTCTATCGAATGGTTCTTTCAGATTTCCTCTATCCCTCTTACTTTTTAATCTATATTCACTCTTTCAGAGAGTCGCATAGCCAATTTGGCCAAAAATCTCGGAAATGTTTCTAAGTCAAAGAAGACCACAAACTATATTTCTTGACAGCGAGGCTAATAACTTTCTTCAAACTGCATATTTCAGGACCAAACTTGGCTGAGATGTTCATTACCTTGTGTTCTATCGAATGGTTATTTCAGATTTCCTCTATCTATCTTACTTTATACTCTATATTCACTCTTACAGAGAATCGCAAAGCCAATTTGGCCAAAAATCTCGGAAATTTTTCTAAGTCAAAGAAGAGCACAGACTATATTTCTTGACAGCGAGGCTAATAACTTTCTTCAAACTGCATATTTCAGAACCAAACTTGGCTGAGATGTTCATTACCTTGTGTTCTATCGAATGGTTATTTCAGATTTCCTCTATCTCTCTTACTTTATAATCTATATTCATTCTTTCAGAGAGTCGCAAAGCCAATTTGGCCAAAAATCTCGGAAGTTTTTCTAAGTCAAAGAAGAGCACAGACTATATTTCTTGACAGCGAGGCTAATAACTTTCTTCAAACTGCATGTTTCAGGACCAAACTTGGCTGAAATGTTCATTACCTTGTGTTCTATCTTATGGTTATTTCAGATTTCCTCTATCTGTATTACTTATTAATCTATATTCACTCTTACAGAGAGTCGCATAGCCAATTTGGCCAAAAATCTCGGAAATTTTTCTAAGTCAAAGAAGACCACAAACTATATTTCTTGACAGCGAGGCTAATAACTTTCTTCAAACTGTATATTTCACGACCAAACTTGGCTGAGATGTTCATTACCTTGTGTTCTATCGAATGGTTCTTTCAGATTTCCTCAATCTCTCTTACTTTTTAATCTATATTCACTATTACAGAGAGTCGCATAGTCAATTTTGCCAAAAATCTCGGAAATGTTTCTAAGTCAAAGAAGACCACAAACTATATTTCTTGACAGCGAGGCTAATAGCTTTCTTCAAACTGCATATTTCAGGACCAAACTTGGCTGAGATGTTCATTACCTTGTGTTCTATCGAATGGTTATTTCAGATTTCCTCTATCTCTCTTACTTTTTAATCTATATTCACTCTTACAGAGAGTCGCATAGCAAATTTGGACAAAAATATCGGAAATTGTTCTAAGTCAAAGAAGAGCACAGACTATATTTCTTGATAGCGATGCTAATAACTTTCTTCAAACTGTATATTTCAGGACCAAACTTGGCTGAGATGTTCATTACCTTGTGTTCTATCGAATGGTTATTTCAGATTTCCTCTATCTGTATTACTTTTTAATCTATATTCACTCTTACAGAGAGTCGCATAGCCAATTTGGCCAAAAATCTCGGAAATTTTCTAAGTCAAAGAAGAGCACAGACTATATTTCTTGACAGCGAGGCTAATAACTTTCTTCAAACTGCATATTTCAGGACCAAACTTGGCTGAAATGTTCATTACCTTGTGTTCTATCGAATGGTTATTTCAGATTTCCTCTATCTGTATTACTTTATAATCTATATTCACTCTTACAGAGAGTCGCATAGCCAATTTGGCCAAAAATCTCGGAAATTTTTCTAAGTCAAAGAAGACCACAAACTATATTTCTTGACAGCGAGGCTAATAACTTTCTTCAAACTGTATATTTCAGGACCAAACTTGGCTGAAATGTTCATTACCTTGTGTTCTATCGAATGATTATTTCAGATTTCCTCTATCTCTCTTACTTTTTAATCTATATTCACTCTTTCAGAGAGTCGCATAGCCAATTTGGCCAAAAATCTCGGAAATGTTTCTAAGTCAAAGAAGACCACAAACTATATTTCTTGACAGCGAGGCTAATAACTTTCTTCAAACTGTATATTTCAGGACCAAACTTGGCTGAAATGTTCATGACCTTGTGTTCTATCGAATGGTTATTTCAGATTTCCTCTATCTCTCTTACTTTTTAATCTATATTCACTCTTACAGAGAGTCGCAAAGCCAATTTGGCCAAAAATATCGGAAATTGTTCTAAGTCAAAGAAGAGCACAGACTATATTTCTTGATAGCGATGCTAATAACTTTCTTCAAACTGCATATTTCAGAACCAAACTTGGCTGAGATGTTCATTACCTTGTGTTCTATCGAATGGTTATTACAGATTTCCTCTATCTGTATTACTTTTTAATCTATATTCACTCTTACAGAGAGTCGCATAGCAAATTTGGCCAAAAATCGCGGAAATTTTTCTAAGTCAAAGAAGAGCACAAACTATATTTCTTGACAGCGAGGCTAATAACTTTCTTCAAACTGTATATTTCAGGACCAAACTTGGCTGAAATGTTCATTACCTTGTGTTCTTTCGAATGGTTATTTCAGATTTCCTCTATCTCTCTTACTTTTTAATCTACATTCACTCTTTCAGAGAGTCGCATAGCCAATTTGGCCAAAAATCTCGGAAATGTTTCTAAGTCAAAGAAGACCACAAACTATATTTCTTGACAGCGAGGCTAGTAACTTTCTTCAAACTGTATATTTCAGGACCAAACTTGGCTGAAATGTTCATTACCTTGTGTTCTATCGAATGGTTATTTCAGATGTCCTCTATCTCTCTTACTTTATAATCTATATTAACTCTTACAGAGAGTCGCATAGCCAATTTGGCAAAAAAATCTCGGAAACGTTTCTAAGTCAAAGAAGACCACAAACTATATTTCTTGACAGCGAGGCTAATAACTTTCTTCAAACTGTATATTTCAGGACCAAACTTGGCTGAAATGTTCATGACCTTGTGTTCTATCGAATGGTTATTTCAGATTTCCTCTATCTCTCTTACTTTTTAATCTATATTCACTCTTACAGAGAGTCGCAAAGCCAATTTGGCCAAAAATATCGGAAATTGTTCTAAGTCAAAGAAGAGCACAGACTATATTTCTTGATAGCGATGCTAATAACTTTCTTCAAACTGCATATTTCAGAACCAAACTTGGCTGAGATGTTCATTACCTTGTGTTCTATCGAATGGTTATTACAGATTTCCTCTATCTGTATTACTTTTTAATCTATATTCACTCTTACAGAGAGTCGCATAGCAAATTTGGCCAAAAATCGCGGAAATTTTTCTAAGTCAAAGAAGAGCACAAACTATATTTCTTGACAGCGAGGCTAATAACTTTCTTCAAACTGTATATTTCAGGACCAAACTTGGCTGAAATGTTCATTACCTTGTGTTCTTTCGAATGGTTATTTCAGATTTCCTCTATCTCTCTTACTTTTTAATCTACATTCACTCTTTCAGAGAGTCGCATAGCCAATTTGGCCAAAAATCTCGGAAATGTTTCTAAGTCAAAGAAGACCACAAACTATATTTCTTGACAGCGAGGCTAGTAACTTTCTTCAAACTGTATATTTCAGGACCAAACTTGGCTGAAATGTTCATTACCTTGTGTTCTATCGAATGGTTATTTCAGATGTCCTCTATCTCTCTTACTTTATAATCTATATTAACTCTTACAGAGAGTCGCATAGCCAATTTGGCAAAAAAATCTCGGAAACGTTTCTAAGTCAAAGAAGACCACAAACTATATTTCTTGACAGCGAGGCTAATAACTTTCTTCAAACTGTATATTTCAGGACCAAACTTGGCTGAGATGTTCATTACCTTGTGTTCTATCGACTTTTTATTTCAGATGTCCTCTATCTGTCTTACTTTTTAATCTATATTCACTCTTACAGAGAGTCGCATAGCCAATTTGGCCAAAAATCTCGGAATTTGTTCTAAATCAAAGAAGACCACAAACTATATTTCTTGACAGCGAGGCTAATAACTTTCTTCAAACTGCATATTTCAGGACCAAACTTTGCTGAGATGTTCATTACCTTGTGTTCTATCGACTTTTTATTTCAGATGTCCTCTATCTGTCTTACTTTTTAATCTATATTCACTCTTACAGAGAGTCGCATAGCCAATTTGGCCAAAAATCTCGGAAACGTTTCTAAGTCAAAGAAGAGCACAAACTATATTTCTTGACAGCGAGGCTAATAACATTCTTCAAACTGTATATTTCAGAACCAAACTTGGCTGAGATGTTCATTACCTTGTGTTCTATCGAATGGTTATTTCAGATTTCCTCTATCTCTCTTACTTTATAATCTATATTCACTCTTACAGAGAGTCGCATAGCCAATTTGGCAAAAAATCTCGGAAACGTTTCTAAGTCAAAGAAGACCACAAACTATATTTCTTGACAGCGAGGCTAATAACTTTCTTCAAACTGTATATTTCAGGACCAAACTTGGCTGAGATGTTCATTACCTTGTGTTCTATCGAATGGTTATTTCAGATTTCCTCTATCTCTCTTACTTTTTAATCTATATTCACTCTTTCAGAGAGTCGCATAGCCAATTTGGCCAAAAATCTCGGAAATGTTTTTAAGTCAAAGAAGACCACAAACTATATTTCTTGACAGCGAGGCTAATAACTTTCTTCAAACTGTATATTTCAGGACCAAACTTGGCTGAGATGTTCATTACCTTGTGTTCTATCGACTTTTTATTTCAGATGTCCTCTATCTGTCTTACTTTTTAATCTATATTCACTCTTACAGAGAGTCGCATAGCCAATTTGGCCAAAAATCTCGGAATTTGTTCTAAATCAAAGAAGAGCACAAACTATATTTCTTGACAGCGAGGCTAATAACTTTCTTCAAACTGTATATTTCAGGACCAAACTTGGCTGAGATGTTCATTACCTTGTGTTCTATCGAATGGTTATTTCAGATTTCCTCTATCTGTATTACTTTTTAATCTATATTCACTCTTACAGAGAGTCGCATAGCCAATTTGGCCAAAAATCTCGGAAATGTTTCTAAGTCAAAGAAGACCACAAACTATATTTCTTGACAGCGAGGCTAATAACTTTCTTCAAACTGTATATTTCAGGACCAAACTTGGCTAAGATGTTCATTACCTTGTGTTCTATCGAATGGTTATTTCAGATTTCCTCTATCTCTCTTACTTTATAATCTATATTCACTCTTACAGAGAGTCGCAAAGCCAATTTGGCCAAAAATCTCGGAATTTGTTCTAAATCAAAGAAGAGCACAAACTATATTTCTTGACAGCGAAGCTAATAACTTTCTTCAAACTGTATATTTCAGGACCAAACTTGGCTAAGATGTTCATTACCTTGTGTTCTATCGAATGGTTATTTCAGATTTCCTCTATCTCTCTTACTTTATAATCTATATTCACTCTTACAGAGAGTCGCATAGCCAATTTGGCCAAAAATCTCGGAAACGTTTCTAAGTCAAAGAAGACCACAAACTATATTGCTTGACAGCGAGGCTAATAACTTTCTTCAAACTGTATATTTCAGGACCAAACTTGGCTGAGATGTTCATTGCCTTGTGTTCTATCGACTTTTTATTTCAGATGTCCTCTATCTGTCTTACTTTTTAATCTATATTCACTCTTACAGAGAGTCGCATAGCCAATTTGGCCAAAAATCTCTGAATTTGCTCTAAATCAAAGAAGAGCACAAACTATATTTCTTGACAGCGAGGCTAATAACATTCTTCAAACTGTATATTTCAGGACCAAACATGGCTGAAATGTTCATTACCTTGTGTTCTATCGAATGGTTATTTCAGATTTCCTCTATCTCTCTTACTTTTTAATCTATATTCACTCTTACAGAGAGTCGCATAGCAAATTTGGCCAAAAATCTCGGAAACGTTTCTAAGTCAAAGAAGACCACAAACTATATTTCTTGACAGCGAGGCTAATAACTTTCTTCAAACTGCATATTTCAAGACCAAACTTGGCTGAGATGTTCATTACCTTGTGTTCTGTTCTACCGAATGGTTATTTCAGATTTCCTCTATCTCTCTTACTTTATAATCTATATTCATTCTTTCAGAGAGTCGCAGAGCCAATTTGGCCAAAAATCTCGGAAACGTTTCTAAGTCAAAGAAGACCACAAACTATATTTCTTGACAGCGAGGCTAATAACTTTCTTCAAACTGTATATTTCAGGACCAAACTTGGCTGAGATGTTCATTACCTTGTGTTCTATCGAATGGTTATTTCAGATTTCCTCTATCTCTCTTACTTTTTAATCTATATTCACTCTTTCAGAGAGTCGCATAGCCAATTTGGCCAAAAATCTCGGAAACGTCTCTAAGTCAAAGAAGAGCACAGACTATATTTCTTGACAGCGAGGCTAATAAATTTCTTCAAACTGCATATTTCAGGACCAAACTTGGCTGAAATGTTCATTACCTTGTGTTCTATTGAATGGTTATTTCAGATTTCCTCTATCTGTATTACTTTTTAGTCTATATTCACTCTTACAGAGAGTCGCATAGCAAATTTGGCCAAAAATCTCGGAATTTGTTCTAAGTCAAAGAAGAGCACAGACTATATTTCTTGACAGCGAGGCTAATAACTTTCTTCAAACTGTATATTTCAGGACCAAACTTGGCTGAGATGTTCATTACCTTGTGTTCTATCGAATGGTTATTTCAGATGTCCTCTATCTGTATTACTTTTTAATCTATATTCACTCTTACAGAGAGTCGCATAGCCAATTTGGCCAAAAATCTCGGAAATTTGTTCTAAGTCAAAGAAGACCACAAACTATATTTCTTGATAGCGATGCTAATAACTTTCTTCAAACTGCATATTTCAGGACCAAACTTGGCTGAGATGTTCATTACCTTGTGTTCTATCGAATGGTTATTTCAGATTTCCTCTATCTCTCTTACTTTATAATCTATATTCACTCTTACAGAGAGTCGCATAGCCAATTTGGCCAAAAATCTCGGAAACGTCTCTAAGTCAAAGAAGACCACAAACTATATTTCTTGACAGCGAGGCTAATAACTTTCTTCAAACTGCATATTTCAGGACCAAACTTGGCTGAGATGTTCATTACCTTGTGTTCTTTCGAATGGTTATTTCAGATTTCCTCTATCTCTCTTACTTTATAATCTACATTCACTCTTTCAGAGAGTCGCATAGCCAATTTGGCCAAAAATCTCGGAAATGTTTCTAAGTCAAAGAAGACCACAAACTATATTTCTTGACAGCGAGGCTAGTAACTTTCTTCAAACTGTATATTTCAGGACCAAACTTGGCTGAAATGTTCATTACCTTGTGTTCTATCGAATGGTTATTTCAGATGTCCTCTATCTCTCTTACTTTATAATCTATATTAACTCTTACAGAGAGTCGCATAGCCAATTTGGCAAAAAAATCTCGGAAACGTTTCTAAGTCAAAGAAGACCACAAACTATATTTCTTGACAGCGAGGCTAATAACTTTCTTCAAACTGTATATTTCAGGACCAAACTTGGCTGAGATGTTCATTACCTTGTGTTCTATCGACTTTTTATTTCAGATGTCCTCTATCTGTCTTACTTTTTAATCTATATTCACTCTTACAGAGAGTCGCATAGCCAATTTGGCCAAAAATCTCGGAATTTGTTCTAAATCAAAGAAGACCACAAACTATATTTCTTGACAGCGAGGCTAATAACTTTCTTCAAACTGCATATTTCAGGACCAAACTTTGCTGAGATGTTCATTACCTTGTGTTCTATCGACTTTTTATTTCAGATGTCCTCTATCTGTCTTACTTTTTAATCTATATTCACTCTTACAGAGAGTCGCATAGCCAATTTGGCCAAAAATCTCGGAAACGTTTCTAAGTCAAAGAAGAGCACAAACTATATTTCTTGACAGCGAGGCTAATAACATTCTTCAAACTGTATATTTCAGAACCAAACTTGGCTGAGATGTTCATTACCTTGTGTTCTATCGAATGGTTATTTCAGATTTCCTCTATCTCTCTTACTTTATAATCTATATTCACTCTTACAGAGAGTCGCATAGCCAATTTGGCAAAAAATCTCGGAAACGTTTCTAAGTCAAAGAAGACCACAAACTATATTTCTTGACAGCGAGGCTAATAACTTTCTTCAAACTGTATATTTCAGGACCAAACTTGGCTGAGATGTTCATTACCTTGTGTTCTATCGAATGGTTATTTCAGATTTCCTCTATCTCTCTTACTTTTTAATCTATATTCACTCTTTCAGAGAGTCGCATAGCCAATTTGGCCAAAAATCTCGGAAATGTTTTTAAGTCAAAGAAGACCACAGACTATATTTCTTGACAGCGAGGCTAATAACTTTCTTCAAACTGTATATTTCAGGACCAAACTTGGCTGAGATGTTCATTACCTTGTGTTCTATCGACTTTTTATTTCAGATGTCCTCTATCTGTCTTACTTTTTAATCTATATTCACTCTTACAGAGAGTCGCATAGCCAATTTGGCCAAAAATCTCGGAATTTGTTCTAAATCAAAGAAGAGCACAAACTATATTTCTTGACAGCGAGGCTAATAACTTTCTTCAAACTGTATATTTCAGGACCAAACTTGGCTGAGATGTTCATTACCTTGTGTTCTATCGAATGGTTATTTCAGATTTCCTCTATCTGTATTACTTTTTAATCTATATTCACTCTTACAGAGAGTCGCATAGCCAATTTGGCCAAAAATCTCGGAAATGTTTCTAAGTCAAAGAAGACCACAAACTATATTTCTTGACAGCGAGGCTAATAACTTTCTTCAAACTGTATATTTCAGGACCAAACTTGGCTAAGATGTTCATTACCTTGTGTTCTATCGAATGGTTATTTCAGATTTCCTCTATCTCTCTTACTTTATAATCTATATTCACTCTTACAGAGAGTCGCATAGCCAATTTGGCCAAAAATCTCGGAATTTGTTCTAAATCAAAGAAGAGCACAAACTATATTTCTTGACAGCGAAGCTAATAACTTTCTTCAAACTGTATATTTCAGGACCAAACTTGGCTAAGATGTTCATTACCTTGTGTTCTATCGAATGGTTATTTCAGATTTCCTCTATCTCTCTTACTTTATAATCTATATTCACTCTTACAGAGAGTCGCATAGCCAATTTGGCCAAAAATCTCGGAAACGTTTCTAAGTCAAAGAAGACCACAAACTATATTGCTTGACAGCGAGGCTAATAACTTTCTTCAAACTGTATATTTCAGGACCAAACTTGGCTGAGATGTTCATTGCCTTGTGTTCTATCGACTTTTTATTTCAGATGTCCTCTATCTGTCTTACTTTTTAATCTATATTCACTCTTACAGAGAGTCGCATAGCCAATTTGGCCAAAAATCTCTGAATTTGCTCTAAATCAAAGAAGAGCACAAACTATATTTCTTGACAGCGAGGCTAATAACATTCTTCAAACTGTATATTTCAGGACCAAACATGGCTGAAATGTTCATTACCTTGTGTTCTATCGAATGGTTATTTCAGATTTCCTCTATCTCTCTTACTTTTTAATCTATATTCACTCTTACAGAGAGTCGCATAGCAAATTTGGCCAAAAATCTCGGAAACGTTTCTAAGTCAAAGAAGACCACAAACTATATTTCTTGACAGCGAGGCTAATAACTTTCTTCAAACTGCATATTTCAAGACCAAACTTGGCTGAGATGTTCATTACCTTGTGTTCTGTTCTACCGAATGGTTATTTCAGATTTCCTCTATCTCTCTTACTTTATAATCTATATTCATTCTTTCAGAGAGTCGCAGAGCCAATTTGGCCAAAAATCTCGGAAATTTTTCTAAGTCAAAGAAGAGCACAGACTATATTTCTTGACAGCGAGGCTAATAAATTTCTTCAAACTGCATATTTCAGGACCAAACTTGGCTGAAATGTTCATTACCTTGTGTTCTATTGAATGGTTATTTCAGATTTCCTCTATCTGTATTACTTTTTAGTCTATATTCACTCTTACAGAGAGTCGCATAGCAAATTTGGCCAAAAATCTCGGAATTTGTTCTAAGTCAAAGAAGAGCACAGACTATATTTCTTGACAGCGAGGCTAATAACTTTCTTCAAACTGTATATTTCAGGACCAAACTTGGCTGAGATGTTCATTACCTTGTGTTCTATCGAATGGTTATTTCAGATGTCCTCTATCTGTATTACTTTTTAATCTATATTCACTCTTACAGAGAGTCGCATAGCCAATTTGGCCAAAAATCTCGGAAATTTGTTCTAAGTCAAAGAAGACCACAAACTATATTTCTTGATAGCGATGCTAATAACTTTCTTCAAACTGCATATTTCAGGACCAAACTTGGCTGAGATGTTCATTACCTTGTGTTCTATCGAATGGTTATTTCAGATTTCCTCTATCTCTCTTACTTTATAATCTATATTCACTCTTACAGAGAGTCGCATAGCCAATTTGGCCAAAAATCTCGGAAACGTCTCTAAGTCAAAGAAGACCACAAACTATATTTCTTGACAGCGAGGCTAATAACTTTCTTCAAACTGCATATTTCAGGACCAAACTTGGCTGAGATGTTCATTACCTTGTGTTCTGTTCTATCGAATGGTTATTTCAGATTTCCTCTATCTCTCTTACTTTATAATCTATATTCACTCTTTCAGAGAGTCGCATAGCCAATTTGGCCAAAAATCTCGGAAATGTTTCTAAGTCAAAGAAGACCACAAACTATATTTATTGACAGCGAGGCTAATAACTTTCTTCAAACTGCATATTTCAGGACCAAACTTGGCTGAAGTGTTCATTACCTTGTGTTCTATCGAATGGTTATTTCAGATTTCCTCTATCTCTCTTACTTTTTAATCTATATTCACTCTTACAGAGAGTCGCATAGCCAATTTGGCCAAAAATCTCGGAATTTGTTCTAAGTCAAAGAAGAGCACAAACTATATTTCTTGACAGCGAAGCTAATAACTTTCTTCAAACTGTATATTTCAGGACCAAACTTGGCTAAGATGTTAATTACCTTGTGTTCTATCGAATGGTTCTTTCAGATTTCCTCAATCTCTCTTACTTTTTAATCTATATTCACTCTTACAGAGAGTCGCATAGCCAATTTGGCCAAAAATCTCGGAAATGTTTCTAAGTCAAAGAAGACCACAAACTATATTTCTTGACAGCGAGGCTAATAACTTTCTTCAAACTGCATATTTCAGGACCAAACTTGGCTGAGATGTTCATTACCTTGTGTTCTGTTCTATCGAATGGTTATTTCAGATTTCCTCTATCTCTCTTACTTTATAATCTATATTCATTCTTTCAGAGAGTCGCAAAGCCAATTTGGCCAAAAATCTCTGAAGTTTTTCTAAGTCAAAGAAGAGCACAGACTATATTTCTTGACAGCGAGGCTAATAACTTTCTTCAAACTGCATAGTTCAGGACCAAACTTGGCTGAAATGTTCATTACCTTGTGTTCTATCGAATGGTTATTTCAGATTTCCTCTATCTGTATTACTTTTTAATCTATATTCACTCTTACAGAGAGTCGCATAGCAAATTTGGCCAACAATCTCGGAAATTTTTCTAAGTCAAAGAAGAGCACAGACTTTATTTCTTGACAGCGAGGCTCATAACTTTCTTCAAACTGCATATTTCAGGACCAAACTTTGCTGAGATGTTCATTACCTTGTGTTCTATCGACTTTTTATTTCAGATTTCCTCTATCTCTCTTACTTTTTAATCTATATTCACTCTTACAGAGAGTCGCATAGCCAATTTGGCCAAAAATCTCGGAATTTGTTCTAAGTCAAAGAAGAGCACAAACTATATTTCTTGACAGCGAAGCTAATAACTTTCTTCAAACTGTATATTTCAGGACCAAACTTGGCTAAGATGTTAATTACCTTGTGTTCTATCGAATGGTTCTTTCAGATTTCCTCAGTCTCTCTTACTTTTTAATCCATATTCACTCTTACAGAGAGTCGCATAGCCAATTTGGCCAAAAATCTCGGAAATGTTTCTAAGTCAAAGAAGACCACAAACTATATTTCTTGACAGCGAGGCTAATAACTTTCTTCAAACTGTATATTTCAGGTCCAAACTTGGCTGAGATGTTCATTACCTTGTGTTCTATCGAATGGTTATTTCAGATTTCCTCTATCTCTCTTACTTTATAATCTATATTCACTCTTACAGAGAGTCGCATAGCCAATTTGGCCAAAAATCTCTGAATTTGTTCTAAGTCAAAGAAGAGCACAAACTATATTTCTTGACAGCGAGGCTAATAACATTCTTCAAACTGTATATTTCAGAACCAAACTTGGCTGAGATGTTCATTACCTTGTGTTCTATCGAATGGTTCTTTCAGATTTCCTCTATCTCTCTTACGTTATAATCTATATTCACTCTTACAGAGAGTCGCATAGCCAATTTGGCCAAAAATCTCGGAAATGTTTCTAAGTCAAAGAAGACCACAAACTATATTTCTTGACAGCGAGGCTAATAACTTTCTTCAAACTGTATATTTCAGGTCCAAACTTGGCTGAGATGTTCATTACCTTGTGTTCTATCGAATGGTTATTTCAGATTTCCTCTATCTCTCTTACGTTATAATCTATATTCACTCTTACAGAGAGTCGCATAGCCAATTTGGCCAAAAATCTCGGAGACGTTTCTAAGTCAAAGAAGACCACAAACTATATTTCTTGACAGCGAGGCTAATAACTTTCTTCAAACTGCATATCTCAGGACCAAACTTGGCTGAGATGTTCATTACCTTGTGTTCTGTTCTATCGAATGGTTATTTCAGATGTCCTCTATCTCTCTTACTTTATAATCTATATTCACTCTTACAGAGAGTCGCATAGCCAATTTGGCCAAAAATCTCGGAAATTTTTCTAAGTCAAAGAAGAGCACAGACTATATTTCTTGACAGCGAGGCTAATAACTTTGAAGAAAAAATCTCTGAATTTGTTCTAAGTCAAAGAAGAACACAAACTATATTTCTTGATAGCGATGCTAATAACTTTCTTCAAACTGCATATTTCAGGACCAAACTTGGCTGAGATGTTCATTACCTTGTTTTCTATCGAATGGTTATTTCAGATTTCCTCTATCTCTCTTACTTTATAATCTATATTCACTCTTACAGAGAGTCGCAAAGCCAAAGTGGCCAAAACTATCGGAAATTGTTGTAAGTCAAAGAAGAGCACAGACTATATTTCTTGATAGCGATGCTAATAACTTTCTTCAAACTGCATATTTCAGAACCAAACTTGGCTGAGATGTTCATTACCTTGTGTTCTATCGAATGGTTCTTTCAGATTTCCTCAATCTCTCTTACTTTTTAATCTATATTCACTCTTACAGAGAGTCGCATAGCCAATTTGGCCAAAAATCTCGGAAATGTTTCTAAGTCAAAGAAGACCACAAACTATATTTCTTGACAGCGAGGCTAATAACTTTCTTTAAACTGTATATTTCAGGTCCAAACTTGGCTAAGATGTTAATTAACTTGTGTTCTATCGAATGGTTCTTTCAGATTTCCTCAATCTCTCTTACTTTTTAATCTATATTCACTCTTACAGAGAGTCGCATAGCCAATTTGGCCAAAAATCTCGGAAATGTTTCTAAGTCAAAGAAGACCACAAACTATATTTCTTGACAGCGAGGCTAATAACTTTCTTCAAACTGTATATTTCAGGTCCAAACTTGGCTGAGATGTTCATTACCTTGTGTTCTATCGAATGGTTATTTCAGATTTCCTCTATCTCTCTTACTTTATAATCTATATTCACTCTTACAGAGAGTCGCATAGCCAATTTGGCCAAAAATCTCGGAAATGTTTCTAAGTCAAAGAAGACCACAAACTATATTTATTGACAGCGAGGCTAATAACTTTCTTCAAACTGCATATTTCAGGACCAAACTTGGCTGAAGTGTTCATTACCTTGTGTTCTATCGAATGGTTATTTCAGATTTCCTCTATCTCTCTTACTTTTTAATCTATATTCACTCTTACAGAGAGTCGCATAGCCAATTTGGCCAAAAATCTCGGAATTTGTTCTAAGTCAAAGAAGAGCACAAACTATATTTCTTGACAGCGAAGCTAATAACTTTCTTCAAACTGTATATTTCAGGACCAAACTTGGCTAAGATGTTAATTACCTTGTGTTCTATCGAATGGTTCTTTCAGATTTCCTCAATCTCTCTTACTTTTTAATCTATATTCACTCTTACAGAGAGTCGCATAGCCAATTTGGCCAAAAATCTCGGAAATGTTTCTAAGTCAAAGAAGACCACAAACTATATTTCTTGACAGCGAGGCTAATAACTTTCTTCAAACTGCATATTTCAGGACCAAACTTGGCTGAGATGTTCATTACCTTGTGTTCTGTTCTATCGAATGGTTATTTCAGATTTCCTCTATCTCTCTTACTTTATAATCTATATTCATTCTTTCAGAGAGTCGCAAAGCCAATTTGGCCAAAAATCTCTGAAGTTTTTCTAAGTCAAAGAAGAGCACAGACTATATTTCTTGACAGCGAGGCTAATAACTTTCTTCAAACTGCATAGTTCAGGACCAAACTTGGCTGAAATGTTCATTACCTTGTGTTCTATCGAATGGTTATTTCAGATTTCCTCTATCTGTATTACTTTTTAATCTATATTCACTCTTACAGAGAGTCGCATAGCAAATTTGGCCAACAATCTCGGAAATTTTTCTAAGTCAAAGAAGAGCACAGACTTTATTTCTTGACAGCGAGGCTAATAACTTTCTTCAAACTGCATATTTCAGGACCAAACTTTGCTGAGATGTTCATTACCTTGTGTTCTATCGACTTTTTATTTCAGATTTCCTCTATCTCTCTTACTTTTTAATCTATATTCACTCTTACAGAGAGTCGCATAGCCAATTTGGCCAAAAATCTCGGAATTTGTTCTAAGTCAAAGAAGAGCACAAACTATATTTCTTGACAGCGAAGCTAATAACTTTCTTCAAACTGTATATTTCAGGACCAAACTTGGCTAAGATGTTAATTACCTTGTGTTCTATCGAATGGTTCTTTCAGATTTCCTCAGTCTCTCTTACTTTTTAATCCATATTCACTCTTACAGAGAGTCGCATAGCCAATTTGGCCAAAAATCTCGGAAATGTTTCTAAGTCAAAGAAGACCACAAACTATATTTCTTGACAGCGAGGCTAATAACTTTCTTCAAACTGTATATTTCAGGTCCAAACTTGGCTGAGATGTTCATTACCTTGTGTTCTATCGAATGGTTATTTCAGATTTCCTCTATCTCTCTTACTTTATAATCTATATTCACTCTTACAGAGAGTCGCATAGCCAATTTGGCCAAAAATCTCTGAATTTGTTCTAAGTCAAAGAAGAGCACAAACTATATTTCTTGACAGCGAGGCTAATAACATTCTTCAAACTGTATATTTCAGAACCAAACTTGGCTGAGATGTTCATTACCTTGTGTTCTATCGAATGGTTCTTTCAGATTTCCTCTATCTCTCTTACGTTATAATCTATATTCACTCTTACAGAGAGTCGCATAGCCAATTTGGCCAAAAATCTCGGAAATGTTTCTAAGTCAAAGAAGACCACAAACTATATTTCTTGACAGCGAGGCTAATAACTTTCTTCAAACTGCATATCTCAGGACCAAACTTGGCTGAGATGTTCATTACCTTGTGTTCTGTTCTATCGAATGGTTATTTCAGATGTCCTCTATCTCTCTTACTTTATAATCTATATTCACTCTTACAGAGAGTCGCATAGCCAATTTGGCCAAAAATCTCGGAAATTTTTCTAAGTCAAAGAAGAGCACAGACTATATTTCTTGACAGCGAGGCTAATAACTTTGAAGAAAAAATCTCTGAATTTGTTCTAAGTCAAAGAAGAACACAAACTATATTTCTTGATAGCGATGCTAATAACTTTCTTCAAACTGCATATTTCAGGACCAAACTTGGCTGAGATGTTCATTACCTTGTTTTCTATCGAATGGTTATTTCAGATTTCCTCTATCTCTCTTACTTTATAATCTATATTCACTCTTACAGAGAGTCGCAAAGCCAAAGTGGCCAAAACTATCGGAAATTGTTGTAAGTCAAAGAAGAGCACAGACTATATTTCTTGATAGCGATGCTAATAACTTTCTTCAAACTGCATATTTCAGAACCAAACTTGGCTGAGATGTTCATTACCTTGTGTTCTATCGAATGGTTCTTTCAGATTTCCTCAATCTCTCTTACTTTTTAATCTATATTCACTCTTACAGAGAGTCGCATAGCCAATTTGGCCAAAAATCTCGGAAATGTTTCTAAGTCAAAGAAGACCACAAACTATATTTCTTGACAGCGAGGCTAATAACTTTCTTTAAACTGTATATTTCAGGTCCAAACTTGGCTAAGATGTTAATTAACTTGTGTTCTATCGAATGGTTCTTTCAGATTTCCTCAATCTCTCTTACTTTTTAATCTATATTCACTCTTACAGAGAGTCGCATAGCCAATTTGGCCAAAAATCTCGGAAATGTTTCTAAGTCAAAGAAGAGCACAAACTATATTTCTTGACAGCGAGGCTAATAACATTCTTCAAACTGTATATTTCAGAACCAAACTTGGCTGAGATGTTCATTACCTTGTGTTCTATCGAATGGTTCTTTCAGATTTCCTCAATCTCTCTTACTTTTTAATCTATATTCACTCTTACAGAGAGTCGCATAGCCAATTTGGCCAACAATCTCGGAAATTTTTCTTAGTCAAAGAAGAGCACAGACTATATTTCTTGACAGCGAGGCTAATAACTTTCTTCAAACTGCATATTTCAGGACCAAACTTGGCTGAAATGTTCATGACCTTGTGTTCTATCGAATGGTTATTTCAGATTTCCTCTATCTGTATTACTTTTTAATCTATATTCACTCTTACAGCGAGTCGCATAGCCAATTTGGCCAAAAATCTCGGAAATTTTTCTAACTCAAAGAAGACCACAAATTATATTTCTTGACAGCGAGGCTAATAACTTTCTTCAAACTGTATATTTCAGGACCAAACTTGGCTGAGATGTTCATTACCTTGTGTTCTATCGAATGGTTGTTTCAGATTTCCTCCATCTCTCTTACTTTTTAATCTATATTCACTCTTACAGAGAGTCGCATAGCCAATGTGGCCAAAAATCTCTGAATTTGTTCTAAGTCAAAGAAGAGCACAAACTATATTTCTTGACAGCGAGGCTAATAACTTTCTTCAAACTGCATATTTCAGGACCAAACTTGGCTGAGTTGTTCATTACCTTGTGTTCTATCGAATGGTTATTTCAGATTTCCTCTATCTGTATTACTTTTTAATCTATATTCACTCTTACAGAGAGTCGCATAGCCAATTTGGCCAAAAATCTCGGAAATTTTTCTAACTCAAAGAAGACCACAAATTATATTTCTTGACAGCGAGGCTAATAACTTTCTTCAAACTGCATATTTCAGGACCAAACTTGGCTGAAGTGTTCATTACCTTGTGTTCTATCAAATGGTTATTTCAGATGTCCTCTATCTGTCTTACTTTTTAATCTATATTCACTCTTACAGAGAGTCGCATAGCCAATTTGGCCAAAAATCTCTGAATTTGTTCTAAGTCAAAGAAGAACACAAACTATATTTCTTGATAGCGATGCTAATAACTTTCTTCAAACTGCATATTTCAGGACCAAACTTGGCTGAAGTGTTCATTACCTTGTGTTCTATCGAATGGTTATTTCAGATTTCCTCTATCTCTCTTACTTTTTAATCTATATTCACTCTTACAGAGAGTCGCATAGCCAATTTGGCCAAAAATCTCTGAATTTGTTCTAAGTCAAAGAAGAGCACAAACTATATCTCTTGACAGCGAAGCTAATAACTTTCTTCAAACTGTATATTTCAGGACCAAACTTGGCTGAGATGTTCATTACCTTGTGTTCTGTTCTATCGAATGGTTCTTTCAGATTTCCTCAATCTCTCTTACTTTTTAATCTATATTCACTCTTACAGAGAGTCGCATAGCCAATTTGGCCAAAAATCTCGGAAATGTTTCTAAGTCAAAGAAGACCACAAACTATATTTCTTGACAGCGAGGCTAATAACATTATTCAAACTGTATATTTCAGAACCAAACTTGGCTGAGATGTTCATTACCTTGTGTTCTATCGAATGGTTCTTTCAGATTTCCTCTATCTCTCTTACTTTATAATCTATATTCACTCTTACAGAGAGTCGCATAGCCAATTTGGCCAAAAATCTCGGAAATGTTTCTAAGTCAAAGAAGACCACAACCTATATTTCTTGACAGCGAGGCTAATAACTTTCTTCAAACTGCATATTTCAGGACCAAACTTGGCTGAGATGTTCATTACCTTGTTTTCTATCGAATGGTTATTTCAGATTTCCTCTATCTCTCTTACTTTATAATCTATATTCACTCTTACAGAGAGTCGCATAGCCAATTTGGCCAAAAATCTCGGAAATGTTTCTAAGTCAAAGAAGACCACAAACTATATTTCTTGACAGCGAGGCTAATAGCTTTCTTCAAACTGCATATTTCAGGACCAAACTTGGCTGAGATGTTCATTACCTTGTGTTCTATCGAATGGTTATTTCAGATTTCCTCTATCTCTCTTACTTTTTAATCTATATTCACTATTACAGAGAGTCGCATGGCCAATTTGGCCAAAAATCTCGGAAATTTTTCTTAGTCAAAGAAGAGCACAGACTATATTTCTTGACAGCGAGGCTAATAACTTTCTTCAAACTGCATATTTCAGGACCAAACTTGGCTGAAATGTTCATGACCTTGTGTTCTATCGAATGGTTATTTCAGATTTCCTCTATCTGTATTACTTTTTAATCTATATTCACTCTTACAGCGAGTCGCATAGCCAATTTGGCCAAAAATCTCGGAAATTTTTCTAACTCAAAGAAGACCACAAATTATATTTCTTGACAGCGAGGCTAATAACTTTCTTCAAACTGTATATTTCAGGACCAAACTTGGCTGAGATGTTCATTACCTTGTGTTCTATCGAATGGTTGTTTCAGATTTCCTCCATCTCTCTTACTTTTTAATCTATATTCACTCTTACAGAGAGTCGCATAGCCAATTTGGCCAAAAATCTCTGAATTTGTTCTAAGTCAAAGAAGAGCACAAACTATATCTCTTGACAGCGAAGCTAATAACTTTCTTCAAACTGTATATTTCAGGACCAAACTTGGCTGAGATGTTCATTACCTTGTGTTCTGTTCTATCGAATGGTTCTTTCAGATTTCCTCAATCTCTCTTACTTTTTAATCTATATTCACTCTTACAGAGAGTCGCATAGCCAATTTGGCCAAAAATCTCGGAAATGTTTCTAGGTCAAAGAAGACCACAAACTATATTTCTTGACAGCGAGGCTAATAACTTTCTTCAAACTGTATATTTCAGGTCCAAACTTGGCTGAGATGTTCATTACCTTGTGTTCTATCGAATGGTTATTTCAGATTTCCTCTATCTCTCTTACTTTTTAATCTATATTCACTCTTACAGAGAGTCGCATAGCCAATTTGGCCAAAAATCTCTGAATTTGTTCTAAGTCAAAGAAGAGCACAAACTATATTTCTTGACAGCGAGGCTAATAACTTTCTTCAAACTGCATATTTCAGGACCAAACTTGGCTGAGTTGTTCATTACCTTGTGTTCTATCGAATGGTTATTTCAGATTTCCTCTACCTGTATTACTTTTTAATCTATATTCACTCTTACAGAGAGTCGCATAGCCAATTTGGCCAAAAATCTCGGAAATTTTTCTAACTCAAAGAAGACCACAAATTATATTTCTTGACAGCGAGGCTAATAACTTTCTTCAAACTGCATATTTCAGGACCAAACTTGGCTGAAGTGTTCATTACCTTGTGTTCTATCAAATTGTTATTTCAGATGTCCTCTATCTGTCTTACTTTTTAATCTATATTCACTCTTACAGAGAGTCGGATAGCCAATTTGGCCAACAATCTCTGAATTTGTTCTAAGTCAAAGAAGAACACAAACTATATTTCTTGATAGCGATGCTAATAACTTTCTTCAAACTGCATATTTCAGGACCAAACTTGGCTGAAGTGTTCATTACCTTGTGTTCTATCGAATGGTTATTTCAGATTTCCTCTATCTCTCTTACTTTTTAATCTATATTCACTCTTACAGAGAGTCGCATAGCCAATTTGGCCAAAAATCTCTGAATTTGTTCTAAGTCAAAGAAGAGCACAAACTATATCTCTTGACAGCGAAGCTAATAACTTTCTTCAAACTGTATATTTCAGGACCAAACTTGGCTGAGATGTTCATTACCTTGTGTTCTATCGAATGGTTATTTCAGATTTCCTCTATCTCTCTTACTTTATAATCTATATTCACTCTTACAGAGAGTCGCATAGCCAATTTGGCCAAAAATCTCGGAAATGTTTCTAAGTCAAAGAAGACCACAAACTATATTTCTTGACAGCGAGGCTAATAACTTTCTTCAAACTGTATATTTCAGGTCCGAACTTGGCTGAGATGTTCATTACCTTGTGTTCTATCGAATGGTTATTTCAGATTTCCTCTATCTCTCTTACTTTTTAATCTATATTCACTATTACAGAGAGTCGCATGGCCAATTTGGCCAAAAATCTCGGAAATTTTTCTTAGTCAAAGAAGAGCACAGACTATATTTCTTGACAGCGAGGCTAATAACTTTCTTCAAACTGCATATTTCAGGACCAAACTTGGCTGAAATGTTCATGACCTTGTGTTCTATCGAATGGTTATTTCAGATTTCCTCTATCTGTATTACTTTTTAATCTATATTCACTCTTACAGCGAGTCGCATAGCCAATTTGGCCAAAAATCTCGGAAATTTTTCTAACTCAAAGAAGACCACAAATTATATTTCTTGACAGCGAGGCTAATAACTTTCTTCAAACTGTATATTTCAGGACCAAACTTGGCTGAGATGTTCATTACCTTGTGTTCTATCGAATGGTTGTTTCAGATTTCCTCCATCTCTCTTACTTTTTAATCTATATTCACTCTTACAGAGAGTCGCATAGCCAATGTGGCCAAAAATCTCTGAATTTGTTCTTAGTCAACGAAGAGCACAAACTATATTTCTTGACAGCGAGGCTAATAACTTTCTTCAAACTGCATATTTCAGGACCAAACTTGGCTGAGTTGTTCATTACCTTGTGTTCTATCGAATGGTTATTTCAGATTTCCTCTATCTGTATTACTTTTTAATCTATATTCACTCTTACAGAGAGTCGCATAGCCAATTTGGCCAAAAATCTCGGAAATTTTTCTAAGTCAAAGAAGACCACAAACTATATTTCTTGACAGCGAGGCTAATAACTTTCTTCAAACTGTATATTTCAGGTCCAAACTTGGCTGAGATGTTCATTACCTTGTGTTCTATCGAATGGTTATTTCAGATTTCCTCTATCTCTCTTACTTTATAATCTATATTCACTCTTACAGAGAGTCGCATAGCCAATTTGGCCAAAAATCTCTGAATTTGTTCTAAGTCAAAGAAGAGCACAAACTATATTTCTTGACAGCGAGGCTAATAACATTCTTCAAACTGTATATTTCAGAACCAAACTTGGCTGAGATGTTCATTACCTTGTGTTCTATCGAATGGTTCTTTCAGATTTCCTCTATCTCTCTTACTTTATAATCTATATTCACTCTTACAGAGAGTCGCATAGCCAATTTGGCCAAAAATCTCGGAAATTTTTCTAACTCAAAGAAGACCACAAATTATATTTCTTGACAGCGAGGCTAATAACTTTCTTCAAACTGTATATTTCAGGACCAAACTTGGCTGAGATGTTCATTACCTTGTGTTCTATCGAATGGTTGTTTCAGATTTCCTCCATCTCTCTTACTTTTTAATCTATATTCACTCTTACAGAGAGTCGCATAGCCAATGTGGCCAAAAATCTCTGAATTTGTTCTTAGTCAACGAAGAGCACAAACTATATTTCTTGACAGCGAGGCTAATAACTTTCTTCAAACTGCATATTTCAGGACCAAACTTGGCTGAGTTGTTCATTACCTTGTGTTCTATCGAATGGTTATTTCAGATTTCCTCTATCTGTATTACTTTTTAATCTATATTCACTCTTACAGAGAGTCGCATAGCCAATTTGGCCAAAAATCTCGGAAATTTTTCTAAGGCAAAGAAGACCACAAACTATATTTCTTGACAGCGAGGCTAATAACTTTCTTCAAACTGTATATTTCAGGTCCAAACTTGGCTGAGATGTTCATTACCTTGTGTTCTATCGAATGGTTATTTCAGATTTCCTCTATCTCTCTTACTTTATAATCTATATTCACTCTTACAGAGAGTCGCATAGCCAATTTGGCCAAAAATCTCTGAATTTGTTTTAAGTCAAAGAAGAGCACAAACTATATTTCTTGACAGCGAGGCTAATAACATTCTTCAAACTGTATATTTCAGAACCAAACTTGGCTGAGATGTTCATTACCTTGTGTTCTATCGAATGGTTCTTTCAGATTTCCTCTATCTCTCTTACTTTATAATCTATATTCACTCTTACAGAGAGTCGCATAGCCAATTTGGCCAAAAATCTCGGAAATGTTTCTAAGTCAAAGAAGACCACAAACTATATTTCTTGACAGCGAGGCTAATAACTTTCTTCAAACTGTATATTTCAGGTCCGAACTTGGCTGAGATGTTCATTACCTTGTGTTCTGTTCTATCGAATGGTTATTTCAGATTTCCTCTATCTCTCTTACTTTATAATCTATATTCACTCTTACAGAGAGTCGCATAGCCAATTTGGCCAAAAATCTCTGAATTTGTTCTAAGTCAAAGAAGAGCACAAACTATATTTCTTGACAGCGAGGCTAATAACATTCTTCAAACTGTATATTTCAGAACCAAACTTGGCTGAGATGTTCATTACCTTGTGTTCTATCGAATGGTTCTTTCAGATTTCCTCTATCTCTCTTACTTTATAATCTATATTCACTCTTACAGAGAGTCGCATAGCCAATTTGGCCAAAAATCTCGGAAATGTTTCTAAGTCAAAGAAGACCACAAACTATATTTCTTGACAGCGAGGCTAATAACTTTCTTCAAACTGTATATTTCAGGTCCGAACTTGGCTGAGATGTTCATTACCTTGTGTTCTGTTCTATCGAATGGTTATTTCAGATGTCCTCTATCTCTCTTACTTTATAATCTATATTCACTCTTACAGAGAGTCGCAAAGCCAATTTGGCCAAAAATCTCGGAAATTTTTCTAAGTCAAAGAAGAGCACAGACTATATTTCTTGACAGCGAGGCTAATAACTTTCTTCAAACTGCATATTTCAGGACCAAACTTGGCTGAAGTGTTCATTACCTTGTTTTCTATCGAATGGTTATTTCAGATTTCCTCTATCTCTCTTACTTTATAATCTATATTCACTCTTACAGAGAGTCGCAAAGCCAATGTGGCCAAAACTATCGGAAATTGTTGTAAGTCAAAGAAGAGCACAGACTATATTTCTTGATAGCGATGCTAATAACTTTCTTCAAACTGCATATTTCAGAACCAAACTTGGCTGAGATGTTCATTACCTTGTGTTCTATCGAATGGTTATTTCAGATTTCCTCTATCTCTCTTACTTTTTAATCTATATTCACTATTACAGAGAGTCGCATGGCCAATTTGGCCAAAAATCTCGGAAATTTTTCTTAGTCAAAGAAGAGCACAGACTATATTTCTTGACAGCGAGGCTAATAACTTTCTTCAAACTGCATATTTCAGGACCAAACTTGGCTGAAATGTTCATGACCTTGTGTTCTATCGAATGGTTATTTCAGATTTCCTCTATCTGTATTACTTTTTAATCTATATTCACTCTTACAGCGAGTCGCATAGCCAATTTGGCCAAAAATCTCGGAAATTTTTCTAACTCAAAGAAGACCACAAATTATATTTCTTGACAGCGAGGCTAATAACTTTCTTCAAACTGTATATTTCAGGACCAAACTTGGCTGAGATGTTCATTACCTTGTGTTCTATCGAATGGTTGTTTCAGATTTCCTCCATCTCTCTTACTTTTTAATCTATATTCACTCTTACAGAGAGTCGCATAGCCAATGTGGCCAAAAATCTCTGAATTTGTTCTAAGTCAACGAAGAGCACAAACTATATTTCTTGACAGCGAGGCTAATAACTTTCTTCAAACTGCATATTTCAGGACCAAACTTGGCTGAGTTGTTCATTACCTTGTGTTCTATCGAATGGTTATTTCAGATTTCCTCTATCTGTATTACTTTTTAATCTATATTCACTCTTACAGAGAGTCGCATAGCCAATTTGGCCAAAAATCTCGGAAATGTTTCTAAGTCAAAGAAGACCACAAACTATATTTCTTGACAGCGAGGCTAATAACTTTCTTCAAACTGTATATTTCAGGTCCGAACTTGGCTGAGATGTTCATTACCTTGTGTTCTGTTCTATCGAATGGTTATTTCAGATGTCCTCTATCTCTCTTACTTTATAATCTATATTCACTCTTACAGAGAGTCGCAAAGCCAATTTGGCCAAAAATCTCGGAAATTTTTCTAAGTCAAAGAAGAGCACAGACTATATTTCTTGACAGCGAGGCTAATAACTTTCTTCAAACTGCATATTTCAGGACCAAACTTGGCTGAAGTGTTCATTACCTTGTTTTCTATCGAATGGTTATTTCAGATTTCCTCTATCTCTCTTACTTTATAATCTATATTCACTCTTACAGAGAGTCGCAAAGCCAATGTGGCCAAAACTATCGGAAATTGTTGTAAGTCAAAGAAGAGCACAGACTATATTTCTTGATAGCGATGCTAATAACTTTCTTCAAACTGCATATTTCAGAACCAAACTTGGCTGAGATGTTCATTACCTTGTGTTCTATCGAATGGTTATTTCAGATTTCCTCTATCTCTCTTACTTTTTAATCTATATTCACTATTACAGAGAGTCGCATGGCCAATTTGGCCAAAAATCTCGGAAATTTTTCTTAGTCAAAGAAGAGCACAGACTATATTTCTTGACAGCGAGGCTAATAACTTTCTTCAAACTGCATATTTCAGGACCAAACTTGGCTGAAATGTTCATGACCTTGTGTTCTATCGAATGGTTATTTCAGATTTCCTCTATCTGTATTACTTTTTAATCTATATTCACTCTTACAGCGAGTCGCATAGCCAATTTGGCCAAAAATCTCGGAAATTTTTCTAACTCAAAGAAGACCACAAATTATATTTCTTGACAGCGAGGCTAATAACTTTCTTCAAACTGTATATTTCAGGACCAAACTTGGCTGAGATGTTCATTACCTTGTGTTCTATCGAATGGTTGTTTCAGATTTCCTCCATCTCTCTTACTTTTTAATCTATATTCACTCTTACAGAGAGTCGCATAGCCAATGTGGCCAAAAATCTCTGAATTTGTTCTAAGTCAACGAAGAGCACAAACTATATTTCTTGACAGCGAGGCTAATAACTTTCTTCAAACTGCATATTTCAGGACCAAACTTGGCTGAGTTGTTCATTACCTTGTGTTCTATCGAATGGTTATTTCAGATTTCCTCTATCTGTATTACTTTTTAATCTATATTCACTCTTACAGAGAGTCGCATAGCCAATTTGGCCAAAAATCTCGGAAATTTTTCTAAGTCAAAGAAGACCACAAATTATATTTCTTGACAGCGAGGCTAATAACTTTCTTCAAACTGCATATTTCAGGACCAAACTTGGCTGAAGTGTTCATTACCTTGTGTTCTATCAAATGGTTATTTCAGATGTCCTCTATCTGTCTTACTTTTTAATCTATATTCACTCTTACAGAGAGTCGCATAGCCAATTTGGCCAAAAATCTCTGAATTTGTTCTAAGTCAAAGAAGAACACAAACTATATTTCTTGATAGCGATGCTAATAACTTTCTTCAAACTGCATATTTCAGGACCAAACTTGGCTGAAGTGTTCATTACCTTGTGTTCTATCGAATGGTTATTTCAGATTTCCTCTATCTGTCTTACTTTTTAATCTATATTCACTCTTACAGAGAGTCGCATAGCCAATTTGGCCAAAAATCTCTGAATTTGTTCTAAGTCAAAGAAGAGCACAAACTATATCTCTTGACAGCGAAGCTAATAACTTTCTTCAAACTGTATATTTCAGGACCAAACTTGGCTGAGATGTTCATTACCTTGTGTTCTGTTCTATCGAATGGTTCTTTCAGATTTCCTCAATCTCTCTTACTTTTTAATCTATATTCACTCTTACAGAGATTCGCATAGCCAATTTGGCCAAAAATCTCGGAAATGTTTCTAAGTCAAAGAAGACCACAAACTATATTTCTTGACAGCGAGGCTAATAACTTTCTTCAAACTGTATATTTCAGGTCCAAACTTGGCTGAGATGTTCATTACCTTGTGTTCTATCGAATGGTTATTTCAGATTTCCTCTATCTCTCTTACTTTATAATCTATATTCACTCTTACAGAGAGTCGCATAGCCAATTTGGCCAAAAATCTCTGAAATTTTTCTAAGTCAAAGAAGAGCACAAACTATATTTCTTGACAGCGAGGCTAATAACATTCTTCAAACTGTATATTTCAGAACCAAACTTGGCTGAGATGTTCATTACCTTGTGTTCTATCGAATGGTTCTTTCAGATTTCCTCTATCTCTCTTACTTTATAATCTATATTCACTCTTACAGAGAGTCGCATAGCCAATTTGGCCAAAAATCTCGGAAATGTTTCTAAGTCAAAGAAGACCACAAACTATATTTCTTGACAGCGAGGCTAATAACTTTCTTCAAACTGTATATTTCAGGTCCGAACTTGGCTGAGATGTTCATTACCTTGTGTTCTGTTCTATCGAATGGTTATTTCAGATTTCCTCTATCTCTCTTACTTTATAATCTATATTCACTCTTACAGAGAGTCGCATAGCCAATTTGGCCAAAAATCTCTGAATTTGTTCTAAGTCAAAGAAGAGCACAAACTATATTTCTTGACAGCGAGGCTAATAACATTCTTCAAACTGTATATTTCAGAACCAAACTTGGCTGAGATGTTCATTACCTTGTGTTCTATCGAATGGTTCTTTCAGATTTCCTCTATCTCTCTTACTTTATAATCTATATTCACTCTTACAGAGAGTCGCATAGCCAATTTGGCCAAAAATCTCGGAAATGTTTCTAAGTCAAAGAAGACCACAAACTATATTTCTTGACAGCGAGGCTAATAACTTTCTTCAAACTGTATATTTCAGGTCCGAACTTGGCTGAGATGTTCATTACCTTGTGTTCTGTTCTATCGAATGGTTATTTCAGATGTCCTCTATCTCTCTTACTTTATAATCTATATTCACTCTTACAGAGAGTCGCAAAGCCAATTTGGCCAAAAATCTCGGAAATTTTTCTAAGTCAAAGAAGAGCACAGACTATATTTCTTGACAGCGAGGCTAATAACTTTCTTCAAACTGCATATTTCAGGACCAAACTTGGCTGAAGTGTTCATTACCTTGTGTTCTATCGAATGGTTATTTCAGATGTCCTCTATCTGTCTTACTTTTTAATCTATATTCACTCTTACAGAGAGTCGCATAGCCAATTTGGCCAAAAATCTCTGAATTTGTTCTAAGTCAAAGAAGAACACAAACTATATTTCTTGATAGCGATGCTAATAACTTTCTTCAAACTGCATATTTCAGGACCAAACTTGGCTGAGATGTTCATTACCTTGTTTTCTATCGAATGGTTATTTCAGATTTCCTCTATCTCTCTTACTTTATAATCTATATTCACTCTTACAGAGAGTCGCAAAGCCAATGTGGCCAAAACTATCGGAAATTGTTGTAAGTCAAAGAAGAGCACAGACTATATTTCTTGATAGCGATGCTAATAACTTTCTTCAAACTGCATATTTCAGAACCAAACTTGGCTGAGATGTTCATTACCTTGTGTTCTATCGAATGGTTCTTTCAGATTTCCTCAATCTCTCTTACTTTTTAATCTATATTCACTCTTACAGAGAGTCGCATAGCCAATTTGGCCAAAAATCTCGGAAATGTTTCTAAGTCAAAGAAGACCACAAACTATATTTCTTGACAGCGAGGCTAATAACTTTCTTCAAACTGTATATTTCAGGTCCAAACTTGGCTAAGATGTTAATTACCTTGTGTTCTATCGAATGGTTCTTTCAGATTTCCTCAATCTCTCTTACTTTTTAATCTATATTCACTCTTACAGAGAGTCGCATAGCCAATTTGGCCAAAAATCTCGGAAATGTTTCTAAGTCAAAGAAGACCACAAACTATATTTCTTGACAGCGAGGCTAATAACTTTCTTCAAACTGTATATTTCAGGTTCAAACTTGGCTGAGATGTTCATTACCTTGTGTTCTATCGAATGGTTATTTCAGATTTCCTCTATCTCTCTTACTTTTTAATCTATATTCACTCTTACAGAGATTCGCATAGCCAATTTGGCCAAAAATCTCGGAAATGTTTCTAAGTCAAAGAAGACCACAAACTATATTTCTTGACAGCGAGGCTAATAACTTTCTTCAAACTGTATATTTCAGGTCCAAACTTGGCTGAGATGTTCATTACCTTGTGTTCTATCGAATGGTTATTTCAGAGTTCCTCTATCTCTCTTACTTTATAATCTATATTCACTCTTACAGAGAGTCGCATAGCCAATTTGGCCAAAAATCTCTGAATTTGTTCTAAGTCAAAGAAGAGCACAAACTATATTTCTTGACAGCGAGGCTAATAACATTCTTCAAACTGTATATTTCAGAACCAAACTTGGCTGAGATGTTCATTACCTTGTGTTCTATCGAATGGTTCTTTCAGATTTCCTCAATCTCTCTTACTTTTTAATCTATATTCACTCTTACAGAGAGTCGCATAGCCAATTTGGCCAAAAATCTCGGAAATGTTTCTAAGTCAAAGAAGACCACAAACTATATTTCTTGACAGCGAGGCTAATAACTTTCTTCAAACTGTATATTTCAGGTCCGAACTTGGCTGAGATGTTCATTACCTTGTGTTCTGTTCTATCGAATGGTTATTTCAGATGTCCTCTATCTCTCTTACTTTATATTCTATATTCACTCTTACAGAGAGTCGCAAAGCCAATTTGGCCAAAAATCTCGGAAATTTTTCTAAGTCAAAGAAGAGCACAGACTATATTTCTTGACAGCGAGGCTAATAACTTTCTTCAAACTGCATATTTCAGGACCAAACTTGGCTGAAGTGTTCATTACCTTGTGTTCTATCGAATGGTTATTTCAGATGTCCTCTATCTGTCTTACTTTTTAATCTATATTCACTCTTACAGAGAGTCGCATAGCCAATTTGGCCAAAAATCTCTGAATTTGTTCTAAGTCAAAGAAGAACACAAACTATATTTCTTGATAGCGATGCTAATAACTTTCTTCAAACTGCATATTTCAGGACCAAACTTGGCTGAGATGTTCATTACCTTGTTTTCTATCGAATGGTTATTTCAGATTTCCTCTATCTCTCTTACTTTATAATCTATATTCACTCTTACAGAGAGTCGCAAAGCCAAAGTGGCCAAAACGATCGGAAATTGTTGTAAGTCAAAGAAGAGCACAGACTATATTTCTTGATAGCGATGCTAATAACTTTCTTCAAACTGCATATTTCAGAACCAAACTTGGCTGAGATGTTCATTACCTTGTGTTCTATCGAATGGTTCTTTCAGATTTCCTCAATCTCTCTTACTTTTTAATCTATATTCACTCTTACAGAGAGTCGCATAGCCAATTTGGCCAAAAATCTCGGAAATGTTTCTAAGTCAAAGAAGACCACAAACTATATTTCTTGACAGCGAGGCTAATAGCTTTCTTCAAACTGCATATTTCAGGACCAAACTTGGCTGAGATGTTCATTACCTTGTGTTCTATCGAATGGTTATTTCAGATTTCCTCTATCTCTCTTACTTTTTAATCTATATTCACTATTACATAGAGTCGCATAGCCAATTTGGCCAAAAATCTCGGAAATTTGTCTTAGTCAAAGAAGAGCACAGACTATATTTCTTGACAGCGAGGCTAATAACTTTCTTCAAACTGCATATTTCAGGACCAAACTTGGCTGAAATGTTCATGACCTTGTGTTCTATCGAATGGTTATTTCAGATTTCCTCTATCTGTATTACTTTTTAATCTATATTCACTCGTACAGCGAGTCGCATAGCCAATTTGGCCAAAAATCTCGGAAATTTTTCTAACTCAAAGAAGACCACAAATTATATTTCTTGACAGCGAGGCTAATAACTTTCTTCAAACTGTATATTTCAGGACCAAACTTGGCTGAGATGTTCATTACCTTGTGTTCTATCGAATGGTTGTTTCAGATTTCCTCCATCTCTCTTACTTTTTAATCTATATTCACTCTTACAGAGAGTCGCATAGCCAATTTGGCCAAAAATCTCTGAATTTGTTCTAAGTCAAAGAAGAGCACAAACTATATCTCTTGACAGCGAAGCTAATAACTTTCTTCAAACTGTATATTTCAGGACCAAACTTGGCTGAGATGTTCATTACCTTGTGTTCTGTTCTATCGAATGGTTCTTTCAGATTTCCTCAATCTCTCTTACTTTTTAATCTATATTCACTCTTACAGAGAGTCGCATAGCCAATTTGGCCAAAAATCTCGGAAATGTTTCTAAGTCAAAGAAGACCACAAACTATATTTCTTGACAGCGAGGCTAATAACTTTCTTCAAACTGTATATTTCAGGTCCAAACTTGGCTGAGATGTTCATTACCTTGTGTTCTATCGAATGGTTATTTCAGATTTCCTCTATCTCTCTTACTTTATAATCTATATTCACTCTTACAGAGAGTCGCATAGCCAATTTGGCCAAAAATCTCTGAATTTGTTCTAAGTCAAAGAAGAGCACAAACTATATTTCTTGACAGCGAGGCTAATAACATTCTTCAAACTGTATATTTCAGAACCAAACTTGGCTGAGATGTTCATTACCTTGTTTTCTATCGAATGGTTATTTCAGATTTCCTCTATCTCTCTTACTTTATAATCTATATTCACTCTTACAGAGAGTCGCATAGCCAATTTGGCCAAAAATCTCGGAAATGCTTCTAAGTCAAAGAAGACCACAAACTATATTTCTTGACAGCGAGGCTAATAACTTTCTTCAAACTGTATATTTCAGGTCCGAACTTGGCTGAGATGTTCATTACCTTGTGTTCTGTTCTATCGAATGGTTATTTCAGATGTCCTCTATCTCTCTTACTTTATAATCTATATTCACTCTTACAGAGAGTCGCAAAGCCAATTTGGCCAAAAATCTCGGAATTTTTTCTAAGTCAAAGAAGAGCACAGACTATATTTCTTGACAGCGAGGCTAATAACTTTCTTCAAACTGCATATTTCAGGACCAAACTTGGCTGAAGTGTTCATTACCTTGTGTTCTATCGAATGGTTATTTCAGATTTCCTCTATCTCTCTTACTTTATAATCTATATTCACTCTTACAGAGAGTCGCATAGCCAATTTGGCCAAAAATCTCTGAATTTGTTCTAAGTCAAAGAAGAGCACAAACTATATTTCTTGACAGCGAGGCTAATAACATTCTTCAAACTGTATATTTCAGAACCAAACTTGGCTGAGATGTTCATTACCTTGTGTTCTATCGAATGGTTCTTTCAGATTTCCTCTATCTCTCTTACTTTATAATCTATATTCACTCTTACAGAGAGTCGCATAGCCAATTTGGCCAAAAATCTCGGAAATGTTTCTAAGTCAAAGAAGACCACAAACTATATTTCTTGACAGCGAGGCTAATAACTTTCTTCAAACTGTATATTTCAGGTCCGAACTTGGCTGAGATGTTCATTACCTTGTGTTCTGTTCTATCGAATGGTTATTTCAGATGTCCTCTATCTCTCTTACTTTATAATCTATATTCACTCTTACAGAGAGTCGCAAAGCCAATTTGGCCAAAAATCTCGGAAATTTTTCTAAGTCAAAGAAGAGCACAGACTATATTTCTTGACAGCGAGGCTAATAACTTTCTTCAAACTGCATATTTCAGGACCAAACTTGGCTGAAGTGTTCATTACCTTGTGTTCTATCGAATGGTTATTTCAGATGTCCTCTATCTGTCTTACTTTTTAATCTATATTCACTCTTACAGAGAGTCGCATAGCCAATTTGGCCAAAAATCTCTGAATTTGTTCTAAGTCAAAGAAGAACACAAACTATATTTCTTGATAGCGATGCTAATAACTTTCTTCAAACTGCATATTTCAGGACCAAACTTGGCTGAGATGTTCATTACCTTGTTTTCTATCGAATGGTTATTTCAGATTTCCTCTATCTCTCTTACTTTATAATCTATATTCACTCTTACAGAGAGTCGCAAAGCCAAAGTGGCCAAAACTATCGGAAATTGTTGTAAGTCAAAGAAGAGCACAGACTATATTTCTTGATAGCGATGCTAATAACTTTCTTCAAACTGCATATTTCAGAACCAAACTTGGCTGAGATGTTCATTACCTTGTGTTCTATCGAATGGTTCTTTCAGATTTCCTCAATCTCTCTTACTTTTTAATCTATATTCACTCTTACAGCGAGTCGCATAGCCAATTTGGCCAAAAATCTCGGAAATTTTTCTAACTCAAAGAAGACCACAAATTATATTTCTTGACAGCGAGGCTAATAACTTTCTTCAAACTGTATATTTCAGGACCAAACTTGGCTGAGATGTTCATTACCTTGTGTTCTATCGAATGGTTGTTTCAGATTTCCTCCATCTCTCTTACTTTTTAATCTATATTCACTCTTACAGAGAGTCGCATAGCCAATTTGGCCAAAAATCTCTGAATTTGTTCTAAGTCAAAGAAGAGCACAAACTATATCTCCTGACAGCGAAGCTAATAACTTTCTTCAAACTGTATATTTCAGGACCAAACTTGGCTGAGATGTTCATTACCTTGTGTTCTGTTCTATCGAATGGTTCTTTCAGATTTCCTCAATCTCTCTTACTTTTTAATCTATATTCACTCTTACAGAGAGTCGCATAGCCAATTTGGCCAAAAATCTCGGAAATGTTTCTAAGTCAAAGAAGACCACAAACTATATTTCTTGACAGCGAGGCTAGTAACTTTCTTCAAACTGTATATTTCAGGACCAAACTTGGCTGAAATGTTCATTACCTTGTGTTCTATCGAATGGTTATTTCAGATGTCCTCTATCTCTCTTACTTTATAATCTATATTAACTCTTACAGAGAGTCGCATAGCCAATTTGGCAAAAAAATCTCGGAAACGTTTCTAAGTCAAAGAAGACCACAAACTATATTTCTTGACAGCGAGGCTAATAACTTTCTTCAAACTGTATATTTCAGGACCAAACTTGGCTGAGATGTTCATTACCTTGTGTTCTATCGACTTTTTATTTCAGATGTCCTCTATCTGTCTTACTTTTTAATCTATATTCACTCTTACAGAGAGTCGCATAGCCAATTTGGCCAAAAATCTCGGAATTTGTTCTAAATCAAAGAAGACCACAAACTATATTTCTTGACAGCGAGGCTAATAACTTTCTTCAAACTGTATATTTCAGGTCCAAACTTGGCTGAGATGTTCATTACCTTGTGTTCTATCGAATGGTTATTTCAGATTTCCTCTATCTCTCTTACTTTATAATCTATATTCACTCTTACAGAGAGTCGCATAGCCAATTTGGCCAAACATCTCTGAATTTGTTCTAAGTCAAAGAAGAGCACAAACTATATTTCTTGACAGCGAGGCTAATAACATTCTTCAAACTGTATATTTCAGAACCAAACTTGGCTGAGATGTTCATTACCTTGTGTTCTATCGAATGGTTCTTTCAGATTTCCTCTATCTCTCTTACTTTATAATCTATATTCACTCTTACAGAGAGTCGCATAGCCAATTTGGCCAAAAATCTCGGAAATGTTTCTAAGTCAAAGAAGACCACAAACTATATTTCTTGACAGCGAGGCTAATAACTTTCTTCAAACTGTATATTTCAGGTCCGAACTTGGCTGAGATGTTCATTACCTTGTGTTCTGTTCTATCGAATGGTTATTTCAGATGTCCTCTATCTCTCTTACTTTATAATCTATATTCACTCTTACAGAGAGTCGCAAAGCCAATTTGGCCAAAAATCTCGGAAATTTTTCTAAGTCAAAGAAGAGCACAGACTATATTTCTTGACAGCGAGGCTAATAACTTTCTTCAAACTGCATATTTCAGGACCAAACTTGGCTGAAGTGTTCATTACCTTGTGTTCTATCGAATGGTTATTTCAGATGTCCTCTATCTGTCTTACTTTTTAATCTATATTCACTCTTACAGAGAGTCGCATAGCCAATTTGGCCAAAAATCTCTGAATTTGTTCTAAGTCAAAGAAGAACACAAACTATATTTCTTGATAGCGATGCTAATAACTTTCTTCAAACTGCATATTTCAGGACCAAACTTGGCTGAGATGTTCATTACCTTGTTTTCTATCGAATGGTTATTTCAGATTTCCTCTATCTCTCTTACTTTATAATCTATATTCACTCTTACAGAGAGTCGCAAAGCCAAAGTGGCCAAAACTATCGGAAATTGTTGTAAGTCAAAGAAAAGCACATACTATATTTCTTGATAGCGATGCTAATAACTTTCTTCAAACTGCATATTTCAGAACCAAACTTGGCTGAGATGTTCATTACCTTGTGTTCTATCGAATGGTTCTTTCAGATTTCCTCAATCTCTCTTACTTTTTAATCTATATTCACTCTTACAGAGAGTCGCATAGCCAATTTGGCCAAAAATCTCGGAAATGTTTCTAAGTCAAAGAAGACCACAAACAATATTTCTTGACAGCGAGGCTAATAACTTTCTTCAAACTGTATATTTCAGGTCCAAACTTGGCTAAGATGTTAATTACCTTGTGTTCTATCGAATGGTTCTTTCAGATTTCCTCAATCTCTCTTACTTTTTAATCTATATTCACTCTTACAGAGAGTCGCATAGCCAATTTGGCCAAAAATCTCGGAAATGTTTCTAAGTCAAAGAAGACCACAAACTATATTTCTTGACAGCGAGGCTAATAACTTTCTTCAAACTGTATATTTCAGGTCCAAACTTGGCTGAGATGTTCATTACCTTGTGTTCTATCGAATGGTTATTTCAGATTTCCTCTATCTCTCTTACTTTATAATCTATATTCACTCTTACAGAGAGTCGCATAGCCAATTTGGCCAAAAATCTCTGAATTTGTTCTAAGTCAAAGAAGAGCACAAACTATATTTCTTGACAGCGAGGCTAATAACATTCTTCAAACTGTATATTTCAGAACCAAACTTGGCTGAGATGTTCATTACCTTGTGTTCTATCGAATGGTTCTTTCAGATTTCCTCAATCTCTCTTACTTTTTAATCTATATTCACTCTTACAGAGAGTCGCATAGCCAATTTGGCCAAAAATCTCGGAAATGTTTCTAAGTCAAAGAAGAGCACAAACTATATTTCTTGACAGCGAGGCTAATAACTTTCTTCAAACTGCATATTTCAGGACCAAACTTGGCTGAGATGTTCATTACCTTGTTTTCTATCGAATGGTTATTTCAGATTTCCTCTATCTCTCTTACTTTATAATCTATATTCACTCTTACAGAGAGTCGCAAAGCCAAAGTGGCCAAAACTATCGGAAATTGTTGTAAGTCAAAGAAGAGCACAGACTATATTTCTTGATAGCGATGCTAATAACTTTCTTCAAACTGCATATTTCAGGACCAAACTTGGCTGAGATGTTCATTACCTTGTGTTCTATCGAATGGTTATTTCAGATTTCCTCTATCTCTCTTACTTTTTAATCTATATTCACTATTACAGAGAGTCGCATAGCCAATTTGGCCAAAAATCTCGGAAATTTATCTTAGTCAAAGAAGAGCACAGACTATATTTCTTGACAGCGAGGCTAATAACTTTCTTCAAACTGCATATTTCAGGACCAAACTTGGCTGAAATGTTCATGACCTTGTGTTCTATCGAATGGTTATTTCAGATGTCCTCTATCTGTCTTACTTTTTAATCTATATTCACTCTTACAGAGAGTCGCATAGCCAATTTGGCCAAAAATCTCTGAATTTGTTCTAAGTCAAAGAAGAACACAAACTATATTTCTTGATAGCGATGCTAATAACTTTCTTCAAACTGCATATTTCAGGACCAAACTTGGCTGAGATGTTCATTACCTTGTTTTCTATCGAATGGTTATTTCAGATTTCCTCTATCTCTCTTACTTTATAATCTATATTCACTCTTACAGAGAGTCGCAAAGCCAAAGTGGCCAAAACTATCGGAAATTGTTGTAAGTCAAAGAAGAGCACAGACTATATTTCTTGATAGCGATGCTAATAACTTTCTTCAAACTGCATATTTCAGAACCAAACTTGGCTGAGATGTTCATTACCTTGTGTTCTATCGAATGGTTGTTTCAGATTTCCTCCATCTCTCTTACTTTTTAATCTATATTCACTCTTACAGAGAGTCGCATAGCCAATTTGGCCAAAAATCTCTGAATTTGTTCTGAGTCAAAGAAGAGCACAAACTATATTTCTTGACAGCGAGGCTAATAACTTTCTTCAAACTGCATATTTCAGGACCAAACTTGGCTGAGTTGTTCATTACCTTGTGTTCTATCGAATGGTTATTTCAGATTTCCTCTATCTGTATTACTTTTTAATCTATATTCACTCTTACAGAGAGTCGCATAGCCAATTTGGCCAAAAATCTCGGAAATTTGTTCTAAGTCAAAGAAGAGCACAAACTATATTTCTTGACAGCGAAGCTAATAACTTTCTTCAAACTGTATATTTCAGGACCAAACTTGGCTAAGATGTTAATTACCTTGTGTTCTATCGAATGGTTCTTTCAGATTTCCTCAATCTATCTTACTTTTTAATCTATATTCACTCTTACAGAGAGTCGCATAGCCAATTTGGCCAAAAATCTCTGAATTTGTTCTAAGTCAAAGAAGAGCACAAACTATATTTCTTGACAGCGAGGCTAATAACATTCTTCAAACTGTATATTTCAGAACCACAAACTATATTTCTTGACAGCGAGGCTAATAACTTTCTTCAAACTGCATATTTCAGGACCAAACTTGGCTGAGATGTTCATTACCTTGTTTTCTATCGAATGGTTATTTCAGATTTCCTCTATCTCTCTTACTTTTTAATCTATATTCACTCTTACAGAGAGTCGCATAGCCAATTTGGCCAAAAATCTCGGAAATTTTTCTAAGTCAAAGAAGACCACAAACTATATTTCTTGACAGCGAGGCTAATAACTTTCTTCAAACTGCATATTTCAGGACCAAACTTGGCTGAAATGTTCATTACCTTGTGTTCTATCGAATGATTATTTCAGATTTCCTCTATCTGTATTACTTTTTAATCTATATTCACTCTTACAGAGAGTCGCATAGCCAATTTGGCCAAAAATCTCGGAAATTTTTCTAACTCAAAGAAGACCACAAATTATATTTCTTGACAGCGAGGCTAATAACTTTCTTCAAACTTTATATTTCAGGACCAAACTTGGCTGAGATGTTCATTACCTTGTGTTCTATCGAATGGTTATTTCAGATTTCCTCTATCTCTCTTACTTTATAATCTATATTCACTCTTACAGAGAGTCGCATAGCCAATTTGGCCAAAAATCTCTGAATTTGTTCTAAGTCAAAGAAGAGCACAAACTATATTTCTTGACAGCGAAGCTAATAACTTTCTTCAAACTGTATATTTCAGGACCAAACTTGGCTAAGATGTTCATTACCTTGTTTTCTATCGAATGGTTATTTCAGATTTCCTCTATCTCTCTTACTTTTTAATCTATATTCACTCTTACAGAGAGTCGCATAGCCAATTTGGCCAAAAATCTCTGAATTTGTTCTAAGTCAAAGAAGAGCACAAACTATATTTCTTGACAGCGAAGCTAATAACTTTCTTCAAACTGTATATTTCAGGACCAAACTTGGCTAAGATGTTCATTACCTTGTGTTCTATCGAATGGTTATTTCAGATTTCCTCTATCTCTCTTACTTTATAATCTATATTCACTCTTACAGAGAGTCGCATAGCCAATTTGGCCAAACATCTCTGAATTTGTTCTAAGTCAAAGAAGAGCACAAACTATATTTCTTGACAGCGAGGCTAATAACATTCTTCAAACTGTATATTTCAGAACCAAACTTGGCTGAGATGTTCATTACCTTGTGTTCTATCGAATGGTTATTTCAGATTTCCTCTATCTCTCTTACTTTATAATCTATATTCATTCTTTCAGAGAGTCGCAAAGCCAATTTGGCCAAATATCTCGGAAATTTTTCTAAGTCAAAGAAGAGCACAGACTATATTTCTTGACAGCGAGGCTAATAACTTTCTTCAAACTGCATATTTCAGGACCAAACTTGGCTGAAATGTTCATTACCTTGTGTTCTATCGAATGGTTATTTCAGATTTCCTCTATCTGTATTACTTTTTAATCTATATTCACTCTTACAGAGAGTCGCATAGCAAATTTGGCCAACAATCTCGGAATTTTTTCTAAGTCAAAGAAGACCACAAACTATATTTCTTGACAGCGAGGCTAATAACTTTCTTCAAACTGTATATTTCAGGACCAAACTTGGCTGAGATGTTCATTACCTTGTGTTCTATCGAATGGTTATTTCAGATTTCCTCTATCTCTCTTACTTTTTAATCTATATTCACTCTTACAGAGAGTCGCATAGCCAATTTGGCCAACAATCTCGGAAATTTGTTCTAAGTCAAAGAAGACCACAAACTATATTTCTTGATAGCGATGCTAATAACTTTCTTCAAACTGCATATTTCAGGACCAAACTTTGCTGAGATGTTCATTACCTTGTGTTCTATCGAATTGTTATTTCAGATTTCCTCTATCTCTCTTACTTTTTAATCTATATTCACTCTTTCAGAGAGTCGCATAGCCAATTTGGCCAAAAATCTCGGAAATGTTTCTAAGTCAAAGAAGACCACAAACTATATTTCTTGACAGCGAGGCTAATAACTTTCTTCAAACTGCATATTTCAGGACCAAACTTGGCTGAGATGTTCATTACCTTGTGTTCTATCGAATGGTTATTTCAGATTTCCTCTATCTCTCTTACTTTATAATCTATATTCACTCTTACAGAGAGTCGCATAGCCAATTTGGCCAAAAATCTCTGAATTTGTTCTAAGTCAAAGAAGAGCACAAACTATATTTCTTGACAGCGAAGCTAATAACATTCTTCAAACTTTATATTTCAGGACCAAACTTGGCTGAGATGTTCATTACCTTGTTTTCTATCGAATGGTTATTTCAGATTTCCTCTATCTCTCTTACTTTTTAATCTATATTCACTCTTACAGAGAGTCGCATAGCCAATTTGGCCAAAAATCTCTGAATTTGTTCTAAGTCAAAGAAGAGCACAAACTATATTTCTTGACAGCGAAGCTAATAACTTTCTTCAAACTGTATATTTCAGGACCAAACTTGGCTAAGATGTTCATTACCTTGTGTTCTATCGAATGGTTATTTCAGATTTCCTCTATCTCTCTTACTTTATAATCTATATTCACTCTTACAGAGAGTCGCATAGCCAATTTGGCCAAACATCTCGGAAACGTTTCTAAGTCAAAGAAGACCACAAACTATATTTCTTGACAGCGAGGCTAATAACTTTCTTCAAACTGCATATTTCAGGACCAAAGTTGGCTGAGATGTTCATTACCTTGTGTTCTGTTCTATCGAATGGTTATTTCAGATTTCCTCTATCTCTCTTACTTTATAATCTATATTCATTCTTTCAGAGAGTCGCAAAGCCAATTTGGCCAAAAATATCGGAAATTGTTCTAAGTCAAAGAAGAGCACAGACTATATTTCTTGATAGCGATGCTAATAACTTTCTTCAAACTGCATATTTCAGAACCAAACTTGGCTGAGATGTTCATTACCTTGTGTTCTATCGAATGGTTCTTTCAGATTTCCTCAATCTCTCTTACTTTTTAATCTATATTCACTCTTACAGAGAGTCGCATAGCCAATTTGGCCAAAAATCTCGGAAATGTTTCTAAGTCAAAGAAGACCACAAACTATATTTCTTGACAGCGAGGCTAATAGCTTTCTTCAAACTGCATATTTCAGGACCAAACTTGGCTGAGATGTTCATTACCTTGTGTTCTATCGAATGGTTATTTCAGATTTCCTCTATCTCTCTTACTTTATAATCTATATTCACTCTTACAGAGAGTCGCAAAGCCAAAGTGGCCAAAACTATCGGAAATTGTTGTAAGTCAAAGAAGAGCACAGACTATATTTCTTGATAGCGATGCTAATAGCTTTCTTCAAACTGCATATTTCAGGACCAAACTTGGCTGAGATGTTCATTACCTTGTGTTCTATCGAATGGTTATTTCAGATTTCCTCTATCTCTCTTACTTTTTAATCTATATTCACTATTACAGAGAGTCGCATAGCCAATTTGGCCAAAAATCTCGGAAATTTATCTTAGTCAAAGAAGAGCACAGACTATATTTCTTGACAGCGAGGCTAATAACTTTCTTCAAACTGCATATTTCAGGACCAAACTTGGCTGAAATGTTCATGACCTTGTGTTCTATCGAATGGTTATTTCAGATGTCCTCTATCTGTCTTACTTTTTAATCTATATTCACTCTTACAGAGAGTCGCATAGCCAATTTGGCCAAAAATCTCTGAATTTGTTCTAAGTCAAAGAAGAACACAAACTATATTTCTTGATAGCGATGCTAATAACTTTCTTCAAACTGCATATTTCAGGACCAAACTTGGCTGAGTTGTTCATTACCTTGTGTTCTATCGAATGGTTATTTCAGATTTCCTCTATCTGTATTACTTTTTAATCTATATTCACTCTTACAGAGAGTCGCATAGCCAATTTGGCCAAAAATCTCGGAAATTTTTCTAACTCAAAGAAGACCACAAATTATATTTCTTGACAGCGAGGCTAATAACTTTCTTCAAACTGTATATTTCAGGACCAAACTTGGCTGAGATGTTCATTACCTTGTGTTCTATCGAATGGTTGTTTCAGATTTCCTCCATCTCTCTTACTTTTTAATCTATATTCACTCTTACAGAGAGTCGCATAGCCAATTTGGCCAAAAATCTCTGAATTTGTTCTAAGTCAAAGAAGAGCACAAACTATATTTCTTGACAGCGAGGCTAATAACTTTCTTCAAACTGCATATTTCAGGATCAAACATGGCTGAGTTGTTCATTACCTTGTGTTCTATCGAATGGTTATTTCAGATTTCCTCTATCTGTATTACTTTTTAATCTATATTCACTCTTACAGAGAGTCGCATAGCCAATTTGGCCAAAAATCTCGGAAATTTTTCTAACTCAAAGAAGACCACAAATTATATTTCTTGACAGCGAGGCTAATAACTTTCTTCAAACTGTATATTTCAGGACCAAACTTGGCTGAGATGTTCATTACCTTGTGTTCTATCGAATGGTTGTTTCAGATTTCCTCCATCTCTCTTACTTTTTAATCTATATTCACTCTTACAGAGAGTCGCATAGCCAATTTGGCCAAAAATCTCTGAATTTGTTCTAAGTCAAAGAAGAGCACAAACTATATTTCTTGACAGCGAGGCTAATAACTTTCTTCAAACTGCATATTTCAGGACCAAACTTGGCTGAGTTGTTCATTACCTTGTGTTCTATCGAATGGTTATTTCAGATTTCCTCTATCTCTCTTACTTTATAATCTATATTCACTCTTACAGAGAGTCGCATAGCCAATTTGGCCAGAAATCTCTGAATTTGTTCTAAGTCAAAGAAGAGCACAAACTATATTTCTTGACAGCGAAGCTAATAACTTTCTTCAAACTGTATATTTCAGGACCAAACTTGGCTAAGATGTTAATTACCTTGTGTTCTATCGAATGGTTCTTTCAGATTTCCTCAATCTATCTTACTTTTTAATCTATATTCACTCTTACAGAGAGTCGCATAGCCAATTTGGCCAAAAATCTCTGAATTTGTTCTAAGTCAAAGAAGAGCACAAACTATATTTCTTGACAGCGAGGCTAATAACATTCTTCAAACTGTATATTTCAGAACCACAAACTATATTTCTTGACAGCGAGGCTAATAACTTTCTTCAAACTGCATATTTCAGGACCAAACTTGGCTGAGATGTTCATTACCTTGTTTTCTATCGAATGGTTATTTCAGATTTCCTCTATCTCTCTTACTTTTTAATCTATATTCACTCTTACAGAGAGTCGCATAGCCAATTTGGCCAAAAATCTCGGAAATTTTTCTAAGTCAAAGAAGACCACAAACTATATTTCTTGACAGCGAGGCTAATAACTTTCTTCAAACTGCATATTTCAGGACCAAACTTGGCTGAAATGTTCATTACCTTGTGTTCTATCGAATGATTATTTCAGATTTCCTCTATCTGTATTACTTTTTAATCTATATTCACTCTTACAGAGAGTCGCATAGCCAATTTGGCCAAAAATCTCGGAAATTTTTCTAAGTCAAAGAAGACCACAAACTATATTTCTGGACAGCGAGGCTAATAACTTTCTTCAAACTTTATATTTCAGGACCAAACTTGGCTGAGATGTTCATTACCTTGTGTTCTATCGAATGGTTATTTCAGATTTCCTCTATCTCTCTTACTTTATAATCTATATTCACTCTTACAGAGAGTCGCATAGCCAATTTGGCCAAAAATCTCTGAATTTGTTCTAAGTCAAAGAAGAGCACAAACTATATTTCTTGACAGCGAAGCTAATAACTTTCTTCAAACTGTATATTTCAGGACCAAACTTGGCTAAGATGTTCATTACCTTGTTTTCTATCGAATGGTTATTTCAGATTTCCTCTATCTCTCTTACTTTTTAATCTATATTCACTCTTACAGAGAGTCGCATAGCCAATTTGGCCAAAAATCTCTGAATTTGTTCTAAGTCAAAGAAGAGCACAAACTATATTTCTTGACAGCGAAGCTAATAACTTTCTTCAAACTGTATATTTCAGGACCAAACTTGGCTAAGATGTTCATTACCTTGTGTTCTATCGAATGGTTATTTCAGATTTCCTCTATCTCTCTTACTTTATAATCTATATTCACTCTTACAGAGAGTCGCATAGCCAATTTGGCCAAACATCTCTGAATTTGTTCTAAGTCAAAGAAGAGCACAAACTATATTTCTTGACAGCGAGGCTAATAACATTCTTCAAACTGTATATTTCAGAACCAAACTTGGCTGAGATGTTCATTACCTTGTGTTCTATCGAATGGTTATTTCAGATTTCCTCTATCTCTCTTACTTTATAATCTATATTCATTCTTTCAGAGAGTCGCAAAGCCAATTTGGCCAAAAATCTCGGAAATTTTTCTAAGTCAAAGAAGAGCACAGACTATATTTCTTGACAGCGAGGCTAATAACTTTCTTCAAACTGCATATTTCAGGACCAAACTTGGCTGAAATGTTCATTACCTTGTGTTCTATCGAATGGTTATTTCAGATTTCCTCTATCTGTATTACTTTTTAATCTATATTCACTCTTACAGAGAGTCGCATAGCAAATTTGGCCAACAATCTCGGAATTTTTTCTAAGTCAAAGAAGAGCACAGACTATATTTCTTGACAGCGAGGCTAATAACTTTCTTCAAACTGCATATTTCAGGACCAAACTTGGCTGAAATGTTCATTACCTTGTGTTCTATCGAATGGTTATTTCAGATTTCCTCTATCTGTATTACTTTTTAATCTATATTCACTCTTACAGAGAGTCGCATAGCCAATTTGGCCAAAAATCTCGGAAATTTTTCTAAGTCAAAGAAGACCACAAACTATATTTCTTGACAGCGAAGCTAATAACTTTCTTCAAACTGTATATTTCAGGACCAAACTTGGCTAAGATGTTAATTACCTTGTGTTCTATCGAATGGTTCTTTCAGATTTCCTCAATCTATCTTACTTTTTAATCTATATTCACTCTTACAGAGAGTCGCATAGCCAATTTGGCCAAAAATCTCTGAATTTGTTCTAAGTCAAAGAAGAGCACAAACTATATTTCTTGACAGCGAGGCTAATAACATTCTTCAAACTGTATATTTCAGAACCACAAACTATATTTCTTGACAGCGAGGCTAATAACTTTCTTCAAACTGCATATTTCAGGACCAAACTTGGCTGAGATGTTCATTACCTTGTTTTCTATCGAATGGTTATTTCAGATTTCCTCTATCTCTCTTACTTTTTAATCTATATTCACTCTTACAGAGAGTCGCATAGCCAATTTGGCCAAAAATCTCGGAAATTTTTCTAAGTCAAAGAAGACCACAAACTATATTTCTTGACAGCGAGGCTAATAACTTTCTTCAAACTGCATATTTCAGGACCAAACTTGGCTGAAATGTTCATTACCTTGTGTTCTATCGAATGATTATTTCAGATTTCCTCTATCTGTATTACTTTTTAATCTATATTCACTCTTACAGAGAGTCGCATAGCCAATTTGGCCAAAAATCTCGGAAATTTTTCTAAGTCAAAGAAGACCACAAACTATATTTCTGGACAGCGAGGCTAATAACTTTCTTCAAACTTTATATTTCAGGACCAAACTTGGCTGAGATGTTCATTACCTTGTGTTCTATCGAATGGTTATTTCAGATTTCCTCTATCTCTCTTACTTTATAATCTATATTCACTCTTACAGAGAGTCGCATAGCCAATTTGGCCAAAAATCTCTGAATTTGTTCTAAGTCAAAGAAGACCACAAACTATATTTCTTGACAGCGAAGCTAATAACTTTCTTCAAACTGTATATTTCAGGACCAAACTTGGCTAAGATGTTCATTACCTTGTTTTCTATCGAATGGTTATTTCAGATTTCCTCTATCTCTCTTACTTTTTAATCTATATTCACTCTTACAGAGAGTCGCATAGCCAATTTGGCCAAAAATCTCTGAATTTTTTCTAAGTCAAAGAAGAGCACAAACTATATTTCTTGACAGCGAAGCTAATAACTTTCTTCAAACTGTATATTTCAGGACCAAACTTGGCTAAGATGTTCATTACCTTGTGTTCTATCGAATGGTTATTTCAGATTTCCTCTATCTCTCTTACTTTATAATCTATATTCACTCTTACAGAGAGTCGCATAGCCAATTTGGCCAAACATCTCTGAATTTGTTCTAAGTCAAAGAAGAGCACAAACTATATTTCTTGACAGCGAGGCTAATAACATTCTTCAAACTGTATATTTCAGAACCAAACTTGGCTGAGATGTTCATTACCTTGTGTTCTATCGAATGGTTATTTCAGATTTCCTCTATCTCTCTTACTTTATAATCTATATTCATTCTTTCAGAGAGTCGCAAAGCCAATTTGGCCAAAAATCTCGGAAATTTTTCTAAGTCAAAGAAGAGCACAGACTATATTTCTTGACAGCGAGGCTAATAACTTTCTTCAAACTGCATATTTCAGGACCAAACTTGGCTGAAATGTTCATTACCTTGTGTTCTATCGAATGGTTATTTCAGATTTCCTCTATCTGTATTACTTTTTAATCTATATTCACTCTTACAGAGAGTCGCATAGCAAATTTGGCCAACAATCTCGGAATTTTTTCTAAGTCAAAGAAGAGCACAGACTATATTTCTTGACAGCGAGGCTAATAACTTTCTTCAAACTGCATATTTCAGGACCAAACTTGGCTGAAATGTTCATTACCTTGTGTTCTATCGAATGATTATTTCAGATTTCCTCTATCTGTATTACTTTTTAATCTATATTCACTCTTACAGAGAGTCGCATAGCCAATTTGGCCAAAAATCTCGGAAATTTTTCTAAGTCAAAGAAGACCACAAACTATATTTCTTGACAGCGAGGCTAATAACTTTCTTCAAACTGTATATTTCAGGACCAAACTTGGCTGAGATGTTCATTACCTTGTGTTCTATCGAATGGTTATTTCAGATTTCCTCTATCTCTCTTACTTTTTAATCTATATTCACTCTTACAGAGAGTCGCATAGCCAATTTGGCCAACAATCTCGGAAATTTGTTCTAAGTCAAAGAAGACCACAAACTATATTTCTTGATAGCGATGCTAATAACTTTCTTCAAACTGCATATTTCAGGACCAAACTTTGCTGAGATGTTCATTACCTTGTGTTCTATCGAATTGTTATTTCAGATTTCCTCTATCTCTCTTACTTTTTAATCTATATTCACTCTTTCAGAGAGTCGCATAGCCAATTTGGCCAAAAATCTCGGAAATGTTTCTAAGTCAAAGAAGACCACAAACTATATTTCTTGACAGCGAGGCTAATAACTTTCTTCAAACTGCATATTTCAGGACCAAACTTGGCTGAGATGTTCATTACCTTGTGTTCTATCGAATGGTTATTTCAGATTTCCTCTATCTCTCTTACTTTATAATCTATATTCACTCTTACAGAGAGTCGCATAGCCAATTTGGCCAAAAATCTCTGAATTTGTTCTAAGTCAAAGAAGAGCACAAACTATATTTCTTGACAGCGAAGCTAATAACATTCTTCAAACTTTATATTTCAGGACCAAACTTGGCTGAGATGTTCATTACCTTGTTTTCTATCGAATGGTTATTTCAGATTTCCTCTATCTCTCTTACTTTTTAATCTATATTCACTCTTACAGAGAGTCGCATAGCCAATTTGGCCAAAAATCTCTGAATTTGTTCTAAGTCAAAGAAGAGCACAAACTATATTTCTTGACAGCGAAGCTAATAACTTTCTTCAAACTGTATATTTCAGGACCAAACTTGGCTAAGATGTTCATTACCTTGTGTTCTATCGAATGGTTATTTCAGATTTCCTCTATCTCTCTTACTTTATAATCTATATTCACTCTTACAGAGAGTCGCATAGCCAATTTGGCCAAACATCTCGGAAACGTTTCTAAGTCAAAGAAGACCACAAACTATATTTCTTGACAGCGAGGCTAATAACTTTCTTCAAACTGCATATTTCAGGACCAAAGTTGGCTGAGATGTTCATTACCTTGTGTTCTGTTCTATCGAATGGTTATTTCAGATTTCCTCTATCTCTCTTACTTTATAATCTATATTCATTCTTTCAGAGAGTCGCAAAGCCAATTTGGCCAAAAATCTCGGAAATTTTTCTAAGTCAAAGAAGAGCACAGACTATATTTATTGACAGCGAGGCTAATAACTTTCTTCAAACTGTATATTTCAGGACCAAACTTGGCTGAGATGTTCATTACCTTGTGTTCTATCGAATGGTTATTTCAGATTTCCTCTATCTCTCTTACTTTTTAATCTATATTCACTCTTACAGAGAGTCGCATAGCCAATTTGGCCAACAATCTCGGAAATTTGTTCTAAGTCAAAGAAGACCACAAACTATATTTCTTGATAGCGATGCTAATAACTTTCTTCAAACTGCATATTTCAGGACCAAACTTTGCTGAGATGTTCATTACCTTGTGTTCTATCGAATTGTTATTTCAGATTTCCTCTATCTCTCTTACTTTTTAATCTATATTCACTCTTTCAGAGAGTCGCATAGCCAATTTGGCCAAAAATCTCGGAAATGTTTCTAAGTCAAAGAAGACCACAAACTATATTTCTTGACAGCGAGGCTAATAACTTTCTTCAAACTGCATATTTCAGGACCAAACTTGGCTGAGATGTTCATTACCTTGTGTTCTATCGAATGGTTATTTCAGATTTCCTCTATCTCTCTTACTTTATACTCTATATTCACTCTTACAGAGAGTCGCATAGCCAATTTGGCCAAAAATCTCTGAATTTGTTCTAAGTCAAAGAAGAGCACAAACTATATTTCTTGACAGCGAAGCTAATAACATTCTTCAAACTTTATATTTCAGGACCAAACTTGGCTGAGATGTTCATTACCTTGTTTTCTATCGAATGGTTATTTCAGATTTCCTCTATCTCTCTTACTTTTTAATCTATATTCACTCTTACAGAGAGTCGCATAGCCAATTTGGCCAAAAATCTCTGAATTTGTTCTAAGTCAAAGAAGAGCACAAACTATATTTCTTGACAGCGAAGCTAATAACTTTCTTCAAACTGTATATTTCAGGACCAAACTTGGCTAAGATGTTCATTACCTTGTGTTCTATCGAATGGTTATTTCAGATTTCCTCTATCTCTCTTACTTTATAATCTATATTCACTCTTACAGAGAGTCGCATAGCCAATTTGGCCAAACATCTCGGAAACGTTTCTAAGTCAAAGAAGACCACAAACTATATTTCTTGACAGCGAGGCTAATAACTTTCTTCAAACTGCATATTTCAGGACCAAAGTTGGCTGAGATGTTCATTACCTTGTGTTCTGTTCTATCGAATGGTTATTTCAGATTTCCTCTATCTCTCTTACTTTATAATCTATATTCATTCTTTCAGAGAGTCGCAAAGCCAATTTGGCCAAAAATCTCGGAAATTTTTCTAAGTCAAAGAAGAGCACAGACTATATTTATTGACAGCGAGGCTAATAACTTTCTTCAAACTTTATATTTCAGGACCAAACTTGGCTGAAATGTTCATTACCTTGTGTTCTATCGAATGGTTATTTCAGATTTCCTCTATCTGTATTACTTTTTAATCTATATTCACTCTTACAGAGAGTCGCATAGCCAATTTGGCCAAAAATCTCTGAATTTGTTCTAAGTCAAAGAAGAGCACAAACTATATTTCTTGACAGCGAAGCTAATAACTTTCTTCAAACTGTATATTTCAGGACCAAACTTGGCTAAGATGTTCATTACCTTGTGTTCTATCGAATGGTTATTTCAGATTTCCTCTATCTCTCTTACTTTATAATCTATATTCACTCTTACAGAGAGTCGCATAGCCAATTTGGCCAAACATCTCTGAATTTGTTCTCAGTCAAAGAAGAGCACAAACTATATTTCTTGACAGCGAGGCTAATAACATTCTTCAAACTGTATATTTCAGAACCAAACTTGGCTGAGATGTTCATTACCTTGTGTTCTATCGAATAGTTATTTCAGATTTCCTCTATCTCTCTTACTTTATAATCTATATTCACTCTTACAGAGAGTCGCATAGCCAATTTGGCCAAAAATCTCGGAAACGTTTCTAAGTCAAAGAAGACCACAAACTATATTTCTTGACAGCGAGGCTAATAACTTTCTTCAAACTGCATATTTCAGGACCAAACTTGGCTGAGATGTTCATTACCTTGTGTTCTGTTCTATCGAATGGTTATTTCAGATTTCCTCTATCTCTCTTACTTTATAATCTATATTCATTCTTTCAGAGAGTCGCAAAGCCAATTTGGCCAAAAATCTCGGAAATTTGTCTAAGTCAAAGAAGACCACAAACTATATTTCTTGACAGCGAGGCTAATAACTTTCTTCAAACAGCATATTTCAGGACCAAACTTGGCTGAAGTGTTCATTACCTTGTGTTCTATCGAATGGTTATTTCAGATTTCCTCTATCTCTCTTACTTTTTAATCTATATTCACTCTTACAGAGAGTCGCATAGCCAATTTGGCCAACAATCTCGGAAATTTGTTCTAAGTCAAAGAAGACCACAAACTATATTTCTTGATAGCGATGCTAATAACTTTCTTCAAACTGCATATTTCAGGACCAAACTTTGCTGAGATGTTCATTACCTTGTGTTCTATCGAATTGTTATTTCAGATTTCCTCTATCTCTCTTACTTTTTAATCTATATTCACTCTTTCAGAGAGTCGCATAGCCAATTTGGCCAAAAATCTCGGAAATGTTTCTAAGTCAAAGAAGACCACAAACTATATTTCTTGACAGCGAGGCTAATAACTTTCTTCAAACTGCATATTTCAGGACCAAACTTGGCTGAGATGTTCATTACCTTGTGTTCTATCGAATGGTTATTTCAGATTTCCTCTATCTCTCTTACTTTATAATCTATATTCACTCTTACAGAGAGTCGCATAGCCAATTTGGCCAAAAATCTCTGAATTTGTTCTAAGTCAAAGAAGAGCACAAACTATATTTCTTGACAGCGAAGCTAATAACATTCTTCAAACTTTATATTTCAGGACCAAACTTGGCTGAGATGTTCATTACCTTGTTTTCTATCGAATGGTTATTTCAGATTTCCTCTATCTCTCTTACTTTTTAATCTATATTCACTCTTACAGAGAGTCGCATAGCCAATTTGGCCAAAAATCTCTGAATTTGTTCTAAGTCAAAGAAGAGCACAAACTATATTTCTTGACAGCGAAGCTAATAACTTTCTTCAAACTGTATATTTCAGGACCAAACTTGGCTAAGATGTTCATTACCTTGTGTTCTATCGAATGGTTATTTCAGATTTCCTCTATCTCTCTTACTTTATAATCTATATTCACTCTTACAGAGAGTCGCATAGCCAATTTGGCCAAACATCTCGGAAACGTTTCTAAGTCAAAGAAGACCACAAACTATATTTCTTGACAGCGAGGCTAATAACTTTCTTCAAACTGCATATTTCAGGACCAAAGTTGGCTGAGATGTTCATTACCTTGTGTTCTGTTCTATCGAATGGTTATTTCAGATTTCCTCTATCTCTCTTACTTTATAATCTATATTCATTCTTTCAGAGAGTCGCAAAGCCAATTTGGCCAAAAATCTCGGAAATTTTTCTAAGTCAAAGAAGAGCACAGACTATATTTATTGACAGCGAGGCTAATAACTTTCTTCAAACTTTATATTTCAGGACCAAACTTGGCTGAGATGTTCATTACCTTGTGTTCTATCGAATGGTTATTTCAGATTTCCTCTATCTGTATTACTTTTTAATCTATATTCACTCTTACAGAGAGTCGCATAGCCAATTTGGCCAAAAATCTCTGAATTTGTTCTAAGTCAAAGAAGAGCACAAACTATATTTCTTGACAGCGAAGCTAATAACTTTCTTCAAACTGTATATTTCAGGACCAAACTTGGCTAAGATGTTCATTACCTTGTGTTCTATCGAATGGTTATTTCAGATTTCCTCTATCTCTCTTACTTTATAATCTATATTCACTCTTACAGAGAGTCGCATAGCCAATTTGGCCAAACATCTCGGAAACGTTTCTAAGTCAAAGAAGACCACAAACTATATTTCTTGACAGCGAGGCTAATAACTTTCTTCAAACTGCATATTTCAGGACCAAACTTGGCTGAGATGTTCATTACCTTGTGTTCTGTTCTATCGAATGGTTATTTCAGATTTCCTCTATCTCTCTTACTTTATAATCTATATTCATTCTTTCAGAGAGTCGCAAAGCCAATTTGGCCAAAAATCTCGGAAATTTGTCTAAGTCAAAGAAGAGCACAGACTATATTTCTTGACAGCGAGGCTAATAACTTTCTTCAAACTGCATATTTCAGGACCAAACTTGGCTGAAATGTTCATTACCTTGTGTTCTATCGAATGGTTATTTCAGATTTCCTCTATCTGTATTACTTTTTAATCTATATTCACTCTTACAGCGAGTCGCAAAGCAAATTTGGCCAACAATCACGGAATTTTTTCTAAGTCAAAGAAGAGCACAGACTATATTTCTTGACAGCGAGGCTAATTACTTTCTTCAAACTGTATATTTCAGGACCAAACTTGGCTGAGATGTTCATTACCTTGTGTTCTATCGAATGGTTATTTCAGATTTCCTCTATCTCTCTTACTTTTTAATCTATATTCACTCTTACAGAGAGTCGCATAGCCAATTTGGCCAACAATCTCGGAAATTTGTTCTAAGTCAAAGAAGACCACAAACTATATTTCTTGATAGCGATGCTAACAACTTTCTTCAAACTGCATATTTCAGGACCAAACTTTGCTGAGATGTTCATTACCTTGTGTTCTATCGAATTGTTATTTCAGATTTCCTCTATCTCTCTTACTTTTTAATCTATATTCACTCTTTCAGAGAGTCGCATAGCCAATTTGGCCAAAAATCTCGGAAATGTTTCTAAGTCAAAGAAGACCACAAACTATATTTCTTGACAGCGAGGCTAATAACTTTCTTCAAACTGCATATTTCAGGACCAAACTTGGCTGAGATGTTCATTACCTTGTGTTCTATCGAATGGTTATTTCAGATTTCCTCTATCTCTCTTACTTTATAATCTATATTCACTCTTACAGAGAGTCGCATAGCCAATTTGGCCAAACATCTCTGAATTTGTTCTCAGTCAAAGAAGAGCACAAACTATATTTCTTACAGCGAGGCTAATAACATTCTTCAAACTGTATATTTCAGAACCAAACTTGGCTGAGATGTTCATTACCTTGTGTTCTATCGAATGGTTATTTCAGATTTCCTCTATCTCTCTTACTTTATAATCTATATTCACTCTTACAGAGAGTCGCATAGCCAATTTGGCCAAAAATCTCGGAAACGTTTCTAAGTCAAAGAAGACCACAAACTATATTTCTTGACAGCGAGGCTAATAACTTTCTTCAAACTGCATATTTCAGGACCAAACTTGGCTGAGATGTTCATTACCTTGTGTTCTGTTCTATCGAATGGTTATTTCAGATTTCCTCTATCTCTCTTACTTTATAATCTATATTCATTCTTTCAGAGAGTCGAATAGCCAATTTGGCCAAACATCTCTGAATTTGTTCTCAGTCAAAGAAGAGCACAGACTATATTTCTTGACAGCGAGGCTAATAACTTTCTTCAAACTGCATATTTCAGGACCAAACTTGGCTGAAATGTTCATTACCTTGTGTTCTATCGAATGGTTATTTCAGATTTCCTCTATCTGTATTACTTTTTAATCTATATTCACTCTTACAGCGAGTCGCATAGCAAATTTGGCCAACAATCACGGATTTTTTTCTAAGTCAAAGAAGAGCACAGACTATATTTCTTGACAGCGAGGCTAATTACTTTCTTCAAACTGTATATTTCAGGACCAAACTTGGCTGAGATGTTCATTACCTTGTGTTCTATCGAATGGTTATTTCAGATTTCCTCTATCTCTCTTACTTTTTAATCTATATTCACTCTTACAGAGAGTCGCATAGCCAATTTGGCCAACAATCTCGGAAATTTGTTCTAAGTCAAAGAAGACCACAAACTATATTTCTTGATAGCGATGCTAATAACTTTCTTCAAACTGCATATTTCAGGACCAAACTTTGCTGAGATGTTCATTACCTTGTGTTCTATCGAATGGTTATTTCAGATTTCCTCTATCTCTCTTACTTTATAATCTATATTCACTCTTACAGAGAGTCGCATAGCCAATTTGGCCAAACATCTCTGAATTTGTTCTCAGTCAAAGAAGAGCACAAACTATATTTCTTGACAGCGAGGCTAATAACATTCTTCAAACTGTATATTTCAGAACCAAACTTGGCTGAGATGTTCATTACCTTGTGTTCTGTCGAATGGTTATTTCAGATTTCCTCTATCTCTCTTACTTTATAATCTATATTCACTCTTACAGAGAGTCGCATAGCCAATTTGGCCAAAAATCTCGGAAACGTTTCTAAGTCAAAGAAGACCACAAACTATATTTCTTGACAGCGAGGCTAATAACTTTCTTCAAACTGCATATTTCAGGACCAAACTTGGCTGAGATGTTCATTACCTTGTGTTCTGTTCTATCGAATGGTTATTTCAGATTTCCTCTATCTCTCTTACTTTATAATCTATATTCATTCTTTCAGAGAGTCGCAAAGCCAATTTGGCCAAAAATCTCGGAAATTTGTCTAAGTCAAAGAAGAGCACAGACTATATTTCTTGACAGCGAGGCTAATAACTTTCTTCAAACTGCATATTTCAGGACCAAACTTGGCTGAAATGTTCATTACCTTGTGTTCTATCGAATGGTTATTTCAGATTTCCACTATCTGTATTACTTTTTAATCTATATTCACTCTTACAGCGAGTCGCATAGCAAATTTGGCCAACAATCTCGGAATTTTTTCTAAGTCAAAGAAGAGCACAGACTATATTTCTTGACAGCGAGGCTAATAACTTTCTTCAAACTGCATATTTCAGGACCAAACTTGGCTGAAATGTTCATTACCTTGTGTTCTATCGAATGGTTATTTCAGATTTCCTCTATCTGTATTACTTTTTAATCTATATTCACTCTTACAGAGAGTCGCATAGCCAATTTGGCCAAAAATCTCGGAATTTTTTCTAAGTCAAAGAAGACCACAAACTATATTTCTTGACAGCGAGGCTAATTACTTTCTTCAAACTGTATATTTCAGGACCAAACTTGGCTGAGATGTTCATTACCTTGTGTTCTATCGAATGGTTATTTCAGATTTCCTCTATCTCTCTTACTTTTTAATCTATATTCACTCTTACAGAGAGTCGCATAGCCAATTTGGCCAACAATCTCGGAAATTTGTTCTAAGTCAAAGAAGACCACAAACTATATTTCTTGACAGCGATGCTAATAACTTTCTTCAAACTGCATATTTCAGGACCAAACTTTGCTGAGATGTTCATTACCTTGTGTTCTATCGAATTGTTATTTCAGATTTCCTCTATCTCTCTTACTTTTTAATCTATATTCACTCTTTCAGAGAGTCGCATAGCCAATTTGGCCAAAAATCTCGGAAATTTGTCTAAGTCAAAGAAGAGCACAGACTATATTTCTTGACAGCGAGGCTAATTACTTTCTTCAAACTGTATATTTCAGGACCAAACTTGGCTGAGATGTTCATTACCTTGTGTTCTATCGAATGGTTATTTCAGATTTCCTCTATCTCTCTTACTTTTTAATCTATATTCACTCTTACAGAGAGTCGCATAGCCAATTTGGCCAACAATCTCGGAAATTTGTTCTAAGTCAAAGAAGACCACAAACTATATTTCTTGATAGCGATGCTAATAACTTTCTTCAAACTGCATATTTCAGGACCAAACTTTGCTGAGATGTTCATTACCTTGTGTTCTATCGAATGGTTATTTCAGATTTCCTCTATCTCTCTTACTTTATAATCTATATTCACTCTTACAGAGAGTCGCATAGCCAATTTGGCCAAACATCTCTGAATTTGTTCTCAGTCAAAGAAGAGCACAAACTATATTTCTTGACAGCGAGGCTAATAACATTCTTCAAACTGTATATTTCAGAACCAAACTTGGCTGAGATGTTCATTACCTTGTGTTCTGTCGAATGGTTATTTCAGATTTCCTCTATCTCTCTTACTTTATAATCTATATTCACTCTTACAGAGAGTCGCATAGCCAATTTGGCCAAAAATCTCGGAAACGTTTCTAAGTCAAAGAAGACCACAAACTATATTTCTTGACAGCGAGGCTAATAACTTTCTTCAAACTGCATATTTCAGGACCAAACTTGGCTGAGATGTTCATTACCTTGTGTTCTGTTCTATCGAATGGTTATTTCAGATTTCCTCTATCTCTCTTACTTTATAATCTATATTCATTCTTTCAGAGAGTCGCAAAGCCAATTTGGCCAAAAATCTCGGAAATTTGTCTAAGTCAAAGAAGAGCACAGACTATATTTCTTGACAGCGAGGCTAATAACTTTCTTCAAACTGCATATTTCAGGACCAAACTTGGCTGAAATGTTCATTACCTTGTGTTCTATCGAATGGTTATTTCAGATTTCCACTATCTGTATTACTTTTTAATCTATATTCACTCTTACAGCGAGTCGCATAGCAAATTTGGCCAACAATCTCGGAATTTTTTCTAAGTCAAAGAAGAGCACAGACTATATTTCTTGACAGCGAGGCTAATAACTTTCTTCAAACTGCATATTTCAGGACCAAACTTGGCTGAAATGTTCATTACCTTGTGTTCTATCGAATGGTTATTTCAGATTTCCTCTATCTGTATTACTTTTTAATCTATATTCACTCTTACAGAGAGTCGCATAGCCAATTTGGCCAAAAATCTCGGAATTTTTTCTAAGTCAAAGAAGACCACAAACTATATTTCTTGACAGCGAGGCTAATTACTTTCTTCAAACTGTATATTTCAGGACCAAACTTGGCTGAGATGTTCATTACCTTGTGTTCTATCGAATGGTTATTTCAGATTTCCTCTATCTCTCTTACTTTTTAATCTATATTCACTCTTACAGAGAGTCGCATAGCCAATTTGGCCAACAATCTCGGAAATTTGTTCTAAGTCAAAGAAGACCACAAACTATATTTCTTGACAGCGATGCTAATAACTTTCTTCAAACTGCATATTTCAGGACCAAACTTTGCTGAGATGTTCATTACCTTGTGTTCTATCGAATTGTTATTTCAGATTTCCTCTATCTCTCTTACTTTTTAATCTATATTCACTCTTTCAGAGAGTCGCATAGCCAATTTGGCCAAAAATCTCGGAAATGTTTCTAAGTCAAAGAAGACCACAAACTATATTTCTTGACAGCGAGGCTAATAACTTTCTTCAAACTGCATATTTCAGGACCAAACTTGGCTGAGATGTTCATTACCTTGTGTTCTATCGAATGGTTATTTCAGATTTCCTCTATCTCTCTTACTTTATAATCTATATTCACTCTTACAGAGAGTCGCATAGCCAATTTGGCCAAACATCTCTGAATTTGTTCTCAGTCAAAGAAGAGCACAAACTATATTTCTTGACAGCGAGGCTAATAACATTCTTCAAACTGTATATTTCAGAACCAAACTTGGCTGAGATGTTCATTACCTTGTGTTCTGTCGAATGGTTATTTCAGATTTCCTCTATCTCTCTTACTTTATAATCTATATTCACTCTTACAGAGAGTCGCATAGCCAATTTGGCCAAAAATCTCGGAAACGTTTCTAAGTCAAAGAAGACCACAAACTATATTTCTTGACAGCGAGGCTAATAACTTTCTTCAAACTGCATATTTCAGGACCAAACTTGGCTGAGATGTTCAGTACCTTGTGTTCTGTTCTATCGAATGGTTATTTCAGATTTCCTCTATCTCTCTTACTTTATAATCTATATTCATTCTTTCAGAGAGTCGCAAAGCCAATTTGGCCAAAAATCTCGGAAATTTGTCTAAGTCAAAGAAGAGCACAGACTATATTTCTTGACAGCGAGGCTAATAACTTTCTTCAAACTGCATATTTCAGGACCAAACTTGGCTGAAATGTTCATTACCTTGTGTTCTATCGAATGGTTATTTCAGATTTCCACTATCTGTATTACTTTTTAATCTATATTCACTCTTACAGCGAGTCGCATAGCAAATTTGGCCAACAATCTCGGAATTTTTTCTAAGTCAAAGAAGAGCACAGACTATATTTCTTGACAGCGAGGCTAATAACTTTCTTCAAACTGCATATTTCAGGACCAAACTTGGCTGAAATGTTCATTACCTTGTGTTCTATCGAATGGTTATTTCAGATTTCCTCTATCTGTATTACTTTTTAATCTATATTCACTCTTACAGAGAGTCGCATAGCCAATTTGGCCAAAAATCTCGGAATTTTTTCTAAGTCAAAGAAGACCACAAACTATATTTCTTGACAGCGAGGCTAATTACTTTCTTCAAACTGTATATTTCAGGACCAAACTTGGCTGAGATGTTCATTACCTTGTGTTCTATCGAATGGTTATTTCAGATTTCCTCTATCTCTCTTACTTTTTAATCTATATTCACTCTTACAGAGAGTCGCATAGCCAATTTGGCCAACAATCTCGGAAATTTGTTCTAAGTCAAAGAAGACCACAAACTATATTTCTTGATAGCGATGCTAATAACTTTCTTCAAACTGCATATTTCAGGACCAAAGTTGGCTGAGATGTTCATTACCTTGTGTTCTGTTCTATCGAATGGTTATTTCAGATTTCCTCTATCTCTCTTACTTTATAATCTATATTCATTCTTTCAGAGAGTCGCAAAGCCAATTTGGCCAAAAATCTCGGAAATTTTTCTAAGTCAAAGAAGAGCACAGACTATATTTATTGACAGCGAGGCTAATAACTTTCTTCAAACTTTATATTTCAGGACCAAACTTGGCTGAAATGTTCATTACCTTGTGTTCTATCGAATGGTTATTTCAGATTTCCTCTATCTGTATTACTTTTTAATCTATATTCACTCTTACAGAGAGTCGCATAGCCAATTTGGCCAAACATCTCTGAATTTGTTCTCAGTCAAAGAAGAGCACAAACTATATTTCTTGACAGCGAGGCTAATAACATTCTTCAAACTGTATATTTCAGAACCAAACTTGGCTGAGATGTTCATTACCTTGTGTTCTGTCGAATGGTTATTTCAGATTTCCTCTATCTCTCTTACTTTATAATCTATATTCACTCTTACAGAGAGTCGCATAGCCAATTTGGCCAAAAATCTCGGAAACGTTTCTAAGTCAAAGAAGACCACAAACTATATTTCTTGACAGTGAGGCTAATAACTTTCTTCAAACTGCATATTTCAGGACCAAACTTGGCTGAGATGTTCATTACCTTGTGTTCTGTTCTATCGAATGGTTATTTCAGATTTCCTCTATCTCTCTTACTTTATAATCTATATTCATTCTTTCAGAGAGTCGCAAAGCCAATTTGGCCAAAAATCTCGGAAATTTGTCTAAGTCAAAGAAGAGCACAGACTATATTTCTTGACAGCGAGGCTAATAACTTTCTTCAAACTGCATATTTCAGGACCAAACTTGGCTGAAATGTTCATTACCTTGTGTTCTATCGAATGGTTATTTCAGATTTCCACTATCTGTATTACTTTTTAATCTATATTCACTCTTACAGCGAGTCGCATAGCAAATTTGGCCAACAATCTCGGAATTTTTTCTAAGTCAAAGAAGAGCACAGACTATATTTCTTGACAGCGAGGCTAATAACTTTCTTCAAACTGCATATTTCAGGACCAAACTTGGCTGAAATGTTCATTACCTTGTGTTCTATCGAATGGTTATTTCAGATTTCCTCTATCTGTATTACTTTTTAATCTATATTCACGCTTACAGAGAGTCGCATAGCCAATTTGGCCAAAAATCTCGGAATTTTTTCTAAGTCAAAGAAGACCACAAACTATATTTCTTGACAGCGAGGCTAATTACTTTCTTCAAACTGTATATTTCAGGACCAAACTTGGCTGAGATGTTCATTACCTTGTGTTCTATCGAATGGTTATTTCAGATTTCCTCTATCTCTCTTACTTTTTAATCTATATTCACTCTTACAGAGAGTCGCATAGCCAATTTGGCCAACAATCTCGGAAATTTGTTCTAAGTCAAAGAAGACCACAAACTATATTTCTTGACAGCGATGCTAATAACTTTCTTCAAACTGCATATTTCAGGACCAAACTTTGCTGAGATGTTCATTACCTTGTGTTCTATCGAATTGTTATTTCAGATTTCCTCTATCTCTCTTACTTTTTAATCTATATTCACTCTTTCAGAGAGTCGCATAGCCAATTTGGCCAAAAATCTCGGAAATGTTTCTAAGTCAAAGAAGACCACAAACTATATTTCTTGACAGCGAGGCTAATAACTTTCTTCAAACTGCATATTTCAGGACCAAACTTGGCTGAGATGTTCATTACCTTGTGTTCTATCGAATGGTTATTTCAGATTTCCTCTATCTCTCTTACTTTATAATCTATATTCACTCTTACAGAGAGTCGCATAGCCAATTTGGCCAAACATCTCTGAATTTGTTCTCAGTCAAAGAAGAGCACAAACTATATTTCTTGACAGCGAGGCTAATAACATTCTTCAAACTGTATATTTCAGAACCAAACTTGGCTGAGATGTTCATTACCTTGTGTTCTGTCGAATGGTTATTTCAGATTTCCTCTATCTCTCTTACTTTATAATCTATATTCACTCTTACAGAGAGTCGCATAGCCAATTTGGCCAAAAATCTCGGAAACGTTTCTAAGTCAAAGAAGACCACAAACTATATTTCTTGACAGCGAGGCTAATAACTTTCTTCAAACTGCATATTTCAGGACCAAACTTGGCTGAGATGTTCATTACCTTGTGTTCTGTTCTATCGAATGGTTATTTCAGATTTCCTCTATCTCTCTTACTTTATAATCTATATTCATTCTTTCAGAGAGTCGCAAAGCCAATTTGGCCAAAAATCTCGGAAATTTGTCTAAGTCAAAGAAGAGCACAGACTATATTTCTTGACAGCGAGGCTAATAACTTTCTTCAAACTGCATATTTCAGGACCAAACTTGGCTGAAATGTTCATTACCTTGTGTTCTATCGAATGGTTATTTCAGATTTCCACTATCTGTATTACTTTTTAATCTATATTCACTCTTACAGCGAGTCGCATAGCAAATTTGGCCAACAATCTCGGAATTTTTTCTAAGTCAAAGAAGAGCACAGACTATATTTCTTGACAGCGAGGCTAATAACTTTCTTCAAACTGCATATTTCAGGACCAAACTTGGCTGAAATGTTCATTACCTTGTGTTCTATCGAATGGTTATTTCAGATTTCCTCTATCTGTATTACTTTTTAATCTATATTCACTCTTACAGAGAGTCGCATAGCCAATTTGGCCAAAAATCTCGGAATTTTTTCTAAGTCAAAGAAGACCACAAACTATATTTCTTGACAGCGAGGCTAATTACTTTCTTCAAACTGTATATTTCAGGACCAAACTTGGCTGAGATGTTCATTACCTTGTGTTCTATCGAATGGTTATTTCAGATTTCCTCTATCTCTCTTACTTTATAATCTATATTCACTCTTACAGAGAGTCGCATAGCCAATTTGGCCAACAATCTCGGAAATTTGTTCTAAGTCAAAGAAGACCACAAACTATATTTCTTGACAGCGATGCTAATAACTTTCTTCAAACTGCATATTTCAGGACCAAACTTTGCTGAGATGTTCATTACCTTGTGTTCTATCGAATTGTTATTTCAGATTTCCTCTATCTCTCTTACTTTTTAATCTATATTCACTCTTTCAGAGAGTCGCATAGCCAATTTGGCCAAAAATCTCGGAAATGTTTCTAAGTCAAAGAAGACCACAAACTATATTTCTTGACAGCGAGGCTAATAACTTTCTTCAAACTGCATATTTCAGGACCAAACTTGGCTGAGATGTTCATTACCTTGTGTTCTATCGAATGGTTATTTCAGATTTCCTCTATCTCTCTTACTTTATAATCTATATTCACTCTTACAGAGAGTCGCATAGCCAATTTGGCCAAAAATCTCTGAATTTGTTCTAAGTCAAAGAAGAGCACAAACTATATTTCTTGACAGCGAGGCTAATAACATTCTTCAAACTGTATATTTCAGAACCAAACTTGGCTGAGATGTTCATTACCTTGTGTTCTATCGAATGGTTATTTCAGATTTCCTCTATCGCTCTTACTTTATAATCTATATTCACTCTTACAGAGAGTCGCATAGCCAATTTGGCCAAAAATCTCGGAAACGTTTCTAAGTCAAAGAAGACCACAAACTATATTTCTTGACAGCGAGGCTAATAACTTTCTTCAAACTGCATATCTCAGGACCAAACTTGGCTGAGATGTTCATTACCTTGTGTTCTGTTCTATCGAATGGTTATTTCAGATGTCCTCTATCTCTCTTACTTTATAATCTATATTCACTCTTACAGAGAGTCGCAAAGCCAATTTGGCCAAAAATATCGGAAATTGTTCTAAGTCAAAGAAGAGCACAGACTATATTTCTTGACAGCGAGGCTAATAACTTTCTTCAAACTGCATATTTCAGGACCAAACTTGGCTGAAGTGTTCATTACCTTGTGTTCTATCGAATTGTTATTTCAGATTTCCGCTATCTCTCTTACTTTTTAATCTATATTCACTCTTTCAGAGAGTCGCATAGCCAATTTGGCCAAAAATCTCGGAAATGTTTCTAAGTCAAAGAAGACCACAAACTATATTTCTTGACAGCGAGGCTAATAACTTTCTTCAAACTGTATATTTCAGGACCAAACTTGGCTGAGATGTTCATTACCTTGTGTTCTATCGAATGGTTATTTCAGATTTCCTCTATCTCTCTTACTTTTTAATCTATATTCACTCTTACAGAGAGTCGCAAAGCCAATTTGGCCAAAAATATCGGAAATTTTTCTAAGTCAAAGAAGACCACAAACTATATTTCTTGACAGCGAGGCTAATAACTTTCTTCAAACTGTATATTTCAGGACCAAACTTGGCTGAGATGTTCATTACCTTGTGTTCTATCGAATGGTTATTTCAGATTTCCTCTATCTCTCTTACTTTTTAATCTATATTCACTCTTACAGAGAGTCGCATAGCCAATTTGGCCAAAAATCTCTGAATTTGTTCTAAGTCAAAGAAGAGCACAAACTATATTTATTGACAGCGAGGCTAATAACATTCTTCAAACTGTATATTTCAGAACCAAACTTGGCTGATAATGTTCATTACCTTGTGTTCTATCGAATGGTTATTTCAGATTTCCTCTATCTGTATTACTTTTTAATCTATATTCACTCTTACAGAGAGTCGCATAGCCAATTTGGCCAAAAATCTCGGAAACGTTTCTAAGTCAAAGAAGACCAAAAACTATATTTCTTGACAGCGAGGCTAATAACTTTCTTCAAACTGCATATTTCAGGACCAAACTTGGCTGAGACGTTCATTACCTTGTGTTCTGTTCTATCGAATGGTTATTTCAGATCTCCTCTATCTCTCTTACTTTATAATCTAGATTCACTCTTACAGAGAGTCGCAAAGCCAATTTGGCCAAAAATCTCGGAAATGTTTCTAAGTCAAAGAAGAGCACAGACTATATTTCTTGACAGCGAGGCTAATAACTTTCTTCAAACTGCATATTTCAGGACCAAACTTGGCTGAAGTGTTCATTACCTTGTGTTCTATCGAATGGTTATTTCAGATGTCCTCTATCTGTCTTACTTTTTAATCTATATTCACTCTTACAGAGAGTCGCATAGCCAATTTGGCCAAAAATCTCTGAATTTGTTCTAAGTCAAAGAAGAGCACAAACTATATTTCTTGACAGCGAGGCTAATAACATTCTTCAAACTGTATATTTCAGAACCAAACTTGGCTGAGATGTTCATTACCTTGTGTTCTATCGAATGGTTATTTCAGATTTCCTCTATCTCTCTTACTTTATAATCTATATTCACTCTTACAGAGAGTCGCAAAGCCAATTTGGCCAAAAATCTCTGAATTTGTTCTAAGTCAAAGAAGAGCACAAACTATATTTCTTGACAGCGAGGCTAATAACATTCTTCAAACTGTATATTTCAGAACCAAACTTGGCTGAGATGTTCATTACCTTGTGTTCTATCGAATGGTTATTTCAGATGTCCTCTATCTGTCTTACTTTTTAATCTATATTCACTCTTACAGAGAGTCGCATAGCCAATTTGGCCAAAAATCTCTGAATTTGTTCTAAGTCAAAGAAGAGCACAGACTATATTTCTTGACAGCGAGGCTAATAACTTTCTTCAAACTGCATATTTCAGGACCAAACTTGGCTGAAGTGTTCATTACCTTGTGTTCTATCGAATGGTTATTTCAGATGTCCTCTATCTGTCTTACTTTTTAATCTATATTCACTCTTACAGAGAGTCGCATAGCCAATTTGGCCAAAAATCTCGGAAATGTTTCTAAGTCAAAGAAGAGCACAGACTATATTTCTTGACAGCGAGGCTAATAACTTTCTTCAAACTGCATATTTCAGGACCAAACTTGGCTGAAGTGTTCATTACCTTGTGTTCTATCGAATGGTTATTTCAGATGTCCTCTATCTGTCTTACTTTTTAATCTATATTCACTCTTACAGAGAGTCGCATAGCCAATTTGGCCAAAAATCTCTGAATTTGTTCTAAGTCAAAGAAGAACACAAACTTTATTTCTTGATAGCGATGCTAATAACTTTCTTCAAACTGCATATTTCAGGACCAAACTTGGCTGAGATGTTCATTACCTTGTGTTCTATCGAATGGTTATTTCAGATTTCCTCTATCTCTCTTACTTTATAATCTATATTCACTCTTACAGAGAGTCGCAAAGCCAATTTTGCCAAAAATCTCGGAAATTTGTCTAAGTCAAAGAAGAGCACAGACTATATTTCTTGACAGCGAGGCTAATAACTTTCTTCAAACTGCATATTTCAGGACCAAACTTGGCTGAAGTGTTCATTACCTTGTGTTCTATCGAATGGTTATTTCAGATGTCCTCTATCTCTCTTACTTTATAATCTATATTCACTCTTACAGAGAGTCGCATAGCCAATTTGGCCAAAAATCTCTGAATTTGTTCTAAGTCAAAGAAGAGCACAAACTATATTTCTTGACAGCGAGGCTAATAACATTCTTCAAACTGTATATTTCAGAACCAAACTTGGCTGAGATGTTCATTACCTTGTGTTCTATCGAATGGTTATTTCAGATTTCCTCTATCTCTCTTACTTTTTAATCTATATTCACTCTTACAGAGAGTCGCATAGCCAATTTGGCCAAAAATCTCGAAACAATTTCTAAGTCAAAGAAGACCACAAACTATATTTCTTGACAGCGAGGCTAATAACTTTCTTCAAACTGTATATTTCAGGACCAAACTTTGCTGAGATGTTCATTACCTTGTGTTCTATCGAATGGTTATTTCAGATTTCCTCTATCTCTCTTACTTTTTAATCTATATTCACTCTTACAGAGAGTCGCAAAGCCAATTTGGCCAAAAATATCGGAAATTTTTCTAAGTCAAAGAAGAGCACAAACTATATTTCTTGACAGCGAGGCTAATAACTTTCTTCAAACTGCATATTTCAGGACCAAACTTGGCTGAAGTGTTCATTACCTTGTGTTCTATCGAATGGTTATTTCAGATGTCCTCTATCTGTCTTACTTTTTAATCTATATTCACTCTTACAGAGAGTCGCATAGCCAATTTGGCCAAAAATCTCGGAAATGTTTCTAAGTCAAAGAAGAGCACAGACTATATTTCTTGACAGCGAGGCTAATAACTTTCTTCAAACTGCATATTTCAGGACCAAACTTGGCTGAAGTGTTCATTACCTTGTGTTCTATCGAATGGTTATTTCAGATGTCCTCTATCTGTCTTACTTTTTAATCTATATTCACTCTTACAGAGAGTCGCATAGCCAATTTGGCCAAAAATCTCTGAATTTGTTCTAAGTCAAAGAAGAACACAAACTATATTTCTTGATAGCGATGCTAATAACTTTCTTCAAACTGCATATTTCAGGACCAAACTTGGCTGAGATGTTCATTACCTTGTGTTCTATCGAATGGTTATTTCAGATTTCCTCTATCGCTCTTACTTTATAATCTATATTCACTCTTACAGAGAGTCGCAAAGCCAATTTTGCCAAAAATCTCGGAAATTTGTCTAAGTCAAAGAAGAGCACAGACTATATTTCTTGACAGCGAGGCTAATAACTTTCTTCAAACTGCATATTTCAGGACCAAACTTGGCTGAAGTGTTCATTACCTTGTGTTCTATCGAATGGTTATTTCAGATGTCCTCTATCTCTCTTACTTTATAATCTATATTCACTCTTACAGAGAGTCGCATAGCCAATTTGGCCAAAAATCTCTGAATTTGTTCTAAGTCAAAGAAGAGCACAAACTATATTTCTTGACAGCGAGGCTAATAACATTCTTCAAACTGTATATTTCAGAACCAAACTTGGCTGAGATGTTCATTACCTTGTGTTCTATCGAATGGTTATTTCAGATTTCCTCTATCTGTATTACTTTTTAATCTATATTCACTCTTACAGAGAGTCGCATAGCCAATTTGGCCAAAAATCTCGAAACAATTTCTAAGTCAAAGAAGACCACAAACTATATTTCTTGACAGCGAGGCTAATAACTTTCTTCAAACTGTATATTTCAGGACCAAACTTGGCTGAGATGTTCATTACCTTGTGTTCTATCGAATGGTTATTTCAGATTTCCTCTATCTCTCTTACTTTTTAATCTATATTCACTCTTACAGAGAGTCGCATAGCCAATTTTGCCAAAAATCTCGGAAATTTGTCTAAGTCAAAGAAGACCACAAACTATATTTCTTGATAGCGATGCTAATAACTTTCTTCAAACTGCATATTTCAGGACCAAACTTTGCTGAGATGTTCATTACCTTGTGTTCTATCGAATGGTTATTTCAGATTTCCTCTATCTCTCTTACTTTTTAATCTATATTCACTCTTACAGAGAGTCGCAAAGCCAATTTGGCCAAAAATATCGGAAATTTTTCTAAGTCAAAGAAGAGCACAAACTATATTTCTTGACAGCGAGGCTAATAACTTTCTTCAAACTGTATATTTCAGGACCAAACTTGGCTGAGATGTTCATTACCTTGTGTTCTATCGAATGGTTTTTTCAGATTTCCTCTATCTCTCTTACTTTTTAATCTATATTCACTCTTACAGAGAGTCGCATAGCCATTTTGGCCAAAAATCTCGGAAATTTTTCTAAGTCAAAGAAGACCACAAACTATATTTCTTGATAGCGATGCTAATAACTTTCTTCAAACTGCATATTTCAGGACCAAACTTGGCTGAGATGTTCATTACCTTGTGTTCAATCGAATGGTTATTTCAGATATCCTCTATCTCTCTTACTTTTTAATCTATATTCACTCTTACAGAGAGTCGCATAGCCAATTTGGCCAAAAATAACCGAATTTGTTCTAAGTCAAAGAAGAGCACAAACTATATTTCTTGACAGCAAAGCTAATAACTTTCTTCAAACTGTATATTTCAGGACCAAACTTGGCTGAGATGTTCATTACCTTGTGTTCTATCGAATGGTTATTTCAGATTTCCTCTATCTCTCTTACTTTTTAATCTATATTCACTCTTACAGAGAGTCGCAAAGCCAATTTGGCCAAAAATATCGGAAATTTTTCTAAGTCAAAGAAGAGCACAAACTATATTTCTTGACAGCGAGGCTAATAACTTTCTTCAAACTGTATATTTCAGGACCAAACTTGGCTGAGATGTTCATTACCTTGTGTTCTATCGAATGGTTATTTCAGATTTCCTCTATCTCTCTTACTCTTTAATCTATATTCACTCTTACAGAGAGTCGCAAAGCCAATTTGGCCAAAAATATCGGAAATTTTTCTAAGTCAAAGAAGACCACAAACTATATTTCTTGACAGCGAGGCTAATAACTTTCTTCAAACTGTATATTTCAGGACCAAACTTGGCTGAGATGTTCATTACCTTGTGTTCTATCGAATGGTTATTTCAGATTTCCTCTATCTCTCTTACTTTTTAATCTATATTCACTCTTACAGAGAGTCGCATAGCCAATTTGGCCAAAAATAACCGAATTTGTTCTAAGTCAAAGAAGAGCACAAACTATATTTCTTGACAGCAAAGCTAATAACTTTCTTCAAACTGTATATTTCAGGACCAAACTTGGCTGAGATGTTCATTACCTTGTGTTCTATCGAATGGTTATTTCAGATTTCCTCTATCTCTCTTACTTTTTAATCTATATTCACTCTTACAGAGAGTCGCAAAGCCAATTTGGCCAAAAATATCGGAAATTTTTCTAAGTCAAAGAAGACCACAAACTATATTTCTTGACAGCGAGGCTAATAACTTTCTTCAAACTGTATATTTCAGGACCAAACTTGGCTGAGATGTTCATTACCTTGTGTTCTATCGAATGGTTATTTCAGATTTCCTCTATCTCTCTTACTTTTTAATCTATATTCACTCTTACAGAGAGTCGCATAGCCAATTTGGCCAAAAATAACCGAATTTGTTCTAAGTCAAAGAAGAGCACAAACTATATTTCTTGACAGCAAAGCTAATAACTTTCTTCAAACTGTATATTTCAGGACCAAACTTGGCTGAGATGTTCATTACCTTGTGTTCTATCGAATGGTTATTTCAGATTTCCTCTATCTCTCTTACTTTTTAATCTATATTCACTCTTACAGAGAGTCGCAAAGCCAATTTGGCCAAAAATATCGGAAATTTTTCTAAGTCAAAGAAGAGCACAAACTATATTTCTTGACAGCGAGGCTAATAACTTTCTTCAAACTGTATATTTCAGGACCAAACTTGGCTGAGATGTTCATTACCTTGTGTTCTATCGAATGGTTATTTCAGATTTCCTCTATCTCTCTTACTTTTTAATCTATATTCACTCTTACAGAGAGTCGCAAAGCCAATTTGGCCAAAAATATCGGAAATTTTTCTAAGTCAAAGAAGACCACAAACTATATTTCTTGACAGCGAGGCTAATAACTTTCTTCAAACTGTATATTTCAGGACCAAACTTGGCTGAGATGTTCATTACCTTGTGTTCTATCGAATGGTTATTTCAGATTTCCTCTATCTCTCTTACTTTTTAATCTATATTCACTCTTACAGAGAGTCGCATAGCCAATTTGGCCAAAAATCTCTGAATTTGTTCTAAGTCAAAGAAGAGCACAAACTATATTTCTTGACAGCGAAGCTAATAACTTTCTTCAAACTGTATATTTCAGGACCAAACTTGGCTAAGATGTTCATTACCTTGTGTTCTATCGAATGGTTATTTCAGATTTCCTCTATCTCTCTTACTTTATAATCTATATTCACTCTTACAGAGAGTCGCATAGCCAATTTGGCCAAACATCTCGGAAATGTTTCTAAGTCAAAGAAGAGCACAGACTATAGTTCTTGACAGCGAAGCTAATAACATTCTTCAAACTGCATATTTCAGGACCAAACTTCGCTGAGATGTTCATTACCTTGTGTTCAATCGAATGGTTATTTCAGATATCCTCTATCTCTCTTACTTTTTAATCTATATTCACTCTTACAGAGAGTCGCATAGCCAATTTGGCCAAAAATAACCGAATTTGTTCTAAGTCAAAGAAGAGCACAAACTATATTTCTTGACAGCAAAGCTAATAACTTTCTTCAAACTGTATATTTCAGGACCAAACTTGGCTAAGATGTTCATTACCTTGTGTTCTATCGAATGGTTATTTCAGATTTCCTCTATCTCTCTTACTTTATAATCTATATTCACTCTTACAGAGAGTCGCATAGCCAATTTGGCCAAAAATCTCGGAAACGTTTCTAAGTCAAAGAAGACCACAAACTATATTTATTGACAGCGAGGCTAATAACTTTCTTCAAACTGTATATTTCAGGACCAAACTTGGCTGAGATGTTCATTACCTTGTGTTCTATCGAATGGTTATTTCAGATTTCCTCTATCTCTCTTATTTTATAATCTATATTCACTCTTACAGAGAGTCGCATAGCCAATTTGGCCAAAAATCTCTGAATTTGTTCTAAGTCAAAGAAGAGCACAAACTATATTTCTTGACAGCGAAGCTAATAACTTTCTTCAAACTGTATATTTCAGGACCAAACTTGGCTAAGATGTTCATTACCTTGTGTTCTATCGAATGGTTATTTCAGATTTCCTCTATCTCTCTTACTTTATAATCTATATTCACTCTTACAGAGAGTCGCATAGCCAATTTGGCCAAACATCTCGGAAATGTTTCTAAGTCAAAGAAGAGCACAGACTATAGTTCTTGACAGCGAAGCTAATAACATTCTTCAAACTGTATATTTCAGAACCAAACTTGGCTGAGATGTTCATTACCTTGTGTTCTATCGAATGGTTATTTCAGATTTCCTCTATCTCTCTTACTTTTTAATCTATATTCACTCTTACAGAGAGTCGCATAGCCAATTTGGCCAAAAATCTCTGAATTTGTTCTAAGTCAAAGAAGAGCACAAACTATATTTCTTGACAGCGAAGCTAATAACTTTCTTCAAACTGTATATTTCAGGACCAAACTTGGCTAAGATGTTCATTACCTTGTGTTCTATCGAATGGTTCTTTCAGATTTCCTCTATCTCTCTTACTTTATAATCTATATTCACTCTTACAGAGAGTCGCATAGCCAATTTGGCCAAACATCTCGGAAATGTTTCTAAGTCAAAGAAGAGCACAGACTATAGTTCTTGACAGCGAAGCTAATAACATTCTTCAAACTGTATATTTCAGAACCAAACTTGGCTGAGATGTTCATTACCTTGTGTTCTATCGAATGGTTATTTCAGATTTCCTCTATCTCTCTTACTTTATAATCTATATTCACTCTTACAGAGAGTCGCATAGCCAATTTGGCCAAAAATCTCGGAAACGTTTCTAAGTCAAAGAAGACCACAAACTATATTTATTGACAGCGAGGCTAATAACTTTCTTCAAACTGTATATTTCAGGACCAATCTTGGCTGAGATGTTCATTACCTTGTGTTCTATCGAATGGTTATTTCAGATTTCCTCTATCTCTCTTATTTTATAATCTATATTCACTCTTACAGAGAGTCGCATAGCCAATTTGGCCAAAAATCTCTGAATTTGTTCTAAGTCAAAGAAGAGCACAAACTATATTTCTTGACAGCGAAGCTAATAACTTTCTTCAAACTGTATATTTCAGGACCAAACTTGGCTAAGATGTTCATTACCTTGTGTTCTATCGAATGGTTATTTCAGATTTCCTCTATCTCTCTTACTTTTTAATCTATATTCACTCTTACAGAGAGTCGCATAGCCAATTTGGCCAAACATCTCGGAAATGTTTCTAAGTCAAAGAAGAGCACAGACGATAGTTCTTGACAGCGAAGCTAATAACATTCTTCAAACTGTATGTTTCAGAACCAAACTTGGCTGAGATGTTCATTACCTTGTGTTCTATCGAATGGTTATTTCAGATTTCCTCTATCTCTCTTACTTTATAATCTATATTCACTCTTACAGAGAGTCGCATAGCCAATTTGGCCAAAAATCTCGGAAATTTTTCTTAGTCAAAGAAGAGCACAGACTATATTTCTTGACAGCGATGCTAATAACTTTCTTCAAACTGTATATTTCAGGACCAAACTTGTCTGAGATGTTCATTACCTTGTGTTCAATCGACTTTTTATTTCAGATTTCCTCTATCTCTCTTACTTTTTAATCTATATTCACTCTTACAGAGAGTCGCATAGCCAATTTGGCCAAAAATCTCGGAAATTTTTCTTAGTCAAAGAAGAGCACAGACTATATTTCTTGACAGCGATGCTAATAACTTTCTTCAAACTGTATATTTCAGGACCAAACTTGTCTGAGATGTTCATTACCTTGTGTTCAATCGACTTTTTATTTCAGAGTTCCTCTATCTGTCTTACTTTGTAATCTATATTCACATTTACAGAGAGTCGCATAGCCAATTTGGCCAAAAATCTCGGAAACGTTTTTAAGTCAAAGAAGACCACAAACTATATTTATTGACAGCGAGGCTAATAACTTTCTTCAAACTGTATATTTCAGGACCAAACTTGGCTGAGATGTTCATTACCTTGTGTTCAATCGACTTTTTATTCCAGATGTCCTCTATCCCTCTTACTTTTTAATCTATATTCACTCTTACAGAGAGTCGCATAGCAAATTTGGCCAAAAATCTCTGAATTTGTTCTAAGTCAAAGAAGAGCACAAACTATATTTATTGACAGCGAGGCTAATAACATTCTTCAAACTGTATATTTCAGAACCAAACTTGGCTGAGATGTTCATTACCTTGTGTTCTATCGAATGGTTATTTCAGATTTCCTCTATCTCTCTTACTTTATAATCTATATTCACTCTTACAGAGAGTCGCATAGCCAATTTGGCCAAAAATCTCGGAAACGTTTCTAAGTCAAAGAAGACCACAAACTATATTTATTGACAGCGAGGCTAATAACTTTCTTCAAACTGTATATTTCAGGACCAAACTTGGCTGAGATGTTCATTACCTTGTGTTCAATCGACTTTTTATTTCAGATTTCCTCTATCTCTCTTACTTTTTAATCTATATTCACTATTACAGAGAGTCGCATAGCCAATTTGGCCAAAAATCTCGGAAATGTTTCTAAGTCAAAGAAGAGCACAGACTATAGTTCTTGACAGCGAAGCTAATAACATTCTTCAAACTGTATATTTCAGAACCAAACTTGGCTGCGGTGTTCATTACCTTGTGTTCTATCGAATGGTTATTTCAGATTTCCTCTATCTCTCTTACTTTATAATCTATATTCACTCTTACAGAGAGTCGCATAGCCAATTTGGCCAAAAATCCCGGAAATTTGTCTTAGTCAAAGAAGAGCACAGACTATATTTCTTGACAGCGATGCTAATAACTTTCTTCAAACTGTATATTTCAGGACCAAACTTGTCTGAGATGTTCATTACCTTGTGTTCAATCGACTTTTTATTTCAGATTTCCTCTATCTCTCTTACTTTGTAATCTATATTCACATTTACAGAGAGTCGCATAGCCAATTTGGCCAACAATCTCGGAAACGTTTCTAAGTCAAAGAAGACCACAAACTATATTTCTTGACAGCGAGGCTAATAACTTTCTTCAAACTGTATATTTCAGGACCAAACTTGGCTGAGATGTTCATTACCTTGTGTTCAATCGACTTTTTATTTCAGAGTTCCTCTATCTGTCTTACTTTGTAATCTATATTCACATTTACAGAGAGTCGCATAGCCAATTTGGCCAAAAATCTCGGAAACGTTTTTAAGTCAAAGAAGACCACAAACTATATTTATTGACAGCGAGGCTAATAACTTTCTTCAAACTGTATATTTCAGGACCAAACTTGGCTGAGATGTTCATTACCTTGTGTTCAATCGACTTTTTATTTCAGATGTCCTCTATCTCTCTTACTTTTTAATCTATATTCACTCTTACAGAGAGTCGCATAGCAAATTTGGCCAAAAATCTCTGAATTTGTTCTAAGTCAAAGAAGAGCACAAACTATATTTATTGACAGCGAGGCTAATAACTTTCTTCAAACTGTATATTTCAGGACCAAACTTGTCTGAGATGTTCATTACCTTGTGTTCAATCGACTTTTTATTTCAGATTTCCTCTATCTGTCTTACTTTGTAATCTATATTCACATTTACAGAGAGTCGCATAGCCAATTTGGCCAAAAATCTCTGAATTTGTTCTAAGTCAAAGAAGAGCACAAACTATATTTCTTGACAGCGAAGCTAATAACTTTCTTCAAACTGTATATTTCAGGACCAAACTTGGCTAAGATGTTCATTACCTTGTGTTCTATCGAATGGTTATTTCAGATTTCCTCTATCTCTCTTACTTTATAATCTATATTCACTCTTACAGAGAGTCGCATAGCCAATTTGGCCAAACATCTCGGAAATGTTTCTAAGTCAAAGAAGAGCACAGACTATAGTTCTTGACAGCGAAGCTAATAACATTCTTCAAACTGTATATTTCAGGACCAAACTTGGCTGAGATGTTCATTACCTTGTGTTCTATCGAATGGTTCTTTCAGATTTCCTCTATCTGTCTTACTTTTTAATCTATATTCACTCTTACAGAGAGTCGCATAGCCAATTTGGCCAAAAATCTCTGAATTTGTTCTAAGTCAAAGAAGAGCACAAACTATATTTCTTGACAGCGAGGCTAATAACATTCTTCAAACTGTATATTTCAGAACCAAACTTGGCTGAGATGTTCATTACCTTGTGTTCTATCGAATGGTTATTTCAGATTTCCTCTATCTCTCTTACTTTATAATCTATATTCACTCTTACAGAGAGTCGCATAGCCAATTTGGCCAAACATCTCTGAATTTGTTCTCAGTCAAAGAAGAGCACAAACTATATTTCTTGACAGCGAGGCTAATAACATTCTTCAAACTGTATATTTCAGAACAAAACTTGGCTGAAATGTTCATTACCTTGTGTTCTATCGAATGGTTATTTCAGATTTCCTCTATCTGTATTACTTTTTAATCTATATTCACTCTTACAGAGAGTCGCAAAGCCAATTTGGCCAAAAATATCGGAAATTTTTCTAAGTCAAAGAAGACCACAAACTATATTTCTTGATAGCGATGCTAATAACTTTCTTCAAACTGAATATTTCAGGACCAAACTTTGCTGAGATGTTCATTACCTTGTGTTCTATCGAATGGTTATTTCAGATTTCCTCTATCTCTCTTACTTTTTAATCTATATTCACTCTTACAGAGAGTCGCAAAGCCAATTTGGCCAAAAATCTCGGAAATTTTTCTAAGTCAAAGAAGAGCACAAACTATATTTCTTGACAGCGAGGCTAATAACTTTCTTCAAACTGTATATTTCAGGACCAAACTTGGCTGAGATGTTCATTACCTTGTGTTCTATCGAATGGTTATTTCAGATTTCCTCTATCTCTCTTACTTTTTAATCTATATTCACTCTTACAGAGAGTCGCATAGCCAATTTGGCCAAAAATAACCGAATTTGTTCTAAGTCAAAGAAGAGCACAAACTATATTTCTTGACAGCAAAGCTAATAACTTTCTTCAAGCTGTATATTTCAGGACCAAACTTGGCTAAGATGTTCATTACCTTGTGTTCTATCGAATTGTTATTTCAGATTTCCTCTATCTCTCTTACTTTTTAATCTATATTCACTCTTTCAGAGAGTCGCATAGCCAATTTGGCCAAAAATCTCGGAAATGTTTCTAAGTCAAAGAAGACCACAAACTATATTTCTTGACAGCGAGGCTAATAACTTTCTTCAAACTGCATATTTCAGGACCAAACTTGGCTGAGATGTTCATTACCTTGTGTTCTATCGAATGGTTATTTCAGATTTCCTCTATCTCTCTTACTTTTTAATCTATATTCACTCTTACAGAGAGTCGCAAAGCCAATTTGGCCAAAATTATCGGAAATTTTTCTAAGTCAAAGAAGACCACAAACTATATTTCTTGATAGGGATGCTAATAACTTTCTTCAAACTGCATATTTCAGGACCAAACTTGGCTGAGATGTTCATTACCTTGTGTTCTATCGAATGGTTATTTCAGATATCCTCTATCTCTCTTACTTTTTAATCTATATTCACTCTTACAGAGAGTCGCATAGCCAATTTGGCCAACAATAACCGAATTTGTTCTAAGTCAAAGAAGAGCACAAACTATATTTCTTGACAGCAAAGCTAATAACTTTCTTCAAACTGTATATTTCAGGACCAAACTTGGCTAAGATGTTCATTACCTTGTGTTCTATCGAATGGTTATTTCAGATTTCCTCTATCTCTCTTACTTTTTAATCTATATTCACTCTTACAGAGAGTCGCATAGCCAATTTGGCCAAAAATCTCTGAATTTGTTCTAAGTCAAAGAAGAGCACAAACTATATTTCTTGACAGCGAAGCTAATAACTTTCTTCAAACTGTATATTTCAGGACCAAACTTGGCTAAGATGTTCATTACCTTGTGTTCTATCGAATGGTTATTTCAGATTTCCTCTATCTCTCTTACTTTATAATCTATATTCACTCTTACAGAGAGTCGCATAGCCAATTTGGCCAAACATCTCGGAAATGTTTCTAAGTCAAAGAAGAGCACAGACTATAGTTCTTGACAGCGAAGCTAATAACATTCTTCAAACTGTATATTTCAGAACCAAACTTGGCTGAGATGTTCATTACCTTGTGTTCTATCGAATGGTTATTTCAGATTTCCTCTATCTCTCTTACTTTATAATCTATATTCACTCTTACAGAGAGTCGCATAGCCAATTTGGCCAAAAATCTCGGAAACGTTTCTTAGTCAAAGAAGAGCACAAACTATATTTCTTGACAGCGAAGCTAATAACTTTCTTCAAACTGTATATTTCAGGACCAAACTTGGCTAAGATGTTCATTACCTTGTGTTCTATCGAATGGTTATTTCAGATTTACTCTATCTCTCTTACTTTATAATCTATATTCACTCTTACAGAGAGTCGCATAGCCAATTTGGCCAAAAATCTCGGAAACGTTTCTAAGTCAAAGAAGACCACAAACTATATTTCTTGACAGCGAGGCTAATAACTTTCTTCAAACTGTATATTTCAGGACCAAACTTGGCTGAGATGTTCATTACCTTGTGTTCAATCGACTTTTTATTTCAGATTTCCTCTATCTCTCTTACTTTATAATCTATATTCACTCTTACAGAGAGTCGCATAGCCAATTTGGCCAAAAATCTCGGAAATTTTTCTTAGTCAAAGAAGAGCACAGACTATATTTCTTGACAGCGATGCTAATAACTTTCTTCAAACTGTATATTTCAGGACCAAACTTGTCTGTGATGTTCATTACCTTGTGTTCAATCGACTTTTTATTTCAGATTTCCTCTATCTCTCTTACTTTGTAATCTATATTCACATTTACAGAGAGTCGCATAGCCAATTTGGCCAACAATCTCGGAAACGTTTCTAAGTCAAAGAAGACCACAAACTATATTTCTTGACAGCGAGGCTAATAACCTTCTTCAAACTGTATATTTCAGGACCAAATTTGGCTGAGATGTTCATTACCTTGTGTTCAATCGAATTTTTTTTCAGATTTCCTCTATCTCTCTTACTTTTTAATCTATATTCACTATTACAGAGAGTCGCATAGCCAATTTGGCCAAAAATCTCGGAAATTTTTCTTAGTCAAAGAAGAGCACAGACTATATTTCTTGACAGCGATGCTAATAACTTTCTTCAAACTGTATATTTCAGGACCAAACTTGTCTGAGATGTTCATTACCTTGTGTTCAATCGACTTTTTATTTCAGAGTTTCTCTATCTGTCTTACTTTGTAATCTATATTCACATTTACAGAGAGTCGCATAGCCAATTTGGCCAAAAATCTCGGAAACGTTTTTAAGTCAAAGAAGACCACAAACTATATTTATTGACAGCGAGGCTAATAACTTTCTTCAAACTGTATATTTCAGGACCAAACTTGGCTGAGATGTTCATTACCTTGTGTTCAATCGACTTTTTATTTCAGATGTCCTCTATCTCTCTTACTTTTTAATCTATATTCACTCTTACAGAGAGTCGCATAGCAAATTTGGCCAAAAATCTCTGAATTTGTTCTAAGTCAAAGAAAAGCACAAACTAAATTTATTGACAGCGAGGCTAATAACTTTCTTCAAACTGTATATTTCAGGACCAAACTTGTCTGAGATGTTCATTACCTTGTGTTCAATCGACTTTTTATTTCAGATTTCCTCTATCTGTCTTACTTTGTAATCTATATTCACATTTACAGAGAGTCGCATAGCCAATTTGGCCAAAAATCTCTGAATTTGTTCTAAGTCAAAGAAGAGCACAAACTATATTTCTTGACAGCGAAGCTAATAACTTTCTTCAAACTGTATATTTCAGGACCAAACTTGGCTAAGATGTTCATTACCTTGTGTTCTATCGAATGGTTATTTCAGATTTCCTCTATCTCTCTTACTTTATAATCTATATTCACTCTTACAGAGAGTCGCATAGCCAATTTTGCCAAACATCTCGGAAATGTTTCTAAGTCAAAGAAGAGCACAGACTATAGTTCTTGACAGCGAGGCTAATAACATTCTTCAAACTGTATATTTCAGAACCAAACTTGGCTGAGATGTTCATTACCTTGTGTTCTATCGAATGGTTATTTCAGATTTCCTCTATCTCTCTTACTTTATAATCTATATTCACTCTTACAGAGAGTCGCAAAGCCAATTTGGCCAAAAATCTCGGAAATTTTTCTAAGTCAAAGAAGAGCACAGACTATATTTCTTGACAGCGAGGCTAATAACTTTCTTCAAACTGCATATTTCAGGACCAAACTTGGCTGAAATGTTCATTACCTTGTGTTCTATCGAATGGTTATTTCAGATTTCCTCTATCTGTATTACTTTTTAATCTATATTCACTCTTACAGAGAGTCGCATAGCCAATTTGGCCAAAAATCTCGAAACAATTTCTAAGTCAAAGAAGACCACAAACTATATTTCTTGACAGCGAGGCTAATAACTTTCTTCAAACTGTATATTTCAGGACCAAACTTGGCTGAGATGTTCATTAACTTGTGTTCTATCGAATGGTTATTTCAGATTTCCTCTATCTCTCTTACTTTATAATCTATATTCACTCTTACAGAGAGTCACAAAGCCAATTTGGCCAAAAATCTCGGAAATTTTTCTAAGTCAAAGAAGAGCACAGACTATATTTCTTGACAGCGAGGCTAATAACTTTCTTCAAACTGCATATTTCAGGACCAAACTTGGCTGAAGTGTTCATTACCTTGTGTTCTATCGAATGGTTATTTCAGATGTCCTCTATCTGTCTTACTTTTTAATCTATATTCACTCTTACAGAGAGTCGCATAGCCAATTTGGCCAAAAATCTCGGAAATGTTTCTTAGTCAAAGAAGAGCACAGACTATATTTCTTGACAGCGATGCTAATAACTTTCTTCAAACTGTATATTTCAGGACCAAACTTGTCTGAGATGTTCATTACCTTGTGTTCAATCGACTTTTTATTTCAGAGTTCCTCTATCTGTCTTACTTTGTAATCTATATTCACATTTACAGAGAGTCGCATAGCCAATTTGGCCAAAAATCTCGGAAACGTTTTTAAGTCAAAGAAGACCACAAACTATATTTATTGACAGCGAGGCTAATAACTTTCTTCAAACTGTATATTTCAGGACCAAACTTGGCTGAGATGTTCATTACCTTGTGTTCAATGGACTTTTTATTTCAGATGTCCTCTATCTCTCTTACTTTTTAATCTATATTCACTCTTACAGAGAGTCGCATAGCCAATTTGGCCAAAAATCTCTGAATTTGTTCTAAGTCAAAGAAGAGCACAAACTATATTTATTGACAGCGAGGCTAATAACTTTCTTCAAACTGTATATTTCAGGACCAAACTTGTCTGAGATGTTCATTACCTTGTGTTCAATCGACTTTTTATTTCAGATTTCCTCTATCTGTTTTACTTTGTAATCTATATTCACATTTACAGAGAGTCGCATAGCCAATTTGGCCAAAAATCTCTGAATTTGTTCTAAGTCAAAGAAGAGCACAAACTATATTTCTTGACAGCGAAGCTAATAACATTCTTCAAACTGTATATTTCAGGACCAAACTTGGCTAAGATGTTCATTACCTTGTGTTCTATCGAATGGTTATTTCAGATTTCCTCTATCTCTCTTACTTTATAATCTATATTCACTCTTACAGAGATTCGCATAGCCAATTTGGCCAAAAATATCGGAAATTTTTCTAAGTCAAAGAAGAGCACAAACTATATTTCTTGACAGCGAGGCTAATAACTTTCTTCAAACTGTATATTTCAGGACCAAACTTGGCTGAGATATTCATTACCTTGTGTTCTATCGAATGGTTATTTCAGATTTCCTCTATCTCTCTTACTTTATAATCTATATTCACTCTTACAGAGAGTCACAAAGCCAATTTGGCCAAAAATCTCGGAAATTTTTCTAAGTCAAAGAAGAGCACAGACTATATTTCTTGACAGCGAGGCTAATAACTTTCTTCAAACTGCATATTTCAGGACCAAACTTGGCTGAAGTGTTCATTACCTTGTGTTCTATCGAATGGTTATTTCAGATGTCCTCTATCTGTCTTACTTTTTAATCTATATTCACTCTTACAGAGAGTCGCATAGCCAATTTGGCCAAAAATCTCGGAAATGTTTCTTAGTCAAAGAAGAGCACAGACTATATTTCTTGACAGCGATGCTAATAACTTTCTTCAAACTGTATATTTCAGGACCAAACTTGTCTGAGATGTTCATTACCTTGTGTTCAATCGACTTTTTATTTCAGAGTTCCTCTATCTGTCTTACTTTGTAATCTATATTCACATTTACAGAGAGTCGCATAGCCAATTTGGCCAAAAATCTCGGAAACGTTTTTAAGTCAAAGAAGACCACAAACTATATTTATTGACAGCGAGGCTAATAACTTTCTTCAAACTGTATATTTCAGGACCAAACTTGGCTGAGATGTTCATTACCTTGTGTTCAATGGACTTTTTATTTCAGATGTCCTCTATCTCTCTTACTTTTTAATCTATATTCACTCTTACAGAGAGTCGCATAGCCAATTTGGCCAAAAATCTCTGAATTTGTTCTAAGTCAAAGAAGAGCACAAACTATATTTATTGACAGCGAGGCTAATAACTTTCTTCAAACTGTATATTTCAGGACCAAACTTGTCTGAGATGTTCATTACCTTGTGTTCAATCGACTTTTTATTTCAGATTTCCTCTATCTGTTTTACTTTGTAATCTATATTCACATTTACAGAGAGTCGCATAGCCAATTTGGCCAAAAATCTCTGAATTTGTTCTAAGTCAAAGAAGAGCACAAACTATATTTCTTGACAGCGAAGCTAATAACATTCTTCAAACTGTATATTTCAGGACCAAACTTGGCTAAGATGTTCATTACCTTGTGTTCTATCGAATGGTTATTTCAGATTTCCTCTATCTCTCTTACTTTATAATCTATATTCACTCTTGCAGAGAGTCGCATAGCCAATTTGGCCAAACATCTCGGAAATGTTTCTAAGTCAAAGAAGAGCACAGACTATAGTTCTTGACAGCGAAGCTAATAACATTCTTCAAACTGTATATTTCAGGACCAAACTTGGCTGAGATGTTCATTACCTTGTGTTCTATCGAATGGTTCTTTCAGATTTCCTCTATCTGTCTTACTTTTTAATCTATATTCACTTTTACAGAGAGTCGCATAGCCAATTTGGCCAAAAATCTCTGAATTTGTTCTAAGTCAAAGAAGAGCACAAACTATATTTCTTGACAGCGAGGCTAATAACATTCTTCAAACTGTATATTTCAGGACCAAACTTGGCTGAGATGTTCATTACCTTGTTTTCTATCGAATGGTTATTTCAGATTTCCTCTATCTCTCTTACTTTATAATCTATATTCACTCTTACAGAGAGTCACATAGCCAATTTGGCCAAAAATCTCGAAACAATTTCTAAGTCAAAGAAGACCACAAACAATATTTCCTGACAGCGAGGCTAATAACTTTCTTCAAACTGTATATTTCAGGACCAAACTTGGCTGAGATGTTCATTACCTTGTGTTCTATCGAATGGTTATTTCAGATTTCCTCTATCTCTCTTACTTTATAATCTATATTCACTCTTACAGAGAGTCACAAAGCCAATTTGGCCAAAAATCTCGGAAATTTTTCTAATTCAAAGAAGAGCACAGACTATATTTCTTGACAGCGAGGCTAATAACTTTCTTCAAACTGCATATTTCAGGACCAAACTTGGCTGAAGTGTTCATTACCTTGTGTTCTATCGAATGGTTCTTTCAGATGTCCTCTATCTCTCTTACTTTTTAATCTATATTCACTCTTACAGAGAGTCGCATAGCCAATTTGGCCAAAAATCTCGGAAATGTTTCTAAGTCAAAGAAGAGCACAGACTATATTTCTTGACAGCGAGGCTAATAACTTTCTTCAAACTGCATATTTCAGGACCAAACTTGGCTGAAGTGTTCATTACCTTGTGTTCTATCGAATGGTTATTTCAGATGTCCTATATCTGTCTTACTTTTTAATCTATATTCACTCTTACAGAGAGTCGCATAGCCAATTTGGCCAAAAATCTCTGAATTTGTTCTAAGTCAAAGAAGAACACAAACTATATTTCTTGATAGCGAGGCTAATAACTTTCTTCAAACTGCATATTTCAGGACCAAACTTGGCTGAAGTGTTCATTACCTTGTGTTCTATCGAATGGTTATTTCAGATGTCCTCTATCTGTCTTACTTTTTAATCTATATTCACTCTTACAGAGAGTCGCATAGCCAATTTGGCCAAAAATCTCTGAATTTGTTCTAAGTCAAAGAAGAGCACAAACTATATTTCTTGACAGCGAGGCTAATACCATTCTTCAAACTGTATATTTCAGGACCAAACTTGGCTGAGATGTTCATTACCTTGTGTTCTATCGAATGGTTATTTCAGATTTCCTCTATCTCTCTTACTTTATAATCTATATTCACTCTTACAGAGAGTCGCAAAGCCAATTTGGCCAAAAATCTCTGAATTTGTTCTAAGTCAAAGAAGAGCACAAACTATATTTCTTGACAGCGAGGCTAATAACATTCTTCAAACTGTATATTTCAGAACCAAACTTGGCTGAGATGTTCATTACCTTGTGTTCTATCGAATGGTTCTTTCAGATTTCCTCTATCTGTCTTATTTTATAATCTATATTCACTCTTACAGAGAGTCGCATAGCCAATTTGGCCAAAAATCTCGGAAATTTTTCTTAGTCAAAGAAGAGCACAGACTATATTTCTTGACAGCGAGGCTAATAACTTTCTTCAAACTGCATATTTCAGGACCAAACTTGGCTGAAGTGTTCATTACCTTGTGTTCTATCGAATGGTTATTTCAGATGTCCTCTATCTGTCTTACTTTTTAATCTATATTCACTCTTACAGAGAGTCGCATAGCCAATTTGGCCAAAAATCTCGGAAATTTTTCTTAGTCAAAGAAGAGCACAGACTATATTTCTTGACAGCGATGCTAATAACTTTCTTCAAACTGTATATTTCAGGACCAAACTTGTCTGAGATGTTCATTACCTTGTGTTCAATCGACTTTTTATTTCAGAGTTCCTCTATCTGTCTTACTTTGTAATCTATATTCACATTTACAGAGAGTCACATAGCCAATTTGGCCAAAAATCTCGGAAACGTTTTTAAGTCAAAGAAGACCACAAACTATATTTATTGACAGCGAGGCTAATAACTTTCTTCAAACTGTATATTTCAGGACCAAACTTGGCTGAGATGTTCATTACCTTGTGTTCAATCGACTTTTTATTTCAGATGTCCTCTATCTCTCTTACTTTTTAATCTATATTCACTCTTACAGAGAGTCGCATAGCAATTTTGGCAAAAAATCTCTGAATTTGTTCTAAGTCAAAGAAGAGCACAAACTATATTTATTGACAGCGAGGCTAATAACTTTCTTCAAACTGTATATTTCAGGACCAAACTTGGCTGAGATGTTCATTACCTTGTGTTCTATCGAATGGTTATTTCAGATTTCCTCTATCTCTCTTACTTTATAATCTATATTCACTCTTACAGAGAGTCACATAGCCAATTTGGCCAAAAATCTCGAAACAATTTCTAAGTCAAAGAAGACCACAAACTATATTTCTTGACAGCGAGGCTAATAACTTTCTTCAAACTGTATATTTCAGGACCAAACTTGGCTGAGATGTTCATTAACTTGTGTTCTATCGAATGGTTATTTCAGATTTCCTCTATCTCTCTTACTTTATAATCTATATTCACTCTTACAGAGAGTCACAAAGCCAATTTGGCCAAAAATCTCGGAAATTTTTCTAAGTCAAAGAAGAGCACAGACTATATTTCTTGACAGCGAGGCTAATAACTTTCTTCAAACTGCATATTTCAGGACCAAACTTGGCTGAAGTGTTCATTACCTTGTGTTCTATCGAATGGTTATTTCAGATGTCCTCTATCTGTCTTACTTTTTAATCTTTATTCACTCTTACAGAGAGTCGCATAGCCAATTTGGCCAAAAATCTCGGAAATTTTTCTTAGTCAAAGAAGAGCACAGACTATATTTCTTGACAGCGATGCTAATAACTTTCTTCAAACTGTATATTTCAGGACCAAACTTGTCTGAGATGTTCATTACCTTGTGTTCAATCGACTTTTTATTTCAGAGTTCCTCTATCTGTCTTACTTTGTAATCTATATTCACATTTACAGAGAGTCGCATAGCCAATTTGGCCAAAAATCTCGGAAACGTTTTTAAGTCAAAGAAGACCACAAACTATATTTATTGACAGCGAGGCTAATAACTTTCTTCAAACTGTATATTTCAGGACCAAACTTGGCTGAGATGTTCATTACCTTGTGTTCAATCGACTTTTTATTTCAGATGTCCTCTATCTCTCTTACTTTTTAATCTATATTCACTCTTACAGAGAGTCGCATAGCAATTTTGGCCAAAAATCTCTGAATTTGTTCTAAGTCAAAGAAGAGCACAAACTATATTTATTGACAGCGAGGCTAATAACTTTCTTCAAACTGTATATTTCAGGACCAAACTTGTCTGAGATGTTCATTACCTTGTGTTCAATCGACTTTTTATTTCAGATTTCCTCTATCTGTTTTACTTTGTAATCTATATTCACATTTACAGAGAGTCGCATAGCCAATTTGGCCAAAAATCTCTGAATTTGTTCTAAGTCAAAGAAGAGCACAAACTATATTTCTTGACAGCGAAGCTAATAACTTTCTTCAAACTGTATATTTCAGGACCAAACTTGGCTGAGATGTTCATTACCTTGTGTTCTATCGAATGGTTATTTCAGATTTCCTCTATCTCTCTTACTTTATAATCTATATTCACTCTTACAGAGAGTCACATAGCCAATTTGGCCAAAAATCTCGAAACAATTTCTAAGTCAAAGAAGACCACAAACAATATTTCCTGACAGCGAGGCTAATAACTTTCTTCAAACTGTATATTTCAGGACCAAACTTGGCTGAGATGTTCATTACCTTGTGTTCTATCGAATGGTTATTTCAGATTTCCTCTATCTCTCTTACTTTATAATCTATATTCACTCTTACAGAGAGTCACAAAGCCAATTTGGCCAAAAATCTCGGAAATTTTTCTAATTCAAAGAAGAGCACAGACTATATTTCTTGACAGCGAGGCTAATAACTTTCTTCAAACTGCATATTTCAGGACCAAACTTGGCTGAAGTGTTCATTACCTTGTGTTCTATCGAATGGTTCTTTCAGATGTCCTCTATCTCTCTTACTTTTTAATCTATATTCACTCTTACAGAGAGTCGCATAGCCAATTTGGCCAAAAATCTCGGAAATGTTTCTAAGTCAAAGAAGAGCACAGACTATATTTCTTGACAGCGAGGCTAATAACTTTCTTCAAACTGCATATTTCAGGACCAAACTTGGCTGAAGTGTTCATTACCTTGTGTTCTATCGAATGGTTATTTCAGATGTCCTATATCTGTCTTACTTTTTAATCTATATTCACTCTTACAGAGAGTCGCATAGCCAATTTGGCCAAAAATCTCTGAATTTGTTCTAAGTCAAAGAAGAACACAAACTATATTTCTTGATAGCGAGGCTAATAACTTTCTTCAAACTGCATATTTCAGGACCAAACTTGGCTGAAGTGTTCATTACCTTGTGTTCTATCGAATGGTTATTTCAGATGTCCTCTATCTGTCTTACTTTTTAATCTATATTCACTCTTACAGAGAGTCGCATAGCCAATTTGGCCAAAAATCTCTGAATTTGTTCTAAGTCAAAGAAGAGCACAAACTATATTTCTTGACAGCGAGGCTAATACCATTCTTCAAACTGTATATTTCAGGACCAAACTTGGCTGAGATGTTCATTACCTTGTGTTCTATCGAATGGTTATTTCAGATTTCCTCTATCTCTCTTACTTTATAATCTATATTCACTCTTACAGAGAGTCGCAAAGCCAATTTGGCCAAAAATCTCTGAATTTGTTCTAAGTCAAAGAAGAGCACAAACTATATTTCTTGACAGCGAGGCTAATAACATTCTTCAAACTGTATATTTCAGAACCAAACTTGGCTGAGATGTTCATTACCTTGTGTTCTATCGAATGGTTCTTTCAGATTTCCTCTATCTGTCTTATTTTATAATCTATATTCACTCTTACAGAGAGTCGCATAGCCAATTTGGCCAAAAATCTCGGAAATTTTTCTTAGTCAAAGAAGAGCACAGACTATATTTCTTGACAGCGAGGCTAATAACTTTCTTCAAACTGCATATTTCAGGACCAAACTTGGCTGAAGTGTTCATTACCTTGTGTTCTATCGAATGGTTATTTCAGATGTCCTCTATCTGTCTTACTTTTTAATCTATATTCACTCTTACAGAGAGTCGCATAGCCAATTTGGCCAAAAATCTCGGAAATTTTTCTTAGTCAAAGAAGAGCACAGACTATATTTCTTGACAGCGATGCTAATAACTTTCTTCAAACTGTATATTTCAGGACCAAACTTGTCTGAGATGTTCATTACCTTGTGTTCAATCGACTTTTTATTTCAGAGTTCCTCTATCTGTCTTACTTTGTAATCTATATTCACATTTACAGAGAGTCACATAGCCAATTTGGCCAAAAATCTCGGAAACGTTTTTAAGTCAAAGAAGACCACAAACTATATTTATTGACAGCGAGGCTAATAACTTTCTTCAAACTGTATATTTCAGGACCAAACTTGGCTGAGATGTTCATTACCTTGTGTTCAATCGACTTTTTATTTCAGATGTCCTCTATCTCTCTTACTTTTTAATCTATATTCACTCTTACAGAGAGTCGCATAGCAATTTTGGCAAAAAATCTCTGAATTTGTTCTAAGTCAAAGAAGAGCACAAACTATATTTATTGACAGCGAGGCTAATAACTTTCTTCAAACTGTATATTTCAGGACCAAACTTGGCTGAGATGTTCATTACCTTGTGTTCTATCGAATGGTTATTTCAGATTTCCTCTATCTCTCTTACTTTATAATCTATATTCACTCTTACAGAGAGTCACATAGCCAATTTGGCCAAAAATCTCGAAACAATTTCTAAGTCAAAGAAGACCACAAACTATATTTCTTGACAGCGAGGCTAATAACTTTCTTCAAACTGCATATTTCAGGACCAAACTTGGCTGAGATGTTCATTAACTTGTGTTCTATCGAATGGTTATTTCAGATTTCCTCTATCTCTCTTACTTTATAATCTATATTCACTCTTACAGAGAGTCACAAAGCCAATTTGGCCAAAAATCTCGGAAATTTTTCTAAGTCAAAGAAGAGCACAGACTATATTTCTTGACAGCGAGGCTAATAACTTTCTTCAAACTGCATATTTCAGGACCAAACTTGGCTGAAGTGTTCATTACCTTGTGTTCTATCGAATGGTTATTTCAGATGTCCTCTATCTGTCTTACTTTTTAATCTTTATTCACTCTTACAGAGAGTCGCATAGCCAATTTGGCCAAAAATCTCGGAAATTTTTCTTAGTCAAAGAAGAGCACAGACTATATTTCTTGACAGCGATGCTAATAACTTTCTTCAAACTGTATATTTCAGGACCAAACTTGTCTGAGATGTTCATTACCTTGTGTTCAATCGACTTTTTATTTCAGAGTTCCTCTATCTGTCTTACTTTGTAATCTATATTCACATTTACAGAGAGTCGCATAGCCAATTTGGCCAAAAATCTCGGAAACGTTTTTAAGTCAAAGAAGACCACAAACTATATTTATTGACAGCGAGGCTAATAACTTTCTTCAAACTGTATATTTCAGGACCAAACTTGGCTGAGATGTTCATTACCTTGTGTTCAATCGACTTTTTATTTCAGATGTCCTCTATCTCTCTTACTTTTTAATCTATATTCACTCTTACAGAGAGTCGCATAGCAATTTTGGCCAAAAATCTCTGAATTTGTTCTAAGTCAAAGAAGAGCACAAACTATATTTATTGACAGCGAGGCTAATAACTTTCTTCAAACTGTATATTTCAGGACCAAACTTGTCTGAGATGTTCATTACCTTGTGTTCAATCGACTTTTTATTTCAGATTTCCTCTATCTGTTTTACTTTGTAATCTATATTCACATTTACAGAGAGTCGCATAGCCAATTTGGCCAAAAATCTCTGAATTTGTTCTAAGTCAAAGAAGAGCACAAACTATATTTCTTGACAGCGAAGCTAATAACTTTCTTCAAACTGTATATTTCAGGACCAAACTTGGCTAAGATGTTCATTACCTTGTGTTCTATCGAATGGTTATTTCAGATTTCCTCTATCTCTCTTACTTTATAATCTATATTCACTCTTACAGAGAGTCGCATAGCCAATTTGGCCAAACATCTCGGAAATGTTTCTAAGTCAAAGAAGAGCACAGACTATAGTTCTTGACAGCGAAGCTAATAACATTCTTCAAACTGTATATTTCAGGACCAAACTTGGCTAAGATGTTCATTACCTTGTGTTCTATCGAATGGTTATTTCAGATTTCCTCTATCTCTCTTACTTTATAATCTATATTCACTCTTACAGAGAGTCGCATAGCCAATTTGGCCAAACATCTCGGAAATGTTTCTAAGTCAAAGAAGAGCACAGACTATAATTCTTGACAGCGAAGCTAATAACATTCTTCAAACTGTATATTTCAGGACCAAACTTGGCTGAGATGTTCATTACCTTGTGTTCTATCGAATGGTTCTTTCAGATTTCCTCTATCTGTCTTACTTTGTAATCTATATTCACTCTTACAGAGAGTCGCATAGCCAATTTGGCCAAAAATCTCTGAATTTGTTCTAAGTCAAAGAAGAGCACAAACTATATTTCTTGACAGCGAGGCTAATAACATTCTTCAAACTGTATATTTCAGGACCAAACTTGGCTGAAGTGTTCATTACCTTGTGTTCTATCGAATGGTTATTTCAGATTTCCTCTATCTCTCTTACTTTATAATCTATATTCACTCTTACAGAGAGTCACATAGCCAATTTGGCCAAAAATCTCGAAACAATTTCTAAGTCAAAGAAGACCACAAACTATATTTCTTGACAGCGAGGCTAATAACTTTCTTCAAACTGTATATTTCAGGACCAAACTTGGCTGAGATGTTCATTAACTTGTGTTCTATCGAATGGTTATTTCAGATTTCCTCTATCTCTCTTACTTTATAATCTATATTCACTCTTACAGAGAGTCACATAGCCAATTTGGCCAAAAATCTCGAAACAATTTCTAAGTCAAAGAAGACCACAAACAATATTTCCTGACAGCGAGGCTAATAACTTTCTTCAAACTGTATATTTCAGGACCAAACTTGGCTGAGATGTTCATTACCTTGTGTTCTATCGAATGGTTATTTCAGATTTCCTCTATCTCTCTTACTTTATAATCTATATTCACTCTTACAGAGAGTCACAAAGCCAATTTGGCCAAAAATCTCGGAAATTTTTCTAAGTCAAAGAAGAGCACAGACTATATTTCTTGACAGCGAGGCTAATAACTTTCTTCAAACTGCATATTTCAGGACCAAACTTGGCTGAAGTGTTCATTACCTTGTGTTCTATCGAATGGTTATTTCAGATGTCCTCTATCTCTCTTACTTTTTAATCTATATTCACTCTTACAGAGAGTCGCATAGCCAATTTGGCCAAAAATCTCGGAAATGTTTCTAAGTCAAAGAAGAGCACAGACTATATTTCTTGACAGCGAGGCTTATAACTTTCTTCAAACTGCATATTTCAGGACCAAACTTGGCTGAAATGTTCATTACCTTGTGTTCTATCGAATGGTTATTTCAGATGTCCTATATCTGTCTTACTTTTTAATCTATATTCACTCTTACAGAGAGTCGCATAGCCAATTTGGCCAAAAATCTCTGAATTTGTTCTAAGTCAAAGAAGAACACAAACTATATTTCTTGATAGCGAGGCTAATAACTTTCTTCAAACTGCATATTTCAGGACCAAACTTGGCTGAAGTGTTCATTACCTTGTGTTCTATCGAATGGTTATTTCAGATGTCCTCTATCTGTCTTACTTTTTAATCTATATTCACTCTTACAGAGAGTCGCATAGCCAATTTGGCCAAAAATCTCTGAATTTGTTCTAAGTCAAAGAAGAGCACAAACTATATTTCTTGACAGCGAGGCTAATAACATTCTTCAAACTGTATATTTCAGAACCAAACTTGGCTGAGATGTTCATTACCTTGTGTTCTATCGAATGGTTATTTCAGATTTCCTCTATCTCTCTTACTTTATAATCTATATTCACTCTTACAGAGAGTCGCAAAGCCAATTTGGCCAAAAAATCTCGGAAATTTTTCTAAGTCAAAGAAGAGCACAGACTATATTTCTTGACAGCGAGGCTAATAACTTTCTTCAAACTGCATATTTCAGGACCAAACTTGGCTGAAATGTTCATTACCTTGTGTTCTATCGAATGGTTATTTCAGATTTCCTCTATCTGTATTACTTTTTAATCTATATTCACTCTTACAGAGAGTCGCATAGCCAATTTGGCCAAAAATCTCGAAACAATTTCTAAGTCAAAGAAGACCACAAACTATATTTCTTGACAGCGAGGCTAATAACTTTCTTCAAACTGTATATTTCAGGACCAAACTTGGCTGAGATGTTCATTACCTTGTGTTCTATCGAATGGTTATTTCAGATTTCCTCTATCTCTCTTACTTTATAATCTATATTCACTCTTACAGAGAGTCACAAAGCCAATTTGGCCAAAAATCTCGGAAATTTTTCTAAGTCAAAGAAGAGCACAGACTATATTTCTTGACAGCGAGGCTAATAACTTTCTTCAAACTGCATATTTCAGGACCAAACTTTGCTGAGATGTTCATTACCTTGTGTTCTATCGAATGGTTATTTCAGATTTCCTCTATCTCTCTTACTTTTTAATCTATATTCACTCTTACAGAGAGTCGCAAAGCCAATTTGGCCAAAAATATCGGAAATTTTTCTAAGTCAAAGAAGAGCACAAACTATATTTCTTGACAGCGAGGCTAATAACTTTCTTCAAACTGTATATTTCAGGACCAAACTTGGCTGAGATGTTCATTACCTTGTGTTCTATCGAATGGTTTTTTCAGATTTAGTCTATCTGTATTACTTTTTAATCTATATTCACTCTTACAGAGAGTCGCATAGCCGATTTGGCCAAAAATCTCGGAAATTTTTCTAAGTCAAAGAAGAACACAAACTATATTTCTTGATAGCGAGGCTAATAACTTTCTTCAAACTGCATATTTCAGGACCAAACTTGGCTGAAGTGTTCATTACCTTGTGTTCTATCGAATGGTTATTTCAGATGTCCTCTATCTGTCTTACTTTTTAATCTATATTCACTCTTACAGAGAGTCGCATAGCCAATTTGGCCAAAAATCTCTGAATTTGTTCTAAGTCAAAGAAGAGCACAAACTATATTTCTTGACAGCGAGGCTAATAACATTCTTCAAACTGTATATTTCAGGACCAAACTTGGCTGAGATGTTCATTACCTTGTGTTCTATCGAATGGTTATTTCAGATTTCCTCTATCTCTCTTACTTTATAATCTATATTCACTCTTACAGAGAGTCGCAAAGCCAATTTGGCCAAAAATCTCTGAATTTGTTCTAAGTCAAAGAAGAGCACAAACTATATTTCTTGACAGCGAGGCTAATAACATTCTTCAAACTGTATATTTCAGAACCAAACTTGGCTGAGATGTTCATTACCTTGTGTTCTATCGAATGGTTATTTCAGATTTCCTCTATCTCTCTTACTTTATAATCTATATTCACTCTTACAGAGAGTCGCAAAGCCAATTTGGCCAAAAATCTCGGAAATTTTTCTAAGTCAAAGAAGAGCACAGACTATATTTCTTGACAGCGAGGCTAATAACTTTCTTCAAACTGCATATTTCAGGACCAAACTTGGCTGAAATGTTCATTACCTTGTGTTCTATCGAATGGTTATTTCAGATTTCCTCTATCTGTATTACTTTTTAATCTATATTCACTCTTACAGAGAGTCGCATAGCCAATTTGGCCAAAAATCTCGAAACAATTTCTAAGTCAAAGAAGACCACAAACTATATTTCTTGACAGCGAGGCTAATAACTTTCTTCAAACTGTATATTTCAGGACCAAACTTAGCTGAGATGTTCATTACCTTGTGTTCTATCGAATGGTTATTTCAGATTTCCTCTATCTCTCTTACTTTATAATCTATATTCACTCTTACAGAGAGTCACAAAGCCAATTTGGCCAAAAATCTCGGAAATTTTTCTAAGTCAAAGAAGAGCACAGACTATATTTCTTGACAGCGAGGATAATAACTTTCTTCAAACTGCATATTTCAGGACCAAACTTTGCTGAGATGTTCATTACCTTGTGTTCTATCGAATGGTTATTTCAGATTTCCTCTATCTCTCTTACTTTTTAATCTATATTCACTCTTACAGAGAGTCGCAAAGCCAATTTGGCCAAAAATATCGGAAATTTTTCTAAGTCAAAGAAGAGCACAAACTATATTTCTTGACAGCGAGGCTAATAACTTTCTTCAAACTGTATATTTCAGGACCAAACTTGGCTGAGATGTTCATTACCTTGTGTTCTATCGAATGGTTTTTTCAGATTTAGTCTATCTGTATTACTTTTTAATCTATATTCACTCTTACAGAGAGTCGCATAGCCAATTTGGCCAAAAATCTCGGAAATTTTTCTAAGTCAAAGAAGACCACAAACTATATTTCTTGACAGCGAGGCTAATAACTTTCTTCAAACTGTATATTTTAGGACCAAACTTGGCTGAGATGTTCATTACCTTGTGTTCTATCGAATGGTTATTTCAGATTTCCTCTATCTCTCTTACTTTTTAATCTATATTCACTCTTACAGAGAGTCGCATAGCCAATTTGGCCAAAAATCTCAAAAATTTGTCTCAGTCAAAGAAGACCACAAACTATATTTCTTGATAGCGATGCTAATAACTTTCTTCAAACTGAATATTTCAGGACCAAACTTTGCTGAGATGTTCATTACATTGTGTTCTATCGAATGGTTATTTCAGATTTCCTCTATCTCTCTTACTTTTTAATCTATATTCACTCTTACAGAGAGTCGCAAAGCCAATTTGGCCAAAAATCTCGGAAATTTTTCTAAGTCAAAGAAGACCACAAACTATATTTCTTGACAGCGAGGCTAATAACTTTCTTCAAACTGCATATGTCAGGACCAAACTTGGCTGAGATGTTCATTACCTTGTGTTCTATCGAATGGTTATTTCAGATTTCCTCTATCTCTCTTACTTTTGAATCTATATTCACTCTTACAGAGAGTCGCATAGCCAATTTGGCCAAAAATCTCGGAAATTTTTCTAAGTCAAAGAAGACCACAAACTATATTTCTTGATAGCGATGCTAACAACTTTCTTCAAACTGCATATTTCAGGACCAAACTTGGCTGAGATGTTCATTACCTTGTGTTCAATCGAATGGTTATTTCAGATATCCTCTATCTCTCTTACTTTTTAATCTATATTCACTCTTACAGAGAGTCGCATAGCCAATTTGGCCAAAAATAACTGAATTTGTTCTAAGTCAAAGAAGAGCACAAACTATATTTCTTGACAGCGAAGCTAATAACTTTCTTCAAACTGTATATTTCAGGACCAAACTTGGCTAAGATGTTCATTACCTTGTGTTCTATCGAATGGTTATTTCAGATTTCCTCTATCTCTCTTACTTTATAATCTATATTCACTCTTACAGAGAGTCGCAAAGCCAATTTGGCCAAAAATATCGGAAATTTTTCTAAGTCAAAGAAGACCACAAACTATATTTCTTGACAGCGAGGCTAATAACTTTCTTCAAACTGCATATGTCAGGACCAAACTTGGCTGAGATGTTCATTACCTTGTGTTCTATCGAATGGTTATTTCAGATTTCCTCTATCTCTCTTACTTTTGAATCTATATTCACTCTTACAGAGAGTCGCATAGCCAATTTGGCCAAAAATCTCGGAAATTTTTCTAAGTCAAAGAAGACCACAAACTATATTTCTTGATAGCGATGCTAACAACTTTCTTCAAACTGCATATTTCAGGACCAAACTTGGCTGAGATGTTCATTACCTTGTGTTCAATCGAATGGTTATTTCAGATATCCTCTATCTCTCTTACTTTTTAATCTATATTCACTCTTACAGAGAGTCGCATAGCCAATTTGGCCAAAAATAACTGAATTTGTTCTAAGTCAAAGAAGAGCACAAACTATATTTCTTGACAGCGAAGCTAATAACTTTCTTCAAACTGTATATTTCAGGACCAAACTTGGCTAAGATGTTCATTACCTTGTGTTCTATCGAATGGTTATTTCAGATTTCCTCTATCTCTCTTACTTTATAATCTATATTCACTCTTACAGAGAGTCGCAAAGCCAATTTGGCCAAAAATATCGGAAATTTTTCTAAGTCAAAGAAGACCACAAACTATATTTCTTGACAGCGAGGCTAATAACTTTCTTCAAACTGCATATGTCAGGACCAAACTTGGCTGAGATGTTCATTACCTTGTGTTCTATCGAATGGTTATTTCAGATTTCCTCTATCTCTCTTACTTTTTAATCTATATTCACTCTTACAGAGAGTCGCATAGCCAATTTGGCCAAAAATCTCGGAAATTTTTCTAAGTCAAAGAAGACCACAAACTATATTTCTTGATAGCGATGCTAATAACTTTCTTCAAACTGCATATTTCAGGACCACACTTGGCTGAGATGTTCATTACCTTGTGTTCAATCGAATGGTTATTTCAGATATCCTCTATCTCTCTTACTTTTTAATCTATATTCACTCTTACAGAGAGTCGCATAGCCAATTTGGCCAAAAATAACTGAATTTGTTCTAAGTCAAAGAAGAGCACAAACTATATTTCTTGACAGCGAAGCTAATAACTTTCTTCAAACTGTATATTTCAGGACCAAACTTGGCTAAGATGTTCATTACCTTGTGTTCTATCGAATGGTTATTTCAGATTTCCTCTATCTCTCTTACTTTATAATCTATATTCACTCTTACAGAGAGTCGCATAGCCAATTTGGCCAAAAATCTCGGAAATGTTTCTAAGTCAAAGAATTGCACAGACTATAGTTCTTGACAGCGAAGCTAATAACATTCTTCAAACTGTGTATTTCAGGACCAAACTTGTCTGAGATGTTCATTACCTTGTGTTCAATCGACTTTTTATTTCAGATTTCCTCTATCTGTCTTACTTTGTAATCTATATTCACATTTACAGAGAGTCGCATAGCCAATTTGGCCAAAAATCTCGGAAACGTTTCTAAGTCAAAGAAGACCACAAACTATATTTCTTGACAGCGAGGCTAATAACTTTCTTCAAACTGTATATTTCAGGACCAAACTTGGCTGAGATGTTCATTACCTTGTGTTCTATCGAATGGTTATTTCAGATTTCCTCTATCTCTCTTACTTTATAATCTATATTCACTCTTACAGAGAGTCACAAAGCCAATTTGGCCAAAAATCTCGGAAATTTTTCTAAGTCAAAGAAGAGCACAGACTATATTTCTTGACAGCGAGGCTAATAACTTTCTTCAAACTGCATATTTCAGGACCAAACTTTGCTGAGATGTTCATTACCTTGTGTTCTATCGAATGGTTATTTCAGATTTCCTCTATCTCTCTTACTTTTTAATCTATATTCACTCTTACAGAGAGTCGCAAAGCCAATTTGGCCAAAAATATCGGAAATTTTTCTAAGTCAAAGAAGAGCACAAACTATATTTCTTGACAGCGAGGCTAATAACTTTCTTCAAACTGTATATTTCAGGACCAAACTTGGCTGAGATGTTCATTACCTTGTGTTCTATCGAATGGTTTTTTCAGATTTAGTCTATCTGTATTACTTTTTAATCTATATTCACTCTTACAGAGAGTCGCATAGCCAATTTGGCCAAAAATCTCGGAAATTTTTCTAAGTCAAAGAAGACCACAAACTATATTTCTTGACAGCGAGGCTAATAACTTTCTTCAAACTGTATATTTTAGGACCAAACTTGGCTGAGATGTTCATTACCTTGTGTTCTATCGAATGGTTATTTCAGATTTCCTCTATCTCTCTTACTTTTTAATCTATATTCACTCTTACAGAGAGTCGCAAAGCCAATTTGGCCAAAAATCTCAAAAATTTGTCTCAGTCAAAGAAGACCACAAACTAAATTTCTTGATAGCGATGCTAATAACTTTCTTCAAACTGAATATTTCAGGACCAAACTTTGCTGAGATGTTCATTACATTGTGTTCTATCGAATGGTTATTTCAGATTTCCTCTATCTCTCTTACTTTTTAATCTATATTCACTCTTACAGAGAGTCGCAAAGCCAATTTGGCCAAAAATATCGGAAATTTTTCTAAGTCAAAGAAGACCACAAACTATATCTCTTGACAGCGAGGCTAATAACTTTCTTCAAACTGCATATGTCAGGACCAAACTTGGCTGAGATGTTCATTACCTTGTGTTCTATCGAATGGTTATTTCAGATTTCCTCTATCTCTCTTACTTTTGAATCTATATTCACTCTTACAGAGAGTCGCATAGCCAATTTGGCCAAAAATCTCGGAAATTTTTCTAAGTCAAAGAAGACCACAAACTATATTTCTTGATAGCGATGCTAACAACTTTCTTCAAACTGCATATTTCAGGACCAAACTTGGCTGAGATGTTCATTACCTTGTGTTCAATCGAATGGTTATTTCAGATATCCTCTATCTCTCTTACTTTTTAATCTATATTCACTCTTACAGAGAGTCGCATAGCCAATTTGGCCAAAAATAACTGAATTTGTTCTAAGTCAAAGAAGAGCACAAACTATATTTCTTGACAGCGAAGCTAATAACTTTCTTCAAACTGTATATTTCAGGACCAAACTTGGCTAAGATGTTCATTACCTTGTGTTCTATCGAATGGTTATTTCAGATTTCCTCTATCTCTCTTACTTTATAATCTATATTCACTCTTACAGAGAGTCGCAAAGCCAATTTGGCCAAAAATATCGGAAATTTTTCTAAGTCAAAGAAGACCACAAACTATATTTCTTGACAGCGAGGCTAATAACTTTCTTCAAACTGCATATGTCAGGACTAAACTTGGCTGCGATGTTCATTACCTTGTGTTCTATCGAATGGTTATTTCAGATTTCCTCTATCTCTCTTACTTTTTAATCTATATTCACTCTTACAGAGAGTCGCATAGCCAATTTGGCCAAAAATCTCGGAAATTTTTCTAAGTCAAAGAAGACCACAAACTATATTTCTTGATAGCGATGCTAATAACTTTCTTCAAACTGCATATTTCAGGACCACACTTGGCTGAGATGTTCATTACCTTGTGTTCAATCGAATGGTTATTTCAGATATCCTCTATCTCTCTTACTTTTTAATCTATATTCACTCTTACAGAGAGTCGCATAGCCAATTTGGCCAAAAATCTCGGAAATTTTTCTAAGTCAAAGAAGAGCACAAACTATATTTCTTGACAGCGAAGCTAATAACTTTCTTCAAACTGTATATTTCAGGACCAAACTTGGCTAAGATGTTCATTACCTTGTGTTCTATCGAATGGTTATTTCAGATTTCCTCTATCTCTCTTACTTTATAATCTATATTCACTCTTACAGAGAGTCGCATAGCCAATTTGGCCAAAAATCTCGGAAATGTTTCTAAGTCAAAGAATTGCACAGACTATAGTTCTTGACAGCGAAGCTAATAACATTCTTCAAACTGTGTATTTCAGGACCAAACTTGTCTGAGATGTTCATTACCTTGTGTTCAATCGACTTTTTATTTCAGATTTCCTCTATCTGTCTTACTTTGTAATCTATATTCACATTTACAGAGAGTCGCATAGCCAATTTGGCCAAAAATCTCGGAAACGTTTCTAAGTCAAAGAAGACCACAAACTATATTTCTTGACAGCGAGGCTAATAACTTTCTTCAAACTGTATATTTCAGGACCAAACTTGGCTGAGATGTTCATTACCTTGTGTTCTATCGAATGGTTATTTCAGATTTCCTCTATCTCTCTTACTTTATAATCTATATTCACTCTTACAGAGAGTCACAAAGCCAATTTGGCCAAAAATCTCGGAAATTTTTCTAAGTCAAAGAAGAGCACAGACTATATTTCTTGACAGCGAGGCTAATAACTTTCTTCAAACTGCATATTTCAGGACCAAACTTTGCTGAGATGTTCATTACCTTGTGTTCTATCGAATGGTTATTTCAGATTTCCTCTATCTCTCTTACTTTTTAATCTATATTCACTCTTACAGAGAGTCGCAAAGCCAATTTGGCCAAAAATATCGGAAATTTTTCTAAGTCAAAGAAGAGCACAAACTATATTTCTTGACAGCGAGGCTAATAACTTTCTTCAAACTGTATATTTCAGGACCAAACTTGGCTGAGATGTTCATTACCTTGTGTTCTATCGAATGGTTTTTTCAGATTTAGTCTATCTGTATTACTTTTTAATCTATATTCACTCTTACAGAGAGTCGCATAGCCAATTTGGCCAAAAATCTCGGAAATTTTTCTAAGTCAAAGAAGACCACAAACTATATTTCTTGACAGCGAGGCTAATAACTTTCTTCAAACTGTATATTTTAGGACCAAACTTGGCTGAGATGTTCATTACCTTGTGTTCTATCGAATGGTTATTTCAGATTTCCTCTATCTCTCTTACTTTTTAATCTATATTCACTCTTACAGAGAGTCGCATAGCCAATTTGGCCAAAAATCTCAAAAATTTGTCTCAGTCAAAGAAGACCACAAACTATATTTCTTGATAGCGATGCTAATAACTTTCTTCAAACTGAATATTTCAGGACCAAACTTTGCTGAGATGTTCATTACATTGTGTTCTATCGAATGGTTATTTCAGATTTCCTCTATCTCTCTTACTTTTTAATCTATATTCACTCTTACAGAGAGTCGCAAAGCCAATTTGGCCAAAAATATCGGAAATTTTTCTAAGTCAAAGAAGACCACAAACTATATCTCTTGACAGCGAGGCTAATAACTTTCTTCAAACTGCATATGTCAGGACCAAACTTGGCTGAGATGTTCATTACCTTGTGTTCTATCGAATGGTTATTTCAGATTTCCTCTATCTCTCTTACTTTTGAATCTATATTCACTCTTACAGAGAGTCGCATAGCCAATTTGGCCAAAAATCTCGGAAATTTTTCTAAGTCAAAGAAGACCACAAACTATATTTCTTGATAGCGATGCTAACAACTTTCTTCAAACTGCATATTTCAGGACCAAACTTGGCTGAGATGTTCATTACCTTGTGTTCAATCGAATGGTTATTTCAGATATCCTCTATCTCTCTTACTTTTTAATCTATATTCACTCTTACAGAGAGTCGCATAGCCAATTTGGCCAAAAATAACTGAATTTGTTCTAAGTCAAAGAAGAGCACAAACTATATTTCTTGACAGCGAAGCTAATAACTTTCTTCAAACTGTATATTTCAGGACCAAACTTGGCTAAGATGTTCATTACCTTGTGTTCTATCGAATGGTTATTTCAGATTTCCTCTATCTCTCTTACTTTATAATCTATATTCACTCTTACAGAGAGTCGCAAAGCCAATTTGGCCAAAAATATCGGAAATTTTTCTAAGTCAAAGAAGACCACAAACTATATTTCTTGACAGCGAGGCTAATAACTTTCTTCAAACTGCATATGTCAGGACCAAACTTGGCTGCGATGTTCATTACCTTGTGTTCTATCGAATGGTTATTTCAGATTTCCTCTATCTCTCTTACTTTTTAATCTATATTCACTCTTACAGAGAGTCGCATAGCCAATTTGGCCAAAAATCTCGGAAATTTTTCTAAGTCAAAGAAGACCACAAACTATATTTCTTGATAGCGATGCTAATAACTTTCTTCAAACTGCATATTTCAGGACCACACTTGGCTGAGATGTTCATTACCTTGTGTTCAATCGAATGGTTATTTCAGATATCCTCTATCTCTCTTACTTTTTAATCTATATTCACTCTTACAGAGAGTCGCATAGCCAATTTGGCCAAAAATCTCGGAAATTTTTCTAAGTCAAAGAAGAGCACAAACTATATTTCTTGACAGCGAAGCTAATAACTTTCTTCAAACTGTATATTTCAGGACCAAACTTGGCTAAGATGTTCATTACCTTGTGTTCTATCGAATGGTTATTTCAGATTTCCTCTATCTCTCTTACTTTATAATCTATATTCACTCTTACAGAGAGTCGCAAAGCCAATTTGCCCAAAAATATCGGAAATTTTTCTAAGTCAAAGAAGAGCACAAACTATATTTCTTGACAGCGAGGCTAATAACTTTCTTCAAACTGTATATTTCAGGACCAAACTTGGCTGAGATGTTCATTACCTTGTGTTCTATCGAATGGTTTTTTCAGATTTAGTCTATCTGTATTACTTTTTAATCTATATTCACTCTTACAGAGAGTCGCATAGCCAATTTGGCCAAAAATCTCGGAAATTTTTCTAAGTCAAAGAAGACCACAAACTATATTTCTTGACAGCGAGGCTAATAACTTTCTTCAAACTGTATATTTTAGGACCAAACTTGGCTGAGATGTTCATTACCTTGTGTTCTATCGAATGGTTATTTCAGATTTCCTCTATCTCTCTTACTTTTTAATCTATATTCACTCTTACAGAGAGTCGCATAGCCAATTTGGCCAAAAATCTCAAAAATTTGTCTCAGTCAAAGAAGACCACAAACTATATTTCTTGATAGCGATGCTAATAACTTTCTTCAAACTGAATATTTCAGGACCAAACTTTGCTGAGATGTTCATTACATTGTGTTCTATCGAATGGTTATTTCAGATTTCCTCTATCTCTCTTACTTTTTAATCTATATTCACTCTTACAGAGAGTCGCAAAGCCAATTTGGCCAAAAATATCGGAAATTTTTCTAAGTCAAAGAAGACCACAAACTATATCTCTTGACAGCGAGGCTAATAACTTTCTTCAAACTGCATATGTCAGGACCAAACTTGGCTGAGATGTTCATTACCTTGTGTTCTATCGAATGGTTATTTCAGATTTCCTCTATCTCTCTTACTTTTGAATCTATATTCACTCTTACAGAGAGTCGCATAGCCAATTTGGCCAAAAATCTCGGAAATTTTTCTAAGTCAAAGAAGACCACAAACTATATTTCTTGATAGCGATGCTAACAACTTTCTTCAAACTGCATATTTCAGGACCAAACTTGGCTGAGATGTTCATTACCTTGTGTTCAATCGAATGGTTATTTCAGATATCCTCTATCTCTCTTACTTTTTAATCTATATTCACTCTTACAGAGAGTCGCATAGCCAATTTGGCCAAAAATAACTGAATTTGTTCTAAGTCAAAGAAGAGCACAAACTATATTTCTTGACAGCGAAGCTAATAACTTTCTTCAAACTGTATATTTCAGGACCAAACTTGGCTAAGATGTTCATTACCTTGTGTTCTATCGAATGGTTATTTCAGATTTCCTCTATCTCTCTTACTTTATAATCTATATTCACTCTTACAGAGAGTCGCAAAGCCAATTTGGCCAAAAATATCGGAAATTTTTCTAAGTCAAAGAAGACCACAAACTATATTTCTTGACAGCGAGGCTAATAACTTTCTTCAAACTGCATATGTCAGGACCAAACTTGGCTGCGATGTTCATTACCTTGTGTTCTATCGAATGGTTATTTCAGATTTCCTCTATCTCTCTTACTTTTTAATCTATATTCACTCTTACAGAGAGTCGCATAGCCAATTTGGCCAAAAATCTCGGAAATTTTTCTAAGTCAAAGAAGACCACAAACTATATTTCTTGATAGCGATGCTAATAACTTTCTTCAAACTGCATATTTCAGGACCACACTTGGCTGAGATGTTCATTACCTTGTGTTCAATCGAATGGTTATTTCAGATATCCTCTATCTCTCTTACTTTTTAATCTATATTCACTCTTACAGAGAGTCGCATAGCCAATTTGGCCAAAAATCTCGGAAATTTTTCTAAGTCAAAGAAGAGCACAAACTATATTTCTTGACAGCGAAGCTAATAACTTTCTTCAAACTGTATATTTCAGGACCAAACTTGGCTAAGATGTTCATTACCTTGTGTTCTATCGAATGGTTATTTCAGATTTCCTCTATCTCTCTTACTTTATAATCTATATTCACTCTTACAGAGAGTCGCAAAGCCAATTTGGCCAAAAATATCGGAAATTTTTCTAAGTCAAAGAAGAGCACAAACTATATTTCTTGACAGCGAGGCTAATAACTTTCTTCAAACTGTATATTTCAGGACCAAACTTGGCTGAGATGTTCATTACCTTGTGTTCTATCGAATGGTTTTTTCAGATTTAGTCTATCTGTATTACTTTTTAATCTATATTCACTCTTACAGAGAGTCGCATAGCCAATTTGGCCAAAAATCTCGGAAATTTTTCTAAGTCAAAGAAGACCACAAACTATATTTCTTGACAGCGAGGCTAATAACTTTCTTCAAACTGTATATTTTAGGACCAAACTTGGCTGAGATGTTCATTACCTTGTGTTCTATCGAATGGTTATTTCAGATTTCCTCTATCTCTCTTACTTTTTAATCTATATTCACTCTTACAGAGAGTCGCATAGCCAATTTGGCCAAAAATCTCAAAAATTTGTCTCAGTCAAAGAAGACCACAAACTATATTTCTTGATAGCGATGCTAATAACTTTCTTCAAACTGAATATTTCAGGACCAAACTTTGCTGAGATGTTCATTACATTGTGTTCTATCGAATGGTTATTTCAGATTTCCTCTATCTCTCTTACTTTTTAATCTATATTCACTCTTACAGAGAGTCGCAAAGCCAATTTGGCCAAAAATATCGGAAATTTTTCTAAGTCAAAGAAGACCACAAACTATATCTCTTGACAGCGAGGCTAATAACTTTCTTCAAACTGCATATGTCAGGACCAAACTTGGCTGAGATGTTCATTACCTTGTGTTCTATCGAATGGTTATTTCAGATTTCCTCTATCTCTCTTACTTTTGAATCTATATTCACTCTTACAGAGAGTCGCATAGCCAATTTGGCCAAAAATCTCGGAAATTTTTCTAAGTCAAAGAAGACCACAAACTATATTTCTTGATAGCGATGCTAACAACTTTCTTCAAACTGCATATTTCAGGACCAAACTTGGCTGAGATGTTCATTACCTTGTGTTCAATCGAATGGTTATTTCAGATATCCTCTATCTCTCTTACTTTTTAATCTATATTCACTCTTACAGAGAGTCGCATAGCCAATTTGGCCAAAAATAACTGAATTTGTTCTAAGTCAAAGAAGAGCACAAACTATATTTCTTGACAGCGAAGCTAATAACTTTCTTCAAACTGTATATTTCAGGACCAAACTTGGCTAAGATGTTCATTACCTTGTGTTCTATCGAATGGTTATTTCAGATTTCCTCTATCTCTCTTACTTTATAATCTATATTCACTCTTACAGAGAGTCGCAAAGCCAATTTGGCCAAAAATATCGGAAATTTTTCTAAGTCAAAGAAGACCACAAACTATATTTCTTGACAGCGAGGCTAATAACTTTCTTCAAACTGCATATGTCAGGACCAAACTTGGCTGCGATGTTCATTACCTTGTGTTCTATCGAATGGTTATTTCAGATTTCCTCTATCTCTCTTACTTTTTAATCTATATTCACTCTTACAGAGAGTCGCATAGCCAATTTGGCCAAAAATCTCGGAAATTTTTCTAAGTCAAAGAAGACCACAAACTATATTTCTTGATAGCGATGCTAATAACTTTCTTCAAACTGCATATTTCAGGACCACACTTGGCTGAGATGTTCATTACCTTGTGTTCAATCGAATGGTTATTTCAGATATCCTCTATCTCTCTTACTTTTTAATCTATATTCACTCTTACAGAGAGTCGCATAGCCAATTTGGCCAAAAATCTCGGAAATTTTTCTAAGTCAAAGAAGAGCACAAACTATATTTCTTGACAGCGAAGCTAATAACTTTCTTCAAACTGTATATTTCAGGACCAAACTTGGCTAAGATGTTCATTACCTTGTGTTCTATCGAATGGTTATTTCAGATTTCCTCTATCTCTCTTACTTTATAATCTATATTCACTCTTACAGAGAGTCGCATAGCCAATTTGGCCAAAAATCTCGGAAATGTTTCTAAGTCAAAGAATTGCACAGACTATAGTTCTTGACAGCGAAGCTAATAACATTCTTCAAACTGTGTATTTCAGGACCAAACTTGTCTGAGATGTTCATTACCTTGTGTTCAATCGACTTTTTATTTCAGATTTCCTCTATCTGTCTTACTTTGTAATCTATATTCACATTTACAGAGAGTCGCATAGCCAATTTGGCCAAAAATCTCGGAAACGATTCTAAGTCAAAGAAGACCACAAACTATATTTCTTGACAGCGAGGCTAATAACTTTCTTCAAACTGTATATTTCAGGACCAAACTTGGCTGAGATGTTCATTACCTTGTGTTCTATCGAATGGTTATTTCAGATTTCCTCTATCTCTCTTACTTTATAATCTATATTCACTCTTACAGAGAGTCACAAAGCCAATTTGGCCAAAAATCTCGGAAATTTTTCTAAGTCAAAGAAGAGCACAGACTATATTTCTTGACAGCGAGGCTAATAACTTTCTTCAAACTGCATATTTCAGGACCAAACTTTGCTGAGATGTTCATTACCTTGTGTTCTATCGAATGGTTATTTCAGATTTCCTCTATCTCTCTTACTTTTTAATCTATATTCACTCTTACAGAGAGTCGCAAAGCCAATTTGGCCAAAAATATCGGAAATTTTTCTAAGTCAAAGAAGAGCACAAACTATATTTCTTGACAGCGAGGCTAATAACTTTCTTCAAACTGTATATTTCAGGACCAAACTTGGCTGAGATGTTCATTACCTTGTGTTCTATCGAATGGTTTTTTCAGATTTAGTCTATCTGTATTACTTTTTAATCTATATTCACTCTTACAGAGAGTCGCATAGCCAATTTGGCCAAAAATCTCGGAAATTTTTCTAAGTCAAAGAAGACCACAAACTATATTTCTTGACAGCGAGGCTAATAACTTTCTTCAAACTGTATATTTTAGGACCAAACTTGGCTGAGATGTTCATTACCTTGTGTTCTATCGAATGGTTATTTCAGATTTCCTCTATCTCTCTTACTTTTTAATCTATATTCACTCTTACAGAGAGTCGCATAGCCAATTTGGCCAAAAATCTCAAAAATTTGTCTCAGTCAAAGAAGACCACAAACTATATTTCTTGATAGCGATGCTAATAACTTTCTTCAAACTGAATATTTCAGGACCAAACTTTGCTGAGATGTTCATTACATTGTGTTCTATCGAATGGTTATTTCAGATTTCCTCTATCTCTCTTACTTTTTAATCTATATTCACTCTTACAGAGAGTCGCAAAGCCAATTTGGCCAAAAATATCGGAAATTTTTTTAAGTCAAAGAAGACCACAAACTATATCTCTTGACAGCGAGGCTAATAACTTTCTTCAAACTGCATATGTCAGGACCAAACTTGGCTGAGATGTTCATTACCTTGTGTTCTATCGAATGGTTATTTCAGATTTCCTCTATCTCTCTTACTTTTGAATCTATATTCACTCTTACAGAGAGTCGCATAGCCAATTTGGCCAAAAATCTCGGAAATTTTTCTAAGTCAAAGAAGACCACAAACTATATTTCTTGATAGCGATGCTAACAACTTTCTTCAAACTGCATATTTCAGGACCAAACTTGGCTGAGATGTTCATTACCTTGTGTTCAATCGAATGGTTATTTCAGATATCCTCTATCTCTCTTACTTTTTAATCTATATTCACTCTTACAGAGAGTCGCATAGCCAATTTGGCCAAAAATAACTGAATTTGTTCTAAGTCAAAGAAGAGCACAAACTATATTTCTTGACAGCGAAGCTAATAACTTTCTTCAAACTGTATATTTCAGGACCAAACTTGGCTAAGATGTTCATTACCTTGTGTTCTATCGAATGGTTATTTCAGATTTCCTCTATCTCTCTTACTTTATAATCTATATTCACTCTTACAGAGAGTCGCAAAGCCAATTTGGCCAAAAATATCGGAAATTTTTCTAAGTCAAAGAAGACCACAAACTATATTTCTTGACAGCGAGGCTAATAACTTTCTTCAAACTGCATATGTCAGGACCAAACTTGGCTGCGATGTTCATTACCTTGTGTTCTATCGAATGGTTATTTCAGATTTCCTCTATCTCTCTTACTTTTTAATCTATATTCACTCTTACAGAGAGTCGCATAGCCAATTTGGCCAAAAATCTCGGAAATTTTTCTAAGTCAAAGAAGACCACAAACTATATTTCTTGATAGCGATGCTAATAACTTTCTTCAAACTGCATATTTCAGGACCACACTTGGCTGAGATGTTCATTACCTTGTGTTCAATCGAATGGTTATTTCAGATATCCTCTATCTCTCTTACTTTTTAATCTATATTCACTCTTACAGAGAGTCGCATAGCCAATTTGGCCAAAAATCTCGGAAATTTTTCTAAGTCAAAGAAGAGCACAAACTATATTTCTTGACAGCGAAGCTAATAACTTTCTTCAAACTGTATATTTCAGGACCAAACTTGGCTAAGATGTTCATTACCTTGTGTTCTATCGAATGGTTATTTCAGATTTCCTCTATCTCTCTTACTTTATAATCTATATTCACTCTTACAGAGAGTCGCATAGCCAATTTGGCCAAAAATCTCGGAAATGTTTCTAAGTCAAAGAATTGCACAGACTATAGTTCTTGACAGCGAAGCTAATAACATTCTTCAAACTGTGTATTTCAGGACCAAACTTGTCTGAGATGTTCATTACCTTGTGTTCAATCGACTTTTTATTTCAGATTTCCTCTATCTGTCTTACTTTGTAATCTATATTCACATTTACAGAGAGTCGCATAGCCAATTTGGCCAAAAATCTCGGAAACGTTTCTAAGTCAAAGAAGACCACAAACTATATTTCTTGACAGCGATGCTAATAACTTTCTTCAAACTGTATATTTCAGGACCAAACTTGTCTGAGATGTTCATTACCTTGTGTTCAATCGACTTTTTATTTCAGAGTTCCTCTATCTGTCTTACTTTGTAATCTATATTCACATTTACAGAGAGTCGCATAGCCAATTTGGCCAAAAATCTCGGAATTTGTTCTAAGTCAAAGAAGAGCACAAACTATATTTATTGACAGCGAGGCTAATAACTTTCTTCAAACTGTATGTTTTAGGACCAAACTTGGCTGAGATGTTCATTACCTTGTGTTCTATCGAATGGTTATTTCAGATTTCCTCTATCTCTCTTACTTTATAATCTATATTCACTCTTACAGAGAGTCGCATAGCCAATTTGGCCAAAAATCTCGGAAATTTTTCTTAGTCAAAGAAGAGCACAGACTATATTTCTTGACGGCGATGCTAATAACTTTCTTCAAACTGTATATTTCAGGACCAAACTTGTCTGAGATGTTCATTACCTTGTGTTCAATCGACTTTTTATTTCAGAGTTCCTCTATCTGTCTTACTTTGTAATCTATATTCACATTTACAGAGAGTCGCATAGCCAATTTGGCCAAAAATCTCGGAAACGTTTTTAAGTCAAAGAAGACCACAAACTATATTTATTGACAGCGAGGCTAATAACTTTCTTCAAACTGTATATTTCAGGACCAAACTTGGCTGAGATGTTCATTACCTTGTGTTCAATCGACTTTTTATTTCAGATGTCCTCTATCTCTCTTACTTTTTAATCTATATTCACTCTTACAGAGAGTCGCATAGGAAAATTTGGCCAAAAATCTCTGAATTTGTTCTAAGTCAAAGAAGACCACAAACTATATTTATTGACAGCGAGGCTAATAACTTTCTTCAAACTGTATATTTCAGGACCAAACTTGGCTGAGATGTTCATTACCTTGTGTTCAATCGACTTTTTATTTCAGATGTCCTCTATCTCTCTTACTTTTTAATCTATATTCACTCTTACAGAGAGTCGCATAGGAAAATTTGGCCAAAAATCTCTGAATTTGTTCTAAGTCAAAGAAGACCACAAACTATAGTTCTTGACAGCGAAGCTAATAACATTCTTCAAACTGTATATTTCAGAACCAAACTTGGCTGAGATGTTCATTACCTTGTGTTCTATCGAATGGTTATTTCAGATTTCCTCTATCTCTCTTACTTTATAATCTATATTCACTCTTACAGAGAGTCGCATAGCCAATTTGGCCAAAAATCTCGGAAATTTTTCTAAGTCAAAGAAGAGCACAGACTATATTTCTTGACAGCGATGCTAATAACGTTCTTCAAACTGTATATTTCAGGACCAAACTTGTCTGAGATGTTCATTACCTTGTGTTCAATCGACTTTTTATTTCAGATTTCCTCTATCTGTCTTACTTTGTAATCTATATTCACATTTACAGAGAGTCGCATAGCCAATTTGGCCAAAAATAACTGAATTTGTTCTAAGTCAAAGAAGAGCACAAACTATAGTTCTTGACAGCGAAGCTAATAACATTCTTCAAACTGTATATTTCAGAACCAAACTTGGCTGAGATGTTCATTACCTTGTGTTCTATCGAATGGTTATTTCAGATTTCCTCTATCTCTCTTACTTTGTAATCTATATTCACATTTACAGAGAGTCGCATAGCCAATTTGGCCAAAAATCTCGGAAACGTTTTTAAGTCAAAGAAGACCACAAACTATATTTATTGACAGCGAGGCTAATAACTTTCTTCAAACTGTATATTTCAGGACCAAACTTGGCTGAGATGTTCATTACCTTGTGTTCAATCGACTTTTTATTTCAGATGTCCTCTATCTCTCTTACTTTTTAATCTATATTCACTCTTACAGAGAGTCGCATAGGAAAATTTGGCCAAAAATCTCTGAATTTGTTCTAAGTCAAAGTAGACCACAAACTATATTTATTGACAGCGAGGCTAATAACTTTCTTCAAACTGTATATTTCAGGACCAAACTTGTCTGAGATGTTCATTACCTTGTGTTCAATCGACTTTTTATTTCAGATTTCCTCTATCTGTCTTACTTTGTAATCTATATTCACATTTACAGAGAGTCGCATAGCCAATTTGGCCAAAAATAACTGAATTTGTTCTAAGTCAAAGAAGAGCACAAACTATATTTCTTGACAGCGAAGCTAATAACTTTCTTCAAACTGTATATTTCAGGACCAAACTTGGCTGAGATGTTCATTACCTTGTGTTCTATCGAATGGTTATTTCAGATTTCCTCTATCTCTCTTACTTTATAATCTATATTCACTCTTACAGAGAGTCGCATAGCCAATTTGGCCAAAAATCTCGGAAATTTTTCTAAGTCAAAGAAGACCACAAACTATATTTCTTGATAGCGATGCTAATAACTTTCTTCAAACTGCATATTTCAGGACCACACTTGGCTGAGATGTTCATTACCTTGTGTTCAATCGAATGGTTATTTCAGATATCCTCTATCTCTCTTACTTTTTAATCTATATTCACTCTTACAGAGAGTCGCATAGCCAATTTGGCCAAAAATAACTGAATTTGTTCTAAGTCAAAGAAGAGCACAAACTATATTTCTTGACAGCGAAGCTAATAACTTTCTTCAAACTGTATATTTCAGGACCAAACTTGGCTAAGATGTTCATTACCTTGTGTTCTATCGAATGGTTATTTCAGATTTCCTCTATCTCTCTTACTTTATAATCTATATTCACTCTTACAGAGAGTCGCATAGCCAATTTGGCCAAAAATCTCGGAAATGTTTCTAAGTCAAAGAATTGCACAGACTATAGTTCTTGACAGCGAAGCTAATAACATTCTTCAAACTGTGTATTTCAGGACCAAACTTGTCTGAGATGTTCATTACCTTGTGTTCAATCGACTTTTTATTTCAGATTTCCTCTATCTGTCTTACTTTGTAATCTATATTCACATTTACAGAGAGTCGCATAGCCAATTTGGCCAAAAATCTCGGAAACGTTTCTAAGTCAAAGAAGACCACAAACTATATTTCTTGACAGCGAGGCTAATAACTTTCTTCAAACTGTATATTTCAGGACCAAACTTGGCTGAGATGTTCATTACCTTGTGTTCTATCGCATGGTTATTTCAGATTTCCTCTATCTCTCTTACTTTATAATCTATATTCACTCTTACAGAGAGTCACAAAGCCAATTTGGCCAAAAATCTCGGAAATTTTTCTAAGTCAAAGAAGAGCACAGACTATATTTCTTGACAGCGAGGCTAATAACTTTCTTCAAACTGCATATTTCAGGACCAAACTTTGCTGAGATGTTCATTACCTTGTGTTCTATCGAATGGTTATTTCAGATTTCCTCTATCTCTCTTACTTTTTAATCTATATTCACTCTTACAGAGAGTCGCAAAGCCAATTTGGCCAAAAATATCGGAAATTTTTCTAAGTCAAAGAAGAGCACAAACTATATTTCTTGACAGCGAGGCTAATAACTTTCTTCAAACTGTATATTTCAGGACCAAACTTGGCTGAGATGTTCATTACCTTGTGTTCTATCGAATGGTTTTTTCAGATTTAGTCTATCTGTATTACTTTTTAATCTATATTCACTCTTACAGAGAGTCGCATAGCCAATTTGGCCAAAAATCTCGGAAATTTTTCTAAGTCAAAGAAGACCACAAACTATATTTCTTGACAGCGAGGCTAATAACTTTCTTCAAACTGTATATTTTAGGACCAAACTTGGCTGAGATGTTCATTACCTTGTGTTCTATCGAATGGTTATTTCAGATTTCCTCTATCTCTCTTACTTTTTAATCTATATTCACTCTTACAGAGAGTCGCATAGCCAATTTGGCCAAAAATCTCAAAAATTTGTCTCAGTCAAAGAAGACCACAAACTATATTTCTTGATAGCGATGCTAATAACTTTCTTCAAACTGAATATTTCAGGACCAAACTTTGCTGAGATGTTCATTACATTGTGTTCTATCGAATGGTTATTTCAGATTTCCTCTATCTCTCTTACTTTTTAATCTATATTCACTCTTACAGAGAGTCGCAAAGCCAATTTGGCCAAAAATATCGGAAATTTTTCTAAGTCAAAGAAGACCACAAACTATATCTCTTGACAGCGAGGCTAATAACTTTCTTCAAACTGCATATGTCAGGACCAAACTTGGCTGAGATGTTCATTACCTTGTGTTCTATCGAATGGTTATTTCAGATTTCCTCTATCTCTCTTACTTTTGAATCTATATTCACTCTTACAGAGAGTCGCATAGCCAATTTGGCCAAAAATCTCGGAAATTTTTCTAAGTCAAAGAAGACCACAAACTATATTTCTTGATAGCGATGCTAACAACTTTCTTCAAACTGCATATTTCAGGACCAAACTTGGCTGAGATGTTCATTACCTTGTGTTCAATCGAATGGTTATTTCAGATATCCTCTATCTCTCTTACTTTTTAATCTATATTCACTCTTACAGAGAGTCGCATAGCCAATTTGGCCAAAAATAACTGAATTTGTTCTAAGTCAAAGAAGAGCACAAACTATATTTCTTGACAGCGAAGCTAATAACTTTCTTCAAACTGTATATTTCAGGACCAAACTTGGCTAAGATGTTCATTACCTTGTGTTCTATCGAATGGTTATTTCAGATTTCCTCTATCTCTCTTACTTTATAATCTATATTCACTCTTACAGAGAGTCGCAAAGCCAATTTGGCCAAAAATATCGGAAATGTTTCTAAGTCAAAGAAGACCACAAACTATATTTCTTGACAGCGAGGCTAATAACTTTCTTCAAACTGCATATGTCAGGACCAAACTTGGCTGCGATGTTCATTACCTTGTGTTCTATCGAATGGTTATTTCAGATTTCCTCTATCTCTCTTACTTTTTAATCTATATTCACTCTTACAGAGAGTCGCATAGCCAATTTGGCCAAAAATCTCGGAAATTTTTCTAAGTCAAAGAAGACCACAAACTATATTTCTTGATAGCGATGCTAATAACTTTCTTCAAACTGCATATTTCAGGACCACACTTGGCTGAGATGTTCATTACCTTGTGTTCAATCGAATGGTTATTTCAGATATCCTCTATCTCTCTTACTTTTTAATCTATATTCACTCTTACAGAGAGTCGCATAGCCAATTTGGCCAAAAATCTCGGAAATTTTTCTAAGTCAAAGAAGAGCACAAACTATATTTCTTGACAGCGAAGCTAATAACTTTCTTCAAACTGTATATTTCAGGACCAAACTTGGCTAAGATGTTCATTACCTTGTGTTCTATCGAATGGTTATTTCAGATTTCCTCTATCTCTCTTACTTTATAATCTATATTCACTCTTACAGAGAGTCGCATAGCCAATTTGGCCAAAAATCTCGGAAATGTTTCTAAGTCAAAGAATTGCACAGACTATAGTTCTTGACAGCGAAGCTAATAACATTCTTCAAACTGTGTATTTCAGGACCAAACTTGTCTGAGATGTTCATTACCTTGTGTTCAATCGACTTTTTATTTCAGATTTCCTCTATCTGTCTTACTTTGTAATCTATATTCACATTTACAGAGAGTCGCATAGCCAATTTGGCCAAAAATCTCGGAAACGTTTCTAAGTCAAAGAAGACCACAAACTATATTTCTTGACAGCGATGCTAATAACTTTCTTCAAACTGTATATTTCAGGACCAAACTTGTCTGAGATGTTCATTACCTTGTGTTCAATCGACTTTTTATTTCAGAGTTCCTCTATCTGTCTTACTTTGTAATCTATATTCACATTTACAGAGAGTCGCATAGCCAATTTGGCCAAAAATCTCGGAATTTGTTCTAAGTCAAAGAAGAGCACAAACTATATTTATTGACAGCGAGGCTAATAACTTTCTTCAAACTGTATGTTTTAGGACCAAACTTGGCTGAGATGTTCATTACCTTGTGTTCTATCGAATGGTTATTTCAGATTTCCTCTATCTCTCTTACTTTATAATCTATATTCACTCTTACAGAGAGTCGCATAGCCAATTTGGCCAAAAATCTCGGAAATTTTTCTTAGTCAAAGAAGAGCACAGACTATATTTCTTGACGGCGATGCTAATAACTTTCTTCAAACTGTATATTTCAGGACCAAACTTGTCTGAGATGTTCATTACCTTGTGTTCAATCGACTTTTTATTTCAGAGTTCCTCTATCTGTCTTACTTTGTAATCTATATTCACATTTACAGAGAGTCGCATAGCCAATTTGGCCAAAAATCTCGGAAACGTTTTTAAGTCAAAGAAGACCACAAACTATATTTATTGACAGCGAGGCTAATAACTTTCTTCAAACTGTATATTTCAGGACCAAACTTGGCTGAGATGTTCATTACCTTGTGTTCAATCGACTTTTTATTTCAGATGTCCTCTATCTCTCTTACTTTTTAATCTATATTCACTCTTACAGAGAGTCGCATAGGAAAATTTGGCCAAAAATCTCTGAATTTGTTCTAAGTCAAAGAAGACCACAAACTATATTTATTGACAGCGAGGCTAATAACTTTCTTCAAACTGTATATTTCAGGACCAAACTTGGCTGAGATGTTCATTACCTTGTGTTCAATCGACTTTTTATTTCAGATGTCCTCTATCTCTCTTACTTTTTAATCTATATTCACTCTTACAGAGAGTCGCATAGGAAAATTTGGCCAAAAATCTCTGAATTTGTTCTAAGTCAAAGAAGACCACAAACTATAGTTCTTGACAGCGAAGCTAATAACATTCTTCAAACTGTATATTTCAGAACCAAACTTGGCTGAGATGTTCATTACCTTGTGTTCTATCGAATGGTTATTTCAGATTTCCTCTATCTCTCTTACTTTATAATCTATATTCACTCTTACAGAGAGTCGCATAGCCAATTTGGCCAAAAATCTCGGAAATTTTTCTAAGTCAAAGAAGAGCACAGACTATATTTCTTGACAGCGATGCTAATAACGTTCTTCAAACTGTATATTTCAGGACCAAACTTGTCTGAGATGTTCATTACCTTGTGTTCAATCGACTTTTTATTTCAGATTTCCTCTATCTGTCTTACTTTGTAATCTATATTCACATTTACAGAGAGTCGCATAGCCAATTTGGCCAAAAATAACTGAATTTGTTCTAAGTCAAAGAAGAGCACAAACTATAGTTCTTGACAGCGAAGCTAATAACATTCTTCAAACTGTATATTTCAGAACCAAACTTGGCTGAGATGTTCATTACCTTGTGTTCTATCGAATGGTTATTTCAGATTTCCTCTATCTCTCTTACTTTGTAATCTATATTCACATTTACAGAGAGTCGCATAGCCAATTTGGCCAAAAATCTCGGAAACGTTTTTAAGTCAAAGAAGACCACAAACTATATTTATTGACAGCGAGGCTAATAACTTTCTTCAAACTGTATATTTCAGGACCAAACTTGGCTGAGATGTTCATTACCTTGTGTTCAATCGACTTTTTATTTCAGATGTCCTCTATCTCTCTTACTTTTTAATCTATATTCACTCTTACAGAGAGTCGCATAGGAAAATTTGGCCAAAAATCTCTGAATTTGTTCTAAGTCAAAGTAGACCACAAACTATATTTATTGACAGCGAGGCTAATAACTTTCTTCAAACTGTATATTTCAGGACCAAACTTGTCTGAGATGTTCATTACCTTGTGTTCAATCGACTTTTTATTTCAGATTTCCTCTATCTGTCTTACTTTGTAATCTATATTCACATTTACAGAGAGTCGCATAGCCAATTTGGCCAAAAATAACTGAATTTGTTCTAAGTCAAAGAAGAGCACAAACTATATTTCTTGACAGCGAAGCTAATAACTTTCTTCAAACTGTATATTTCAGGACCAAACTTGGCTGAGATGTTCATTACCGTGTGTTCTATCGAATGGTTATTTCAGATTTCCTCTATCTCTCTTACTTTATAATCTATATTCACTCTTACAGAGAGTCGCATAGCCAATTTGGCCAAAAATCTCGGAAATGTTTCTAAGTCAAAGAAGAGCACAGACTATAGTTCTTGACAGCGAAGCTAATACCATTCTTCAAACTGTATATTTCAGAACCAAACTTGGCTGAGATGTTCATTACCTTGTGTTCTATCGAATGGTTATTTCAGATTTCCTTTATCTCTCTTACTTTATAATCTATATTCACTCTTACAGAGAGTCGCATAGCCAATTTGGCCAAAAATCTCGGAAATTTTTCTTAGTCAAAGAAGAGCACAGACTATATTTCTTGACAGCGATGCTAATAACTTTCTTCAAACTGTATATTTCAGGACCAAACTTGTCTGAGATGTTCATTACCTTGTGTTCAATCGACTTTTTATTTCAGATTTCCTCTATCTGTCTTACTTTGTAATCTATATTCACATTTACAGAGAGTCGCATAGCCAATTTGGCCAAAAAAAACTGAATTTGTTCTAAGTCAAAGAAGAGCACAAACTATAGTTCTTGACAGCGAAGCTAATAACATTCTTCAAACTGTATATTTCAGAACCAAACTTGGCTGAGATGTTCATTACCTTGTGTTCTATCGAATGGTTATTTCAGATTTCCTCTATCTCTCTTACTTTATAATCTATATTCACTCTTACAGAGAGTCGCATAGCCAATTTGGCCAAAAATCTCGGAAATTTTTCTTAGTCAAAGAAGAGCACAGACTATATTTCTTGACAGCGATGCTAATAACGTTCTTCAAACTGTATATTTCAGGACCAAACTTGTCTGAGATGTTCATTACCTTGTGTTCAATCGACTTTTTATTTCAGATTTCCTCTATCTGTCTTACTTTGTAATCTATATTCACATTTACAGAGAGTCGCATAGCCAATTTGGCCAAAAATAACTGAATTTGTTCTAAGTCAAAGAAGAGCACAAACTATATTTCTTGACAGCGAGGCTAATAACATTCTTCAAACTGTATATTTCAGAACCAAACTTATCTGAGATGTTCATTACCTTGTGTTCTATCGAATGGTTATTTCAGATTTCCTCTATCTCTCTTACTTTGTAATCTATATTCACATTTACAGAGAGTCGCATAGCCAATTTGGCCAAAAATCTCGGAAATGTTTCTAAGTCAAAGAAGACCACAAACTATAGTTCTTGACAGCGAAGCTAATAACATTCTTCAAACTGTATATTTCAGAACCAAACTTGGCTGAGATGTTCATTACCTTGTGTTCTATCGAATGGTTATTTCAGATTTCCTCTATCTCTCTTACTTTATAATCTATATTCACTCTTACAGAGAGTCGCATAGCCAATTTGGCCAAAAATCTCGGAAATTTTTCTTAGTCAAAGAAGAGCACAGACTATATTTCTTGACAGCGATGCTAATAACGTTCTTCAAACTGTATATTTCAGGACCAAACTTGTCTGAGATGTTCATTACCTTGTGTTCAATCGACTTTTTATTTCAGATTTCCTCTATCTGTCTTACTTTGTAATCTATATTCACATTTACAGAGAGTCGCATAGCCAATTTGGCCAAAAATAACTGAATTTGTTCTAAGTCAAAGAAGAGCACAAACTATATTTCTTGACAGCGAGGCTAATAACATTCTTCAAACTGTATATTTCAGAACCAAACTTGGCTGAGATGTTCATTACCTTGTGTTCTATCGAATGGTTATTTCAGATTTCCTCTATCTCTCTTACTTTGTAATCTATATTCACATTTACAGAGAGTCGCATAGCCAATTTGGCCAAAAATCTCGGAAACGTTTTTAAGTCAAAGAAGACCACAAACTATATTTATTGACAGCGAGGCTAATAACTTTCTTCAAACTGTATATTTCAGGACCAAACTTGGCTGAGATGTTCATTACCTTGTGTTCAATCGACTTTTTATTTCAGATGTCCTCTATCTCTCTTACTTTTTAATCTATATTCACTCTTACAGAGAGTCGCATAGGAAAATTTGGCCAAAAATCTCTGAATTTGTTCTAAGTCAAAGAAGACCACAAACTATATTTATTGACAGCGAGGCTAATAACTTTCTTCAAACTGTATATTTCAGGACCAAACTTGTCTGAGATGTTCATTACCTTGTGTTCAATCGACTTTTTATTTCAGATTTCCTCTATCTGTCTTACTTTGTAATCTATATTCACATTTACAGAGAGTCGCATAGCCAATTTGGCCAAAAATAACTGAATTTGTTCTAAGTCAAAGAAGAGCACAAACTATATTTCTTGACAGCGAAGCTAATAACTTTCTCCAAACTGTATATTTCAGGACCAAACTTGGCTAAGATGTTCATTACCTTGTGTTCTATCGAATGGTTATTTCAGATTTCCTCTATCTCTCTTACTTTATAATCTATATTCACTCTTACAGAGAGTCGCATAGCCAATTTGGCCAAAAATCTCGGAAATGTTTCTAAGTCAAAGAAGAGCACAGACTATAGTTCTTGACAGCGAAGCTAATACCATTCTTCAAACTGTATATTTCAGAACCAAACTTGGCTGAGATGTTCATTACCTTGTGTTCTATCGAATGGTTATTTCAGATTTCCTTTATCTCTCTTACTTTATAATCTATATTCACTCTTACAGAGAGTCGCATAGCCAATTTGGCCAAAAATCTCGGAAATTTTTCTTAGTCAAAGAAGAGCACAGACTATATTTCTTGACAGCGATGCTAATAACTTTCTTCAAACTGTATATTTCAGGACCAAACTTGTCTGAGATGTTCATTACCTTGTGTTCAATCGACTTTTTATTTCAGATTTCCTCTATCTGTCTTACTTTGTAATCTATATTCACATTTACAGAGAGTCGCATAGCCAATTTGGCCAAAAATCTCGGAAACGTTTTTAAGTCAAAGAAGACCACAAACTATATTTATTGACAGCGAGGCTAATAACTTTCTTCAAACTGTATATTTCAGGACCAAACTTGTCTGAGATGTTCATTACCTTGTGTTCAATCGACTTTTTATTTCAGATTTCCTCTATCTGTCTTACTTTGTAATCTATATTCACATTTACAGAGAGTCGCATAGCCAATTTGGCCAAAAAAAACTGAATTTGTTCTAAGTCAAAGAAGAGCACAAACTATAGTTCTTGACAGCGAAGCTAATAACATTCTTCAAACTGTATATTTCAGAACCAAACTTGGCTGAGATGTTCATTACCTTGTGTTCTATCGAATGGTTATTTCAGATTTCCTCTATCTCTCTTACTTTATAATCTATATTCACTCTTACAGAGAGTCGCATAGCCAATTTGGCCAAAAATCTCGGAAATTTTTCTAAGTCAAAGAAGAGCACAGACTATATTTCTTGACAGCGATGCTAATAACGTTCTTCAAACTGTATATTTCAGGACCAAACTTGTCTGAGATGTTCATTACCTTGTGTTCAATCGACTTTTTATTTCAGATTTCCTCTATCTGTCTTACTTTGTAATCTATATTCACATTTACAGAGAGTCGCATAGCCAATTTGGCCAAAAATAACTGAATTTGTTCTAAGTCAAAGAAGAGCACAAACTATATTTCTTGACAGCGAGGCTAATAACATTCTTCAAACTGTATATTTCAGAACCAAACTTGGCTGAGATGTTCATTACCTTGTGTTCTATCGAATGGTTATTTCAGATTTCCTCTATCTCTCTTACTTTATAATCTATATTCACTCTTACAGAGAGTCGCAAAGCCAATTTGGCCAAAAATCTCGGAAATTTTTCTAAGTCAAAGAAGAACACAGACTATATTTCTTGACAGCGAGGCTAATAACTTTCTTCAAACTGCATATTTCAGGACCAAACTTGGCTGAAATGTTCATTACCTTGTGTTCTATCGAATGGTTATTTCAGATTTCCTCTATCTCTATTACTTTTTAATCTATATTCACTCTTACAGAGAGTCGCATAGCCAATTTGGCCAAAAATCTCGAAACAATTTCTCAGTCAAAGAAGACCACAAACTATATTTCTTGACAGCGAGGCTAATAACTTTCTTCAAACTGTATATTTCAGGACCAAACTTGGCTGAGATGTTCATTACCTTGTTTTCTATCGAATGGTTATTTCAGATTTCCTCTATCTCTCTTACTTTTTAATCTATATTCACTCTTACAGAGAGTCACAAAGCCAATTTGGCCAAATATCTCGGAAATTTTTCTTAGTCAAAGAAGAGCACAGACTATATTTCTTGACAGCGATGCTAATAACTTTCTTCAAACTGTATATTTCAGGACCAAACTTGTCTGAGATGTTCATTACCTTGTGTTCAATCGACTTTTTATTTCAGATTTCCTCTATCTGTCTTACTTTGTAATCTATATTCACATTTACAGAGAGTCGCATAGCCAATTTGGCCAAAAATAACTGAATTTGTTCTAAGTCAAAGAAGAGCACAAACTATATTTCTTGACAGCGAGGCTAATAACATTCTTCAAACTGTATATTTCAGAACCAAACTTGGCTGAGATGTTCATTACCTTGTGTTCTATCGAATGGTTATTTCAGATTTCCTCTATCTATCTTACTTTATAATCTATATTCACTCTTACAGAGAGTCGCAAAGCCAATTTGGCCAAAAATCTCGGAAATTTTTCTAAGTCAAAGAAGAACACAGACTATATTTCTTGACAGCGAGGCTAATAACTTTCTTCAAACTGCATATCTCAGGACCAAACTTGGCTGAAATGTTCATTACCTTGTGTTCTATCGAATGGTTATTTAAGATTTCCTCTATCTGTATTACTTTTTAATCTATATTCACTCTTACAGAGAGTCGCATAGCCAATTTGGCCAAAAATCTCGGAAATGTTTCTAAGTCAAAGAAGACCACAAACTATATTTCTTGACAGCGAGGCTAATAACTTTCTTCAAACTGCATATTTCAGGACCAAACTTGGCTGAGATGTTCATTACCTTGTGTTCTATCGAATGGTTATTTCAGATTTCCTCTATCTCTCTTACTTTATAATCTATATTCACTCTTACAGAGAGTCACAAAGCCAATTTGGCCAAATATCTCGGAAATTTTTCTAAGTCAAAGAAGAGCACAGACTATATTACTTGACAGCGAGGCTAATAACTTTCTTCAAACTGCATATTTCAGGACCAAACTTGGCTGAAATGTTCATTACCTTGTGTTCTATCGAATGGTTATTTCAGATTTCCTCTATCTGTATTACTTTTTAATCTATATTCACTCTTACAGAGAGTCGCATAGCCAATTTGGCCAAAAATCTCGAAACAATTTCTCAGTCAAAGAAGAGCACAGACTATATTTCTTGACAGCGATGCTAATAACTTTCTTCAAACTGTATATTTCAGGACCAAACTTGTCTGAGATGTTCATTACCTTGTGTTCAATCGACTTTTTATTTCAGATTTCCTCTATCTGTCTTACTTTGTAATCTATATTCACATTTACAGAGAGTCGCATAGCCAATTTGGCCAAAAATAACTGAATTTGTTCTAAGTCAAAGAAGAGCACAAACTATATTTCTTGACAGCGAGGCTAATAACATTCTTCAAACTGTATATTTCAGAACCAAACTTGGCTGAGATGTTCATTACCTTGTGTTCTATCGAATGGTTATTTCAGATTTCCTCTATCTCTCTTACTTTATAATCTATATTCACTCTTACAGAGAGTCACAAAGCCAATTTGGCCAAATATCTCGGAAATTTTTCTAAGTCAAAGAAGAGCACAGACTATATTACTTGACAGCGAGGCTAATAACTTTCTTCAAACTGCATATTTCAGGACCAAACTTGGCTGAAATGTTCATTACCTTGTGTTCTATCGAATGGTTATTTCAGATTTCCTCTATCTGTATTACTTTTTAATCTATATTCACTCTTACAGAGAGTCGCATAGCCAATTTGGCCAAAAATCTCGGAAATTTGTCTAAGTCAAAGAAGACCACAAACTATATTTCTTGATAGCGATGCTAATAACTTTCTTCAAACTGCATATTTCAGGACCAAACTTTGCTGAGATGTTCATTACCTTGTGTTCTATCGAATGGTTATTTCAGATTTCCTCTATCTCTCTTACTTTTTAATCTATATTCACTCTTACAGAGAGTCGCAAAGCCAATTTGGCCAAAAATATCGGAAATTTTTCTAAGTCAAAGAAGAGCACAAACTATATTTCTTGACAGCGTGGCTAATAACTTTCTTCAAACTGTATATTTCAGGACCAAACTTGGCTGAGATGTTCATTACCTTGTGTTCTATCGAATGGTTATTTCAGATTTCCTCTATCTCTCTTACTTTTTAATCTATATTCACTCTTACAGAGAGTCGCATAGCCAATTTGGCCAAAAATCTCGGAAATGTTTCTAAGTCAAAGAAGAACACAGACTATATTTCTTGACAGCGAGGCTAATAACTTTCTTCAAACTGCATATTTCAGGACCAAACTTGGCTGAGATGTTCATTACCTTGTGTTCTATCGAATGGTTATTTCAGATTTCTTCTATCTCTCTTACTTTATAATCTATATTCACTCTTACACAGAGTCACAAAGCCAATTTGGCCAAATATCTCGGAAATTTTTCTAAGTCAAAGAAGAGCACAGACTATATTACTTGACAGCGAGGCTAATAACTTTCTTCAAACTGCATATTTCAGGACCAAACTTGGCTGAAATGTTCATTACCTTGTGTTCTATCGAATGGTTATTTCAGATTTCCTCTATCTGTATTACTTTTTAATCTATATTCACTCTTACAGAGAGTCGCATAGCCAATTTGGCCAAAAATCTCGGAAATTTGTCTAAGTCAAAGAAGAGCACAAACTATATTTCTTGACAGCGTGGCTAATAACTTTCTTCAAACTGTATATTTCAGGACCAAACTTGGCTGAGATGTTCATTACCTTGTGTTCTATCGAATGGTTATTTCAGATTTCCTCTATCTCTCTTACTTTATAATCTATATTCACTCTTACAGAGAGTCGCATAGCCAATTTGGCCAAAAATCTCGGAAATGTTTCTAAGTCAAAGAAGAGCACAGACTATATTTCTTGACAGCGAAGCTAATAACATTCTTCAAACTGTATATTTCAGAACCAAACATGGCTGAGATGTTCATTACCTTGTGTTCTATCGAATGGTTATTTCAGATTTCCTCTATCTCTCTTACTTTATAATCTATATTCACTCTTACAGAGAGTCGCATAGCCAATTTGGCCAAAAATCTCGGAAATGTTTCTTAGTCAAAGAAGAGCACAGACTATATTTCTTGACAACGATGCTAATAACTTTCTTCAAACTGTATATTTCAGGACCAAACTTGTCTGAGATGTTCATTACCTTGTGTTCAATCGACTTTTTATTTCAGATTTCCTCTATCTGTTTTACTTTGTAATCTATATTCACATTTACAGAGAGTCGCATAGCCAATTTGGCCAAACATAACTGAATTTGTTCTAAGTCAAAGAAGAGCACAAACTATAGTTCTTGACAGCGAAGCTAATAACATTCTTCAAACTGTATATTTCAGAACCAAACTTGGCTGAGATGTTCATTACCTTGTGTTCTATCGAATGGTTATTTCAGATTTCCTCTATCTCTCTTACTTTATAATCTATATTCACTCTTACAGAGATTCGCATAGCCAACTTGGCCAAAAATATCGGAAATTTTTCTAAGTCAAAGAAGAGCACAAACTATATTTCTTGACAGCGAGGCTAATAACTTTCTTCAAACTGTATATTTCAGGACCAAACTTGGCTGAGATATTCATTACCTTGTGTTCTATCGAATGGTTTTTTCAGATTTAGTCTATCTGTATTACTTTTTAATCTATATTCACTCTTACAGAGAGTCGCATAGCCAATTTGGCCAAAAATCTCGGAAATTTTTCTAAGTCAAAGAAGAGCACAGACTATGTTTCTTGACAGCGAGGCTAATAACTTTCTTCAAACTGTATATTTCAGGACCAAACTTGGCTGAGATGTTCATTACCTTGTGTTCTATCGAATGGTTATTTCAGATTTCCTCTATCTCTCTTACTTTTTAATCTATATTCACTCTTACAGAGAGTCGCAAAGCCAATTTGGCCAAAAATCTCGGAAATTTTTCTAAGTCAAAGAAGACCACAAACTATATTTCTTGACAGCGAGGCTAATAACTTTCTTCAAACTGTATATTTCAGGACCAAACTTGGCTGAGATGTTCATTACCTTGTGTTCTATCGAATGGTTATTTCAGATTTCCTCTATCTCTCTTACTTTTTAATCTATATTCACTCTTACAGAGAGTCGCATAGCCAATTTGGCCAAAAATCTCGGAAATTTGTCTAAGTCAAAGAAGACCACAAACTATATTTCTTGATAGCGATGCTAATAACTTTCTTCAAACTGAATATTTCAGGACCAAACTTTGCTGAGATGTTCATTACCTTGTGTTCTATCGAACTTTTATTTCAGATTTCCTCTATCTCTCTTACTTTTTAATCTATATTCACTCTTACAGAGAGTCGCAAAGCCAATTTGGCCAAAAATATCGGAAATTTTTCTAAGTCAAAGAAGAGCACAAACTATATTTCTTGACAGCGAGGCTAATAACTTTCTTCAAACTGTATATTTCAGGACCAAACTTGGCTGAGATGTTCATTACCTTGTGTTCTATCGAATGGTTATTTCAGATTTCCTCTATCTCTCTTACTTTTTAATCTATATTCACTCTTACAGAGAGTCGCATAGCCAATTTGGCCAAAAATCTCGGAAATGTTTCTAAGTCAAAGAAGAACACAGACTATATTTCTTGACAGCGAGGCTAATAACTTTCTTCAAACTGCATATTTCAGGACCAAACTTGGCTGAGATGTTCATTACCTTGTGTTCTATCGAATGGTTATTTCAGATTTCTTCTATCTCTCTTACTTTATAATCTATATTCACTCTTACACAGAGTCACAAAGCCAATTTGGCCAAATATCTCGGAAATTTTTCTAAGTCAAAGAAGAGCACAGACTATATTACTTGACAGCGAGGCTAATAACTTTCTTCAAACTGCATATTTCAGGACCAAACTTGGCTGAAATGTTCATTACCTTGTGTTCTATCGAATGGTTATTTCAGATTTCCTCTATCTGTATTACTTTTTAATCTATATTCACTCTTACAGAGAGTCGCATAGCCAATTTGGCCAAAAATCTCGGAAATTTGTCTAAGTCAAAGAAGAGCACAAACTATATTTCTTGACAGCGTGGCTAATAACTTTCTTCAAACTGTATATTTCAGGACCAAACTTGGCTGAGATGTTCATTACCTTGTGTTCTATCGAATGGTTATTTCAGATTTCCTCTATCTCTCTTACTTTTTAATCTATATTCACTCTTACAGAGAGTCGCATAGCCAATTTGGCCAAAAATCTCGGAAATTTTTCTAAGTCAAAGAAGACCACAAACTATATTTCTTGACAGCGAGGCTAATAACTTTCTTCAAACTGCATATTTCAGGACCAAACTTGGCTGAGATGTTCATTACCTTGTGTTCTATCGAATGGTTATTTCAGATTTCCTCTATCTCTCTTACTTTATAATCTATATTCACTCTTACAGAGAGTCGCATAGCCAATTTGGCCAAAAATCTCGGAAATGTTTCTAAGTCAAAGAAGAGCACAGACTATAGTTCTTGACAGCGAAGCTAATAACATTCTTCAAACTGTATATTTCAGAACCAAACATGGCTGAGATGTTCATTACCTTGTGTTCTATCGAATGGTTATTTCAGATTTCCTCTATCTCTCTTACTTTATAATCTATATTCACTCTTACAGAGAGTCGCATAGCCAATTTGGCCAAAAATCTCGGAAATGTTTCTTAGTCAAAGAAGAGCACAGACTATATTTCTTGACAACGATGCTAATAACTTTCTTCAAACTGTATATTTCAGGACCAAACTTGTCTGAGATGTTCATTACCTTGTGTTCAATCGACTTTTTATTTCAGATTTCCTCTATCTGTTTTACTTTGTAATCTATATTCACATTTACAGAGAGTCGCATAGCCAATTTGGCCAAACATAACTGAATTTGTTCTAAGTCAAAGAAGAGCACAAACTATAGTTCTTGACAGCGAAGCTAATAACATTCTTCAAACTGTATATTTCAGAACCAAACTTGGCTGAGATGTTCATTACCTTGTGTTCTATCGAATGGTTATTTCAGATTTCCTCTATCTCTCTTACTTTATAATCTATATTCACTCTTACAGAGATTCGCATAGCCAATTTGGCCAAAAATATCGGAAATTTTTCTAAGTCAAAGAAGAGCACAAACTATATTTCTTGACAGCGAGGCTAATAACTTTCTTCAAACTGTATATTTCAGGACCAAACTTGGCTGAGATATTCATTACCTTGTGTTCTATCGAATGGTTTTTTCAGATTTAGTCTATCTGTATTACTTTTTAATCTATATTCACTCTTACAGAGAGTCGCATAGCCAATTTGGCCAAAAATCTCGGAAATTTTTCTAAGTCAAAGAAGAGCACAGACTATGTTTCTTGACAGCGAGGCTAATAACTTTCTTCAAAATGTATATTTCAGGACCAAACTTGGCTGAGATGTTCATTACCTTGTGTTCTATCGAATGGTTATTTCAGATTTCCCCTATCTCTCTTACTTTTTAATCTATATTCACTCTTACAGAGAGTCGCAAAGCCAATTTGGCCAAAAATCTCGGAAATTGTTCTAAGTCAAAGAAGACCACAAACTATATTTCTTGACAGCGAGGCTAATAACTTTCTTCAAACTGTATATTTCAGGACCAAACTTGGCTGAGATGTTCATTACCTTGTGTTCTATCGAATGGTTATTTCAGATTTCCTCTATCTCTCTTACTTTTTAATCTATATTCACTCTTACAGAGAGTCGCATAGCCAATTTGGTCAAAAATCTCGGAAATTTGTCTAAGTCAAAGAAGACCACAAACTATATTTCTTGATAGCGATGCTAATAACTTTCTTCAAACTGAATATTTCAGGACCAAACTTTGCTGAGATGTTCATTACCTTGTGTTCTATCGAACTTTTATTTCAGATTTCCTCTATCTCTCTTACTTTTTAATCTATATTCACTCTTACAGAGAGTCGCAAAGCCAATTTGGCCAAAAATATCGGAAATTTTTCTAAGTCAAAGAAGAGCACAAACTATATTTCTTGACAGCGAGGCTAATAACTTTCTTCAAACTGTATATTTCAGGACCAAACTTGGCTGAGATGTTCATTACCTTGTGTTCTATCGAATGGTTATTTCAGATTTCCTCTATCTCTCTTACTTTTTAATCTATATTCACTCTTACAGAGAGTCGCATAGCCAATTTGGCCAAAAATCTCGGAAATTTTTTTAAGTCAAAGAAGACCACAAACTATATTTCTTGACAGCGAGGCTAATAACTTTCTTCAAACTGCATATTTCAGGACCAAACTTGGCTGAGATGTTCATTACCTTGTGTTCTATCGAATGGTTATTTCAGATTTCCTCTATCTCTCTTACTTTATAATCTATATTCACTCTTACAGAGAGTCGCATAGCCAATTTGGCCAAAAATCTCGGAAATGTTTCTAAGTCAAAGAAGAGCACAGACTATAGTTCTTGACAGCGAAGCTAATAACATTCTTCAAACTGTATATTTCAGAACCAAACATGGCTGAGATGTTCATTACCTTGTGTTCTATCGAATGGTTATTTCAGATTTCCTCTATCTCTCTTACTTTATAATCTATATTCACTCTTACAGAGAGTCGCATAGCCAATTTGGCCAAAAATCTCGGAAATTTTTCTTAGTCAAAGAAGAGCACAGACTATATTTCTTGACAACGATGCTAATAACTTTCTTCAAACTGTATATTTCAGGACCAAACTTGTCTGAGATGTTCATTACCTTGTGTTCAATCGACTTTTTATTTCAGATTTCCTCTATCTGTTTTACTTTGTAATCTATATTCACATTTACAGAGAGTCGCATAGCCAATTTGGCCAAAAATAACTGAATTTGTTCTAAGTCAAAGAAGAGCACAAACTATATTTCTTGACAGCGAGGCTAATAACTTTCTTCAAACTGCATATTTCAGAACCAAACTTGGCTAAGATGTTCATGACCTTGTGTTCTATCGAATGGTTATTTCAGATTTCCTCTATCTCTCTTACTTTTTAATCTATATTCACTCTTACAGAGAGTCGCAAAGCCAATTTGGCCAAAAATATCGGAAATTTTTCTTAGTCAAAGAAGAGCACAGACTATATTTCTTGACAACGATGCTAATAACTTTCTTCAAACTGTATATTTCAGGACCAAACTTGTCTGAGATGTTCATTACCTTGTGTTCAATCTACTTTTTATTTCAGATTTCCTCTATCTGTTTTACTTTGCAATCTATATTCACATTTACAGAGAGTCGCATAGCCAATTTGGCCAAAAATAACTGAATTTGTTCTAAGTCAAAGAAGAGCACAAACTATAGTTCTTGACAGCGAAGCTAATAACATTCTTCAAACTGTATATTTCAGAACCAAACTTGGCTGAGATGTTCATTACCTTGTGTTCTATCGAATGGTTATTTCAGATTTCCTCTATCTCTCTTACTTTATAATCTATATTCACTCTTACAGAGAGTCGCATAGCCAATTTGGCCAAAAATCTAGGAAATTTTTCTAAGTCAAAGAAGACCACAAACTATTTTTATTGACAGCGAGGCTAATAACTTTCTTCAAACTGTATATTTCAGGACCAAACTTGGCTAAGATGTTCATTACATTGTGTTCTATCGAATGGTTATTTCAGATTTCCTCTATCTCTCTTACTTAATAATCTATATTCACTCTTTCAGAGAGTCGCATAGCCAATTTGGCCAAAAATCTCGGAAATGTTTCTAAGTCAAAGAAGACCACAAACTATATTTCTTGACAGCGAGGCTAATAACTTTCTTCAAACTGCATATTTCAGGACCAAACTTTGCTGAGATGTTCATTACCTTGTGTTCTATCGACTTTTTATTTCAGATTTCCTCTATCTGTCTTACTTTATAATCTATATTCACTCTTTCAGAGAGTCGCATAGCCAATTTGGCCAAACATCTCGGAATTTTTTCTAAGTCAAAGAAGACCACAAACTATATTTCTTGACAGCGAGGCTAATAACTTTCTTCAAACTGCATATTCCAGGACCAAACTTGGCTGAGATGTTCATTACCTTGTGTTCAATCGAATGGTTATTTCAGATTTCCTCTATGTCTCTTACTTTTTAATCTATATTCACTCTTTCAGAGAGTCGCATAGCCAATTTGGCCAAACATCTCGGAATTTTTTCTAAGTCAAAGAAGACCACAAACTATATTTCTTGACAGCGAGGCTAATAACTTTCTTCAAACTGTATATTTCAGGACCAAACTTTGCTAAGATGTTCATTACCTTGTGTTCTATCGAATGGTTATTTCAGATTTCCTCTATCTCTCTTACTTTATAATCTATATTCACTCTTACAGAGAGTCGCATAGCCAATTTGGCCAAAAATCTCGGAAATTTTTCTTAGTCAAAGAAGAGCACAGACTATATTTCTTGACAGCGATGCTAATAACTTTCTTCAAACTGCATATTTCAGGACCAAACTTGGCTGAGATGTTCATTACCTTGTGTTCAATCGAATGGTTATTTCAGATTTCCTCTATCTCTCTTACTTTTTAATCTATATTCACTCTTTCAGAGAGTCGCATAGCCAATTTGGCCAAACATCTCGGAATTTTTTCTAAGTCAAAGAAGACCACAAACTATATTTCTTGACAGCGAGGCTAATAACTTTCTTCAAACTGCATATTTCAGGACCAAACTTGGCTGAGATGTTCATTACCTTGTGTTCTATCGAATGGTTATTTCAGATTTCCTCTATCTCTCTTACTTTTTAATCTATATTCACTCTTACAGAGAGTCGCATAGCCAATTTGGCCAAAAATCTCTGAATTTGTTCTAAGTCAAAGAAGAGTACAAACTATATTTCTTGACAGCGAAGCTAATAACTTTCTTCAAACTGTATATTTCAGGACCAAACTTGGCTAAGATGTTCATTACATTGTGTTCTATCGAATGGTTATTTCAGATTTCCTCTATCTCTCTTACTTTATAATCTATATTCACTCTTACAGAGAGTCGCATAGCCAATTTGGCCAAAAATCTCGGAAATGTTTCTAAGTCAAAGAAGAGCACAAACTATATTTCTTGACAGCGAAGCTAATAACTTTCTTCAAACTGCATATTTCAGGACCAAACTTGGCTGAGATGTTCATTACCTTGTGTTCTATCGAATGGTTATTTCAGATTTCCTCTATCTCTCTTACTTTATAATCTATATTCACTCTTACAGAGAGTCGCATAGCCAATTTGGCCAAAAATCTTTGAATTTGTTCTAAGTCAAAGAAGAGCACAAACTATATTTCTTGACAGCGAAGCTAATAACTTTCTTCAAACTGTATATTTCAGGACCAAACTTGGCTAAGATGTTCATTACATTGTGTTCTATCGAATGGTTATTTCAGATTTCCTCTATCTCTCTTACTTTATAATCTATATTCACTCTTTCAGAGAGTCGCATAGCCAATTTGGCCAAAAATCTCGGAAATGTTTCTAAGTCAAAGAAGACCACAAACTATATTTCTTGACAGCGAGGCTAATAACTTTCTTCAAACTGCATATTTCAGGACCAAACTTTGCTGAGATGTTCATTACCTTGTGTTCTATCGACTTTTTATTTCAGATTTCCTCTATCTGTCTTACTTTATAATCTATATTCACTCTTACAGAGAGTCGCAAAGCCAATTTGGCCAAAATAAACCTGAATTTGTTCTAAGTCAAAGAAGAGCACAGACTATAGTTCTTGACAGCGAAGCTAATAACATTCTTCAAACTGTATATTTCAGAACCAAACTTGGCTGAGATGTTCATTACCTTGTGTTCAATCGAATGGTTATTTCAGATTTCCTCTATGTCTCTTACTTTTTAATCTATATTCACTCTTTCAGAGAGTCGCATAGCCAATTTGGCCAAACATCTCGGAATTTTTTCTAAGTCAAAGAAGACCACAAACTATATTTCTTGACAGCGAGGCTAATAACTTTCTTCAAACTGCATATTTCAGGACCAAACTTGGCTGAGATGTTCATTACCTTGTGTTCTATCGAATGGTTATTTCAGATTTCCTCTATCTCTCTTACTTTTTAATCTATATTCACTCTTTCAGAGAGTCGCATAGCCAATTTGGCCAAACATCTCGGAATTTTTTCTAAGTCAAAGAAGACCACAAACTATTTTTATTGACAGCGAGGCTAATAACTTTCTTCAAACTGTATATTTCAGGACCAAACTTGGCTGAGATGTTCATTACCTTGTGTTCTATCGAATGGTTATTTCAGATTTCCTCTATCTCTCTTACTTTATAATCTATATTCACTCTTGCAGAGAGTCGCATAGCCAATTTGGCCAAAAATCTCGTAATTTGTTCTAAGTCAAAGAAGAGCACAAACTATATTTCTTGACAGCGAAGCTAATAACTTTCTTCAAACTGTATATTTCAGGACCAAACTTGGCTAAGATGTTCATTACATTGTGTTCTATCGAATGGTTATTTCAGATTTCCTCTATCTCTCTTACTTTATAATCTATATTCACTCTTGCAGAGAGTCGCATAGCCAATTTGGCCAAAAATCTCTGAATTTGTTCTAAGTCAAAGAAGAGCACAAACTATATTTCTTGACAGCGAAGCTAATAACTTTCTTCAAACTGTATATTTCAGGACCAAACTTGGCTGAGATGTTCATTACCTTGTGTTCTATCGAATGGTTATTTCAGATTTCCTCTATCTCTCTTACTTTATAATCTATATTCACTCTTGCAGAGAGTCGCATAGCCAATTTGGCCAAAAATCTCTGAATTTGTTCTAAGTCAAAGAAGAGCACAAACTATATTTCTTGACAGCGAAGCTAATAACTTTCTTCAAACTGTATATTTCAGGACCAAACTTGGCTGAGATGTTCATTACCTTGTGTTCTATCGAATGGTTATTTCAGATTTCCTCTATCTCTCTTACTTTTTAATCTATATTCACTCTTTCAGAGAGTCGCATAGCCAATTTGGCCAAACATCTCGGAATTTTTTCTAAGTCAAAGAAGACCACAAACTATATTTCTTGACAGCGAGGCTAATAACTTTCTTCAAACTGTATATTTCAGGACCAAACTTTGCTGAGATGTTCATTACCTTGTGTTCAATCGACTTTTTATTTCAGATGTCCTCTATCTGTTTTACTTTTTAATCTATATTCACTCTTACAGAGAGTCGCATAGCCAATTTGGCCAAAAATCTCTGAATTTGTTCTAAGTCAAAGAAGACCACAAACTATATTTATTGACAGCGAGGCCAATAACTTTCTTTAAACTGTATATTTCAGGACCAAACTTGGCTGAGATGTTCATTACCTTGTTTTCTATCGAATGGTTATTTCAGATTTCCTCTATCTCTCTTACTTAATAATCTATATTCACTCTTACAGAGAGTCGCATAGCCAATTTGGCCAAAAATCTCGGAAATGTTTCTAACTCAAAGAAGACCACAAATATTTTTATTGACAGCGAGGCTAATAACTTTCTTCAAACTGTATATTTCAGGACCAAACTTTGCTGAGATGTTCATTACCTTGTGTTCAATCGACTTTTTATTTCAGATTTCCTCTATCTCTCTTACTTTTTAATCTATATTCACTCTTACAGAGAGTCGCATAGCCAATTTGGCCAAAAATCTCTGAATTTGTTCTAAGTCAAAGAAGACCACAAACTATATTTATTGACAGCGAGGCCAATAACTTTCTTTAAACTGTATATTTCAGGACCAAACTTGTCTGAGATGTTCATTACCTTGTGTTCAATCGACTTTTTATTTCAGATTTCCTCTATCTGTCTTACTTTGTAATCTATATTCACATTTACAGAGAGTCGCATAGCCAATTTGGCCAAAAATAACTGAATTTGTTCTAAGTCAAAGAAGAGCACAAACTATATTTATTGACAGCGAGGCTAATAACTTTCTTCAAACTGTATATTTCAGGACCAAACTTGGCTGAGATGTGCATTACCTTGTGTTCTATCGAATGGTTATTTCAGATTTCCTCTATCTCTCTTACTTTATAATCTATATTCACTCTTGCAGAGAGTCGCATAGCCAATTTGGCCAAAAATCTCTGAATTTGTTCTAAGTCAAAGAAGAGTACAAACTATATTTCTTGACAGCGAAGCTAATAACTTTCTTCAAACTGTATATTTCAGGACCAAACTTGGCTAAGATGTTCATTACATTGTGTTCTATCGAATGGTTATTTCAGATTTCCTCTATCTCTCTTACTTAATAATCTATATTCACTCTTACAGAGAGTCGCATAGCCAATTTGGCCAAAAATCTCGGAAATGTTTCTAACTCAAAGAAGACCACAAACTATTTTTATTGACAGCGAGGCTAATAACTTTCTTCAAACTGTATATTTCAGGACCAAACTTGGCTGAGATGTTCATTACCTTGTGTTCAATCGACTTTTTATTTCAGATGTCCTCTATCTCTCTTACTTTTTAATCTATATTCACTCTTACAGAGAGTCGCATAGCCAATTTGGCCAAAAATCTCTGAATTTGTTCTAAGTCAAAGAAGACCACAAACTATATTTATTGACAGCGAGGCCAATTACTTTCTTTAAACTGTATATTTCAGGACCAAACTTGTCTGAGATGTTCATTACCTTGTGTTCAATCGACTTTTTATTTCAGATTTCCTCTATCTCTCTTACTTTGTAATCTATATTCACATTTACAGAGAGTCGCATAGCCAATTTGGCCAAAAATAACTGAATTTTTTCTAAGTCAAAGAAGAGCACAGACTATATTTCTTGATAGCGATGCTAATAACTTTCTTCAAACTGCATATTTCAGAACCAAACTTGGCTGAGATGTTCATTACCTTATGTTCTATCGAATGGTTCTTTCAGATTTCCTCAATCTCTCTTACTTTTTAATCTATATTCACTCTTACAGAGAGTCGCATAGCCAATTTGGCCAAAAATCTCTGAATTTGTACTAAGTCAAAGAAGACCACAAACTATATTTCTTGACAGCGAGGCTAATAACTTTCTTCAAACTGTATATTTCAGGACCAAACTTGTCTGAGATGTTCATTACCTTGTGTTCAATCGACTTTTTATTTCAGATTTCCTCTATCTGTCTTACTTTGTAATCTATATTCACATTTACAGAGAGTCGCATAGCCAATTTGGCCAAAAATAACTGAATTTGTTTTAAGTCAAAGAAGACCACAAACTATATTTATTGACAGCGAGGCTAATAACATTCTTCAAACTGTATATTTCAGAACCAAACTTGGCTGAGATGTTCATTACCTTGTGTTCAATCGACTTTTTATTTCAGATGTCCTCTATCTCTCTTACTTTTTAATCTATATTCACTCTTACAGAGAGTCGCATAGCCAATTTGGCCAAAAATCTCTGAATTTGTTCTAAGTCAAAGTAGACCACAAACTATTTTTATTGACAGCGAGGCTAATAACTTTCTTAAAACTGTATATTTCAGGACCAAACTTGTCTGAGATGTTCATTACCTTGTGTTCAATCGACTTTTTATTTCAGATTTCCTCTATCTGTCTTACTTTGTAATCTGTATTCACATTTACAGAGAGTCGCATAGCCAATTTGGCCAAAAATAACTGAATTTGTTCTAAGTCAAAGAAGAGCACAAACTATATTTCTTGACAGCGAAGCTAATAACTTTCTTCAAACTGCATATTTCAGGACCAAACTTGTCTGAGATGTTCATTACCTTGTGTTCAATCGACTTTTTATTTCAGATTTCCTCTATCTCTCTTACTTTTTAATCTATATTCACTCTTACAGAGAGTCGCATAGCCAATTTGGCCAAAAATCTCGGAAATGTTTCTAAGTCAAAGAAGACCACAAACTATATTTATTGACAGCGAGGCTAATAACATTCTTCAAACTGTATATTTCAGAACCAAACTTGGCTGAGATGTTCATTACCTTGTGTTCTATCGAATGGTTCTTTCAGATTTCCTCTATCTCTCTTACTTTTTAATCTATATTCACTCTTACAGAGAGTCGCATAGCCAATTTGGCCAAAAATATCTGAATTTGTTCTAAGTCAAAGAAGACCACAAAATATATTTATTGACAGCGAGGCTAATAACTTTCTTCAAACTGTATATTTCAGGACCAAACTTGGCTGAGATGTGCATTACCTTGTGTTCTATCGAATGGTTATTTCAGATTTCCTCTATCTCTCTTACTTTTTAATCTATATTCACTCTTACAGAGAGTCGCATAGCCAATTTGGCCAAAAATCTCGGAAATTGTTCTTAGTCAAAGAAGACCACAAACTATATTTATTGACAGCGAGGCTAATAACATTCTTCAAACTGTATATTTCAGAACCAAACTTGGCTGAGATGTTCATTACCTTGTTTTCTATCGACTTTTTATTTCAGATTTCCTCTTTCTCTCTTACTTTGTAATCTATTTTCACATTTACAGAGAGTCGCATAGCCAATTTGGCCAAAAATAACTGAATTTGTTCTAAGTCAAAGAAGAGCACAAACTATATTTATTGACAGCGAGGCTAATAACTTTCTTCAAACTGTATATTTCAGGACCAAACTTGGCTGAGATGTGCATTACCTTGTTTTCTATCGAATGGTTATTTCAGATTTCCTCTATCTCTCTTACTTTTTAATCTATATTCACTCTTTCAGAGAGTCGCATAGCCAATTTGGCCAAAAATAACTGAATTTGTTTTAAGTCAAAGAAGAGCACAAACTATATTTCTTGACAGCGAAGCTAATAACTTTCTTCAAACTGCATATTTCATTACCAAACTTGGCTAAGCTGTTCATTACCTTGTGTTCTATCGAATGGTTATTTCAGATTTCCTCTATCTCTCTTACTTTTTAATCTATATTCACTCTTACAGAGAGTCGCATAGCCAATTTGGCCAAAAATCTCGGAAATTTTTCTAAGTCAAAGAAGAGCACAAACTATATTTCTTGACAGCGAAGCTAAAAACTTTCTTCAAACTGCATATTTCAGGACCAAACTTGGCTAAGATGTTCATTACCTTGTGTTCTATCGAATGGTTCTTTCAGATTTCCTCTATCTCTCTTACTTTTTAATCTATATTCACTCTTACAGAGAGTCGCATAGCCAATTTGGCCAAAAATCTCGGAAATTTTTCTTAGTCAAAGAAGACCACAAACTATATTTCTTGACAGCGAGGCTAATAACTTTCTTCAAACTGCATATTTCAGGACCAAACTTGGCTGAGATGTTCATTACCTTGTGTTCTATCGAATGGTTATTTCAGATTTCCTCTATCTCGCTTACTTTTTAATCTATATTCACTCTTACAGAGAGTCGCATAGCCAATTTGGCCAAAAATCTCGGAAATGTTTTTAAGTCAAAGAAGACCACAAACTATATTTATTGACAGCGAGGCTAATAACATTCTTCAAACTGTATATTTCAGAACCAAACTTGGCTGAGATGTTCATTACCTTGTGTTCTATCGAATGGTTCTTTCAGATTTCCTCTATCTCTCTTACTTTTTAATCTATATTCACTCTTAAAGAGAGTCGCATAGCCAATTTGGCCAAAAATCTCGGAAATTTTTCTAAGTCAAAGAAACCCCACAAACTATATTTCTTGACAGCGAGGCTAATATCTTTCTTCAAACTGCATATTTCAGGACCAAACTTTGCTGAGATGTTCATTACCTTGTGTTCAATCGACTTTTTATTTCAGATTTCCTCTATCTCTCTTACTTTTTAATCTATATTCACTCTTACAGAGAGTCGCATAGCCAATTTGGCCAAAAATGTCTGAATTTGTTCTAAGTCAAAGAAGACCACAAAATATATTTATTGACAGCGAGGCTAATAACTTTCTTCAAATTGTATATTTCAGGACCAAACTTGGCTGAGATGTGCATTACCTTGTGTTCTATCGAATGGTTCTTTCAGATTTCCTCTATCTCTCTTACTTTTTAATCTATATTCACTCTTAAAGAGAGTCGCATAGCCAATTTGGCCAAAAATCTCGGAAATTTTTCTAAGTCAAAGAAGAGCACAAACTATATTTCTTGACAGCGAAGCTAATAACTTTCTTCAAACTGTATATTTCAGGACCAAACTTGGTTAAGATGTTCATTACATTGTGTTCCATCGAATGGTTATTTCAGATTTCCTCTATTTCTCTTACTTTTTAATCTATATTCACTCTTACAGAGAGTCGCATAGCCAATTTGGCCAAAAATGTCTGAATTTGTTCTAAGTCAAAGAAGACCACAAAATATATTTATTGACAGCGAGGCTAATAACTTTCTTCAAATTGTATATTTCAGGACCAAACTTGGCTGAGATGTGCATTACCTTGTGTTCTATCGAATGGTTATTTCAGATTTCCTCTATCTCTCTTACTTTTTAATCTATATTCACTCTTACAGAGAGTCGCATAGCCAATTTGGCCAAAAATCTCGGAAATTTTTCTAAGTCAAAGAAGACCACAAACTATATTTCTTGACAGCGAGGCTAATAACTTTCTTCAAACTGTATATTTCAGGACCAAACTTGTCTGAGATGTTCATTACCTTGTGTTCAATCGACTTTTTATTTCAGATTTCCTCTATCTGTCTTACTTTGTAATCTATATTCACATTTACAGAGAGTCGCATAGCCAATTTGGCCAAAAATAACTGAATTTGTTCTAAGTCAAAGAAGACCACAAACTATTTTTATTGACAGCGAGGCTAATAACTTTCTTAAAACTGTATATTTCAGGACCAAACTTGTCTGAGATGTTCATTACCTTGTGTTCAATCGACTTTTTATTTCAGATTTCCTCTATCTGTCTTACTTTGTAATCTATATTCACATTTACAGAGAGTCGCATAGCCAATTTGGCCAAAAATCTCTGAATTTGTTCTAAGTCAAAGAAGACCACAAACTATTTTTATTGACAGCGAGGCTAATAACTTTCTTAAAACTGTATATTTCAGGACCAAACTTGTCTGAGATGTTCATTACCTTGTGTTCAATCGACTTTTTATTTCAGATTTCCTCTATCTGTCTTACTTTGTAATCTGTATTCACATTTACAGAGAGTCGCATAGCCAATTTGGCCAAAAATAACTGAATTTGTTCTAAGTCAAAGAAGAGCACAAACTATATTTCTTGACAGCGAAGCTAATAACTTTCTTCAAACTGCATATTTCAGGACCAAACTTGTCTGAGATGTTCATTACCTTGTGTTCAATCGACTTTTTATTTCAGATTTCCTCTATCTCTCTTACTTTTTAATCTATATTCACTCTTACAGAGAGTCGCATAGCCAATTTGGCCAAAAATCTCGGAAATGTTTCTAAGTCAAAGAAGACCACAAACTATATTTATTGACAGCGAGGCTAATAACATTCTTCAAACTGTATATTTCAGAACCAAACTTGGCTGAGATGTTCATTACCTTGTGTTCTATCGAATGGTTATTTCAGATTTCCTCTATCTCTCTTACTTTTTAATCTATATTCACTCTTACAGAGAGTCGCATAGCCAATTTGGCCAAAAATCTCGGAAATTGTTCTTAGTCAAAGAAGACCACAAACTATATTTATTGACAGCGAGGCTAATAACATTCTTCAAACTGTATATTTCAGAACCAAACTTGGCTGAGATGTTCATTACCTTGTGTTCTATCGACTTTTTCTTTCAGATTTCCTCTTTCTCTCTTACTTTGTAATCTATTTTCACATTTACAGAGAGTCGCATAGCCAATTTGGCCAAAAATAACTGAATTTGTTCTAAGTCAAAGAAGAGCACAAACTATATTTATTGACAGCGAGGCTAATAACTTTCTTCAAACTGTATATTTCAGGACCAAACTTGGCTGAGATGTGCATTACCTTGTTTTCTATCGAATGGTTATTTCAGATTTCCTCTATCTCTCTTACTTTTTAATCTATATTCACTCTTTCAGAGAGTCGCATAGCCAATTTGGCCAAAAATAACTGAATTTGTTTTAAGTCAAAGAAGAGCACAAACTATATTTCTTGACAGCGAAGCTAATAACTTTCTTCAAACTGCATATTTCATTACCAAACTTGGCTAAGCTGTTCATTACCTTGTGTTCTATCGAATGGTTATTTCAGATTTCCTCTATCTCTCTTACTTTTTAATCTATATTCACTCTTACAGAGAGTCGCATAGCCAATTTGGCCAAAAATCTCGGAAATTTTTCTAAGTCAAAGAAGAGCACAAACTATATTTCTTGACAGCGAAGCTAATAACTTTCTTCAAACTGCATATTTCAGGACCAAACTTGGCTAAGATGTTCATTACCTTGTGTTCTATCGAATGGTTCTTTCAGATTTCCTCTATCTCTCTTACTTTTTAATCTATATTCACTCTTACAGAGAGTCGCATAGCCAATTTGGCCAAAAATCTCGGAAATTTTTCTTAGTCAAAGAAGACCACAAACTATATTTCTTGACAGCGAGGCTAATAACTTTCTTCAAACTGCATATTTCAGGACCAAACTTGGCTGAGATGTTCATTACCTTGTGTTCTATCGAATGGTTATTTCAGATTTCCTCTATCTCGCTTACTTTTTAATCTATATTCACTCTTACAGAGAGTCGCATAGCCAATTTGGCCAAAAATCTCGGAAATGTTTCTAAGTCAAAGAAGACCACAAACTATATTTATTGACAGCGAGGCTAATAACATTCTTCAAACTGTATATTTCAGAACCAAACTTGGCTGAGATGTTCATTACCTTGTGTTCTATCGAATGGTTCTTTCAGATTTCCTCTATCTCTCTTACTTTTTAATCTATATTCACTCTTAAAGAGAGTCGCATAGCCAATTTGGCCAAAAATCTCGGAAATTTTTCTAAGTCAAAGAAGACCACAAACTATATTTCTTGACAGCGAGGCTAATATCTTTCTTCAAACTGCATATTTCAGGACCAAACTTTGCTGAGATGTTCATTACCTTGTGTTCAATCGACTTTTTATTTCAGATTTCCTCTATCTCTCTTACTTTTTAATCTATATTCACTCTTACAGAGAGTCGCATAGCCAATTTGGCCAAAAATGTCTGAATTTGTTCTAAGTCAAAGAAGACCACAAAATATATTTATTGACAGCGAGGCTAATAACTTTCTTCAAATTGTATATTTCAGGACCAAACTTGGCTGAGATGTGCATTACCTTGTGTTCTATCGAATGGTTCTTTCAGATTTCCTCTATCTCTCTTACTTTTTAATCTATATTCACTCTTAAAGAGAGTCGCATAGCCAATTTGGCCAAAAATCTCGGAAATTTTTCTAAGTCAAAGAAGAGCACAAACTATATTTCTTGACAGCGAAGCTAATAACTTTCTTCAAACTGTATATTTCAGGACCAAACTTGGTTAAGATGTTCATTACATTGTGTTCCATCGAATGGTTATTTCAGATTTCCTCTATTTCTCTTACTTTTTAATCTATATTCACTCTTACAGAGAGTCGCATAGCCAATTTGGCCAAAAATGTCTGAATTTGTTCTAAGTCAAAGAAGACCACAAAATATATTTATTGACAGCGAGGCTAATAACTTTCTTCAAATTGTATATTTCAGGACCAAACTTGGCTGAGATGTGCATTACCTTGTGTTCTATCGAATGGTTATTTCAGATTTCCTCTATCTCTCTTACTTTTTAATCTATATTCACTCTTACAGAGAGTCGCATAGCCAATTTGGCCAAAAATCTCGGAAATTTTTCTAAGTCAAAGAAGACCACAAACTATATTTATTGACAGCGAGGCTAATTACTTTCTTCAAACTGCTTATTTCAGGACCAAACTTGGCTGAGATGTTCATTACCTTGTGTTCTATCGAATGGTTCTTACAGATTTCCTCTATCTCTCTTACTTTTTAATCTATATTCACTCTTTCAGAGAGTCGCATAGCCAATTTGGCCAAAAATCTCTGAATTTGTTCTAAGTCAAAGAAGACCACAAACTATATCTATTGACAGCGAGGCTAATAACTTTCTTCAAACTGTATATTTCAGGACCAAACTTGTCTGAGATGTTCATTACCTTGTGTTCAATCGACTTTTTATTTCAGATTTCCTCTATCTGTCTTACTTTGTAATCTATATTCACATTTACAGAGAGTCGCATAGCCAATTTGGCCAAAAATAACTGAATTTGTTCTAAGTCAAAGAAGAGCACAAACTATATTTATTGACAGCGAGGCTAATAACTTTCTTCAAACTGTATATTTCAGGACCAAACTTGGCTAAGATGTTCAATACCGAGTGTTCTATCGAATGGTTATTTCAGATTTCCTCTATCTCTCTTACTTTGTAATCTGTATTCACATTTACAGAGAGTCGCATAGCCAATTTGGCCAAAAATAACTGAATTTGTTTTAAGTCAAAGAAGACCACACACTATATTTATTGACAGCGAGGCTAATAACTTTCTTCAAACTGTATATTTCAGGACCAAACTTGGCTAAGATGTTCATTACCGTGTGTTCTATCGAATGGTTATTTCAGATTTCCTCTATCTCTCTTACTTTTTAATCTATATTCACTCTTACAGAGAGTCGCATAGCCAATTTGGCCAAAAATCTCGGAAATTTTTTTAAGTCAAAGAAGAGCACAAACTATATTTCTTGACAGCGAAGCTAATAACTTTCTTCAAACTGCATATTTCAGGACCAAACTTGGCTAAGATGTTCATTACCTTGTGTTCTATCGAATGGTTCTTTCAGATTTCCTCTATCTCTCTTACTTTATAATCTATATTCACTCTTACAGAGAGTCGCATAGCCAATTTGGCCAAAAATCTCGGAAATTTTTCTTAGTCAAAGAAGACCACAAACTATATTTCTTGACAGCGAGGCTAATAACTTTCTTCAAACTGCATATTTCAGGACCAAACTTGTCTGAGATGTTCATTACCTTGTGTTCAATCGACTTTTTATTTCAGATTTCCTCTATCTCTCTTACTTTTTAATCTATATTCACTCTTACAGAGAGTCGCATAGCCAATTTGGCCAAAAATCTCGGAAATGTTTCTAAGTCAAAGAAGACCACAAACTATATTTATTGACAGCGAGGCTAATAACATTCTTCAAACTGTATATTTCAGAACCAAACTTGGCTGAGATGTTCATTACCTTGTGTTCTATCGAATGGTTCTTTCAGATTTCCTCTATCTCTCTTACTTTTTAATCTATATTCACTCTTACAGAGAGTCGCATAGCCAATTTGGCCAAAAATATCTGAATTTGTTCTAAGTCAAAGAAGAGCACAAACTATATTTCTTGACAGCGAAGCTAATAACTTTCTTCAAACTGTATATTTCAGGACCAAACTTGGTTAAGATGTTCATTACATTGGGTTCCATCGAATGGTTATTTCAGATTTCCTCTATTTCTCTTACTTTTTAATCTATATTCACTCTTACAGAGAGTCGCATAGCCAATTTGGCCAAAAATATCTGAATTTGTTCTAAGTCAAAGAAGACCACAAAATATATTTATTGACAGCGAGGCTAATAACTTTCTTCAAATTGTATATTTCAGGACCAAACTTGGCTGAGATGTGCATTACCTTGTGTTCTATCGAATGGTTATTTCAGATTTCCTCTATCTCTCTTACTTTTTAATCTATATTCACTCTTACAGAGAGTCGCATAGCCAATTTGGCCAAAAATCTCGGAAATTTTTCTAAGTCAAAGAAGACCACAAACTATATTTATTGACAGCGAGGCTAATTACTTTCTTCAAACTGCTTATTTCAGGACCAAACTTGTCTGAGATGTTCATTACCTTGTGTTCTATCGAATGGTTCTTACAGATTTCCTCTATCTCTCTTACTTTTTAATCTATATTCACTCTTTCAGAGAGTCGCATAGCCAATTTGGCCAAAAATCTCTGAATTTGTTCTAAGTCAAAGAAGACCACAAACTATATCTATTGACAGCGAGGCTAATAACTTTCTTCAAACTGTATATTTCAGGACCAAACTTTTTTGAGATGTTCATTACCTTGTGTTCAATCGACTTTTAATTTCAGATTTCCTCTATCTGTCTTACTTTGTAATCTATATTCACATTTACAGAGAGTCGCATAGCCAATTTGGCCAAAAATAACTGAATTTGTTCTAAGTCAAAGAAGAGCACAAACTATATTTATTGACAGCGAGGCTAATAACTTTCTTCAAACTGTATATTTCAGGACCAAACTTGGCTAAGATGTTCAATACCGAGTGTTCTATCGAATGGTTATTTCAGATTTCCTCTATCTCTCTTACTTTGTAATCTGTATTCACATTTACAGAGAGTCGCATAGCCAATTTGGCCAAAAATAACTGAATTTGTTTTAAGTCAAAGAAGACCACTCACTATATTTATTGACAGCGAGGCTAATAACTTTCTTCAAACTGTATATTTCAGGACCAAACTTGGCTAAGATGTTCATTACCGTGTGTTCTATCGAATGGTTATTTCAGATTTCCTCTATCTCTCTTACTTTTTAATCTATATTCACTCTTACAGAGAGTCGCATAGCCAATTTGGCCAAAAATCTCGGAAATTTTTCTAAGTCAAAGAAGAGCACAAACTATATTTCTTGACAGCGAAGCTAATAACTTTCTTCAAACTGCATATTTCAGGACCAAACTTGGCTAAGATGTTCATTACCTTGTGTTCTATCGAATGGTTCTTTCAGATTTCCTCTATCTCTCTTACTTTATAATCTATATTCACTCTTACAGAGAGTCGCATAGCCAATTTGGCCAAAAATCTCGGAAATGTTTCTTAGTCAAAGAAGACCACAAACTATATTTCTTGACAGCGAGGCTAATAACTTTCTTCAAACTGCATATTTCAGGACCAAACTTGTCTGAGATGTTCATTACCTTGTGTTCAATCGACTTTTTATTTCAGATTTCCTCTATCTCTCTTACTTTTTAATCTATATTCACTCTTACAGAGAGTCGCATAGCCAATTTGGCCAAAAATCTCGGAAATGTTTCTAAGTCAAAGAAGACCACAAACTATATTTATTGACAGCGAGGCTAATAACATTCTTCAAACTGTATATTTCAGAACCAAACTTGGCTGAGATGTTCATTACCTTGTGTTCTATCGAATGGTTCTTTCAGATTTCCTCTATCTCTCTTACTTTTTAATCTATATTCACTCTTACAGAGAGTCGCATAGCCAATTTGGCCAAAAATATCTGAATTTGTTCTAAGTCAAAGAAGACCACAAAATATATTTATTGACAGCGAGGCTAATAACTTTCTTCAAACTGTATATTTCAGGACCAAACTTGGCTGAGATGTGCATTACCTTGTGTTCTATCGAATGGTTATTTCAGATTTCCTCTATCTCTCTTACTTTATAATCTATATTCACTCTTACAGAGAGTCGCATAGCCAATTTGGCCAAAAATCTCGGAAATTGTTCTTAGTCAAAGAAGACCACAAACTATATTTATTGACAGCGAGGCTAATAACATTCTTCAAACTGTATATTTCAGAACCAAACTTGGCTGAGATGTTCATTACCTTGTGTTCTATCGACTTTTTATTTCAGATTTCCTCTATCTGTCTTACTTTGTAATCTATTTTCACATTTACAGAGAGTCGCATAGCCAATTTGGCCAAAAATAACTGAATTTGTTCTAAGTCAAAGAAGAGCACAAACTATATTTATTGACAGCGAGGCTAATAACTTTCTTCAAACTGTATATTTCAGGACCAAACTTGGCTAAGATGTTCATTACCTTGTGTTCTATCGAATGGTTCTTTCAGATTTCCTCTATCTCTCTTACTTTATAATCTATATTCACTCTTACAGAGAGTCGCATAGCCAATTTGGCCAAAAATCTCGGAAATGTTTCTAAGTCAAAGAAGAGCACAAACTATATTTCTTGACAGCGAAGCTAATAACTTTCTTCAAACTGCATATTTCATTACCAAACTTGGCTAAGCTGTTCATTACCTTGTGTTCTATCGAATGGTTATTTCAGATTTCCTCTATCTCTCTTACTTTTTAATCTATATTCACTCTTACAGAGAGTCGCATAGCCAATTTGGCCAAAAATCTCGGAAATTTTTCTTAGTCAAAGAAGACCACAAACTATATTTCTTGACAGCGAGGCTAATAACTTTCTTCAAACTGCATATTTCAGGACCAAACTTGGCTGAGATGTTCATTACCTTGTGTTCTATCGAATGGTTCTTTCAGATTTCCTCTATCTCTCTTACTTTTTAATCTATATTCACTCTTAAAGAGAGTCGCATAGCCAATTTGGCCAAAAATATCTGAATTTGTTCTAAGTCAAAGAAGACCACAAAATATATTTATTGACAGCGAGGCTAATAACTTTCTTCAAACTGCATATTTCAGGACCAAACTTGGTTAAGATGTTCATTACATTGTGTTCCATCGAATGGTTATTTCAGATTTCCTCTATTTCTCTTACTTTTTAATCTATATTCACTCTTACAGAGAGTCGCATAGCCAATTTGGCCAAAAATGTCTGAATTTGTTCTAAGTCAAAGAAGACCACAAAATATATTTATTGACAGCGAGGCTAATAACTTTCTTCAAATTGTATATTTCAGGACCAAACTTGGCTGAGATGTGCATTTCCTTGTGTTCTATCGAATGGTTATTTCAGATTTCCTCTATCTCTCTTACTTTTTAATCTATATTCACTCTTACAGAGAGTCGCATAGCCAATTTGGCCAAAAATCTCGGAAATTTTTCTAAGTCAAAGAAGACCACAAATTATATTTATTGACAGCGAGGCTAATTACTTTCTTCAAACTGCATATTTCAGGACCAAACTTGGCTGAGATGTTCATTACCTTGTGTTCTATCGAATGGTTCTTACAGATTTCCTCTATCTCTCTTACTTTTTAATCTATATTCACTCTTTCAGAGAGTCGCATAGCCAATTTGGCCAAAAATCTCTGAATTTGTTCTAAGTCAAAGAAGACCACAAACTATATTTATTGACAGCGAGGCTAATAACTTTCTTCAAACTGTATATTTCAGGACCAAACTTGTCTGAGATGTTCATTACCTTGTGTTCAATCGACTTTTTATTTCAGATTTCCTCTATCTGTCTTACTTTGTAATCTATATTCACATTTACAGAGAGTCGCATAGCCAATTTGGCCAAAAATAACTGAATTTGTTCTAAGTCAAAGAAGAGCACAAACTATATTTATTGACAGCGAGGCTAATAACTTTCTTCAAACTGTATATTTCAGGACCAAACTTGGCTAAGATGTTCAATACCGAGTGTTCTATCGAATGGTTATTTCAGATTTCCTCTATCTCTCTTACTTTGTAATCTGTATTCACATTTACAGAGAGTCGCATAGCCAATTTGGCCAAAAATAACTGAATTTGTTTTAAGTCAAAGAAGACCACACACTATATTTATTGACAGCGAGGCTAATAACTTTCTTCAAACTGTATATTTCAGGACCAAACTTGGCTAAGATGTTCATTACCGTGTGTTCTATCGAATGGTTATTTCAGATTTCCTCTATCTCTCTTACTTTTTAATCTATATTCACTCTTACAGAGAGTCGCATAGCCAATTTGGCCAAAAATCTCGGAAATTTTTCTAAGTCAAAGAAGAGCACAAACTATATTTCTTGACAGCGAAGCTAATAACTTTCTTCAAACTGCATATTTCAGGACCAAACTTGGCTAAGATGTTCATTACCTTGTGTTCTATCGAATGGTTCTTTCAGATTTCCTCTATCTCTCTTACTTTATAATCTATATTCACTCTTACAGAGAGTCGCATAGCCAATTTGGCCAAAAATCTCGGAAATTTTTCTTAGTCAAAGAAGACCACACACTATATTTATTGACAGCGAGGCTAATAACTTTCTTCAAACTGTATATTTCAGGACCAAACTTGGCTGAGATGTTCATTACCTTGTGTTCTATCGAATGGTTATTTCAGATTTCCTCTATCTCGCTTACTTTTTAATCTATATTCACTCTTACAGAGAGTCGCATAGCCAATTTGGCCAAAAATCTCGGAAATGTTTCTAAGTCAAAGAAGACCACAAACTATATTTATTGACAGCGAGGCTAATAACATTCTTCAAACTGTATATTTCAGAACCAAACTTGGCTGAGATGTTCATTACCTTGTGTTCCATCGAATGGTTCTTTCAGATTTCCTCTATCTCTCTTACTTTTTAATCTATATTCACTCTTAAAGAAAGTCGCATAGCCAATTTGGCCAAAAATATCTGAATTTGTTCTAAGTCAAAGAAGAGCACAAACTATATTTCTTGACAGCGAAGCTAATAACTTTCTTCAAACTGTATATTTCAGGACCAAACTTGGTTAAGATGTTCATTACATTGTGTTCCATCGAATGGTTATTTCAGATTTCCTCTATTTCTCTTACTTTTTAATCTATATTCACTCTTACAGAGAGTCGCATAGCCAATTTGGCCAAAAATGTCTGAATTTGTTCTAAGTCAAAGAAGACCACAAAATATATTTATTGACAGCGAGGCTAATAACTTTCTTCAAATTGTATATTTCAGGACCAAACTTGGCTGAGATGTGCATTACCTTGTGTTCTATCGTATGGTTATTTCAGATTTCCTCTATCTCTCTTACTTTTTAATCTATATTCACTCTTACAGAGAGTCGCATAGCCAATTTGGCCAAAAATCTCGGAAATTTTTCTAAGTCAAAGAAGACCACAAACTATATTTATTGACAGCGAGGCTAATTACTTTCTTCAAACTGCTTATTTCAGGACCAAACTTGGCTGAGATGTTCATTACCTTGTGTTCTATCGAATGGTTCTTACAGATTTCCTCTATCTCTCTTACTTTTTAATCTATATTCACTCTTTCAGAGAGTCGCATAGCCAATTTGGCCAAAAATCTCTGAATTTGTTCTAAGTCAAAGAAGACCACAAACTATATTTATTGACAGCGAGGCTAATAACTTTCTTCAAACTGTATATTTCAGGACCAAACTTGTCTGAGATGTTCATTACCTTGTGTTCAATCGACTTTTTATTTCAGATTTCCTCTATCTGTCTTACTTTGTAATCTATATTCACATTTACAGAGAGTCGCATAGCCAATTTGGCCAAAAATAACTGAATTTGTTCTAAGTCAAAGAAGAGCACAAACTATATTTATTGACAGCGAGGCTAATAACTTTCTTCAAACTGTATATTTCAGGACCAAACTTGGCTAAGATGTTCAATACCGAGTGTTCTATCGAATGGTTATTTCAGATTTCCTCTATCTCTCTTACTTTGTAATCTGTATTCACATTTACAGAGAGTCGCATAGCCAATTTGGCCAAAAATAACTGAATTTGTTTTAAGTCAAAGAAGAGCAGAAACTATATTTATTGACAGCGAGGCTAATAACTTTCTTCAAACTGTATATTTCAGGACCAAACTTGGCTGAGATGTGCATTACCTTGTGTTCTATCGAATGGTTATTTCAGATTTCCTCTATCTCTCTTACTTTTTAATCTATATTCACTCTTTCAGAGAGTCGCATAGCCAATTTGGCCAAAAATCTCTGAATTTGTTCTAAGTCAAAGAAGACCACAAACTATATTTATTGACAGCGAGGCTAATAACTTTCTTCAAACTGTATATTTCAGGACCAAACTTGTCTGAGATGTTCATTACCTTGTGTTCAATCGACTTTTTATTTCAGATTTCCTCTATCTGTCTTACTTTGTAATCTATATTCACATTTACAGAGAGTCGCATAGCCAATTTGGCCAAAAATAACTGAATTTGTTTTAAGTCAAAGAAGACCACACACTATATTTATTGACAGCGAGGCTAATAACTTTCTTCAAACTGTATATTTCAGGACCAAACTTGGCTAAGATGTTCATTACCGTGTGTTCTATCGAATGGTTATTTCAGATTTCCTCTATCTCTCTTACTTTTTAATCTATATTCACTCTTACAGAGAGTCGCATAGCCAATTTGGCCAAAAATCTCGGAAATTTTTCTAAGTCAAAGAAGAGCACAAACTATATTTCTTGACAGCGAAGCTAATAACTTTCTTCAAACTGCATATTTCAGGACCAAACTTGGCTAAGATGTTCATTACCTTGTGTTCTATCGAATGGTTCTTTCAGATTTCCTCTATCTCTCTTACTTTATAATCTATATTCACTCTTACAGAGAGTCGCATAGCCAATTTGGCCAAAAATCTCGGAAATTATTCTTAGTCAAAGAAGACCACACACTATATTTATTGACAGCGAGGCTAATAACTTTCTTCAAACTGTATATTTCAGGACCAAACTTGGCTGAGATGTTCATTACCTTGTGTTCTATCGAATGGTTATTTCAGATTTCCTCTATCTCGCTTACTTTTTAATCTATATTCACTCTTACAGAGAGTCGCATAGCCAATTTGGCCAAAAATCTCGGAAATGTTTCTAAGTCAAAGAAGACCACAAACTATATTTATTGACAGCGAGGCTAATAACTTTCTTCAAACTGTATATTTCAGGACCAAACTTGTCTGAGATGTTCATTACCTTGTGTTCAATCGACTTTTTATTTCAGATTTCCTCTATCTGTCTTACTTTGTAATCTATATTCACATTTACAGAGAGTCGCATAGCCAATTTGGCCAAAAATAACTGAATTTGTTCTAAGTCAAAGAAGAGCACAAACTATATTTCTTGACAGCGAAGCTAATAACTTTCTTCAAACTGCATATTTCAGGACCAAACTTGGCTGAGATGTTCATTACCTTGTGTTCTATCGAATGGTTATTTCAGATTTCCTCTATATCTCTTACTTTTTAATCTATATTCACTCTTACAGAGAGTCGCATAGCCAGTTTGGCCAAAAATCTCGGAAATTTTTCTAACTCAAAGAAGACCACAAACTATTTTTATTGACAGCGAGGCTAATAACTTTCTTCAAACTGTATATTTCAGGACCAAACTTGGCTGAGATGTTCATTACCTTGTGTTCAATCGACTTTTTATTTCAGATTTCCTCTATCTGTCTTACTTTGTAATCTATATTCACATTTACAGAGAGTCGCATAGCCAATTTGGCCAAAAATAACTGAATTTGTTCTAAGTCAAAGAAGACCACAAACTATATTTCTTGACAGCGAAGCTAATAACTTTCTTCAAACTGTATATTTCAGGACCAAACTTGGCTAAGATGTTCATTACCTTGTGTTCTATTGAATGGTTATTTCAGATTTCCTCTATCTCTCTTACTTTATAATCTATATTCACTCTTACAGAGAGTCGCATAGCCAATTTGGCCAAAAATCTCGGAAATGTTTCTAAGTCAAAGAAGAGCACAGACTATAGTTCTTGACAGCGAAGCTAATAACATTCTTCAAACTGTATATTTCAGAACCAAACTTGCCTGAGATGTTCATTACCTTGTGTTCTATCGAATGGTTATTTCAGATTTCCTCTATCTCTCTTATTTTATAATCTATATTCACTCTTACAGAGAGTCGCATAGCCAATTTGGCCAAAAATCTCTGAATTTGTTCTAAGTCAAAGAAGACCACAAACTATATTTCTTGATAGCGATGCTAATAACTTTCTTCAAACTGTATATTTCAGGACCAAACTTGGCTGAGATGTTCATTACCTTGTGTTCAATCGACTTTTTATTTCAGATTTCCTCTATCTGTCTTACTTTTTAATCTATATTCACATTTACAGAGAGTCGCACAGTCAATTTGGCCAAAAATCTCGGAAATTTTTCTAAGTCAAAGAAGACCACAAACTATATTTCTTGACAGCGAAGCTAATAACTTTCTTCAAACTGTATATTTCAGGACCAAACTTGGCTAAGATGTTCATTACCTTGTGTTCTATCGAATGGTTATTTCAGATTTCCTCTATCTCTCTTACTTTATAATCTATATTCACTCTTACAGAGAGTCGCATAGCCAATTTGGCCAAAAATCTCGGAAATGTTTCTAAGTCAAAGAAGAGCACAGACTATAGTTCTTGACAGCGAAGCTAATAACATTCTTCAAACTGTATATTTCAGAACCAAACTTGCCTGAGATGTTCATTACCTTGTGTTCTATCGAATGGTTATTTCAGATTTCCTCTATCTCTCTTACTTTTTAATCTATATTCACTCTTACAGAGAGTCGCATAGCCAATTTGGCCAAAAATCTCGGAAATTGTTCGTAGTCAAAGAAGAGCAAAGACTATATTTATTTACAGCGAGGCTAATAACATTCTTCAAACTGTATATTTCAGGACCAAACTTGGCTGAGATGTTCATTACCTTGTGTTCTATCGAATGGTTATTTCAGATTTCCTCTATCTCTCTTACTTTTTAATCTATATTCACTCTTACAGAGAGTCGCATAGCCAATTTGGCCAAAAATCTCTGAATTTGTTCTAAGTCAAAGAAGAGCACAAACTATATTTCTTGACAGCGAAGCTAATAACTTTCTTCAAACTGTATATTTCAGGACCAAACTTGGCTAAGATGTTCATTGCATTGTGTTCTATCGCAAGGTTATTTCAGATTTCCTCTATCTCTCTTACTTTATAATCTATATTCACTCTTACAGAGAGTCGCATAGCCAATTTGGCCAAAAATCTCGGAAATTTTTCTAAGTCAAAGAAGACCACAAACTATATTTATTGACAGCGAGGCTAATAACATTCTTCAAACTGTATATTTCAGAACCAAACTTGGCTGAGATGTTCATTACCTTGTGTTCAATCGACTTTTTATTTCATATGTCCTCTATCTGTCTTACTTTTTAATCTATATTCACTCTTACAGAGAGTCGCATAGCCAATTTGGCCAAAAATCTCTGAATTTGTTCCAAGTCAAAGAAGAGCACAAACTATATTTCTTGATAGCGATGCTAATAACTTTCTTCAAACTGCATATTTCAGGACCAAACTTGGCTGAGATCTTCATTACCTTGTTTTCTATCGAATGGTTATTTCAGATTTCCTCTATCTCTCTTACTTTTTAATCTATATTCACTCTTTCAGAGAGTCGCATAGCCAATTTGGCCAAAAATCTCGGAAATTTTTCTAAGTCAAAGAAGAGCACAGACTATATTTCTTGATAGCGATGCTAATAACTTTCTTCAAACTGCATATTTCAGAACCAAACTTGGCTGAGATGTTCATTACCTTGTGTTCTATCGAATGGTTCTTTCAGATTTCCTCAATCTCTCTTACTTTTTAATCTATATTCACTCTTACAGAGAGTCGCATAGCCAATTTTGCCAAAAATCTCGGAAATGTTTCTAAGTCAAAGAAGACCACAAACTATATTTCTTGATAGCGATGCTAATAACTTTCTTCAAACTGCTTATTTCAGGACCAAACTTGGCTGAGATGTTCATTACCTTGTGTTCTATCGAATGGTTATTTCAGATTTCCTCTATCTCTCTTACTTTTTAATCTATATTCACTCTTTCAGAGAGTCGCATAGCCAATTTGGCCAAAAATCTCGGAAATTGTTCTTAGTCAAAGAAGACCACAAACTATATTTATTGACAGCGAGGCTAATAACATTCTTCAAACTGTATATTTCAGAACCAAACTTGGCTGAGATGTTCATTACCTTGTGTTCTATCGACTTTTTATTTCAGATTTCCTCTATCTGTCTTACTTTGTAATCTATATTCACTCTTACAGAGAGTCGCATAGCCAATTTGGCCAAAAATCTCTGAATTTGTTCTAAGTCAAAGAAGACCACAAACTATATTTATTGACAGCGAGGCTAATAACTTTCTTCAAACTGTATATTTCAGGACCAAACTTGTCTGAGATGTTCATTACCTTGTGTTCAATCGACTTTTTATTTCAGATTTCCTCTATCTGTCTTACTTTGTAATCTATATTCACATTTACAGAGAGTCGCATAGCCAATTTGGCCAAAAATAACTGAATTTGTTCTAAGTCAAAGAAGACCACAAACTATATTTATTGACAGCGAGGCTAATAACTTTCTTCAAACTGTATATTTCAGGACCAAACTTGTCTGAGATGTTCATTACCTTGTGTTCTATCGAATGGTTATTTCAGATGTCCTCTATCTCTCTTACTTTATAATCTATATTCACTCTTACAGAGAGTCGCAAAGCCAATTTGGCCAAAAATATCGGAAATTGTTCTAAGTCAAAGAAGAGCACAGACTATATTTCTTGATAGCGATGCTAATAACTTTCTTCAAACTGCATATTTCAGAACCAAACTTGGCTGAGATGTTCATTACCTTGTTTTCTATCGAATGGTTCTTTCAGATTTCCTCAATCTCTCTTACTTTTTAATCTATATTCACTCTTACAGAGAGTCGCATAGCCAATTTGGCCAAAAATCTCTGAATTTGTTCTAAGTCAAAGAAGACCACAAACTATATTTATTGACAGCGAGGCTAATAACTTTCTTCAAACTGTATATTTCAGGACCAAACTTGTCTGAGATGTTCATTACCTTGTGTTCAATCGACTTTTTCTTTCAGATTTCCTCTATCTGTCTTACTTTGTAATGTATATTCACTCTTACAGAGAGTCGCACAGTCAATTTGGCCAAAAATCTCGGAAATTTTTCTAAGTCAAAGAAGACCACAAAATATATTTATTGACAGCGAGGCTAATAACTTTCTTCAAACTGTATATTTCAGGACCAAACTTGTCTGAGATGTTCATTACCTTGTGTTCTATCGAATGGTTATTTCAGATGTCCTCTATCTCTCTTACTTTATAATCTATATTCACTCTTACAGAGAGTCGCAAAGCCAATTTGGCCAAAAATATCGGAAATTGTTCTAAGTCAAAGAAGAGCACAGACTATATTTCTTGATAGCGATGCTAATAACTTTCTTCAAACTGCATATTTCAGAACCAAACTTGGCTGAGATCTTCATTACCTTGTTTTCTATCGAATGGTTATTTCAGATTTCCTCTATCTCTCTTACTTTTTAATCTATATTCACTCTTTCAGAGAGTCGCATAGCCAATTTGGCCAAAAATCTCTGAATTTGTTCTAAGTCAAAGAAGACCACAAACTATATTTCTTGATAGCGATGCTAATAACTTTCTTCAAACTGTATATTTCAGGACCAAACTTGTCTGAGATGTTCATTACCTTGTGTTCAATCGACTTTTTCTTTCAGATTTCCTCTATCTGTCTTACTTTGTAATGTATATTCACTCTTACAGAGAGTCGCACAGTCAATTTGGCCAAAAATCTCGGAAATTTTTCTAAGTCAAAGAAGACCACAAACTATATTTCTTGACAGCGAAGCTAATAACTTTCTTCAAACTGTATATTTCAGGACCAAACTTGGCTAAGATGTTCATTGCATTGTGTTCTATCGCAAGGTTATTTCAGATTTCCTCTATCTCTCTTACTTTATAATCTATATTCACTCTTACAGAGAGTCGCATAGCCAATTTGGCCAAAAATCTCGGAAATTTTTCTAAGTCAAAGAAGACCACAAACTATATTTATTGACAGCGAGGCTAATAACATTCTTCAAACTGTATATTTCAGAACCAAACTTGGCTGAGATGTTCATTACCTTGTGTTCAATCGACTTTTTATTTCATATGTCCTCTATCTGTCTTACTTTTTAATCTATATTCACTCTTACAGAGAGTCGCATAGCCAATTTGGCCAAAAATCTCTGAATTTGTTCTAAGTCAAAGAAGAGCACAAACTATATTTCTTGATAGCGATGCTAATAACTTTCTTCAAACTGCATATTTCAGGACCAAACTTGGCTGAGATCTTCATTACCTTGTTTTCTATCGAATGGTTATTTCAGATTTCCTCTATCTCTCTTACTTTTTAATCTATATTCACTCTTTCAGAGAGTCGCATAGCCAATTTGGCCAAAAATCTCGGAAATTTTTCTAAGTCAAAGAAGAGCACAGACTATATTTCTTGATAGCGATGCTAATAACTTTCTTCAAACTGCATATTTCAGAACCAAACTTGGCTGAGATGTTCATTACCTTGTGTTCTATCGAATGGTTCTTTCAGATTTCCTCAATCTCTCTTACTTTTTAATCTATATTCACTCTTACAGAGAGTCGCATAGCCAATTTTGCCAAAAATCTCGGAAATGTTTCTAAGTCAAAGAAGACCACAAACTATATTTCTTGATAGCGATGCTAATAACTTTCTTCAAACTGCTTATTTCAGGACCAAACTTGGCTGAGATGTTCATTACCTTGTGTTCTATCGAATGGTTATTTCAGATTTCCTCTATCTCTCTTACTTTTTAATCTATATTCACTCTTTCAGAGAGTCGCATAGCCAATTTGGCCAAAAATCTCGGAAATTGTTCTTAGTCAAAGAAGACCACAAACTATATTTATTGACAGCGAGGCTAATAACATTCTTCAAACTGTATATTTCAGAACCAAACTTGGCTGAGATGTTCATTACCTTGTGTTCTATCGACTTTTTATTTCAGATTTCCTCTATCTGTCTTACTTTGTAATCTATATTCACTCTTACAGAGAGTCGCATAGCCAATTTGGCCAAAAATCTCTGAATTTGTTCTAAGTCAAAGAAGACCACAAACTATATTTATTGACAGCGAGGCTAATAACTTTCTTCAAACTGTATATTTCAGGACCAAACTTGTCTGAGATGTTCATTACCTTGTGTTCAATCGACTTTTTATTTCAGATTTCCTCTATCTGTCTTACTTTGTAATCTATATTCACATTTACAGAGAGTCGCATAGCCAATTTGGCCAAAAATAACTGAATTTGTTCTAAGTCAAAGAAGACCACAAACTATATTTATTGACAGCGAGGCTAATAACTTTCTTCAAACTGTATATTTCAGGACCAAACTTGTCTGAGATGTTCATTACCTTGTGTTCTATCGAATGGTTATTTCAGATGTCCTCTATCTCTCTTACTTTATAATCTATATTCACTCTTACAGAGAGTCGCAAAGCCAATTTGGCCAAAAATATCGGAAATTGTTCTAAGTCAAAGAAGAGCACAGACTATATTTCTTGATAGCGATGCTAATAACTTTCTTCAAACTGCATATTTCAGAACCAAACTTGGCTGAGATGTTCATTACCTTGTTTTCTATCGAATGGTTCTTTCAGATTTCCTCAATCTCTCTTACTTTTTAATCTATATTCACTCTTACAGAGAGTCGCATAGCCAATTTGGCCAAAAATCTCTGAATTTGTTCTAAGTCAAAGAAGACCACAAACTATATTTATTGACAGCGAGGCTAATAACTTTCTTCAAACTGTATATTTCAGGACCAAACTTGTCTGAGATGTTCATTACCTTGTGTTCAATCGACTTTTTCTTTCAGATTTCCTCTATCTGTCTTACTTTGTAATGTATATTCACTCTTACAGAGAGTCGCACAGTCAATTTGGCCAAAAATCTCGGAAATTTTTCTAAGTCAAAGAAGACCACAAAATATATTTATTGACAGCGAGGCTAATAACTTTCTTCAAACTGTATATTTCAGGACCAAACTTGTCTGAGATGTTCATTACCTTGTGTTCTATCGAATGGTTATTTCAGATGTCCTCTATCTCTCTTACTTTATAATCTATATTCACTCTTACAGAGAGTCGCAAAGCCAATTTGGCCAAAAATATCGGAAATTGTTCTAAGTCAAAGAAGAGCACAGACTATATTTCTTGATAGCGATGCTAATAACTTTCTTCAAACTGCATATTTCAGAACCAAACTTGGCTGAGATGTTCATTACCTTGTGTTCTATCGAATGGTTATTTCAGATGTCCTCTATCTCTCTTACTTTTTAATCTATATTCACTCTTTCAGAGAGTCGCATAGCCAATTTGGCCAAAAATCTCGGAAATTGTTCTTAGTCAAAGAAGACCACAAACTATATTTATTGACAGCGAGGCTAATAACATTCTTCAAACTGTATATTTCAGAACCAAACTTGGCTGAGATGTTCATTACCTTGTGTTCTATCGACTTTTTATTTCAGATTTCCTCTATCTGTCTTACTTTGTAATCTATATTCACTCTTACAGAGAGTCGCATAGCCAATTTGGCCAAAAATCTCTGAATTTGTTCTAAGTCAAAGAAGACCACAAACTATATTTATTGACAGCGAGGCTAATAACTTTCTTCAAACTGTATATTTCAGGACCAAACTTGTCTGAGATGTTCATTACCTTGTGTTCAATCGACTTTTTATTTCAGATTTCCTCTATCTGTCTTACTTTGTAATCTATATTCACATTTACAGAGAGTCGCATAGCCAATTTGGCCAAAAATAACTGAATTTGTTCTAAGTCAAAGAAGACCACAAACTATATTTATTGACAGCGAGGCTAATAACTTTCTTCAAACTGTATATTTCAGGACCAAACTTGGCTAAGATGTTCATTACCTTGTGTTCTATCGAATGGTTATTTCAGATTTCCTCTATCTCTCTTACTTTGTAATCTGTATTCACATTTACAGAGAGTCGCATAGCCAATTTGGCCAAAAATAACTGAATTTGTTTTAAGTCAAAGAAGAGCACAAACTATATTTCTTGACAGCGAAGCTAATAACTTTCTTCAAACTGCATATTTCATTACCAAACTTGGCTAAGCTGTTCATTACCTTGTGTTCTATCGAATGGTTATTTCAGATTTCCTCTATCTCTCTTACTTTGTAATCTATATTCACTCTTACAGAGAGTCGCATAGCCAATTTGGCCAAAAATCTCTGAATTTGTTCTAAGTCAAAGAAGACCACAAACTATATTTCTTGACAGCGAGGCTAATAGCTTTCTTCAAACTGCATATTTCAGGACCAAACTTGGCTGAGATGTTCATTACCTTGTGTTCTATCGAATGGTTGTTTCAGATTTCCTCTATCTCTCTTACTTTATAATCTATATTCACTCTTACAGAGAGTCGCAAAGCCAATTTGGCCAAAAATCTCTGAATTTGTTCTAAGTCAAAGAAGACCACAAACTATATTTATTGACAGCGAGGCTAATAACATTCTTCAAACTGTATATTTCAGAACCAAACTTGGCTGAGATGTTTATTACCTTGTGTTCTATCGAATGGTTATTTCAGATTTCTTCTATCTCTCTTACTTTTTAATCTATATTCACTCTTACAGAGAGTCGCATAGCCAATTTGGCCAAAAATCTCGGAAATGTTTCTAATTAGTAAAAGAAGACCACAAACTATATTTCTTGACAGCGAGGCTAATAACTTTCTTCAAACTGCATATTTCAGGACCAAACTTGGCTAAGATGTTCATTACCGTGTGTTCTATCGAATGGTTATTTCAGATTTCCTCTATCTCTCTTACTTTTTAATCTATATTCACTCTTACAGAGAGTCGCATAGCCAATTTGGCCAAACATCTCGGAAATTTTTCTAAGTCAAAAAAGGTCACAGACTATATTTCTTGACAGCGAGGCTAATAACTTTCTTCAAACTGCAAATTTTTGGGCCAAACTTGGCTGAAATGTTCATTACCTTGTGTTCTATCGAATGGTTATTTCAGATTTCCTCTATCTCTCTTACTTTTTAATCTGTATTCACATTTACAGAGAGTCGCATAGCCAATTTGGCCAAAAATAACTGAATTTGTTTTAAGTCAAAGAAGAGCACAAACTATATTTCTTGACAGCGAAGCTAATAACTTTCTTCAAACTGCATATTTCATTACCAAACTTGGCTAAGCTGTTCATTACCTTGTGTTCTATCGAATGGTTATTTCAGATTTCCTCTATCTCTCTTACTTTTTAATCTATATTCACTCTTACAGAGAGTCGCATAGCCAATTTGGCCAAACATCTCGGAAATTTTTCTAAGTCAAAAAAGGTCACAGACTATATTTCTTGACAGCGAGGCTAATAACTTTCTTCAAACTGCATATTTTTGGGCCAAACTTGGCTGAAATGTTCATTACCTTGTGTTCTATCGAATGGTTATTTCAGATTTCCTCTATCTCTCTTACTTTTTAATCTATATTCACTCTTACAGAGAGTCGCATAGCCAATTTGGCCAAACATCTCGGAAATGTTTCTAATTAGTAAAAGAAGACCACAAACTATATTTATTGACAGCGATGCTAATAACTTTCTTCAAACTGCATATTTCAGGACCAAACTTGGCTGAGATGTTCATTACCTTGTGTTCTATCGAATGGTTATTTCAGATTTCCTCTATCTGTCTTACTTTGTAATCTATATTCACTCTTACAGAGAGTCGCATAGCCAATTTGGCCAAAAATCTCTGAATTTGTTCTAAGTCAAAGAAGACCACAAACTATATTTATTGACAGCGAGGCTAATAACTTTCTTCAAACTGTATATTTCAGGACCAAACTTGTCTGAGATGTTCATTACCTTGTGTTCAATCGACTTTTTATTTCAGATTTCCTCTATCTGTCTTACTTTGTAATCTATATTCACATTTACAGAGAGTCGCATAGCCAATTTGGCCAAAAATAACTGAATTTGTTCTAAGTCAAAGAAGAGCACAAACTATATTTATTGACAGCGAGGCTAATAACTTTCTTCAAACTGTATATTTCAGGACCAAACTTGGCTAAGATGTTCATTACCTTGTGTTATATCGAATGGTTATTTCAGATTTCCTCTATCTCTCTTACTTTGTAATCTGTATTCACATTTACAGAGAGTCGCATAGCCAATTTGGCCAAAAATAACTGAATTTGTTTTAAGTCAAAGAAGACCACAAACTATATTTCTTGACAGCGAAGCTAATAACTTTCTTCAAACTGCATATTTCATTACCAAACTTGGCTAAGATGTTCATTACATTGTGTTCTATCGAATGGTAATTTCAGATTTCCTCTATCTCTCTTACTTTTTAATCTATATTCACTCTTACAGAGAGTCGCATAGCCAATTTGGCCAAACATCTCGGAAATTTTTCTAAGTCAAAGAAGACCACAAACTATATTTATTGACAGCGAGGCTAATAACATTCTTCAAACTGTATATTTCAGAAACAAACTTGGCTGAGATGTTCATTACCTTGTGTTCTATCGACTTTTTATTTCAGATTTCCTCTATCTGTCTTACTTTGTAATCTATATTCACTCTTACAGAGAGTCGCATAGCCAATTTGGCCAAAAATCTCTGAATTTGTTCTAAGTCAAAGAAGACCACAAACTATATTTATTGACAGCGAGGCTAATAACTTTCTTCAAACTGTATATTTCAGGACCAAACTTGTCTGAGATGTTCATTACCTTGTGTTCAATCGACTTTTTATTTCAGATTTCCTCTATCTGTCTTACTTTGTAATCTATATTCACATTTACAGAGAGTCGCATAGCCAATTTGGCCAAAAATAACTGAATTTGTTCTAAGTCAAAGAAGACCACAAACTATATTTTTGACAGCGATGCTAATAACTTTCTTCAAACTGCATATTTCAGGACCAAACTTGGCTGAGACGTTCATTACCTTGTGTTCTATCGAATGGTTATTTCAGATTTCCTCTATCTGTCTTACTTTGTAATCTATATTCACTCTTACAGAGAGTCGCATAGCCAATTTGGCCAAAAATCTCTGAATTTGTTCTAAGTCAAAGAAGACCACAAACTATATTTATTGACAGCGAGGCTAATAACTTTCTTCAAACTGTATATTTCAGGACCAAACTTGTCTGAGATGTTCATTACCTTGTGTTCAATCGACTTTTTATTTCAGATTTCCTCTATCTGTCTTACTTTGTAATCTATATTCACAATTACAGAGAGTCGCATAGCCAATTTGGCCAAAAATAACTGAATTTGTTCTAAGTCAAAGAAGAGCACAAACTATATTTATTGACAGCGAGGCTAATAACTTTCTTCAAACTGTATATTTCAGGACCAAACTTGGCTAAGATGTTCATTACCTTGTGTTATATCGAATGGTTATTTCAGATTTCCTCTATCTCTCTTACTTTGTAATCTGTATTCACATTTACAGAGAGTCGCATAGCCAATTTGGCCAAAAATAACTGAATTTGTTTTAAGTCAAAGAAGACCACAAACTATATTTATTGACAGCGAAGCTAATAACTTTCTTCAAACTGCATATTTCATTACCAAACTTGGCTAAGATGTTCATTACATTGTGTTCTATCGAATGGTAATTTCAGATTTCCTCTATCTCTCTTACTTTTTAATCTATATTCACTCTTACAGAGAGTCGCATAGCCAATTTGGCCAAACATCTCGGAAATTTTTCTAAGTCAAAGAAGACCACAAACTATATTTATTGACAGCGAGGCTAATAACATTCTTCAAACTGTATATTTCAGAAACAAACTTGGCTGAGATGTTCATTACCTTGTGTTCTATCGACTTTTTATTTCAGATTTCCTCTATCTGTCTTACTTTGTAATCTATATTCACTCTTACAGAGAGTCGCATAGCCAATTTGGCCAAAAATCTCTGAATTTGTTCTAAGTCAAAGAAGACCACAAACTATATTTATTGACAGCGAGGCTAATAACTTTCTTCAAACTGTATATTTCAGGACCAAACTTGTCTGAGATGTTCATTACCTTGTGTTCAATCGACTTTTTATTTCAGATTTCCTCTATCTGTCTTACTTTGTAATCTATATTCACATTTACAGAGAGTCGCATAGCCAATTTGGCCAAAAATAACTGAATTTGTTCTAAGTCAAAGAAGACCACAAACTATATTTTTGACAGCGAGGCTAATAACTTTCTTCAAACTGTATATTTCAGGACCAAACTTGGCTAAGATGTTCATTACCTTGTGTTATATCGAATGGTTATTTCAGATTTCCTCTATCTCTCTTACTTTGTAATCTGTATTCACATTTACAGAGAGTCGCATAGCCAATTTGGCCAAAAATAACTGAATTTGTTTTAAGTCAAAGAAGAGTACAAACTATATTTCTTGACAGCGAAGCTAATAACTTTCTTCAAACTGTATATTTCAGGACCAAACTTGGCTAAGATGTTCATTACATTGTGTTCTATCGAATGGTTATTTCAGATTTCCTCTATCTCTCTTACTTTTTAATCTATATTCACTCTTACAGAGAGTCGCATAGCCAATTTGGCCAAAAATATCGGAAATTTTTCTAAGTCAAAGAAGACCACAAACTATATTTATTGACAGCGAGGCTAATAACATTCTTCAAACTGTATATTTCAGAACCAAACTTGGCTGAGATGTTCATTACCTTGTGTTCTATCGAATGGTTCTTTCAGATTTCCTCTATCTCTCTTACTTTTTAATCTATATTCACTCTTACAGAGAGTCGCATAGCCAATTTGGCCAAAAATCTCGGAAATTTTTCTAAGTCAAAGAAGACCTCAAACTATATTTCTTGATAGCGATGCTAATAACTTTCTTCAAACTGCATATTTCATTACCAAACTTGGCTAAGATGTTCATTACATTGTATTCTATCGAATGGTGATTTCAGATTTCCTCTATCTCTCTTACTTTTTAATCTATATTCACTCTTACAGAGAGTCGCATATCCAATTTGGCCAAAAATATCGGAAATTTTTCTAAGTCAAAGAAGACCACAAACTATATTTATTTACAGCGAGGCTAATAACATTCTTCAAACTGTATATTTCAGAACCAAACTTAGCTGAAATGTTCATTACCTTGTGTTCTATCGAATGGTTATTTCAGATTTCCTCAATCTCTCTTACTTTTTAATCTATATTCACTCTTACAGAGAGTCGCATAGCCAATTTGGCCAAAAATCTCGGAAATTTTTCTAAGTCAAAGAAGACCACAAACTATATTTATTGACAGCGAGGCTAATAACTTTCTTCAAACTGTATATTTCAGGACCAAACTTTGCTGAGATGTTCATTACCTTGTGTTCAATCGACTTTTTATTTCATATGTCCTCTATCTGTCTTACTTTTTAATCTATATTCACTCTTACAGAGAGTCGCATAGCCAATTTGGCCAAAAATCTCTGAATTTGTTCTAAGTCAAAGAAGAGCACAAACTATATTTCTTGACAGCGAAGCTAATAACTTTCTTCAAACTGTATATTTCAGGACCAAACTTGTTTAAGATGTTCATTACATTGTGTTCTATCGAATGGTTATTTCAGATTTCCTCTATCTCTCTTACTATATAATCTATATTCACTCTTACAGAGAGTCGCATAGCCAATTTGGCCAAAAATCTCTGAATTTGTTCTAAGTCAAAGAAGACCACAAAATATATTTATTGACAGCGAGGCTAATAACTTTCTTCAAACTGTATATTTCAGGACCAAACTTGTCTGAGATGTTCATTACCTTGTGTTCTATCGAATGGTTATTTCAGATGTCCTCTATCTCTCTTACTTTTTTTTTTATCTATATTCACTCTTACAGAGAGTCGCATAGCCAATTTGGCCAAAAATCTCTGAATTTGTACTAAATCAAAGAAGACCACAAACTATATTTATTGACAGCGAGGCTAATAACTTTCTTCAAACTGTATATTTCAGGACCAAACTTGTCTGAGATGTTCATTACCTTGTGTTCAATCGACTTTTTATTTCAGATTTCCTCTATCTGTCTTACTTTGTAATCTGTGTTCACATTTACAGAGAGTCGCATAGCCAATTTGGCCAAAAATAACTGAATTTGTTCTAAGTCAAAGAAGAGCACAAACTATATTTATTGACAGCGAGGCTAATAACTTTCTTCAAACTGTATATTTCAGGACCAAACTTTGCTGAGATGTTCATTACCTTGTGTTCAATCGACTTTTTATTTCATATGTCCTCTATCTGTCTTACTTTTTAATCTATATTCACTCTTACAGAGAGTCGCATAGCCAATTTGGCCAAAAATCTCTGAATTTGTTCTAAGTCAAAGAAGAGCACAAACTATATTTCTTGACAGTGAAGCTAATAACTTTCTTCAAACTGTATATTTCATTACCAAACTTGGTTAAGATGTTCATTACATTGTGTTCTATCGAATGGTTATTTCAGATTTCCTCTATCTCTCTTACTTTATAATCTATATTCACTCTTACAGAGAGTCGCAAAGCCAATTTGGCCAAAAATATCGGAAATTTTTCTTAGTCAAAGAAGAGCACAGACTATATTTCTTGACAGCGAAGCTAATAACTTTCTTCAAACTGCATATTTCAGGACCAAACTTGGCTAAGATGTTCATTACCTTGTGTTCAATCGACTGTTTATTTCAGATGTCCTCTATCTCTCTTACTTTTTAATCTATATTCACTCTTACAGAGAGTCGCATAGCCAATTTGGCCAAAAATCTCTGAATTTGTTCTAAGTCAAAGAAGAGCACAAACTATATTTCTTGACAGCGAAGCTAATAACTTTCTTAAAACTGTATATTTCAGGACCAAACTTGTCTGAGATGTTCATTACCTTGTGTTCAATCGACTTTTTATTTCAGATGTCCTCTATCTCTCTTACTTTGTAATCTATATTCAATCTTACAGAGAGTCGCAAAGCCAATTTGGCCAAAAATATCGGAAATTGTTCTAAGTCAAAGAAGAGCACAGACTATATTTCTTGATAGCGATGCTAATAACTTTCTTCAAACTGCATATTTCAGAACCAAACTTGGCTGAGATGTTCATTACCTTGTGTTCTATCGAATGGTTATTTCAGATTTCCTCTATCTGTCTTACTTTTTAATCTATATTCACTCTTACAGAGAGTCGCATAGCCAATTTGGCCAAAAATCTCGGAAATTTTTCTAAGTCAAAGAAGACCACAAACTATATTTATTGACAGCGAGGCTAATAACATTCTGCAAACTGTATATTTCAGAACCAAACTTGGCTGAGATGTTCATTACCTTATGTTCTATCGAATGGTTATTTCAGATTTCCTCTATCTCTCTTACTTTTTAATCTATATTCACTCTTACAGAGAGTCGCATAGCCAATTTGGCCAAAAATAACTGAATTTGTCTAAGTCAAAGAAGACCACAAACTATATTTATTGACAGCGAGGCTAATAACTTTCTTCAAACTGTATATTTCAGGACCAAACTTGGCTAAGATGTTCATTACCGTGTGTTCTATCGAATGGTTATTTCAGATTTTCTCTATCTCTCTTACTTTTTAATCTATATTCACTCTTACAGAGAGTCGCATAGCCAATTTGGCCAAAAATAACTGAATTTGTCTAAGTCAAAGAAGACCACAAACTATATTTCTTGACAGCGAAGCTAATAACTTTCTTCAAACTGCATATTTCAGGACCAAACTTGGCTAAGATGTTCATTACCTTGTGTTCTATCGAATGGTTATTTCAGATTTCCTCTATCTCTCTTACTTTTTAATCTATATTCACTCTTACAGAGAGTCGCATAGCAAATTTGGCCAAAAATCTCGGAAATTTTTCTTAGTCAAAGAAGACCACAAACTATATTTCTTGACAGCGAGGCTAATAACTTTCTTCAAACTGCATATTTCAGGACCAAACTTGGCTGAGATGATCATTACCTTGTGTTCTATCGAATGGTTATTTCAGATTTCCTCTATCTCTCTTACTTTTTAATCTATATTCACTCTTACAGAGAGTCGCATAGCCAATTTGGCCAAAAATAACTGAATTTGTTCTAAGTCAAAGAAGAGCACAAACTATATTTCCTGACAGCGAAGCTAATAACTTTATTCAAACTGCATATTTCAGGACCAAACTTGGCTGAGATGTTGATTACCTTGTGTTCTATCGAATGGTTATTTCAGATTTCCTCTATCTCTCTTACTTTTTAATCTATATTCACTCTTACAGAGAGTCGCATAGCCAATTTGGCCAAAAATCTCGGAAATGTTTCTAAGTCAAAGAAGACCACAAACTATATTTATTGACAGCGAGGCTAATAACATTCTTCAAACTGTATATTTCAGAACCAAACTTGGCTGAGATGTTGATTACCTTGTGTTCTATCGAATGGTTATTTCAGATTTCCTCTATCTCTCTTACTTTTTAATCTATATTCACTCTTACAGAGAGTCGCATAGCCAATTTGGCCAAAAATCTCGGAAATGTTTCTAAGTCAAAGAAGACCACAAACTATATTTATTGACAGCGAGGCTAATAACATTCTTCAAACTGTATATTTCAGAACCAAACTTGGCTGAGATGTTCATTACCTTGTGTTCTATCGAATGGTTCTTTCAGATTTCCTCTATCTCTCTTACTTTTTAATCTATATTCACTCTTACAGAGAGTCGCATAGCCAATTTGGCCAAAAATATCTGAATTTGTTCTAAGTCAAAGAAGAGCACAAACTATATTTCTTGACAGCGAAGCTAATAACTTTCTTCAAACTGTATATTTCAGGACCAAACTTGGTTAAGATGTTCATTACATTGTGTTCTATCGACTTTTTATTTCAGATTTCCTCTATCTGTCTTACTTTGTAATATTTATTCACTCTTACAGAGAGTCGCATAGCCAATTTGGCCAAAAATCTCTGAATTTGTTCTAAGTCAAAGAAGACCACAAACTATATTTATTGACAGCGAGGCTAATAACTTTCTTCAAACTGTATATTTCAGGACCAAACTTGTCTGAGATGTTCATTACCTTGTGTTCAATCGACTTTTTATTTCAGATTTCCTCTATCTGTCTTACTTTGTAATCTATATTCACATTTACAGAGAGTCGCATAGCCAATTTGGCCAAAAATAACTGAATTTATTCTAAGTCAAAGAAGACCACAAACTATATTTCTTGACAGCGAGGCTAATAACTTTCTTCAAACTGCATATTTCAGGACCAAACTTGGCTGAGATGATCATTACCTTGTGTTCTATCGAATGGTTATTTCAGATTTCCTCTATCTCTCTTACTTTTTAATCTATATTCACTCTTACAGAGAGTCGCATAGCCAATTTGGCCAAAAATAACTGAATTTGTTCTAAGTCAAAGAAGAGCACAAACTATATTTCCTGACAGCGAAGCTAAAAACTTTATTCAAACTGCATATTTCAGGACCAAACTTGGCTAAGATGTTCATTACCTTGTGTTCTATCGAATGGTTATTTCAGATTTCCTCTATCTCTCTTACTTTTTAATCTATATTCACTCTTACAGAGAGTCGCATAGCCAATTTGGCCAAAAATCTCCCAAATTTTTCTTAGTCAAAGAAGACCACAAACTATATTTCTTGACAGCGAGGCTAATAACTTTCTTCAAACTGCATATTTCAGGACCAAACTTGGCTGAGATGTTGATTACCTTGTGTTCTATCGAATGGTTATTTCAGATTTCCTCTATCTCTCTTACTTTTTAATCTATATTCACTCTTACAGAGAGTCGCATAGCCAATTTGGCCAAAAATCTCGGAAATGTTTCTAAGTCAAAGAAGACCACAAACTATATTTATTGACAGCGAGGCTAATAACATTCTTCAAACTGTATATTTCAGAACCAAACTTGGCTGAGATGTTCATTACCTTGTGTTCTATCGAATGGTTCTTTCAGATTTCCTCTATCTCTCTTACTTTTTAATCTATATTCACTCTTACAGAGAGTCGCATAGCCAATTTGGCCAAAAATATCTGAATTTGTTCTAAGTCAAAGAAGAGCACAAACTATATTTCTTGACAGCGAAGCTAATAACTTTCTTCAAACTGTATATTTCAGGACCAAACTTGGTTAAGATGTTCATTACATTGTGTTCTATCGACTTTTTATTTCAGATTTCCTCTATCTGTCTTACTTTGTAATATTTATTCACTCTTACAGAGAGTCGCATAGCCAATTTGGCCAAAAATCTCTGAATTTGTTCTAAGTCAAAGAAGACCACAAACTATATTTATTGACAGCGAGGCTAATAACTTTCTTCAAACTGTATATTTCAGGACCAAACTTGTCTGAGATGTTCATTACCTTGTGTTCAATCGACTTTTTATTTCAGATTTCCTCTATCTGTCTTACTTTGTAATCTATATTCACATTTACAGAGAGTCGCATAGCCAATTTGGCCAAAAATAACTGAATTTATTCTAAGTCAAAGAAGACCACAAACTATATTTATTGACAGAGAGGCTAATAACATTCTTCAAACTGTATATTTCAGAACCAAACTTGGCTGAGATGTTCATTACCTTGTGTTCTATCGAATGGTTCTTTCAGATTTCCTCTATCTCTCTTACTTTTTAATCTATATTCACTCTTACAGAGAGTCGCATAGCCAATTTGGCCAAAAATCTCGGAAATGTTTCTAAGTCAAAGAAGACCACAAACTATATTTATTGACAGCGAGGCTAATAACATTCTTCAAACTGTGTATTTCAGAACCAAACTTGGCTGAGATGTTCATTACCTTGTGTTCTATCGAATGGTTCTTTCAGATTTCCTCTATCTCTCTTACTTTTTAATCTATATTCACTCTTACAGAGAGTCGCATAGCCAATTTGGCCAAAAATATCTGAATTTGTTCTAAGTCAAAGAAGAGCACAAACTATATTTATTGACAGCGAAGCTAATAACTTTCTTCAAACTGTATATTTCAGGACCAAACTTGGTTAAGATGTTCATTACATTGTGTTCTATCGACTTTTTATTTCAGATTTCCTCTATCTGTCTTACTTTGTAATCTATATTCACTCTTACAGAGAGTCGCATAGCCAATTTGGCCAAAAATCTCTGAATTTGTTCTAAGTCAAAGAAGACCACAAACTATATTTATTGACAGCGAGGCTAATAACTTTCTTCAAACTGTATATTTCAGGACCAAACTTGTCTGAGATGTTCATTACCTTGTGTTCAATCGACTTTTTATTTCAGATTTCCTCTATCTGTCTTACTTTGTAATCTATATTCACATTTACAGAGAGTCGCATAGCCAATTTGGCCAAAAATCTCTGAATTTGTTCTAAGTCAAAGAAGACCACAAACTATATTTATTGACAGCGAGGCTAATAACTTTCTTCAAACTGTATATTTCAGGACCAAACTTGGCTAAGATGTTCATTACCTTGTGTTCTATCGAATGGTTATTTCAGATTTCCTCTATCTTTCTTACTTTTTAATCTATATTCACTCTTACAGAGAGTCGCATAGCCAATTTGGCCAAAAATCTCGGAAATTTTTCTAAGTCAAAGAAGACCACAAACTATATTTATTGACAGCGAGGCTAATAACATTCTTCAAACTGTATATTTCAGAACCAAACTTGGCTGAGATGTTCATTACCTTGTGTTCTATCGAATGGTTATTTCAGATTTCCTCTATCTCTCTTACTTTTTAATCTATATTCACTCTTACAGAGAGTCGCATAGCCAATTTGGCCAAAAATCTCCCAAATTTTTCTAAGTCAAAGAAGACCACAAACTATATTTATTGACAGCGAGGCTAATAACATTCTTCAAACTGTATATTTCAGAACCAAACTTGGCTGAGATGTTCATTACCTTGTGTTCTATCGAATGGTTATTTCAGATTTCCTCTATCTCTCTTACTTTTTAATCTATATTCACTCTTTCAGAGAGTCGCATAGCCAATTTGGCCAAAAATCTCGGAAATTGTTCTTAGTCAAAGAAGACCACAAACTATATTTATTGACAGCGAGGCTAATAACATTCTTCAAACTGTATATTTCAGAACCAAACTTGGCTGAGATGTTCATTACCTTGTGTTCTATCGAATGGTTATTTCAGATTTCCTCTATCTCTCTTACTTTGTAATCTGTATTCACATTTACAGAGAGTCGCATAGCCAATTTGGCCAAAACTAACTGAATTTGTTTTAAGTCAAAGAAGAGCACAAACTATATTTCTTGACAGCGAAGCTAATAACTTTCTTCAAACTGCATATTTCAGTACCAAACTTGGCTAAGATGTTCATTACCTTGTGTTCTATCGAATGGTCATTTCAGATCTCCTCTATCTTTCTTACTTTTTAATCTATATTCACTCTTACAGAGAGTCGCATAGCCAATTTGGCCAAAAATCTCGGAAATTTTTCTAAGTCAAAGAAGACCACACACTATATTTATTGACAGCGAGGCTAATAACTTTCTTCAAACTGTATATTTCAGAACCAAACTTGGCTGAGATGTTCATTACCTTGTGTTCTATCGAATGGTTATTTCAGATTTCCTCTATCTCTCTTACTTTGTAATCTGTATTCACATTTACAGAGAGTCGCATAGCCAATTTGGCCAAAACTAACTGAATTTGTTTTAAGTCAAAGAAGAGCACAAACTATATTTCTTGACAGCGAAGCTAATAACTTTCTTCAAACTGCATATTTCATTACCAAACTTGGCTAAGATGTTCATTACCTTGTGTTCTATCGAATGGTCATTTCAGATCTCCTCTATCTTTCTTACTTTTTAATCTATATTCACTCTTACAGAGAGTCGCATAGCCAATTTGGCCAAAAATCTCGGAAATTTTTCTAAGTCAAAGAAGACCACACACTATATTTATTGACAGCGAGGCTAATAACTTTCTTCAAACTGTATATTTCAGGACCAAACTTGGCTAAGATGTTCATTACCGTGTGTTCTATCGAATGGTTATTTCAGATTTCCTCTATCTCTCTTACTTTTTAATCTATATTCACTTTTACAGAGAGTCGCATAGCCAATTTGGCCAAAAATCTCGGAAATGTTTCTAATTAGTAAAAGAAGACCACAAACTATATTTATTGACAGCGATGCTAATAACTTTCTTCAAACTGCATATTTCAGGACCAAACTTGACTGAGATGTTCATTACCTTGTGTTCTATCGAATGGTTATTTCAGATTTCCTCTATCTCTCTTACTTTTTAATCTATATTCACTCTTACAGAGAGTCGCATAGCCAATTTGGCCAAACATCTCGGAAATTTTTCTTAGTCAAAGAAGACCACAAACTATATTTATTGACAGCGAGGCTAATAACATTCTTCAAACTGTATATTTCAGAACCAAACTTGGCTGAGATGTTCATTACCTTGTGTTCTATCGAATGGTTATTTCAGATTTCCTCTATCTCTCTTACTTTGTAATCTGTATTCACATTTACAGAGAGTCGCATAGCCAATTTGGCCAAAACTAACTGAATTTGTTTTAAGTCAAAGAAGAGCACAAACTATATTTCTTGACAGCGAAGCTAATAACTTTCTTCAAACTGCATATTTCATTACCAAACTTGGCTAAGATGTTCATTACCTTGTGTTCTATCGAATGGTCATTTCAGATCTCCTCTATCTTTCTTACTTTTTAATCTATATTCACTCTTACAGAGAGTCGCATAGCCAATTTGGCCAAAAATCTCGGAAATTTTTCTAAGTCAAAGAAGACCACACACTATATTTATTGACAGCGAGGCTAATAACTTTCTTCAAACTGTATATTTCAGGACCAAACTTGGCTAAGATGTTCATTACCGTGTGTTCTATCGAATGGTTATTTCAGATTTCCTCTATCTCTCTTACTTTTTAATCTATATTCACTTTTACAGAGAGTCGCATAGCCAATTTGGCCAAAAATCTCGGAAATGTTTCTAATTAGTAAAAGAAGACCACAAACTATATTTATTGACAGCGATGCTAATAACTTTCTTCAAACTGCATATTTCAGGACCAAACTTGACTGAGATGTTCATTACCTTGTGTTCTATCGAATGGTTATTTCAGATTTCCTCTATCTCTCTTACTTTTTAATCTATATTCACTCTTACAGAGAGTCGCATAGCCAATTTGGCCAAACATCTCGGAAATTTTTCTTAGTCAAAGAAGACCACAAACTATATTTATTGACAGCGAGGCTAATAACATTCTTCAAACTGTATATTTCAGAACCAAACTTGGCTGAGATGTTCATTACCTTGTGTTCTATCGAATGGTTATTTCAGATTTCCTCTATCTCTCTTACCTTTTAATCTATATTCACTCTTTCAGAGAGTCGCATAGCCAATTTGGCCAAAAATCTCGGAAATTGTTCTTAGTCAAAGAAGACCACAAACTATATTTATTGACAGCGAGGCTAATAACATTCTTCAAACTGTATATTTCAGAACCAAACTTGGCTGAGATGTTCATTACCTTGTGTTCTATCGACTTTTTATTTCAGATTTCCTCTATCTGTCTTACTTTGTAATCTATATTCACTCTTACAGAGAGTCGCATAGCCAATTTGGCCAAAAATCTCTGAATTTGTTCTAAGTCAAAGAAGACCACAAACTATATTTATTGACAGCGAGGCTAATAACTTTCTTCAAACTGTATATTTCAGGACCAAACTTGTCTGAGATGTTCATTACCTTGTGTTCAATCGACTTTTTATTTCAGATTTCCTCTATCTGTCTTACTTTGTAATCTATATTCACATTTACAGAGAGTCGCATAGCCAATTTGGCCAAAAATAACTGAATTTGTTCTAAGTCAAAGAAGAGCACAAACTATATTTATTGACAGCGAGGCTAATAACTTTCTTCAAACTGTATATTTCAGGACCAATCTTGGCTAAGATGTTCATTACCGTGTGTTCTATCGAATGGTTATTTCAGATTTCCTCTATCTCTCTTACTTTGTAATCTGTATTCACATTTACAGAGAGTCGCATAGCCAATTTGGCCAAAAATAACTGAATTTGTTTTAAGTCAAAGAAGAGCACAAACTATATTTCTTGACAGCGAAGCTAATAACTTTCTTCAAACTGCATATTTCATTACCAAACTTGGCTAAGATGTTCATTACCTTGTGTTCTATCGAATGGTTATTTCAGATTTCCTCTATCTCTCTTACTTTTTAATCTATATTCACTCTTACAGAGAGTCGCATAGCCAATTTGGCCAAAAATAACTGAATTTGTTTTAAGTCAAAGAAGAGCACAAACTATATTTCTTGACAGCGAAGCTAATAACTTACTTCAAACTGCATATTTCATTACCAAACTTGGCTAAGATGTTCATTACCTTGTGTTCTATCGAATGGTTATTTCAGATTTCCTCTATCTCTCTTACTTTTTAATCTATATTCACTCTTACAGAGAGTCGCATTGCCAATTTGACCAAAAATCTCGGAAATTGTTCTTAGTCAAAGAAGACCACAAACTATATTTATTGACAGCGAGGCTAATAACATTCTTCAAACTGTATAATTCAGAACCAAACTTGGCTGAGATGTTCATTACCTTGCGTTCTATCGACTTTTTATTTCAGATTTCCTCTATCCGTCTTACTTTGTAATCTATATTCACTCTTACAGAGAGTCGCATAGCCAATTTGGCCAAAAATCTCTGAATTTGTTTTAAGTCAAAGAAGACCACAAACTATTTTTATTGACAGCGAGGCTAATAACTTTCTTAAAACTGTATATTTCAGGACCAAACTTGTCTGAGATGTTCATTACCTTGTGTTCAATCGACTTTTTTTTTCAGATTTCCACTATCTCTCTTACTTTGTAATCTGTATTCACATTTACAGAGAGTCGCATAGCCAATTTGGCCAAAAATAACTGAATTTGTTCTAAGTCAAAGAAGAGCACAAACTATATTTCTTGACAGCGAAGCTAATAACTTTCTTCAAACTGCACATTTCAGGACCAAACTTGGCTAAGATGTTCATCACCTTGTGTTCTATCGAATGGTTATTTCAGATTTCCTCTATCTCTCTTACTTTATAATCTATATTCACTCTTACAGAGAGTCGCATAGCCAATTTGGCCAAAAATCTCGGAAATTTTTCTTAGTCAAAGAAGACCACAAACTATATTTCTTGACAGCGAGGCTAATAACTTTCTTCAAACTGCATATTTCAGGACCAAACTTGGCTGAGATGTTCATTACCTTGTGTTCTATCGAATGGTTATTTCAGATTTCCTCTATCTCTCTTACTTTTTAATCTATATTCACTCTTACAGAGAGTCGCATAGCCAATTTGGCCAAACATCTCGGAAATTTTTCTAAGTCAAAAAAGGTCACAGACTATATTTCTTGACAGCGAGGCTAATAACTTTCTTCAAACTGCATATTTTTGGGCCAAACTTGGCTGAAATGTTCATTACCTTGTGTTCTATCGAATGGTTATTTCAGATTTCCTCTATCTCCCTTACTTTTTAATCTATATTCACTCTTACAGAGAGTCGCATAGCCAATTTGGCCAAACATCTCGGAAATGTTTCTAATTAGTAAAAGAAGACCACAAACTATATTTATTGACAGCGATGCTAATAACTTTCTTCAAACTGCATATTTCAGGACCAAACTTGGCTAAGATGTTCATTACCGTGTGTTCTATCGAATGGTTATTTCAGATTTCCTCTATCTCTCTTACTTTGTAATCTGTATTCACATTTACAGAGAGTCGCATAGCCAATTTGGCCAAAAATAACTGAATTTGTTTTAAGTCAAAGAAGAGCACAAACTATATTTCTTGACAGCGAAGCTAATAACTTTCTTCAAACTGCATATTTCATTACCAAACTTGGCTAAGATGTTCATCACCTTGTGTTCTATCGAATGGTTATTTCAGATTTCCTCTATCTCTCTTACTTTTTAATCTATATTCACTCTTACAGAGAGTCGCATAGCCAATTTGGCCAAAAATCTCGGAAATTTTTCTTAGTCAAAGAAGACCACAAACTATATTTCTTGACAGCGAGGCTAATAACTTTCTTCAAACTGCATATTTCAGAACCAAACTTGGCTGAGATGTTCATTACCTTGTGTTCTATCGAATGGTTCTTTCAGATTTCCTCTATCTCTCTTACTTTTTAATCTATATTCACTCTTACAGAGAGTCGCATAGCCAATTTGGCCAAAAATATCTGAATTTGTTCTAAGTCAAAGAAGAGCACAAACTATATTTCTTGACAGCGAAGCTAATAACTTTCTTCAAACTGTATATTTCAGGACCAAACTTGGTTAAGATGTTCATTACATTGTGTTCTATCGACTTTTTATTTCAGATTTCCTCTATCTGTCTTACTTTGTAATCTATATTCACATTTACAGAGAGTCGCATAGCCAATTTGGCCAAAAATAACTGAATTTGTTCTAAGTCAAAGAAGAGCAAAAACTATATTTATTGACAGCGAGGCTAATAACTTTCTTCAAACTGTATATTTCAGGACCAAACTTGGCTAAGATGTTCATTACCGTGTGTTCTATCGAATGGTTATTTCAGATTTCCTCTATCTCTCTTACTTTGTAATCTGTATTCACATTTACAGAGAGTCGCATAGCCAATTTGGCCAAAAATAACTGAATTTGTTCTAAGTCAAAGAAGAGCACAAACTATATTTATTGACAGCGAGGCTAATAACTTTCTTCAAACTGTATATTTCAGGACCAAACTTGGTTAAGATGTTCATTACCGTGTGTTCTATCGAATGGTTATTTCAGATTTCCTCTATCTCTCTTACTTTTTAATCTATATTCACTCTTACAGAGAGTCGCATAGCCAATTTGGCCAAAAATCTCGGAAATTTTTCTAAGTCAAAGAAGACCACAAACTATATTTATTGACAGCGAGGCTAATAACTTTCTTCAAACTGTATATTTCAGGACCAAACTTGGCTGAGATGTGCATTACCTTGTGTTCTATCGAATGGTTATTTCAGATTTCCTCTATCTCTCTTACTTTTTAATCTATATTCACTTTTACAGAGAGTCGCATAGCCAATTTTGCCAAAAATCTCGGAAATGTTTCTAATTAGTAAAAGAAGACCACAAACTATATTTATTGACAGCGATGCTAATAACTTTCTTCAAACTGCATATTTCAGGACCAAACTTGACTGAGATGTTCATTACCTTGTGTTCTATCGAATGGTTATTTCAGATTTCCTCTATCTCTCTCACTTTTTAATCTATATTCACTCTTACAGAGAGTCGCATAGCCAATTTGGCCAAACATCTCGGAAATTGTTCTCAGTCAAAGAAGACCACAAACTATATTTATTTACAGCGAGGCTAATAACATTCTTCAAACTGTATATTTCAGAACCAAACTTGGCTGAGATGTTCATTACCTTGTGTTCTATCGAATGGTTATTTCAGATTTCCTCTATCTCTCTTACTTTTTAATCTATATTCACTCTTTCAGAGAGTCGCATAGCCAATTTGGCCAAAAATCTCGGAAATTGTTCTTAGTCAAAGAAGACCACAAACTATATTTATTGACAGCGAGGCTAATAACATTCTTCAAACTGTATATTTCAGAACCAAACTTGGCTGAGATGTTCATTACCTTGTGTTCTATCGACTTTTTATTTCAGAGTTCCTCTATCTGTCTTACTTTGTAATCTATATTCACTCTTACAGAGAGTCGCATAGCCAATTTGGCCAAAAATCTCTGAATTTGTTCTAAGTCAAAGAAGACCACAAACTATATTTATTGACAGCGAGGCTAATAACTTTCTTCAAACTGTATATTTCAGGACCAAACTTGTCTGAGATGTTCATTACCTTGTGTTCAATCGACTTTTTATTTCAGATTTCCTCTATCTGTCTTACTTTGTAATCTATATTCACATTTACAGAGAGTCGCATAGCCAATTTGGCCAAAAATAACTGAATTTGTTCTAAGTCAAAGAAGAGCACAAACTATATTTATTGACAGCGAGGCTAATAACTTTCTTCAAACTGTATATTTCAGGACCAAACTTGGCTAAGATGTTCATTACCGTGTGTTCTATCGAATGGTTATTTCAGATTTCCTCTATCTCTCTTACTTTGTAATCTGTATTCACATTTACAGAGAGTCGCATAGCCAATTTGGCCAAAAATAACTGAATTTGTTCTAAGTCAAAGAAGAGCACAAACTATATTTATTGACAGCGAGGCTAATAACTTTCTTCAAACTGTATATTTCAGGACCAAACTTGGTTAAGATGTTCATTACCGTGTGTTCTATCGAATGGTTATTTCAGATTTCCTCTATCTCTCTTACTTTTTAATCTATATTCACTCTTACAGAGAGTCGCATAGCCAATTTGGCCAAAAATCTCGGAAATTTTTCTAAGTCAAAGAAGACCACAAACTATATTTATTGACAGCGAGGCTAATAACTTTCTTCAAACTGTATATTTCAGGACCAAACTTGGCTGAGATGTGCATTACCTTGTGTTCTATCGAATGGTTATTTCAGATTTCCTCTATCTCTCTTACCTTTTAATCTATATTCACTTTTACAGAGAGTCGCATAGCCAATTTGGCCAAAAATCTCGGAAATGTTTCTAATTAGTAAAAGAAGACCACAAACTATATTTATTGACAGCGATGCTAATAACTTTCTTCAAACTGCATATTTCAGGACCAAACTTGACTGAGATGTTCATTACCTTGTGTTCTATCGAATGGTTATTTCAGATTTCCTCTATCTCTCTTACTTTTTAATCTATATTCACTCTTTCAGAGAGTCGCATAGCCAATTTGGCCAAAAATCTCGGAAATTGTTCTAAGTCAAAGAAGACCACAAACTATATTTATTGACAGCGAGGCTAATAACATTCTTCAAACTGTATATTTCAGAACCAAACTTGGCTGAGATGTTCATTACCTTGTGTTCTATCGACTTTTTATTTCAGATTTCCTCTATCTGTCTTACTTTGTAATCTATATTCACTCTTACAGAGAGTCGCATAGCCAATTTGGCCAAAAATCTCTGAATTTGTTCTAAGTCAAAGAAGACCACAAACTATATTTATTGACAGCGAGGCTAATAACTTTCTTCAAACTGTATATTTCAGGACCAAACTTGTCTGAGATGTTCATTACCTTGTGTTCAATCGACTTTTTATTTCAGATTTCCTCTATCTGTCTTACTTTGTAATCTATATTCACATTTACAGAGAGTCGCATAGCCAATTTGGCCAAAAATCTCTGAATTTGTTCTAAGTCAAAGAAGAGCACAAACTATATTTCTTGACAGCGAGGCTAATAACTTTCTTCAAACTGTATATTTCAGGACCAATTTTGGCTGAGATATTCATTACCTTGTGTTCTATCGAATGGTTTTTTCAGATTTAGTCTATCTGTATTACTTTTTAATCTATATTCACTCTTACAGAGAGTCGCATAGCCAATTTGGCCAAAAATCTCGGAAATTTTTCTAAGTCAAAGAAGACCACAAACTATATTTCTTGATAGCGATGCTAATAACTTTCTTCAAACTGCATATTTCAGGACCAAACTTGGCTGAGATGTTCATTACCTTGTGTTCTATCGAATGGTTATTTCAGATTTCCTCTATCTCTCTTACTTTTTAATCTATATTCACTCTTACAGAGAGTCGCAAAGCCAATTTGGCCAAAAATCTCGGAAATTTTTCTAAGTCAAAGAAGACCACAAACTATATTTCTTGACAGCGAGGCTAATAACTTTCTTCAAACTGTATATTTCAGGACCAAACTTGGCTGAGATGTTCATTACCTTGTGTTCTATCGAATGGTTATTTCAGATTTCCTCTATCTCTCTTACTTTTTAATCTATATTCACTCTTACAGAGAGTCGCAAAGCCAATTTGGCCAAAAATCTCGGAAATTTGTCTAAGTCAAAGAAGACCACAAACTATATTTCTTGACAGCGAGGCTAATAACTTTCTTCAAACTGTATATTTCAGGACCAAACTTGTCTGAGATGTTCATTACCTTGTGTTCAATCGACTTTTTATTTCAGATTTCCTCTATCTGTCTTACTTTGTAATCTATATTCACATTTACAGAGAGTCGCATAGCCAATTTGGCCAAAAATAACTGAATTTGTTCTAAGTCAAAGAAGAGCACAACCTATATTTCTTGACAGCGAAGCTAATAACTTTCTTCAAACTGTATATTTCAGGACCAAACTTGGCTAAGATGTTCATTACCGTGTGTTCTATCGAATGGTTATTTCAGATTTCCTCTATCTCTCTTACTTTGTAATCTGTATTCACATTTACAGAGAGTCGCATAGCCAATTTGGCCAAAAATAACTGAATTTGTTCTAAGTCAAAGAAGAGCACAACCTATATTTCTTGACAGCGAAGCTAATAACTTTCTTCAAACTGCATATTTCATTACCAAACTTGGCTAAGATGTTCATTACCTTGTGTTCTATCGAATGGTTATTTCAGATTTCCTCTATCTCTCTTACTTTTTAATCTATATTCACTCTTACAGAGAGTCGCATAGCCAATTTGGCCAAAAATCTCGGAAATTTTTCTAAGTCAAAGAAGACCACAAACTATATTTCTTGATAGCGATGCTAATAACTTTCTTCAAACTGCATATTTCAGGACCAAACTTGGCTGAGATGTTCATTACCTTGTGTTCTATCGAATGGTTATTTCAGATTTCCTCTATCTCTCTTACTTTTTAATCTATATTCACTCTTACAGAGAGTCGCAAAGCCAATTTGGCCAAAAATATCGGACATTTTTCTAAGTCAAAGAAGAGCACAAACTATATTTCTTGACAGCGAGGCTAATAACTTTCTTCAAACTGTATATTTCAGGACCAAACTTTGCTGAGATATTCATTACCTTGTGTTCTATCGAATGGTTTTTTCAGATTTAGTCTATCTGTATTACTTTTTAATCTATATTCACTCTTACAGAGAGTCGCATAGCCAATTTGGCCAAAAATCTCGGAAATTTTTCTAAGTCAAAGAAGAGCACAGACTATGTTTCTTGACAGCGAGGCTAATAACTTTCTTCAAACTGTATATTTCAGGACCAAACTTGGCTGAGATGTTCATTACCTTGTGTTCTATCGAATGGTTATTTCAGATTTCCTCTATCTCTCTTACTTTTTAATCTATATTCACTCTTACAGAGAGTCGCAAAGCCAATTTGGCCAAAAATCTCGGAAATTTTTCTAAGTCAAAGAAGACCACAAACTATATTTCTTGATAGCGATGCTAATAACTTTCTTCAAACTGCATATTTCAGGACCAAACTTTGCTGAGATGTTCATTACCTTGTGTTCTATCGAATGGTTATTTCAGATTTCCTCTATCTCTCTTACTTTTTAATCTATATTCACTCTTACAGAGAGTCGCAAAGCCAATTTGGCCAAAAATATCGGACATTTTTCTAAGTCAAAGAGGAGCACAAACTATATTTCTTGACAGCGAGGCTAATAACTTTCTTCAAACTGTATATTTCAGGACCAAACTTGGCTGAGATATTCATTACCTTGTGTTCTATCGAATGGTTTTTTCAGATTTAGTCTATCTGTATTACTTTTTAATCTATATTCACTCTTTCAGAGAGTCGCATAGCCAATTTGGCCAAAAATCTCGGAAATTGTTCTTAGTCAAAGAAGACCACAAACTATATTTATTGACAGCGAGGCTAATAACATTCTTCAAACTGTATATTTCAGAACCAAACTTGGCTGAGATGTCCATTACCTTGTGTTCTATCGACTTTTTATTTCAGATTTCCTCTATCTGTCTAACTTTGTAATCTATATTCACTCTTACAGAGAGTCGCATAGCCAATTTGGCCAAAAATCTCTGAATTTGTTCTAAGTCAAAGAAGACCACAAACTATATTTATTGACAGCGAGGCTAATAACTTTCTTCAAACTGTATATTTCAGGACCAAACTTGTCTGAGATGTTCATTACCTTGTGTTCAATCGACTTTTTATTTCAGATTTCCTCTATCTGTCTTACTTTGTAATCTATATTCACATTTACAGAGAGTCGCATAGCCAATTTGGCCAAAAATAACTGAATTTGTTCTAAGTCAAAGAAGAGCACAAACTATATTTATTGACAGCGAGGCGAATAATTTCTTCAAACTGTATATTTCAGGACCAAACTTGGCTAAGATGTTCATTACCGTGTGTTCTATCGAATGGTTATTTCAGATTTCCTCTATCTCTCTTTTTTTGTAATCTGTATTCACATTTACAGAGAGTCGCATAGCCAATTTGGCCAAAAATAACTGAATTTGTTCTAAGTCAAAGAAGAGCACAAACTATATTTCTTGACAGCGAAGCTAATAACTTTCTTCAAACTGCATATTTCATTACCAAACTTGGCTAAGATGTTCATTACCTTGCGTTCTATCGAATGGTTATTTCAGATTTCCTCTATCTCTCTTACTTTTTAATCTATATTCACTCTTACAGAGAGTCGCAAAGCCAATTTGGCCAAAAATATCGGAAATTTTTCTAAGTCAAAGAAGAGCACAAACTATATTTCTTGACAGCGAGGCTAATAACTTTCTTCAAACTGTATATTTCAGGACCAATTTTGGCTGAGATATTCATTACCTTGTGTTCTATCGAATGGTTTTTTCAGATTTAGTCTATCTGTATTACTTTTTAATCTATATTCACTCTTACAGAGAGTCGCATAGCCAATTTGGCCAAAAATCTCGGAAATTTTTCTAAGTCAAAGAAGACCACAAACTATATTTCTTGATAGCGATGCTAATAACTTTCTTCAAACTGCATATTTCAGGACCAAACTTGGCTGAGATGTTCATTACATTGTGTTCTATCGAATGGTTATTTCAGATTTCCTCTATCTCTCTTACTTTTTAATCTATATTCACTCTTACAGAGAGTCGCAAAGCCAATTTGGCCAAAAATCTCGGAAATTTTTCTAAGTCAAAGAAGACCACAAACTATATTTCTTGACAGCGAGGCTAATAACTTTCTTCAAACTGTATATTTCAGGACCAAACTTGGCTGAGATGTTCATTACCTTGTGTTCTATCGAATGGTTATTTCAGATTTCCTCTATCTCTCTTACTTTTTAATCTATATTCACTCTTACAGAGAGTCGCAAAGCCAATTTGGCCAAAAATCTCGTAAATTTGTCTAAGTCAAAGAAGACCACAAACTATATTTCTTGACAGCGAGGCTAATAACTTTCTTCAAACTGTATATTTCAGGACCAAACTTGTCTGAGATGTTCATTACCTTGTGTTCAATCGACTTTTTATTTCAGATTTCCTCTATCTGTCTTACTTTGTAATCTATATTCACATTTACAGAGAGTCGCATAGCCAATTTGGCCAAAAATAACTGAATTTGTTCTAAGTCAAAGAAGAGCACAAACTATATTTATTGACAGCGAGGCTAATAACTTTCTTCAAACTGTATATTTCAGGACCAAACTTGGCTAAGATGTTCATTACCGTGTGTTCTATCGAATGTTTATTTCAGATTTCCTCTATCTCTCTTACTTTGTAATCTGTATTCACATTTACAGAGAGTCGCATAGCCAATTTGGCCAAAAATAACTGAATTTGTTCTAAGTCAAAGAAGAGCACAACCTATATTTCTTGACAGCGAAGCTAATAACTTTCTTCAAACTGCATATTTCATTACCAAACTTGGCTAAGATGTTCATTACCTTGTGTTCTATCGAATGGTTATTTCAGATTTCCTCTATCTCTCTTACTTTTTAATCTATATTCACTCTTACAGAGAGTCGCATAGCCAATTTGGCCAAAAATCTCGGAAATTTTTCTAAGTCAAAGAAGACCACAAACTATATTTCTTGATAGCGATGCTAATAACTTTCTTCAAACTGCATATTTCAGGACCAAACTTGGCTGAGATGTTCATTACCTTGTGTTCTATCGAATGGTTATTTCAGATTTCCTCTATCTCTCTTACTTTTTAATCTATATTCACTCTTACAGAGAGTCGCAAAGCCAATTTGGCCAAAAATATCGGACATTTTTCTAAGTCAAAGAAGAGCACAAACTATATTTCTTGACAGCGAGGCTAATAACTTTCTTCAAACTGTATATTTCAGGACCAAACTTTGCTGAGATATTCATTACCTTGTGTTCTATCGAATGTTTTTTTCAGATTTAGTCTATCTGTATTACTTTTTAATCTATATTCACTCTTACAGAGAGTCGCATAGCCAATTTGGCCAAAAATCTCGGAAATTTTTTTAAGTCAAAGAAGACCACAAACTATATTTCTTGATAGCGATGCTAATAACTTTCTTCAAACTGCATATTTCAGGACCAAACTTTGCTGAGATGTTCATTACCTTGTGTTCTATCGAATGGTTATTTCAGATTTCCTCTATCTCTCTTACTTTTTAATCTATATTCACTCTTACAGAGAGTCGCAAAGCCAATTTGGCCAAAAATATCGGACATTTTTCTAAGTCAAAGAGGAACACAAACTATATTTCTTGACAGCGAGGCTAATAACTTTCTTCAAACTGTATATTTCAGGACCAAACTTGGCTGAGATATTCATTACCTTGTGTTCTATCGAATGTTTTTTTCAGATTTAGTCTATCTGTATTACTTTTTAATCTATATTCACTCTTTCAGAGAGTCGCATAGCCAATTTGGCCAAAAATCTCGGAAATTGTTCTTAGTCAAAGAAGACCACAAACTATATTTATTGACAGCGAGGCTAATAACATTCTTCAAACTGTATATTTCAGAACCAAACTTGGCTGAGATGTTCATTACCTTGTGTTCTATCGACTTTTTATTTCAGATTTCCTCTATCTGTCTTACTTTGTAATCTATATTCACTCTTACAGAGAGTCGCATAGCCAATTTGGCCAAAAATCTCTGAATTTGTTCTAAGTCAAAGAAGACCACAAACTATATTTATTGACAGCGAGGCTAATAACTTTCTTCAAACTGTATATTTCAGGACCAAACTTGTCTGAGATGTTCATTACCTTGTGTTCAATCGACTTTTTATTTCAGATTTCCTCTATCTGTCTTACTTTGTAATCTATATTCACATTTACAGAGAGTCGCATAGCCAATTTGGCCAAAAATAACTGAATTTGTTCTAAGTCAAAGAAGAGCACAAACTATATTTATTGACAGCGAGGCGAATAACTTTCTTCAAACTGTATATTTCAGGACCAAACTTGGCTAAGATGTTCATTACCGTGTGTTCTATCGAATGGTTATTTCAGATTTCCTCTATCTCTCTTTTTTTGTAATCTGTATTCACATTTACAGAGAGTCGCATAGCCAATTTGGCCAAAAATAACTGAATTTGTTCTAAGTCAAAGAAGAGCACAAACTATATTTCTTGACAGCGAAGCTAATAACTTTCTTCAAACTGCATATTTCATTACCAAACTTGGCTAAGATGTTCATTACCTTGTGTTCTATCGAATGGTTATTTCAGATTTCCTCTATCTCTCTTACTTTTTAATCTATATTCACTCTTACAGAGAGTCGCATAGCCAATTTGGCCAAAAATCTCGGAAATTTTTCTAAGTCAAAGAAGACCACAAACTATATTTCTTGATAGCGATGCTAATAACTTTCTTCAAACTGCATATTTCAGGACCAAACTTTGCTGAGATGTTCATTACCTTGTGTTCTATCGAATGGTTATTTCAGATTTCCTCTATCTCTCTTACTTTTTAATCTATATTCACTCTTACAGAGAGTCGCAAAGCCAATTTGGCCAAAAATATCGGAAATTTTTCTAAGTCAAAGAAGAGCACAAACTATATTTCTTGACAGCGAGGCTAATAACTTTCTTCAAACTGTATATTTCAGGACCAAACTTGGCTGAGATATTCATTACCTTGTGTTCTATCGAATGGTTTTTTCAGATTTAGTCTATCTGTATTACTTTTTAATCTATATTCACTCTTACAGAGAGTCGCATAGCCAATTTGGCCAAAAATCTCGGAAATTTTTCTAAGTCAAAGAAGAGCACAGACTATGTTTCTTGACAGCGAGGCTAATAACTTTCTTCAAACTGTATATTTCAGGACCAAACTTGGCTGAGATGTTCATTACCTTGTGTTCTATCGAATGGTTATTTCAGATTTCCTCTATCTCTCTTACTTTTTAATCTATATTCACTCTTACAGAGAGTCGCAAAGCCAATTTGGCCAAAAATATCAGACATTTTTCTAAGTCAAAGAGGAGCACAAACTATATTTCTTGACAGCGAGGCTAATAACTTTCTTCAAACTGTATATTTCAGGACCAAACTTGGCTGAGATATTCACTACCTTGTGTTCTATCGAATGGTTTTTTCAGATTTAGTCTATCTGTATTACTTTTTAATCTATATTCACTCTTTCAGAGAGTCGCATAGCCAATTTGGCCAAAAATCTCGGAAATTGTTCTTAGTCAAAGAAGACCACAAACTATATTTATTGACAGCGAGGCTAATAACATTCTTCAAACTGTATATTTCAGAACCAAACTTGGCTGAGATGTTCATTACCTTGTGTTCTATCGACTTTTTATTTCAGATTTCCTCTATCTGTCTTACTTTGTAATCTATATTCACTCTTACAGAGAGTCGCATAGCCAATTTGGCCAAAAATCTCTGAATTTGTTCTAAGTCAAAGAAGACCACAAACTATATTTATTGACAGCGAGGCTAATAACTTTCTTCAAACTGTATATTTCAGGACCAAACTTGTCTGAGATGTTCATTACCTTGTGTTCAATCGACTTTTTATTTCAGATTTCCTCTATCTGTCTTACTTTGTAATCTATATTCACATTTACAGAGAGTCGCATAGCCAATTTGGCCAAAAATAACTGAATTTGTTCTAAGTCAAAGAAGAGCACAAACTATATTTATTGACAGCGAGGCGAATAACTTTCTTCAAACTGTATATTTCAGGACCAAACTTGGCTAAGATGTTCATTACCGTGTGTTCTATCGAATGGTTATTTCAGATTTCCTCTATCTCTCTTTTTTTGTAATCTGTATTCACATTTACAGAGAGTCGCATAGCCAATTTGGCCAAAAATAACTGAATTTGTTCTAAGTCAAAGAAGAGCACAAACTATATTTCTTGACAGCGAAGCTAATAACTTTCTTCAAACTGCATATTTCATTACCAAACTTGGCTAAGATGTTCATTACCTTGTGTTCTATCGAATGGTTATTTCAGATTTCCTCTATCTCTCTTACTTTTTAATCTATATTCACTCTTACAGAGAGTCGCATAGCCAATTTGGCCAAAAATCTCGGAAATTTTTCTAAGTCAAAGAAGACCACAAACTATATTTCTTGATAGCGATGCTAATAACTTTCTTCAAACTGCATATTTCAGGACCAAACTTTGCTGAGATGTTCATTACCTTGTGTTCTATCGAATGGTTATTTCAGATTTCCTCTATCTCTCTTACTTTTTAATCTATATTCACTCTTACAGAGAGTCGCAAAGCCAATTTGGCCAAAAATATCGGAAATTTTTCTAAGTCAAAGAAGAGCACAAACTATATTTCTTGACAGCGAGGCTAATAACTTTCTTCAAACTGTATATTTCAGGACCAAACTTGGCTGAGATATTCATTACCTTGTGTTCTATCGAATGGTTTTTTCAGATTTAGTCTATCTGTATTACTTTTTAATCTATATTCACTCTTACAGAGAGTCGCATAGCCAATTTGGCCAAAAATCTCGGAAATTTTTCTAAGTCAAAGAAGAGCACAGACTATGTTTCTTGACAGCGAGGCTAATAACTTTCTTCAAACTGTATATTTCATAACCAATCTTGGCTGAGATGTTCATTACCTTGTGTTCTATCGAATGGTTATTTCAGATTTCCTCTATCTGTCTTACTTTTTAATCTATATTCACTCTTACAGAGAGTCGCATAGGCAATTTGGCCAAAAATCTCGGAAATGTTTCTAAGTCAAAGAAGACCACAAACTATATTTCTTGACAGCGAGGCTAATAACATTCTTCAAACTGTATATTTCAGGACCAAACTTGGCTGAGATATTCATTACCTTGTGTTCTATCGAATGGTTTTTTCAGATTTAGTCTATCTGTATTACTTTTTAATCTATATTCACTCTTACAGAGAGTCGCATAGCCAATTTGGCCAAAAATCTCGGAAATTTTTCTAAGTCAAAGAAGACCACAAACTATATTTCTTGACAGCGAGGCTAATAACATTCTTCAAACTGTATATTTCAGGACCAAACTTGGCTGAGATATTCATTACCTTGTGTTCTATCGAATGGTTTTTTCAGATTTAGTCTATCTGTATTACTTTTTAATCTATATTCACTCTTACAGAGAGTCGCATAGGCAATTTGGCCAAAAATCTCGGAAATGTTTCTAAGTCAAAGAAGAGCACAAACTATATTTTTTGACAGCGAGGCTAATAACTTTCTTCAAACTATATATTTCAGGACCAAACTTGGCTGAGATGTTCACTACCTTGTGTTCTATCGATTGGTTATTTCAGATTTCCTCTATCTCTCTTAATTTTTAATCTATATTCACTCTTACAGAGAGTCGCATAGCCAATTTGGCCAAAAATCTCGGATATTTTTCTAAGTCAAAGAAGACCACAAACTATATTTCTTGACAGCGAGGCTAATAACTTTCTTCAAACTATATATTTCAGGACCAAACTTGGCTGAGATGTTCACTACCTTGTGTTCTATCGATTGGTTATTTCATATTTCCTCTATCTCTCTTAATTTTTAATCTATATTCACTCTTACAGAGAGTCGCATAGCCAATTTGGCCAAAAATCTCGGATATTTTTCTAAGTCAAAGAAGACCACAAACTATATTTCTTGATAGCGAAGCTAATAACTTTCTTCAAACTGCATATTTCAGGACCAAACTTGGCTGAGATGTTCATTACCTTGCGTTCTATCGAATGGTTATTTCAGATTTCCTCTATCTCTCTTACTTTTTAATCTATATTCACTCTTTCAGAGAGTCGCATAGCCAATTTGGCCAAAAAACTCGGAAATGTTTCTAAGTCAAAGAAGACCACAAACTATATTTCTTGACAGCGAAGCTAATAACATTCTTCAAACTGCATATTTCAGAACCAAACTTGGCTGAGATGTTCATTACCTTGCGTTCTATCGAATGGTTATTTCAGATTTCCTCTATCTCTCTTACTTTTTAATCTATATTCACTCTTTCAGAGAGTCGCATAGCCAATTTGGCCAAAAATCTCGGAAATTGTTCTAAGTCAAAGAAGACCACAAACTATATTTATTGACAGCGAGGCTAATAACTTTCTCAAACTGTATATTTCATGACCAATCTTGGCTGAGATGTCCATTACCTTGTGTTCAATCGACTTTTTATTTCAGATGTCCTCTATCTGTCTTACTTTTTAATCTATATTCACTCTTACAGAGAGTCGCATAGCCAATTTGGCCAAAAATCTCGGAAATTTTTCTAAGTCAAAGAAGACCACAAACTATATTTCTTGATAGCGAAGCTAATAACTTTCTTCAAACTGCATATTTCAGGACCAAACTTGGCTGAGATGTTTATTACCTTGTGTTCTATCGAATGGTTATTTTAGATTTCCTCTATCTCTCTTACTTTTTAATCTATATTCACTCTTTCAGAGAGTCGCATAGCCAATTTGGCCAAAAATCTCGGAAATTGTTCTTAGTCAAAGAAGACCACTAACTATATTTATTGACAGCGAGGCTAATAACTTTCTTCAAACTGTATATTTCAGGACCAAACTTGGCTGAGATGTTCATTACCTTGTGTTCAATCGACTTTTTATTTCAGATGTCCTCTATCTGTCTTACTTTTTAATCTATATTCACTCTTACAGAGAGTCGCATAGCCAATTTGGCCAAAAATCTCGGAAATTTTTCTAAGTCAAAGAAGACCACAAACTATATTTCTTGACAGCGAGGCTAATAACTTTCTTCAAACTGTATATTTCATGACCAATCTTGGCTGAGATGTTCATTACCTTGTGTTCTATCGAATGGTTATTTCAGATTTCCTCTATCTCTCTTACTTTTTAATCTATATTCACTCTTTCAGAGAGTCGCATAGCCAATTTGGCCAAAAATCTCGGAAATGTTTCTAAGTCAAAGAAGAGCACAAACTATATTTCTTGACAGCGAGGCTAATAACTTTCTTAAAACTATATATTTCAGGACCAAACTTGGCTGAGATGTTCACTACCTTGTGTTCTATCGATTGGTTATTTCAGATTTCCTCTATCTCTCTTAATTTTTAATCTATATTCACTCTTACAGAGAGTCGCATAGCCAATTTGGCCAAAAATCTCGGATATTTTTCTAAGTCAAAGAAGACCACAAACTATATTTCTTGACAGCGAGGCTAATAACTTTCTTCAAACTGTATATTTCATGACCAATCTTGGCTGAGATGTTCATTACCTTGTGTTCTATCGAATGGTTATTTCAGATTTCCTCTATCCCTCTTACTTTTTAATCTATATTCACTCTTACAGAGAGTCGCATAGGCAATTTGGCCAAAAATCTCGGAAATGTTTCTAAGTCAAAGAAGAGCTCAAACTATATTTCTTGACAGCGAGGCTAATAACTTTCTTCAAACTATATATTTCATTACCAAACTTGGCTGAGATGTTCACTATCTTGTGTTCTATCGATTGGTTATTTCAGATTTCCTCTATCTCTCTTAATTTTTAATCTATATTCACTCTTACAGAGAGTCGCATAGCCAATTTGGCCAAAAATCTCGGATATTTTTCTAAGTCAAAGAAGACCACAAACTATATTTCTTGACAGCGAGGCTAATAACTTTCTTCAAACTGTATATTTCATGACCAATCTTGGCTGAGATGTTCATTACCTTGTGTTCTATCGAATGGTTATTTCAGATTTCCTCTATCCCTCTTAATTTTTAATCTATATTCACTCTTACAGAGAGTCGCATAGCCAATTTGGCCAAAAATCTCGGATATTTTTCTAAGTCAAAGAAGACCACAAACTATATTTCTTGACAGCGAGGCTAATAACATTCTTCAAACTGTATATTTCATGACCAAACTTGGCTGAGATGTTCATTACCTTGTGTTCTATCGAATGGTTATTTCAGATTTCCTCTATCCCTCTTAATTTTTAATCTATATTCACTCTTACAGAGAGTCGCATAGGCAATTTGGCCAAAAATCTCGGAAATGTTTCTAAGTCAAAGAAGACCACAAACTATATTTCTTGACAGCGAGGCTAATAACATTCTTCAAACTGTATATTTCATGACCAAACTTGGCTGAGATGTTCATTACCTTGTGTTCTATCGTCTTTTTATTTCAGATTTCCTCTATCTCTCTTAATTTTTAATCTATATTCACTCTTACAGAGAGTCGCATAGCCAATTTGGCCAAAAATCTCGGAAATGTTTCTAAGTCAAAGAAGACCACAAACTATATTTATTGACAGCGAGGCTAATAACATTCTTCAAACTGTATATTTCAGAACCAAACTTGGCTGAGATGTTCATTACCTTGTGTTCTATCGACTGGTTATTTCAGATTTCCTCTATCTGTCTTACTTTTTAATCTATATTCACTCTTACAGAGAGTCGCATAGGCAATTTGGCCAAAAATCTCGGAAATGTTTCTAAGTCAAAGAAGAGCACAAACTATATTTCTTGACAGCGAGGCTAATAACTTTCTTCAAACTATATATTTCAGGACCAAACTTGGCTGATATGTTCACTACCTTGTGTTCTATCGATTGGTTATTTCAGATTTCCTCTATCTCTCTTAATTTTTAATCTATATTCACTCTTACAGAGAGTCGCATAGCCAATTTGGCCAAAAATCTCGGATATTTTTCTAAGTCAAAGAAGACCACAAACTATATTTCTTGACAGCGAGGCTAATAACTTTCTTCAAACTATATATTTCAGGACCAAACTTGGCTGAGATGTTCACTACCTTGTGTTCTATCGATTGGTTATTTCATATTTCCTCTATCTCTCTTAATTTTTAATCTATATTCACTCTTACAGAGAGTCGCATAGCCAATTTGGCCAAAAATCTCGGATATTTTTCTAAGTCAAAGAAGACCACAAACTATATTTCTTGACAGCGAGGCTAATAACATTCTTCAAACTGTATATTTCATGACCAAACTTGGCTGAGATGTTCATTACCTTGTGTTCTATCGAATGGTTATTTCAGATTTCCTCTATCTCTCTTAATTTTTAATCTATATTCACTCTTACAGAGAGTCGCATAGCCAATTTGGCCAAAAATCTCGGAAATGTTTCTAAGTCAAAGAAGACCACAAACTATATTTATTGACAGCGAGGCTAATAACATTCTTCAAACTGTATATTTCAGAACCAAACTTGGCTGAGATGTTCATTACCTTGTGTTCTATCGACTGGTTATTTCAGATTTCCTCTATCTGTCTTACTTTTTAATCTATATTCACTCTTACAGAGAGTCGCATAGCCAATTTTGCCAAAAATCTCGGATATTTTTCTAAGTCAAAGAAGACCACAAACTATATTTCTTGACAGCGAGGCTAATAACATTCTTCAAACTGTATATTTCATGACCAAACTTGGCTGAGATGTTCATTACCTTGTGTTCTATCGAATGGTTATTTCAGATTTCCTCTATCTCTCTTAATTTTTAATCTATATTCACTCTTACAGAGAGTCGCATAGCCAATTTGGCCAAAAATCTCGGATATTTTTCTAAGTCAAAGAAGACCACAAACTATATTTCTTGACAGCGAGGCTAATAACATTCTTCAAACTGTATATTTCATGACCAAACTTGGCTGAGATGTTCATTACCTTGTGTTCTATCGAATGGTTATTTCAGATTTCCTCTATCTCTCTTAATTTTTAATCTATATTCACTCTTACAGAGAGTCGCATAGCCAATTTGGCCAAAAATCTCGGATATTTTTCTAAGTCAAAGAAAGACCACAAACTATATTTCTTGACAGCGAGGCTAATAACTTTCTTCAAACTGTATATTCAGGACCAAACTTGGCTGAGATGTTCACTACCTTGTGTTCTATCGATTGGTTATTTCAGATTTCCTCTATCTCTCTTAATTTTTAATCTATATTCACTCTTACAGAGAGTCGCATAGCCAATTTGGCCAAAAATCTCGGAAATTTTTCTTAATCAAAGAAGAGCACAAACTATATTTCTTGACAGCGAGGCTAATAACTTTCTTCAAACTGTATATTTCAGGACTAAACTTGGCTGAGATGTTCATAACCATGTGTTCTATCGAATGGTTTTTTCAGAGTTCCTCTATCCCTCTTACTTTTTAATCTATATTCACTCTTTCAGAGAGTCGCATAGCCAATTTGGCCAAAAATCTCGGAAATTTTTCGAAGTCAAAGTAGACCACAAACTATATTTCTTGACAGCGAGGCTAACAACTTTCTTCAAACTGCATATTTCAGGACCAAACTTGGCTGAGATGTTCATTACCTTGTGTTCTATCGAATCGTTATTTCAGAGTTCCTCTATCTCTCTTACTTTGTAATCTATATTCACTCTTACAGAGAGTCGCATAGCCAATTTGGCCAAAAATCTCGGATATTGTTTTAAGTCAAAGAAGACCACAAACTATATTTCTTGACAAACTTCTCCAGATTTGGTCTTGCAGAGGTTCGCACAGCCACATTGGCCAAAACAAGGCAAATTGTCTCAATTAAAAAGTACATAAACTGACAGCAAGCCCGATGATTTCTTTGAAAATGAATATTCCAGGACCAAACTTGGCGGAGATGTACATTACAATATGTTCTATCGACTGGTCATTACGAATTACCTCTATCTTTCTTAAGTTTTTCACCAGATTCGGTCTTAAAGAGGTTCGCACAGCCAAATTGGCAAAACACGGCACATTTTCTGAGTTAAAAAGTACATAAACTGACAGCAAGCCCGACATTTTCCCTCAACATGAATATTTCAGGACCAAACTTGTTTGAGATGTACATTACCATGTGTTCTATCGACTGTTCATTTCGAACTTCGTATGTCTTTCTTCTTTCTCCAGTTTCGGTCTTATAGGGGTTCGCACAGCCAAACTGGCCAAAACACGGCAAATTATCTATTTTTTTTAGAATTTCTTGGGTGCATAGAATTGTACTTAAGGGCCTTATACTCTGTTGTACCCTCTTGGAAGGTACTCACTGGGGTATTATACGGTATAAGGCTTTCTGAATAGGGATTGTAAGGCCCTAGTTCCTTTCGTAGGGAAGTTCTCCCGGAAATCAACTGAATTCAAAAAGTGTTAAATGGGCCTTGAGGTATTTAAGGGAGTGTAACTCATGTATTATGTTGAATATGCCTGTATACTCTGTTCTTGCGGGGTTGAATGTCAACTCAGATTTACGTGTTTGAAATATTTGTACTCAAAAGGTTCAAAGAACAACTAGCGAATACATCCCATTTACAGATGAATCCTGGCCAAAGTCTACCAACACGCATTTGAGAATATCAAGTACACAAAACGTCAGGTACAAAATTCGTCTCAAAAAGAGTTATTATTTTATAATAATATAATACTCCCCCAAGAATGACAGCCGCCATATTGAACCTGTTTTCGAAACTCTCACCTGAATGGATTCCTAGCTAATTATAACATTATCCAAGATGGCTCCTGCAGCTACAAGTTGTTTTTGATAGCGACAAGTGACATATGTTGGAGGAGTTGGTGGATTTATTATTATTTTAACTGTTAGTAATTTGGTATTTTAATACCTGACAGCATGTATCTCTATCTGGATAAACACCTATTCTAGTACACCTTTCTGTATCAGCTTTGTTAATTTTGTACATTCAGAAATGCTTAATACGTGTGTTGATGACAAGTCATGATATATATTGAAGATAATAACGCATTAAAATGCAAAATGCGTATTTGTTATAAAATGTCATTGAAAGTGACATCGTTAATCGTTGTAGATTTTGTTATTGCATCTAAGGTTTCTAGTTGTCCAAACATCTAAATTACATATGCGAAATGGGGGTAGATGCTCGTGCTCGGTATATAGACGTTATCTTAACTCTAAATATCCAAAGAGTTATAATATATTATCATACAAAGTTCTAGCACTGTCTTTTCACCTGATGATATGATACCGTTTTAATCAATATATTTGACGATAGGAAAAATAGTATTGTCCATTGGGAATTCGAACCAACGTCAGGGATTAATCGAAGCACTGAGTGTCCAAACGGCCATTCATTCAACCAACGATACATCAACAATTTCGTGTAATAAGTTATTTTATATTCAGCATCACTCTGATAGATGTAAAATTGCACAGCTCCCGAGCCTGATATATAAACAAAATGAGGTGTTTCTCACGTTATATGAATGAAATTAGTTGATTCTCACGTTTATGTACGGTATGTAAGTATGTAACTTTATGTGTGTATGTATGGGGGTGTTGATATATACACATTCTCTATCCATCTCTGTTCGACGAATCTGAATTCTAAATCTAAATTTGGTTGCACGTTCACAACAAAGTTAAGAAAACTAAGTTTATCATACTACTAGCGATCTTCAATGGTCACAATAAAATACAAATGAGTTGCCCAAAGGTAATAAAAATAAATACATAGAGGATATCTGTCTTTTCTTGTATCGAGATCTCTCCATTTTTTATGGACATCTTTTCGTTACGCCTGTGACGTTGTGAAGATGGAGATGAGATAAACTTGGTATGTGTCAAGAAATGACGGATATTCTATTTATTATATGGTGTTATCCTTGTAATTGCGTCCGTAAAGTGTTGTTTTCACGCCGAGAAACAGCCCGTCACCACAGTAACACTGTGACGTCATAACGAATTCGCTACGTCAGAACATTGCTTTATGACGTCAACATATATCAGTCACTGGTCGCAGTGATAACAGAAGTTATTTTCACTGTAGCTTGATAGACCATTTATTTCACTGATAAATCCCAGTATTTCATTCCTCTTCATATAATAAATAGCCATTTTTCATTCTCTTCCAACAGAAGTTACTCTCGTCAGATTTTCTATCGTAACCTTTGTTACATATAGGCGAAATGACACTATTCTCACTGGCGGTGAAAGTTTGAATTCCTTGTAACATCCTTTTTTGTGTCCAGTCAAACATCGTTTTATATCTGCGACCAAAGTCTGCCTTGTATTAACCAATATTTGGACATCGCACCGATGAAGCAACTCCATTCATTCGGACAGTTACGGTATGCGGAGTTTCAAACAACGTCGGTGATTGCCGACTAACTTCTGATGCAACCAATCAGGATTCTCTATTTCTAGCCGAGAAATTGCTCACATGTGACACAAAATCTGAAAAGAGTAACCTCTGTTGGAAGAGCGTCGCCATGTATATGAATGAGGTGCATATTTCAGATGAGGCGATGCTTGATTCTGATTCTGTCCCTCTGTCTATTGATGGCCACTGGTTAGTTTAACCTGAGGGGATGTAGCACCTTTTTTTCGCTCAAATAAGTTGATGAAATGTATTTGAAAAATAATGTCACCTATAGTAAACCCTTCTTTGTTCGGAAAATCAAGTTACGAAATGAGTATACATGGTTCGGTAAAGCCATGGTATCGTTTTTGTAATTCGAAATTATAAAATGTGTTCACCATAAAATGGCCGCCATGCAATTTTTATTATATACACAACATCGTTATTACAACTACGGATAATTGGTGTGTGTAATAAGATGTTTTACCATCTAAAGTGAATTTAAATGAAATAAACTATCATTATAAATAGGTATTTGATAAAATAAATTTAGCAAAAAACGTGCTACAGCCCCTTTAATGCCCAAACCAGTCGATCACCCTAGCATGTGACCGTCAGCGCCAAACAGTATGATGACAATGTTCCGATCACAGGTGATGACGCTTTGTTACATTTTGTAAACGTATTCAAAAACATATGTACTCAACAAAATGCATTAATACATATCCATATTTATGAGTGCGCTAATATTCAGCTTAACGACCGTTCTCATAACGTAATTTGTATTATTATATAAATATATAAATATATAAATTATATTAAACAAAACTAAATTTAAAAATCGGACCAGGCAAGGTCTAAAAAGAGTCAACATTTACTAGTTGAGGCTGCATGCTGATCATATTTTTCAATCTAAAATCCCTTAGGATCTTAAAATTACAGTAAGGCACTAGGCGTGCCTAATTGAATGTCCATCAAATACAGAGTGAATAAGAGATAATTTAAGAACTTGTTACGTTGCATTTTCGGAGTTTTACGTTGCAACGTATGTCATTTACTGTTTAAGTTCATATCTGTATAAAGTCATGCCTACTGTAGTTTGTCAAGTATATCTCCACATGTATATGGAAAACTTTAGTTTTATTTTGTTTTACCAAGGACCTTATATATATCTATATAAGGGCCCTGGTTTTACTCATCGAGTGATGAATAGGACTGAAACTCAGTTACACAATTTACACTATGTTTCTAAATGCTAACTAAGCTTAAATACCAAACATAATGTCCAAAAGGCTTTTTGACAAAGCGATTTCTTGTTAAATTACTTCAATCTTAAACGGGTTTTTTTCCACTGAGAGAGTGGTTAACACGTTCGTAAAACTTTACTTGATTTATGTAATATTTTCAATATCCATATTCTGATCACAGGACAAAAAGTGGTGGAATCCACTTGCCGTATCCTTCCGGATTCTGCCGGATTCTTTAGGATCCGCCAATATTTGAGAGAATCCGGAAGGATCCGGAAAATGGATACCACTTTTTGTCCTGTGCATGAATGATCGATGTGGGTCTGACTCGCAAATTAGGGATTTTACGTTTATTGGATTTAACGGTGCAAGTGTTGTTGACTATGTTTTTTCATCTGCTCCTTAATTCGACTATGTAAATGACTTTTCGATACCATCTCGATGAGAATCACCACATCTCCCAGTCACGATTAAATTACGAGCACTGTATGAACGCGAAGCCTCAGCAGGTAAAACTAACTGTAACAAGAAAAGCCTTTAAAAAGGCAAGCTTGGGGGGCAACTGAGTAGTAAATGGGAACATATCGGTGCTCGATGTATATACATACATGCGGGTGGACAATGCATGATGATCAAGGTATTGCCTGGGTGTTTCCTAGTCTAGTGAGAGTCTTAAGTTTAAGAGAAGACTGTCAGTACTGATTTATAATTAGGCCTACCATTACAATAAACCCATGAATGATTACTTGTTTAACTTGATTGATACAAATTGAGTCACCAAGTTAAACTGATGAAACCACCTACAAGCTTGTTTTTTTTTATAGAAAACACATTGCCTGAAAGCTTACATTCTTTTCTATGTAGGCCTAGTTCAAATAAAAAGGGTGGCAAATATGTTGAAGGCATTTATGGTGTACCCTTGTTACCTTACGCGGTACATACCATTGGGATAAAAACATTTCAAACAAGTAATTTCGCCCGTGCAAAACCTTGGTCCGTAAGAGCACGATAATGAATCAGTTGCGGTGGTCGTTTAGTTGAACTTTTACGGTTTCAGAATAAGTAAAATCTTAAAACTGACACGAACAGTGTATGAAAAGAGGTCTAAACGTTGTTTACAATTTATTCATTAGCGAAGTTTTGAAATGTGTTGTGAGAGCTGTATAACAGTTAGGGACACATACATGTATACTAAGTATAGCTAATTATTATATCATAACTAGTAAATACCCTTTCTCGGGGTTCTCAACGATAAACATTGCCATGTCCGCCATATTGGATATCTCCAGTCCTGATTCTATATTAAGTCAATCGCCAGTTACGCAGCGCAACAGACTCCGGGCACCAGATTGCTTCATCATCTAAAATGTTTTTTTCTGATATTCAACACAGATAGAACTTAATAGATCAATCCGATGTATAAGAGACCATTTATGTAATATATTGGACATATGACTAATCATATGGTCGTCACAGTTGCTGGCATTCACTTATCAATGTGTCCTGTTGCTGATGGTGTGAAGAGCTTATAATAAATTCCTACACAAAAAATGCGAGTCATTAAGGATTTATTAAGGAATACAGCTCCATAATCGTACATATTTCCGAATCTCACAACGCGGGGATATATCACAATCGAGTTTACTTTATCCTTGCAAATGTTACCTCATGCGTGATTTTAATTTGTTAATTGTGAAATGGACATTCTCACAGTATTCACAAAGCGTGTTTGCAAACTACAAGAACAGTGTATAGACAAAAACGTATTCACTTGTCGCATACTAATGGTTTTTGTGGGATTTGTTCAATAATAATAATTGTAACTCGGGGGATCATATTGCATGGTACGTCACCAATAAATAAAATATGTTCATTATTTATATAACATAGTCAAGGACAAATAGCAGAGCACATTTCTTATCGTGGTATAATCAGCACAAAACAAAGGATTGTCTGGGAACTCGGCAGGCTGCACACACCTATAAAAAGAAGTCTGGGTCCCTACTTCTTCAGCAGTCTCCGTTTTCCAGGTAGGTAAGTAGACATTGATCATTTAGCATGTGTTTGTGTGAATATGTCATGTTAGATTTGGTCGAACAATCTCCTCACATCAACACCTTGTGTTTCATTACAAATTATGTAGATGCGTGTTGCCATTATTCCAGAGTAATGTATGTTTCTCAAACTTTATTATCAGTAAATCGACTTTGCTTTTATTTTCAAAATAATAAGTAATTTTAATGTTAACAGTTCGCCTTATTTTAAACAGTTCACATAAACAGGAGGCTATCATATGGGGTTTGATAAGCATTTAACACACCACCAATGAACGACGCAAGAATACATGACGTCACACAATATGTGACGTCATACACAAGAAGTAAGTTTGCTCCACATACTAGATAAGGCTTTGATGCAGTTTAGCTTCACTACAACGTCGTTGTCAGAAAGGCACTGAAGGAGTGCGTAGCGTAAGCGTTGAACATGATTGAATTGCTTGCTACACTGTTAGAATACTGTTTTTTTTAATTAATCTTGAATTTGGCTAATGTAACATTTGACTTGCATTCTGACGCTTCCGTGTCACACTCGAAGGGGATTGCTGTTTCATTCTCCATGCAATCATAATATTAAGAATGACTTTGGAATTGTAAGAATTCAGTATTGGATGTACTTTGAATACTGTTCGGATCTTTCCCAATTTCGAATGCACCTGATAAGTGTTTGAAATGTTTTAATCCTATCATCAGTTCTATTCATCCGGCCTAATGTTTAAAACGGTATTGAGGTCAATTCGTTTGTTACATTTTTCAATATTTGGTGTAAATCCACATTCAACCACGGCTAACGAATAGAAAACTTATACTCTATTGATATAAGAGATACTCGCTTAGAGATGTGGCGTAGAGATTATGCTTACAAATGGCATATGAACATGTCTGGCATGTTTATGTCTTGCAGATTCTGACGATAATATTCACATGATAATGTGACAAATCAACTGTTGTAGAAGATAAGGCGATAAAAGTCAATTTGCATACACTGACCTTGATTTATTTTCTTTGTCTTGGGTTTTGACAGATTTTGTTTGGGTACAGCGACAGGTACAAACTGTATAAAAGGATACAAAAAATAGCATTTACTGCTTTGTTTGAATAAACTTGTAAAAATATACATAAATTTTAAATAAATTTAATATAATCTAATTACTTGAAGTTAAACGAAATTTCTAAAATATTTATGCCTTTATATCCTAAACTAATTCCAAATTACATTCTCTTAAAATTAAACCACGTTTTGTATTCCTCAATTATAGTAAATTATCTATCCATGATTATAAAAATCTTACATCAAAATTTTAGTCTATTCATAAAATATACAGTTAAAAAGTTAGATAAACACCTCATAAACATTAAAATTATACTTACAAAAACTATGGGCCTTATCTTTAACAAGGATTATACTCAGATGCCGCAGCATTACACCTTTTGGTTTTGTTTGTTTTTTCATTACATCACACTTCCGCCTAAGTTCCCTGACTTCCGGTACACCCGCTCTCTCAGTCGCTCACGCTAATCCGAAATTGAGCGAAGCGCTCGTAAAAGGTGAAATAATACCCTGTAAAGCTGACAATTAAAAATCTCCAAAAAAAACCTTTAGTTTACAACTGTCTTATAACGCGAGGTCACAAATTGGCATGACAACTATATATACACATAGGACTAGTACATTGTATGTTGCCAGTTTCAGTCTGATTAAAAAAAAAATCGACCTTATTCCGAGGAATAAAATGTGCAAACTAATGCATCTACCGGATACGAGCAGGTTCTGTAGATTCAATTTTAATCACAATGTTGCCTGTTTCGAAAAACATGCAGATATAGACCTATGTATTCATTTATTTCAGAGCAAGTGATAAGTGTAAGTCAAATATCTCTACAAAATAAGAATATGACTTATCGGGAACAGTTTCAATCAAGGATACGTCTGCAAAAAATGTATAAATTCATTCTTGGTCTGTAATCGTATTAAATTTTACCATTTACAGTGAAGATCAGGAAGTTAACCAGTGTTTCATTGTTTGTCGTCAAAATGCAGATGGTTATTAAATATCTTTCAGATTCTGACGCCCAATCATGATATTTGCAAATGCGTGTTTGGTATGCCTCTTCGCCTCGTCATTGGCCGTGCCCGTACAACGTAGCACAACAGGCGATCAGCTCCTCGCAGCTGTAGAAGGTGGGACCGCTGCTGGTCTTAGTCAGGCAACAGGAGACCTGCTCGCCAAAGGAGTGACCAAAGCTATTGAGACTTCCTTGACCAGTACGCCAATATAAGTTATTTATTACTAATATGGTTGAAAATTAACGAGTTAATATCATTGATATGAGCACATGTGCACATAACGCGTTTGCCTAACAACGATTGTTTCACAGCTGCTTCCCGAATTCTTCACGTCTGTGACGTCATAAAACGATTGTTGTGTGACATCACTATTGCTAGCAGTCGCAATAGAAGTGGGCCGTTTTATGACTATTTTTACGCGAATCAAATGGAATAGAATGGATAATAAAGAAATTATTCTTACACTCGAAAGTGTGTCATATGACTTTTACGAAACTCGTGTGAATTTGTGTATAACGCTCGCTCTCGCTCGGGCAATACACAAATTCACACTCGTTTCGTTAAAGTCATATGTATGGAAGGGGATTTGTGCCACAAATGAAGACATGTTGACTTGTAACTTGTAAAGTGTAACATGTCGTTCACAACCATACAAGTCTCGAAAAGACAAGTCCAACCATGCAAAACTAACATTTTAATCCTGTCAATCTTAACTTTCTATTCTCAACTTTACCAAGTTGAAATGTAATGCTAGAAATCATCAAAGTCGATAAGTCAACTTGTCATTTCTAATTATTAAATCTAAATAATATACACATTGTGTAATGTTACAAGTTACGTTTGACAAATGAAAAATGGAAAATGAGGAGTTGCAAAGTCAGCTTTGTAAAACGGACTTTAGCATTTCCAGACTGACACGACTTACATAGTTACGATTGCAATGTTTCAAATCACATCTCTACACGATTTCGCATTGACCATATTTGGAATATTACGGAAATTAGCGGAAAGGAACGAATAATCCCGATCCGATAAACACAATGTTCAACAATGACTTCTCCCTTGGCAAGCATCTCTCAGCAACTACTAACACATATTTGAAAGTTGCATACTAGTTTTCCCACTATAAGCATACTGTTGACGAAAGCATATTGACTAAAACATTATAGGAGACCATCGCATTTTACTGTGGAGGTAGTAACTGCCCGCCCGAACGCTCGAGACGCGGTTATTTCTGTTGCGAGCCCGATGGTCGGCACATATTAAATGTCACATTGTGTAATCATGACCTCCAATTTTTGTCCCCATATCCGCCCATGCAAAACATTTTGAAAGGGGGGGGGGGGGATGAACTGTATGTTCATAAAATATGTTTATGATATAATCAATACATTTTTGCATCAGATTGATCAAAGTAATCCAAATATACGACATCGGAGCTTCAGCAAATGTGTTTGTTATATGTGGAGGGCCAATCTACATTTTCACGTGGAGGAAGGTACTGGTCAAACACAACAAAGGAAAATAAAACATTTGTTTATCTACATTCTTTCCAGGATGACCATACAAATAAGTTTACAGTTCAAAATGCAAGCAGAATCAACATAAATAATTGAACACATTTACAGAAAAGTTGTAAATTGTCTATTCATTTGTTCTAAATAACATAGGAATAGCTAGACCACACTTTTAAGAAATATGCTTCCTGGTCAAGATTAATATAAATGTATTTTGTGATATTATAGTATTGTATGTATGTATGATTTATTTATTTTTTAAATATACAAGATAGTTGGAGTAAATCCTTTCTTGCTACATGCAGTTGTATATGTATAAGCTAAAACACTCCCAATCCAGATCAGTTTATTTTGAATCAGTGACGTATTCCCATTTATGATTTATGATAAATTACTTCAAGTCAAGTAATAAATCGTACACTTTCTTGTGACCCAGAAGGGTGTTGATTTCTTTTTTTGCATTTGATTGTAAAAGGGTATACAGGATTGCACAGTTTACACTCGGGTATAATGATATCTATACGTGTATAAAGAGTTGGCATAATATAAAACTACATGTTTAATGCCTTCATAAGTAAAACACTCTGTATCAAATGAGTATAAAGAAACCATTGAGTCTTTTGTAAAAAAGAATTAATAACACAAAAAAACAGTTGGTCGGGAAATTTTTTCACATTCGATTTTTGTTAGATAATTTATCGACATTTTAAAAATAAATACATGATGGTAAATATTTGTAACTTTTCAAAATAAACCTTACGTAATTTCAAGTGGTTTCGAAACATAAATTACTGTCAGTGTCACGGACTGCTTTGATTTGGGTCTACACAATTATTGTCATTTTCCTGTCTCAGCTTTGCGATCGTCGCAACACTGGTCACAGTTCGGGGTTTTTTTCCCGTTTCCATGGAAACGCAACTTGGATTCCTTTCTGGGGCAGAACTAAAAATCCATAAGGTATAGCTCAATGAAACATTATTTTCAAATGTTTTATTAAGTTCATTTCACAGGTATACCATTCTCTTCCGACAGAGGTTACTCCCTTCAGATTTCCGATCTGAAGGGAGTAACCTCTGTGGGAAGAGAATGCAGGTATACAGACAAAAGTGAAACACACATAAAGGAAGTGCAGAGCTAAGAAACAATTTTTAAACCTGGAAATATTGTTAAAAAATTACATTTCGCATGGAAAAAAGGCGTTGTTTTTAATATCCAAGCAGGGAGCCAGTTTTGGCTGATAAAAGACGATTGTTCATGGAACTTTCGATTCCCCAAAATTCATTTACGTGATTACATTTATGAAAACATATTGCAAACTTTCTGGTTCAGATTTACAGAAAGAACAAATATTTGAATGACTTATTTTCATTTTCAGCAGCTCTCTTGTGTAGATTGCTCTATTTATAAATATATACTGAACATCTAAAATGTCACACTCTTAGTACAGTTTCTGGACTTTTCAAACACACTAATCCTTGAAATATGTGTATAAAGAAGCCCATTCTGCAACTTCTAGTCGGATTGTGTTGTTTTTTTCCTTGACAACACATCAATTGAATGATCATTTCTTTTCTTTGAACTTTTAAATTAATAATTTGATGTATATTTCTACTACAATGAGTTTGTTACATTAAAGACTAACAAATAAAAGTGTTAATAGACACGGCAAAGACGTATGTTTAGGGGAGACATATTGTTGTAAAACATAAATTATAGGAACTATTATCTAAATACAAATTATCATCGTTTCATATATGAGTTAATAAAACACATATTTAATTTATTAAAAACAATACGCATGTCAATGTATTCATGAATGACCATTTTAGTGAAATTGTACGTTTTATTTATATTTTTTTTAATATCCTGTATATGTTACAGTCGATTAATTTTTTTAATTCAACAGTGCAATTATATTTTTGAAATTACCAGTGATACAATTCTATTTTCATTTTGCATTCTATATTCATAATTATTTTCATATTGAAAATATTGCATGTAGAAGTTGAATGTTTATTGTTTAAAGTGTGAAACAACTGATCTAGGCTTATGATTTACATTTAATACTTGAATTCAGTAATGTGATTCTTTATATAGAATTAACGGACATATGAATCATGGACAAATATATTTCTGTCCCACAACAATACACTTTTCACTGCTTCAAATACTAAAAATATAGTTTGCTTGATAAGTAAATGAAAATAGATAAATTAACATATTCAAAACCAATAAATAATTTAAACTAGTTGAGAAAAGTTTGTAAAATAATTAAAAGAGATAAATTCAACTCAGCTATAATAAAGAACATTTCCCCTTGATTATTTGTCTGTAAGAATAAGACGTATTGACACTCAGAACAGTTTCCAATTATAATTAAAGTGCAATGCATTTTTTTTAAAACAAGGATATGAAGTTACCTGATTTAGATAATTGCTTTGTGGTACATTTAACATATTTTAAAATTAATAATAAAGTTATCAACCCTGGCTTATGTATTTCTTTCAATTTCTTCCCCACTAACGTTTATATGCTTTCAATATCTGGATATTCTTTATAAAAAATTGGATATTCATTTCTGAATGCAAAAGACTTTACTGAATACACGTAAAATTGGAGTATAAAAAAGTGAATGTTGACGTGATTGAACTTAGAGAAGATAATGTGTAAATGAACGCACAGAAAGTAATTAATTTTTTCGGGTGTAGGATGTCTATATATGGTTTGTAAATCTGATGTTTTACATGTAAGTGAAAGAAGTTTTATGATAACGGATCGGATACATTTATCATAGCATCAATGCCAATCAAGCTATGCGATCCTTTATGTCTGTCAGTGTCATCCCACATTTACATTACTTCCGCATTCGTTTTGCGTTGCCAAAAAAAATTGTTTGTCAAATGTCCTTAATTTTTTTGGAAATAATAATTAGAATACCTAAGAATGAATTTTAAATTGGTATTTTCGTTTGGCATTTAATTACTAAGCGACACTATCAAACAGAATGTAAGTGACAGTAGCGCTCCGTGAACTGACAACGTGCGTTTGTTTGTAGGACATAACAAGAGTTACGTCCCTTGATTTTCAGGGGGCGTGGTCAATTCGTCCAGCTTTGGGCTCAAAATAGACTAAGGGATTCCCCATCTGGGACAGCGGCAAGGGAGGGCTCGTTTTTTAGCAAATGCCTCTCGTCCTCGGAAAACATCGGCGATGTTCGGGAAACTTCCAAATATGGTCAATGCGAATTCATGTAGAGATGTAATTTGAAACATTGCATTCGCAACTATACAAGTCATGTCAATCTCGAAATGCTGAAGTCCGTTTTACAAAGCTGACTTTGCAACTCCTCATTTTCCATTTTTCATTTGTCAAACGTAACTTGTAACATTACAAAATGTACATATTATTTAGATTTAATAATTAAAAATGACAAGTTGACTTTTCGACTTTGACGATTTCTAGAATTACATTTCAACTTTATAAAGTTGAGATTGCGAAGTTACGATTGACAGAATTAAAATGTTAGTTTTGCATGGTTGGACTTGTCTTTTCGAGACATGTATGGTTGAGAAAGACATGTTACACTTTACAAGTTACAAGTCAACATGTCTTCATTTGTGGCACAAATCCCCTTCCATACATATGACACACTTCCTCGGTTAAACATTTCTATTTAATGCATCTCCTTGCATTATGGACAACTTAGTACAAAAACCACAGGCAACCCTCAGACTTCCATTAATGACAGGACAAGTTGCACCCTGTGTTTTAAGTATGGTGAAGTATTTCGCTATTAGTCTGACTAACTAACATAGATCATAACATAATATATTAACATAAATATTTAGTTTATGTGGGTAATCGTGTTGTGAGATCAGGCTGAGTTTAAGGGAAAGCAGAAGGGTTGCCATATCGTAGGAAATGATTGTCGGGTTGATTTGAATGAGGTCTGGGAGATGTGTATAAAGATTTGAGTGAGAACTATTATCATCGCTATTAAAGCAATTGTCTATCTTATAGTTAGCCTGTAGAACTAAATATCTACATGTATCATTATTCGGGTTAGGTCTTACAAGTCGTTGCAGTTACTCCGAATTATACATATAATTGGACGGTGTCATTTTGACTCTCTTAAATAACAAATTCAATATTTCTTCAGAAACGACACTATCGGGCAAACGAAACACCAACCATTTATGCACAGGATTTCGAAGTTTCAGGACTAGTTACAATAGAAAGGCGATTGTTTTTTTACTGCTCAGAATTTGATCAGTGCCTCATCAGAGAAATGGCATTTGAAACAGATTAACAAACAACCACGAGCAACATACAGGCAAGCACTCTCCATGAAGAGGGAGTGATACTGTAGATGTACTGGTAATCGTGAAGGATAAGTAATCAACCGGAAATAGCTGTCTTCATTTGGCGTAGTTTTCTAAGAATGATTGAGTCGAATCAAATTTTCCCCATGATTTCAATTTACTGTCATATTAGTTAATATTTTAGCATAAGTTTGAAACCACTATTATTTCATTTTACATTTCCAAAAAATATGTAGGCATTTCTTTTGCCCGGTACTGTATACTCTTGTTTGTTCCACTAATAGCTGCTGAAACTTCGAATGCTTAGATATTGAATTACATCATTTTAAAGGAAAAACAAATATAGTTGCAAGCGACTATAAACGGATTCAACGCTTAAACGATTAAATTATTTGAAATACAATGAACTAAGACATATTTCCAATGTAATTGCGAACCTCATTAAACAGGTTGCAAGTTTCCAGCATGTCCCTTGAGTAATTGATACCCAATATATACATGTCAAATCAAGGAATTGTAAAGAAAATCAAAATGACGGTTAAACCAAGAGAGCTACAGCTTCGTCGTGATTTTCATTTTTTATCATATTCATTTTGTGCATCTTTTGCAAAAAAAATTAAGTCTCTATGTGGATTCTGAAACTTTTCCCCATGTTAAAGTTTTCTTTATTATAACCCGAAGTGACTGTTCGCGAGCAATGTTATTATTGATTCATAAAGCCCATATTCATGTCTTACTATCCTGAAAAAATCTTTCAATTCCGTGTGTAGGTTTTTAATTATCTCCCCTGAAAGTTCGCGATGTTAAAAAATAGCCTGACTTTGAAAGGTCACTATATGAAAAAAGTATTAGGAGTTCGCAAATTAAATGCATTTGACTATCATTTAATCGAGTTTGAGCTCTTAGATGCTAGTATCTTAAGAGGAGATGTTTGTCAAAGGTGCATGGGGGTCGGACAATTGTAACGGGAATCTGTGGAATAAGGCCTAAAAATAAAAAATAAAATGTTTCTGGTCTTTACAGGCTGACAAAAATGATGCGATGACGCGATTTTTTTTATTTACGACATTTTTCATTTTTGGAATGAAGAGATAAATAAAGCACAAACCCTCTTGAATATGTGTTACTATTCCAAATCGTCAATAATTTCACCCCTACACTCCATCTCAACAGAAACGAGAGACATTTTCTATGTCAAATGTTTCTGAGGCTACAAAAAGTATAGTTATCTGCCCCTTACTTTTGATAAAACCTAAAAAGAATGACCTGGGGCGTGGGTTTGAAATTGATGTGGGCGGAAACCAGAAACAAATTCTTCTTTTTTTGGCCTGATAAAAAAACCAAAAACCACGCCAATAAAGGATTATGGCTGAATTCTTAATTATTCACATGCTTGTCTTTCATTCGTTCCAGAGCTCACCCCTCTTATCACGAAGGGCATTACATCAGCTCTCAGTTTAATTGGTAAGCGTGAGGAAGACAACGCTGGAGATCTTCTCCTTGCAGCTCTTGGCACCAGTGCTGGAACCGCTATTGGAACTGCAACTGGAGAACTTGCTGGAGACTTGCTGAAACAGGGAGTGGATCAAGCTATCGCAAGTAAAGAACATCATACATTTTCAAAATATAGTCAGCTTGATTACCGATGGTCAGCGACGTTTTAGCTAACATAAGTTCTGTCAGGGTACTAATAAAGGGTCGAAAAATCATTTCAACCAACATAATCATCAAATGTCAGTGATGTAGGTAAATTCTAATCTTATCCGTGTCCACATATCATCCACCGTTGACAAATAGTATCTTTTAACTGATCTTTGAACAGCGATAGAGTTTCAAATACTAACAAAATACCAATCAGATTCTATTTAATCATCAAAGATCACTGATATACGTTTTACCTAATCTCATGTCCAAATGGTCGCCGATGGTTGACAAATCGCCCGTGTCAGTGTCTTCATTGAAGGTCAGTAGAGTTTGGCATGTTTTATCTACAACCTTAACTTGTGTGAAAGGCCATTCACGGTCAGCCAGGACTGAATGTTCAGATACCCTACACACACACACACACCTCTTGATTATCTACAGGGAATAGATTCAAATATACCTTGATTCATCTATTACCTTTTACCATTGTTATATTTGGGATCACCTCGAGATTCGAACCCACACCAACACCTACACCCACACCCAAAACAATTAAACTTTCAAACTGAAGTAATTTATGATAGAAACCCCTTTATTGGTTTGCTCAATTCTTTGATTAGACAACAGCTGACTAAGGATTTATTCACCCTTGAGTTTGTCGATGATGCTGTTACTTGTCGACAGGAAAATCTGTACTAAGATAGGCTGTCTGTCATTACCTGTCACCTACTTTGCAGGTTGGACCTGCAAACTAATGAAAAGGTGACTTGGGTAAGCTTGGGTCAGTCGTTAAAGAATTGTGCAATTGAAGTTTGAGCTCACAGTTGATATTTGAGCCAATTAAAACACTAGTTGACATCATATGATATTACGCGTTTTGATTGGTTAACACTTACATGATAAAACCCGAGTTGAATACCATGAAAAGTCCTAGGAATGAGTATCGGTAAGCGTCAATTCATGTACCTGCGGACCTAGGATGGTGAAAACTTGACTTATGTTTCATACATAATGGTTATACGGACTAATTTAAAATCTTAATGAAGTGATGTTTGTGATGGGTGAAGATATGAAAATAAGTCTGTTTTCAGAGGGAATACCAAAGTTAACTTCACTTCTCGGTAGACTTGGAAGGAGAAACATCTTGGCCGATCTTGGTCACGGTAAAACAAAAAACAGCTCAATTTCATTTCTAAGCATGTCTTAAAGGGGCAGTAGCACGTTTTTTTGCAAATTTTATTTTTTCATATTTCCCATTTATAATGATAGTTTATGCCGTTTATATTTACTTTAGAGGGTAAAACATTGTATTAAACAAACCAACTATCTGTAGTGGTAATGACGGTGTTGCGTATTAGGCAAAAATTGTATGGTGGCCATTTTATTGTGAACACATTTTATTAAATCATATGACAACAAATATTCCTATGGCTTTACGGAACCATGTACACTCATGTTTAACTTGATTTTCCGAAGAGAGAAGGGTGTTTTACTATTGGTGACATTAGTTTTCAAATCCATTTCATCGACTTATTTCAGCGAAAAAACGCTACTGCCCCTTCAAGCTTTGTTTAAATGGCGAATATTACGCACACATTCTATGCTAAAATTGCTAATATGTTGAGCCTTGCTATTTAAAAAACTCACCTTCATCCATTTGTTCCTGTTAAAGAGTAGCTGTGAAATCACGTATTGTAGTAGAAATATATCCAGTGTAACATTTTACAGATGTGAACTCACGTCAGATAAACATGCCCAAAGATTAACCTGAAGAAAGTTGAAGGTACATCAATCTGGCAAGGCGTCCATTTTTAAGATGTGTATACATACATACATACATGTCGCTCAAAAGAATGCTAAAAGAAACCAGAAGATGTTCCATCATTTAGCGGTTTTCATCCATATTTGGCTTAATCATTAGGCTACAAGCGATGCTCAGGACCAAAATAATAACAATAATAATGGGTAGTTGTACAGCCGCCTATTTCCAGGTACTAATACCAGCTCATCCAATGAAGGAAATTCTAGAAATTATCAGGAAAAATAAACATAAATAATGAAATCTTATATGATATTTTCAATGGAATTTGAATAAATGTTCCTTGAACGGGACGACGTCATTTGCATTCCATATGAATCAAAATGAGGGGGGAAAATGCAAATTGTAATGAATAACTCACACGAAGAGAATAAACAAATTAAATTACGTGCTCCTGAAAACAATATACCAAAGTCAAATATAAAAGTTACAGTCGTGTCGTACACTAGGACCAATGCTGACATTGTTTTGGGTTGTGGTCAGTGAAACTATATTACTGGGTCAGTAATGTTCGGGTTATATTTGCAAGGTGCGCTATCCCTGTTCATTTAACTGACTACATGTAGTATCAGCTCGGTGTTGTCCTTATGTCAACATCTTCCGTCGGAGGAGCTTGAATTCGGCGACAGCACTTTGAGAGAATATTACCATGCCCTTATTAGGCGAGAACCAAGTTCTCGCGCTGTTTTCCATAAAGTGTTGGATGTGGTGATATGTGTATATGTATAGGGATCAAGGCTATTTCATCCCATCAGCTTAATCCACAAATGATTAATCCAATCTACTCACTCTGGCTTCCACCTCCACCACTAATTGGTACTCTCACCCTGCCTTTGTCCTCTCATCCGCCCCCTGGCTAATTAACTTCCTACTCTCTGATTTCCTTGTTATCACAACTTCACTTGTTCAACCATTTATGTCATTGTTATCTCATTTTGTTGTATTTGTTATCTCTTTATCATACCAACATGTATCCTGTATATAACCTACTGTTTCACCATCTCTTCCATATGCTTGATAGGTAAAAGAATCTATACCGAAACGTCGCTATTGTTAATAAAGAAGTTGATCATTCATAAAATATCGTACTTTGAGAACAATGATGCACAGATATTTCACGTACAAAAACACCTATAGATACGTAGACGTGTTGCAAGATCTGATTTATAACTATAATCATCGTTATGTGTCTTCTTTATATGTATATGTGTCTATACATCCGGGCGTGTTGTCAACTAAGAGACCAATGGGGATATTTTGGGGAGTCTTTAGATAAAGAAACAGAATTGTTATCAAAGTACTTAAAATACTTTATAAGTTCACGTTTTATATAGTAGATAAGGCTAGATCATACGCTGTATATCCACAGACATCATCTTAGCAGTCGAGAAGAAAATACTGGGAGTTACTAAGAGGAATGTGATGGACCAACTTCTCGGATTAGTCAATCTGGGAGCAGGAGGAGAAGGACCAGCAGCAATTGATCTTTCAGGTAAGAGTGAGTGAGTGAGTTGGGGTTTAACGCCGCTTTCAAGAGTATTTCATTTATATCGCGGCTGCTAGTATTTTGGCAGGGAGATGGCCCGCAACGCCATGTGGCTATGCACTGCGGTGAAACCTGCGAGCAGCGGCTGTAACTAGCGAACCATGGGTGGTACTACGCTGAAATTCAGTGTAGCATTGCACCCAAACCTTACTGCGTGTAGAACAGTTTTCTGCTGCAGACAAAGTTGCCCTGCCCCTGGCGGGATTCGAACCCCGGATCTCTTGATCCGAAGCCGAACGCGCTAACCACTGCGCTATCCCGCCCCCTTTCAAGTAAGATACAGTTGCTACAACTCGCTAATACAGGCCCTTTGTCAATACAGGATGGCCTGACGTCTCCAAAAGCAAACTTAACTACATTTGTAATGTTTGCATCATTACCTGTTCATGTATCTGAAATTAACGTGTTTGCTTTGAAATCTCCCAAAGCAATTTAGGAGAATAAAACAGGACTTTTCCCTTGTACGTGCATTACTGCGAAAATCTAATTAACTTAATTTCAATATTTTTTCACATAAATAGGATTCTTTCAAAATCATTTTGAAATAGTGATTTCAGCAAGCGATGTGTGGTTGACAGATATTGTTAGCAATGCACATGATGTTTGGCCCACAGAACTGCCCTTCAGAAGAAATGCTAACAAAACAAATGTAAGATGTTTAATCCGGGAGCAACAAATAAGATAATGTCAAAGAAAACTCTTGTTCTTTTACAGAAATCTTTGGCCAGCTGGCATTGGGAAAGAGATAATCCACGGGTATGTTGTTAGGAAAAGATAAAGAAAGAAGGGTTAATGGTGCTCTTTCAAACGAGTTTCATTCGTTATCCTGCTGTTTCCTCCGAACTTAATGTGTGTTTCAAAAGGAAAACTAAATGCGTTATCCACTGCGGTTGAATATCTCTGTATATTCTGTATTTGGTAAGGAACAAAACAACCACAATTACGTTGAAATTGAAATCATGTTTGAGGAGCGGTTTGAAGTGGAATGTGGATGTTTGAAAGTTTTTCTTCAGAATTAGGAATAGGACGGACGGACGGATGGACAGACGGGCAGACGGGCTGCGCCACAACATAAAACCCCTTGGGTTTCACCCGGTGGTTTAAAACGGTTGCTTAAAAAAGTTCCAATCATAAACTCCATGGGAGGAAAACCCCAAGGGAGAAATATCCAATAGGAGAAATATCCAATAGGAGAAATATCCAATAGGAGAAATATCCAATGAGATTAAATGTTTACCAGACAGGGATGGGGTTTCAAACATACCCAAAATATGTTATAATGATTCTAATGTTAAAAGAAAAGAAATATTTTTGTTAACAGCCGTTTTAAAAATGTAATCCCATTAGATATCCAATTGGATTTTTCTCCCATTGGATATCCCATGGGAGAGTGTACCCGTATCTCGTAAACGGCGAAGGGTACAACGTTGGAATGTTCACCAAAGTCTTAGTTACGTTTGGAAAACTTGCAATGATAAGTTTGCAAAGCTCTAACTAATGTATTTCATGTAGGTCGCTTATGGAATCTCGGGTTTCCATAATAAAATCGGGTCGCCTTGTTTACATATCATGAACAAAACATCGTGATTTCACGATAAAGACGTTTTGTCCAGAAATATTGCTCTCCCTGATTAACTGGTACTACGAAATTTTCTGAATTTCAAGATTAAGCATAGTATAGATGACATCAATGTACCCTAAAATTACACGTAAGTAACCCTACCTATCTTTATAACATATAACAAATGGTGAGGATTGGTCAGTCATTTTGGATCCTGATCCGGTCGTTTCCCACCATCTGTAGAAAGGTAAGTAGGTATACTATCTACTTAGTTCGTGGAAGTAGCTGAATACAAACTAGTGAGTAATGGTTTGAGGACCTCCCCAGTCTCATCTCTGCACGTCGGTTTAAATGATTTCTCTACATGCAATATGATAATAGTTTTATGCCATGAGAGCAATCGTATCTGCTCTGTGTTCAAGATGGCTAGTGCTAGCGAGAACCCGCTCGCGGCACGTGCAAGAACTCGCTAGTTCTAGCGGCATTGATCACGGTGACTGGTTCACACTATTCTTAGATGCCCAAATTGACGTGACGTCATGAACAGTGATATACCGAATTTGACGTTTGACATGGATTTGACATGTTTATGACACTCGTGCCTGAATATCTTTAGTTCTGGCTCTGGAAAACCATTCTTCAGATCGTGGTCTCGTAAACTTAGTATAAAATGAACACGCATATGCATGCAACATAATCTATAATTGCAAATGTCGAAATAGATTGATCTCATCCCTTATGTCGTCTCAACGTGAATTAACTATACCCTCGACAGTAAGATCTGTATTATGATATAATTGAACAAAACATAATTATCATCGAAATAACCCCTTTAATTACCTAATAGAGTGTCTATATATATGTACTATAGGCATGTGTTTTTGTTTAAGAGCAATACACTTTGATTGAAATAACGTGTTTCATTCCAGTTCAGATAATATATAAATGCTTTCCAGATATTCTTATACTTTCATACTGTACTTTTTATCTGTATTCTAAAAACCCTGTTCTTCATTTGCAGGTTGTGAAGCATGGATCAAAGATAATGATACAGTTGAAACTACATGTATGTTGACGATGCGTATGATAAAGTCATCACATTGACTCGGTATTTACATTGTATTTTTCTTTCATGGTTGATCAACCCAGCATTTTTGTTGCCCATCGTTAAAAAACACGATGACGAATTGTATCCTGATACCCTGTCGCTATCGCTTTGCGGAAAAGTACTGAACAGTATTAAAGGATGGATGAAATGACATATGGTCCAAATCGGATTCATTAAAATGGGATGTCAATTTGACAATTGCTCGATTTTAAATTTCTGAAATCGGTCCATAAATTACTTATATACGGCTTTTTAAAAAAACGCCTGATTTAGCCCCGGCGACCAGAATGAAAGTCTGCGGGGGTGTGACCCGTGAAGGGATGACTTCTGTGACGTATGTGGAGGAATTTGATTTTCAGCGATAGTCAAAATTCAACGTAATTTCGCAACATTTTGATTGTTAATTTCACAAAGATATCTTCAATAAACCAACTTAAATTTCCCATATATCGAATGTTTAGATATCCAACTAGGTAATTCCGCAGATGACAATTACACAATTATTACATAAACATGTCTTTTTGGCGATGTAATACACCTCATAAATTCATTTAGCGGCAGTGATAATTATCATTAATTAATTAACGAGACATCGGCGGAGAAGCTATCTAGCCGCCCCGTCTATCGCTTATCACAGTCACGCCTCAGTGAGCATTTTCAAAAGGTTTCGCCGAACAAATTGCGATAGTGTTAAAATGGGTGAATTAAAATCGTCTTAATTATCAATTGCAAGTGTATATTGTCTCGATTTTATGCTCAATTGATTCCGATAAACAATATACGTAGAGGTAATCATCTGTCATTCTTGAGAAAAATGCATTTCATCTATCCTTTAAAGGGGCAGTAGCACGTTTTTTCGCTCAAATAAGTTGATGAAATGTATTTGAAAAATAATTTCACCAATAGTAAAACATCCTTCTCTCTTCGGAAAATAAAGTTTAAAATGAGTGTACATGTTTCAGTAAAGCCATGGGAATCGTTTTTGTAATACAAAATAATAAATTGTGTTCACAATAAAATGGCCGCCATGCAATTTTTCCTGTATACGCAACATAGTTTTTACCACTACAGTTAATTGGTTTGTGTAATAAGATGTTTTACCCTCTGAGGTTAATTTAAATGACAAAAACTATCATTATAAATGGGAAATTTGAAAAAAAAAATGTTTGCAAAAAAACGTGCTACTGCCCCTTTAAGGTTTCGAGGTGGCATTTCAGCAAACATTTGTAGACGTTCGTCTGTAAACACTTTAACATTCACATCCTAAACATCCTAAAATGATAAGTCTCTAGGCAGAGATATTAACTTCATAACAATTAGCATCATCGGGTCATACCCGTCTAATATCCCTGCCCGGTGAAGCAAGCGGCTTTTGCAAAAAAATAACGCCCAATAAGAAAACGTCACTGGACATTTATGAATTTAGTTTTTCTTTGGCCATTACACCCTCCTTTCATTTTCTTCTTAAAACCAGAAGTTCCAGAAAAAGGATATCTTGTGATACAGATTCGTTTGCCAATGGGATTTATATATTGTAGGTTTGGTGACCCTTTATAAAGGGAAATCGCATCAATGAGTCTAAGGTGTTTTCCAGTCTAAATATTCTAAATATAAAGTCCATTATTTTTAAGCGCAAATAATCATGGTCTACTCACACACTGTAAAGAAACAAACAAACGAATGAACGAATGAAATATATAGTTTTTGTCATTTATGTATTTACATTGTACCTGCAATATTGAAAAAACCTGTTTAACCCAACGGCATGTAGGTCTATTGCTTGAATTGTATAATCAAAGAATATATATATATATATATATATATATATATATATCATAGTCTGCTGGTATAATCACGATAAAATATAATTTAACATGTAAAATGCATCGTGATATGAAAATTATATCTCATGTCATGTTGTAGATGAGAGATTTCTCTAGCGATTGATATCATGAGTATGTTATGAACAAGTAATTGTGTATTGGAAACAGTAACATACTCGATCTCTCTTTATCTTTCCAAAGAAACCCGACCTATTCAACCCAAATAAAAAAAAATCAACAGGAAATATGTAAGGAACTTCGTGTATTTACGACGGTACAACAATTTAGAAAAGTCTGTAGCAGACATAAACAAGAAATGGAACTTGTAATTGAGGAATTAATTCAGCAGTCAAGACCGACCAGCAAAGATGTATGGAGATGGGACGATCTCACCATTGGAGGTCTTAAACCACGAACATGTCTGTTTATGACACTATTTGGATAAGACGTTTTGCATGACTAGAGAGACATTTTATGTTCTTTGTGTAACTTAATTTAGTATTGATGTAACTATCCTCAGCGGTATCTTATGGTGTCTTAAAGAACCATTGATTAGTTGATAAAAATGCAGGGGAAATCCCAAAAAACTTTCTCAGTGAAAGATAATTAGTAAATTAATTGATTGGTAAAGTTGTTTTCCTGTCTAAATATATATCAAGTCTTTTATTTTCAAGCGCAAAGTATTATGGTAGACTCTCACACAGTTAACAAACAAACAAAAGATAGACACAGTTTATGAGTAGTCCTATTCACGGAAAATGAAATTGAAATACATTTAGCTGTTTTTTGCATATAATAATATATGTGCCATAGTTTGCTGGTATGATTAACAGATAAAATGCTAATATTTTCTGTATTTTCAAGACGTTCAAATACACATTAATATATATATATATATATATATATATATATATATATATATATATATATATATATATATATATATATATATATATATATCAGGGCAGGGCAGAGTGGTTGAGAGGAAGCATCTTCACGTACACGTTGGGACTTTGCAATTGACAGACTGTTGGTCTCTTAGCGCTTGTTTTCTGTGTTCAGCATCATGCATCCAATAAAGGAAAATCTGTCTAATGACATCACATTCAGTGGTACAAGCTAATCCAGGAACGTGTATTCGAAACTGAATTTCATCGGATTGTCCTTGTATGACAATTATTTCTCATAAGCCATGACGTAGATGAAAGATTTCTCTAGCTATTGGTATTATTTGTAAGTTTTGAAAAAAATAGTTGGTATTATATAAACATAACATTCGTATGGAAACGTTCTAGGGTCACATGAACAGATATTTTTGAAAATAGTATCTCCTAATTAGTACTTAGTATTTCCTAATTAATTAGGACTTAGTATCTCCTAATTAGGATTTTCATGTGACCTTAATACGCTTCCCTACCATACAAATGTACATACTTCCATACATACGTGATTGCTCTTTACCCTTTGGGTGAAATACTCACCTAAGCAAATATAAATTCTGTTCACATGACCTAAAATACTACAGGAGTATGTATACTTATGGGTAAATATACTTTTACCAGACTTCTAGGGGTCTAGTAAATATACTTTTACTTAGGTTTATGTTCTCCAGAAGTATATTTACTCATGTAAGCAAATGTGTTCACATGCCACCCTAAGTTAAGTTACTTACACGGGTAATGTTACATATGCAAATGTGTCCATGTGAAAAGGGCTTTTGCGTTCGCATGACATTGACAACAAGGGGGAGTATTTTATTATTTTATTCTGTTAAACTCACAGACCTGAAGAAAATAGAGCCATGTGCTCTGTATCTTGATAGGGTTTATATTGTTTGATATTTAAGACTGAAAAAGAATGTTCTTAAAATAATTTAGTTTTATTCTCACACTCTGAAAAAGTATTCATTCTGAAAATATCACCATTTTATTTAATTTTGAAAAGGAAACTATAAGAAATGGGATCAATACATCAATACCAATATCAATATCAATACATTTTAAAAGAGAGAGAGAGAAAAGAGAGAGAGAGAGAGAGAGAGAGAGAGAGAGAGAGAGAGAGAGAGAGAGAGAGAGAGAGAGAGAGAGAGAGAGAGAGAGAGAGAGAGAGAGAGAGAGAGAGAGAGAGAGAGAGAGAGAGAGAGAGAGAGAGAGAGAGAGAGAGAGAGAGAGAGAGAGAGAGAGAGAGAGAGAGATGCATTGCAATGCCTCATCCCTAACGAGGTCTCACTGATCAGCTATCCTCCCGTCTGCAAACTAATTCCCCTCTCATAATGGTGCAGCAGGCATGTGCCAAATTTGAAAAGGATGAGATAACTATTTTTTAAATCGATCGGACATTCTCACATAAGCTCCAGTTAAACTTTTTAAAAACATCACCAATTCGGGTTAGATTTCGTATGGACATCGACCGTTTTCAGAGGAATAAAAATAGTGAATCTACCGGGATACGAACTCATATTTTATTTATATAAGTACCAAACAAATGAAAAATTTAGTGCCTTTGTAACAACGAACGACGTACAAATGTACACATTAGCCCTATTACTGTATCATATAAACCGCAACAGATCAAGTCTACAATAACTTATCATATATTATGTCCACTGTCATTGTGATATTTTGTCTTACTACATGGTAGCGCTGTAACTGTATTTTATGTATTTCCATTGTACTATTTGTCTCCGGGCAACATATACTGTCTGTCTGTCTGTCTGTCTGTCGAACTCATATCGTTCGGAAGTTTCCTTACAAAACCGTCTGATGACAGCCGGTATGCAAGCATGTTCTGACGCAATTCAGTTAACCAATGACAAGGCCTCCAACAAAAGCTTTCGGTGCGAGGAGCTAGGGGCAGATAACTCCAAACAGCTATCATTTTATTTGTTCCGAATGCTTCCAAAACGGCAACTGTATATGATGTGATTGGTCAGCTATTTGACTGGGCTTTGTCTGTGCTAAACTGTTACTGAACACGCGCCTATACGGGGTGTCCTTAGAACTTGTGGGGATGAATCTACAGAACCTGTTCGTATCCCGCTAGATGCATTATTTTGCAAAGGTTGATTGTTCATCAGACTAAGTAAAAACTTGTCAAACCATATGGACCAAATTTTTCACATAAACTTTTTAGATATGCGCATCTTGAAGGTGTGAAAGAGTTTATGAATGGCGTATGACTACAATTTGTATTTTACAGTCTAATCAAAGATCGTGAACTGGGGTCTTGTTTTTCGATTTTTACGCATTAAAATGATCTTGGGTAAGAAAAAGAATAACCAACTCGGTGCTCGGAATTACGAATTATCTGTCCCTCGTGAATTAGTATGTCAAACTCCTCGCTAAAGCTCGGAGTTTATCACAATAATCATTATCACCATTTAGGAATTTCTTAATCCAATAATTAAAATGTTTCTCGGGTATTTCAAAAGTAAGAAGAGCAGTAAGACTTTTCTTCATTTTGTTGGAAAAAATAATGGCGAGGGAGGAGTTCATTTTATTTATTTCAGCATAATATAGACCGAAGTGTCATATACATGTACACTCATATATTTGGTTGACAAAATATTCATAATTGATTTACAAAATTATAATAAAAAAACTGCTGCGCCCACAAATATAAGTGATGTGCTGATACCGGAGAAACATTTAATTCAAATTCGAACTAAAAAGGTACAAGTGCACGTTTTTCGCATTCAAATAAGCTATTTTAGGTCATACGATGGCATATAAACTCAATGTAGCTTCCTTTCGATGCATTAAAATACTTATAATTCTTTACAATTGACCTGCAGTCAATAATTAAATAGTTGAGACGGCCGAAGTCACTCAGGTATATCACGAATAGAAAGATGTGCAAATTGGGAAATATAGATTGTAGAAAACGGCTGAGCTGGGATTTCATTCAGCTCTTGCATATACATACTTTATTCTCTTAACTGACAACAAAGATTGGATAGTCTTCTTTAAGGAGTATCCGTAACTTCACCGGTTTGTAATACGCAATGTAAGCATTCTTGTTACATTAACGATAGCGACTTTCGAGTTGGGTGCAATTTCTTAATATTGCTGATATTGTAGTTCATGCGGATTTAAAGCAACGTTGCATTAAATACTTCCGGTGGTTTAAAGTTAACTTTAAAACCTGAATACGTACATATTTTCCAGATAACTAATATAATACATTACCTGAGGGTAGATCGTTTGTAATATCGAAAGATCTGCATTATCCGTGCATTATTCATATTTAAAACAATTGGCGTGACATAGTGCCTTTAACAGGATGACTTCTCATGTAAAACCACTGTTTATCTGTCAATATAATGAGTACACTGTTACACCTTGTATTCAGCGTTGTGTACTTGTTTTACCAAAGGGATGCACTCTCAGAAAAAAATATATACCAACAGTAAGTTTAAAAGGTATTTACAAAGGTCGGTGCTTAATTAAGTTCCACGTGTATATATCAAATATTTATCTTATTAGTTCATCTTGTTAAAAGTTGATTTTCAATATGCATATGCATATACCTTACCACTACATGTAAAACCGTCATTTATTTGATCAAAAATTAACAAATGTTTCAATGTAACAATGACAAATTCTAAAACATATGTCTACTAAGTATGACATTAGCTGGTGAAGGCTTCGTGTGGGATAAATGGTCTGGTTGAAGGAAAATTTGAAGTTTCAAGGCTTGAATATGCTTGTAATCTTATCTCCAAGTTTGGGCAGCTATGATATATAGGGATGCAGAAATCGGTCTATTTGCCGGACATGTCCGATTGTAAATCCAATTTGACCGAATGGAAAATTTACCTATCGGACATCAGTTGACCGATTGCAGAAAATAAAATGAAAACTAAACAAACACGCCGCACAAGCATTAAATAAAGGCAAACCGCCCTGGTTGTGTCGGTCATAATTGTTTATGAAATGGAAATACGTTGATCCAGTCAATAAGTCACATTTATTCTTCACAGCACGAGGCACGACATCAATCATCATTATCTTCATTAAATTATAATTGTCTGCAGAAAAAACACTTACCGTTTGATATTTAATTGATATTTTCAGTGTCCTTTAGTGATATATACTATACTATATATTATATAGTATAGCATTTTGGTTAAGAATAAACCTGCGGTTCCAAAAAACACACTTTGCTGGTATCGAAAAACTTGTTGTGAGTTAGAGAACAGTTGTTCATTTGTTGCTCTAGATATTGACCAAATGTGTTTGAAGTTTTGATCCTCTTCAACTACTGTTCACTATTCTTAGAACCCTTCTTTTAACAGCTTGTTGTCTCATAGTCAAACTAAATTCCAACAAATTATTTGGCTTTTAAATTTTTGTCATCGCTTTAAACAATTTAAAGTGTTGATTAGATTGTTAAAGACATGTCTAATGCAGGTCAGTTAAATGTAAGGTAATGCTAAGATAACGATTAAGTAGTTCATGCACAACAGCAGTTTCTTATCTTCTGGTAATAATTGCAGGATTGTCTAAGAAGCCTGCAACCTGCATACAGCTAATCAACAGAGGATTGTCTGGGAACTCAGCAAGCTGCACGTAGCTATAAAGAGGTGTTGGGCCTTGCCCCATCAGCAGTCTCCATCGTCCAGGTAGGTAAGTAGTAATTAAAATATGTTTAGGTGAGAATACATTGTTAGACATGGTCGTACCAAAATCCCAATTTGTTTCAACGAAACGGCGCATCTTTGTTTTTGTCAATTTGTTGCCTTGCATTACAACCATGTACTTTTGGCGTCAATGTTTAACATGGGTTAAATATGCATTTATCCAATAACATCATTAACAACATCAGTTAGGTTCCAGACTGCCGGTTTGTTTTCAGGGTTATTGTCAGGTTATCACAGACCAGTTCCTTTGCTAGTACTTTCAAAGAGACATACGCTCACTGAATTATTAAGTATTCAGCAAATTTGCTGAATGCTTATATTTTATTGGCATGATGTTATTGCCAGATTCAGCGAAGACGGCTGACTAAAACATCCATATTTTAACATGGGAAAAACATTCTAAATACACTAAATTCTTCCTGAAACATGCTTAATAAACAATGCAAAAAGCAATTAACATATGGCGAATGCAGAGGTCACGTGGTTTCGGTGCCAGGTTGATTTTCTGCCCTTTTAAAGCAAATTCCGACTGAATGTACCTTTGAGAAAACTAATCTGAAGATATTTGCATCTGCGTTCACCGACATATGTATCTTGTATCTGTATCTGTATCTGTATCTGTATCTGTATCTGTATCTATTATCATGTAAATTGACGTTCATTGTAACGTCAATATAATTTCATTAATTTACATACAATGACAATAAAATACAATCATTCGCAAACCTGTCCTGTGATCGTCACGTCACTGGTATATGTTGATAAAACTTGGCATAACGAAATAGACAGAAGGGGTACTTGTTTTCAAATACAAATTTCATTAATTTTCGAATAAAAGTTTCCATATTGACTGAATTAGAACAATTTCGCCACCATTTATGATTTGGGATGAGTTACTAACTGGATAATTCACAGAAGAAAATAAAGACTGTAGTTTTGAGCAGAAAGTGCCCTGGTCATTTCAAAGAGCTGCCAAAACTGTAACTGTTTATTATGAGATATCAACAATGTTCTTGTTATAGAATACTTAACAGCCTCCTTAAATGCAAAAGTTTAAATGATCGCGTTGATATCATGTTTCAAAGTCAAATTACATGATATTTGAACAAAAAAGCACAAGTATGTGAACAAACTTTCGGTACGCAGCTGTACATTGCACATTATACAAACATCATGTATTGCGCTGAATGCTTCGTCGACTATATAGTAAACTCTTTGTCAATAAAACTTAGTTCAAAGAATTTCAAAGAAATACCTTGATGGAGTTATGCTTATTGATAAGGCTCTAGTGACACTTTTATAGCAACATTGTCAGAATATATGAGTGAAACAAAATATTAATGGCATTAAAGTAGTGATTAAAGGCCCTATAGCACGTTGTTTGCATATAATGTCCTCTCAAATCTGCCGTTTATTATTAAAGTTTATACAATATATACTAGGTAAGTTAATGAGTAAATATCTCATTTCACGACCCAGACAAGCCGTATCCATATAAACGGTTATTCGTATTCGAGGAAAATGGCGCGACGTATAAATCGACAGTGGTGTGGAACTTTTCAGTGTGAGAGGTAGATTTGTAGGTATCATGCGATTTTTGAGAGTTCAGACATGGTGACAATTCCATCATTGTACAATTTTTAAAACTCTGCTGTTAGTTCTTAGGTATCACTATATCAATCAGATCACTTGAACTACCTTCGAACGGACATTTTAATGTGAACACACAAATATGGCCGCTCGGTCGTAAATAGACTTGCATGGCTTAACCAAACCATGTACATTCGTTTGAGAACTCATTTTATTGATTTAGGAGTATTATTTAGCCATTGCTAACACTTAGGTATGTTTTTGAATTTCAGTAGGAAAAACGTGCTAAAGCGCCTTTAAATTACCGGCCAATAAAACATTTGAATATTGTATTTGCTAAACGCCGTGCTCCTAACAGATACACTTTCAAGCAAAAATAATGAACTCTTACAACTTAAAACTGTGCATAGTGAAGTTTTTATTATTTCATTTTCTTATTCTAAAGTCACTTATATTTGCATTATCCCGTCATGTTATAGTTATTGCACGATCTGATTCACCAATCACTGGGCTTTCTAACTTGGTCATTATTAGCTGACAGGATAATTTAAGCGATTTTAAAAAAAAAAATTCAAGGGATTTGTTTAATCAAGTTGGTGGGATATGTAAATGACTTGGGTCAGCAAAAGCTTTGAAAAACATACCTTTGTTATTACCTGATCGGTGTCTATGTGTGATGGCATATTTTAACGAATAATGTATTGTTTTTGACGTGGTATGTAATATTGAATGTTAATATAATGACAACATACTCAGATAAAATTTCAAACGGACATTGTGTGTTAACCTCGTTACATGCCTTTACTTTTGTATAGTATGAGGGCTGGATCGTCGACTTAATAATCGCTATTTTATTTCGACAATACAAGCCCCTGTCGTATAATATTTATCATCGGTTTAATAACTTTACCACTGTTTAATAAAATTAAACTTTCGGGTTTTATTGTTTTCAAAATCAGTTCATATCAATGTATAGTTCAAGAAAGCCATGAAGTATCATGGTTTAAAACTTCATTTATTTAATTGACATATATGCGTTTTCGTATTGAACACAAACGTTTGTTTTGATAACTTGATGCTAATATGGGCGACTTTGTATCTGTTATACTTAGAATGTAGTGAGGGATCGACACATAATTGTCGAATGCATGTTGAACTTTATTTTGATACTGGTCTGATTTAAATTAAATGTTTGCAGGGATAGTCAATATATGTTTTACAAATTCCGACAATAATGATGGTAAGGGAATATAACTACAAAACAACGATTCCTTTTGCAGTGAGTTAAATATTGTTTGGTGTACAGCAAGTTACTAAAATGAAAATATATGTCAATAAATAAATACTTCTCAAAGTTATAATAGCATAAGAAGGAGCCTCAAGGAAAGATTCAGTTTAGACAAAGATCTATGACCCTGCCTCTTTGTGATGTTCTGAGCGATAAGCATATTGTATTATATTAAACATATTACATATGCAGTGACGAGAAAAAGATAATCTAGTGATAAATAACGGTAGTAGAGGTGATGGGTGGGTAAAATCTATAAGAAGTATTCACATGTATCTTGCAGATACTGACAGCCTAATCATGATGTTTGCAAGTGCATTTTTGGTATGCCTCTTCGCCTCGTCATTGGCCGTGCCCGTGCCTGAGGACAGCGCTGGAGATCTTCTCCTTGCAGCTCTTGGCACGAGTGCTGGAACCGCTATTGGAACTGCAACTGGTGAAATTGCTGGAGACTTGCTCAAACAGGGGGTGGATCAAGTCCTTGCGAGTAAGCGACGCAATATATAAACAATTTAATGATCTTTTTCACTAGAGTCATCAAATGTAAGCTACCATCAACATTTGTGTTTCTAAGTAATCATTGTTTGTGGACGACCCTATATTTGATATGAACATATTGTATACATCGACACAAATGTGAAAGGATATAATTTATAACTAATTCAATATCTGTCCAAATACCCATCGAGGATCTACGACTTTTAGTTATTATCCATATTTCGTTTTTGACCAAATAATCAGCGATAGCCAGCGATGATACATCTTACCATGGCAAGATGAACACGTATCGAAATAAACTCTCCTCGTTTTATACCTTGACCTCATCGATATCATAAACAATTACTGTGAAACGAAGCAGTGACGACTACTGTGATCTTGAGTTACGCCCCAATGAAATTGTCATTTGCATTCAGTACTGCAGTACTGTAGAGTATCGATAATGCTGTAATATTCACAACCTGATTGTGATTACATGTCTCCCCCGATAACATTACAAACTATATGTGTAATTTGACATTTGAAGCTATCAAACTTACAAATGATTTCATGATTTTATGAGAATAAAAGCTGCAATCTAACATACCTGTCAAAACTGATCAGTCGATGCTGCAAATGTTTCAAATGTTGTAAAGAGCCATTGAGCATGTTATTAAACATATAAGGCCATTGCCAAAAATTGTATCTCGTTTTAATATATATATTTCATTTCCCGCAGATTTTTGCGACCCAATGAGTGGACAAATCGCACTAATTCCATTCTAAATATATATTTAGTCAATTAGTTTGTTTATCTATTCGTGACGGTCGTGACCTTGTTAAGATGACGTTGAAAAAACTCACAGGTGGTAATCAGTTATGGTACTGATATCACCATGCAGATGTAGATACAAAAAGTCCATCTGCCATTGATATCAGCAATTGAGACTGCTACGTCAATCTCTGTCAATCCCTAAACATTTTCTGACTATCGGGGTTCTGATTTCAGAGTGATAACACATTTTTCTCTTGTCAATCAACATTTTCACAATCCTACACCAAGCCATATTTATTTAATGTTTTCATCACACGACTCCAATCATCCGCCTTGATTACGAGTTGCCCTGATGAATAGTCCGAGTGATGATATATGTAAATTATCGGCAATCGTCAGTACTGGGGGTTTGAAGATAGTGAAAGTTTTACCTATAGTTCATATATCCTATATCAAGGTCAATAGAATAATGCGATGTATTGATGGGTTTGCTTCAGTTTGTATATGGAATATGGTGTCTTTTTCAGAGGGTATACCATTGCTTTCAAGTGGACTTACTTCAGCCCTAAGTCACATCCATCTTGGAAAGAGGAATATCTTCGAGGACTTACTTGGCCAACTGCTCAGCGGAGGAACAGACGGACAAGGACTCGATCTTACGGGTAATCGCTCCTACATTCCATCCAATCATTACGATGATAACACAGTTCAGTTTAACGATTTGAAATATAACTTAGTTATGTATTTCTAGAAACTTAGTACAGTATTTGTTTAATAGTTTAAACGTTTTAAAAGTTTCAAATATCATGTACTCAATCATTGAGTGCATGCAGTCACGAGGGTATATGAAACCAAATGACTTATACATACTATTTTATTCAATTTATTTCATTGCCAAAACAATGCAATACTCCCAAAATGCCATTACTTTATAAGGTAGTAACGTTATTTCACTCAGTTAAATATCGAATTATTTGAACTTAATTAAGTATTTAAACTTTGAAAATAAAATAAATGTAACAATATTTAGAACATAGTTCTTCTTCCTTTACGAAGGCCCTCTTTATTTCATCGAGTGAGGTTAAGAGTTCGTATTACCTTTAGCCAGTAATAGGTAACTGTTCTGCTCCATATCAAGGTATGTTTTAAGAAATGATTCGAATCTCATTTACGTTGAGTAGGCTACATGAGGAGCACGTCGTGGAAGCATCAACATGCCGCTATGAGCGTGCATTCAGTCAGAGCAAAGTCGGATGACAGAAGAGCATTGTTATTATAGGTCACTAACGACTAATAAAATGTTACAATGTTATTTAGACAAGCGACTGATAATAGTGTTCATTGATTCAGTGGCCATCATATAATACACTTTGTATACCGCTTAGGAAAACATATTGGGGACCCATTGTTTTAAACTAACATTTACAAATAAGTTTTGCATTGTGGTTGGGAATGAAATGTAACTTTTAATACATATGTTAGTAGGAATACCCCATTGTTGGTCACCCACGTGACAACAATTACAGCCTGCATAAGTAATTTATTATTTGATGTTTTGAAGGAAAATATAATGGGAATGCTTGTTTGCAGGTATTTTGGGAAAGAGAAACATCCTCTTGGATCTTGCCGAGAAGGGTGAGAGCTTTATATAATTATTGGGGCTTTATGAAACGTCTGCAACATGCTTTAGTACTTTAGTATTTCATGGGAGTTCAATTGTCCACATCGCCTGTATTGGTTATTGTGAGTTTGTAACATTACCTCTGTAAGAACTAGACTAGAACGTATTGTTAAACATTGGGTACGAATTATGGATCTTGTAAAACTCATTATATAAAGAAATGTTACAACGTTTTGTTTGAAACATTTGTGAAATTAAGTGAACAGAAGACATTAAGTACAAAACTGGTTTATATAATGAATGGGAAAGCAGTATCTCTTATCTTGTGTCTGATATGTTGTTAAGTTGTAAAAAGCAGCATCACGTTGATGCTCAATTGTCTACCTAAGAGTGGTTTGGCATTGAGGTCAAAGCTACGAAGTAGTCGGGGAGGGGGGTATAGCAGTCAGTGTATCAGTCCGTCACTACTTTTGATTCGCTCATCACTCAGAAACTTATTGTTCAAGTGTCACGAAACCTGGAATACATAATCACTGTGACATGCACATCTGCCTTGTGTATGTTTCATACCCTCATTAACACAATTTATGCACATTTTCCCGGTTTTCTGACTTCACCATTTATATTTATTTTGTTCAATTCATAACTGTTTCCGAAACGTGAGACACATAGTCACTAGGACGTGCACATCTGCCTTGTGTGTGTTTCATACCCCCATCTGCATAATTTCTGCAAGTTTCCCAATTTTTACTTTTCCTGTTCTGTTCCTGTACCTTTTGAAAACGTTATTTGTTGTAGTAATTCATTTTGATTTGCCGACGTCTATGCAGACGCTTGCCATATAACACGCCTTACGATTATATTGAGTAGTATTAATTAACTATCAATGTTATGACACGTATACTTAATTAATAACATTATAATATGTTCAGATATGAAGCAGAATGAGATTTTGTTTTCAAATTACAAAAGAAAAGTGTATGCTACTGAAAAAAAAATATATACAGATTTGAAAGTAACAACAATCACACAATTAATAACGGATTGAAATTGATAATTAAACCATACTTTAAATACTATCATATGTCATGGTAGACACAGTTATTATCGATATCTACAATGTACAAATTTGGTATGTTAATTCCTAGCCAGAACATTATGCATTGACACTCATATGAAAAGATTTAAGGTATAAGTTTATAAAACTTCGATTCAGATTGTTCACCTTAATGGAAAATGATGGGGGAAAAGCCGTCCATCGACAGAAAACAAAGAATTTGTCCATTATGCAAAACAAAACGGTTGAAAACGAGATTCATTTTGCTTGTCTGTAAATCATATGATGAGGTTAGAGAGAAATATATACTCAAGTATTTCCTAAAGCGCCCAGTTAAAGGCATTAGGTCTTTATTTAACAAAATATAAGTAAATTGTCACTAGTCATGAAACATGCCGATAAATTTAAGAGACGATTTGTTGAAAAAATAGTTCAATATTCACCTGTTTCAAATAAACTTTGTTTCATGTAAACTCTGTAAACTGTATACTGACCTGATGCCCTGAATACAATACACTGTTGGTATTGCCCTGTCTTGTATTGACTTGACTATCGCAGTCTTACTGTATTTCCCGAGAGGCGATCAAATAGACATGGTCATGATCATACATGTATATCCGCAGAGGCCCTCAAACTCATTGAAGAGAAACTACTGGGCAAGAGGGATTTGCTTCAAGACATTCTGGGAAGCATCCTCCAAGGAGGAGGAGATTTGGATCTTTCAGGTAACAACTCGCATCTACCTTGAAATCTAAGAGCGCATTTAGAGACTGAATATATGAGATATAAGCAATATCTTCTGTAAACCGATTTTTTGGTTTTAGAACAGTTACGGTGTTTTGGTGTATTTTGACAGTTATCAATATGCACACTTCACAATAAATGTATGAAATCCGTTAATTCCACCAAGCGAAACGTCATGGTTGTTTACAATAACAAAATTGTTATTGCTTTTTCTTACGGTCATTCTAGTTTGCGCTAATACATGTCGTGTAAAATACGAGATGGTTTCTTTTACACTTTGTTGGTGCGATGATTATGAATATTATATTTGATTTCAATTGATCGCGGAACATTATACACTAATTTACATGCGATATCTTATATCTGCTCACTTAATATAACACACTTAATATATTTTAATAATATATATAATAGTACGTTTTTGATTAAACGTAATTATTTATACTTACCTGTTGACTAGACCTACTTTGCCTTACCTCCCAGGGGTAATGCTATTTCAACCTTAATACAGACGAACTTGAAGAATGGATGAGGGGTGCGTAAAATCCCTTATCCAAGGGCCGGTAAGTCTAGATGGTCTCGTGACGTCACTACCGGTTCATATCACTCTCCGAAAGTCCCAAAGGCAAGACAGACCAAGTGGGGAGGATGGGAGGGCCTAGAGCGTAGGTCTAGTCAACAGGTAAGTATAAATAATTACGTTTAATCAAAAACGTACTATTATTTAAATACCTATCTGTTGACTAGACCTACTTTGCCTAGAATCCCACCGCAAGGAGGCGGGTCAGTAGATACATGGTAGTGACGAGACCAGCGACTAGCCCTGAGTGTAAGCTAACTTACGAGTCCTCCACCCTGTGGTGAGGACAAGGCACAGCCCGGGAGATACCATCTCTACCGCTAAGCGGATCGAAGAGACAACCCTGCCACTCAACTTTCGATCAACATACCGCCCCCCAAACCCCAACAGGGAGGGGGGGGTCAAAACGAAGTTAAAGAAAAAACCAACAGACACGAGAGTAAGCAATGTAAACCCTGTTTATTTACAATAAGTCCCAAACGCGTCTAAGAAGGATGACCCCTTCTTGGTCTGGTTGGGGGGACCACCTTCGTCTGCGCGAAGACCTGTGGACCCAGCCTAGAGATGCCTTCAAGATCAGCAGTGGAGACATCTCGTAGGTAATGGTTGGCGAAAACCTCTGATGAACGCCAAAAACACCCTGCCATGACATCCGAAACCGCGATGTTGCAGTGATACGCCATCGTGGCTGAAACTGCGCGGATCTCATGAGGATTGGAACGCGACGGCGGAGGCAAATCAGCGGCCTTGTACGCATCAATTACCGCCGATCTTAGATACACCCCCAACGCTCGCTTGTCTAGTTCCTTGGTGCTCCTGGGTGAGTGAGGCAAGAACAGACGACGCCTGCCATCCCTCAGCCTGCGGGTACGCTGCGTGTACACCCTCAAGGCTCTTACTGGACACAAAGAGAGATCCACCTCATCTGAGTCCGAACCCAGAGCTGGGATAGAGAACGTACGCCCCAATCATCCGCTGCTTGGTTCTTACAGACAAAATCAGGAGCTAACCCCAGCGAGGCGGAGCCCCCCTCCCTGACCTCAAAACGTAGCAGGTCCGCCTGCAACGCATGGATCTCTGAAATCCGCGCTGCAGAGGCCATGGCCACCAGAAAAATGACCTTGATGGTGAGAGGGAGGAGAGGCACGTCGGAGAGCGGTTCATACCTATCGGAGCGCAGGTGGTTGAGCACAATGGCTAAGTCCCATTCAGGTGGGCGAAGCCTGGACCTGCCGTCCACCGAACGGAAGGTCTTAATTAGGCCCTTGAGGACCGACACATTCAATCCTGGCGATCTCTTCCTGAGAACCGACAGGATGGCCGACATGTTGGTGTTAATTGACGACGCCTTAAGATGTCTAGTGTTGCGAAGGTACACCAAGTACTCCGCAACCTGAGGCACTGAAGCCTCTGCCGGAATGAAATCCCTCTGAGCACAGAACGAGGCGAAGGCCTGACACTGGAAATCATAGAGCTTCCTAGTGGTTTTCCTATGCGAGGTAGCTATTGCGTTGGCGACGCACTTAGAGTATCCACTACTCCTTAACCCTCTTTTAATACAAGCCAAGCGTGAAGGGAGAACACCTGAGGGTTCTCGTGTAACCTTCCGCTTGGCCTGCTGATGAGCAGATCCCTCCGTATCTGAATCGGAACCGGTTCCTGCCGACAGAGCCGACGGAGAGGAACGAACCACGGCCGGGCTGGCCACCAAGGGGCGACCAGCAGGAGACGAAGAATCCGAGTTTCCCCTATCTTGGCTACAACTTGGGAGAGGATGGCCGGCGGCGGAAAAGCATAGGCGTCCATCCCCTCCCACCCTAACGAGAGCGCGTCTAAGCCCATCGCTAGCGGGTCTGGCACTGGGGAGATGTAGGTTGGCAATTGGTGGTTGAGACACGTCGCGAACAGATCTATCAGCGGGGTGCCGAACTGGAGACACAACCCCCTGAAAACCACCGGATTCAGTTGCCACTCCGTTGGGGGAGGGGCATCTGGACGTGACAACGCGTCCGCCAAGACGTTCTTGGCACCTGGAATGTGGACCGCTCGAATGTCCAGGTCCACCTCGTCCACCAACTCGAAGAGCTGGAGTGACACGCGTAGCAGAGACTGTGCCTTGGTGGACCCCTGCTTGTTTATCGACCAAGCAGCCGCCGAACTGTCCGTGTGTACTAGCAGGCACTGGCCCCTCAAGGGGACCTGCCAGTGGTGAATGGCAAGACGTACTGCGTCCAACTCGAGGACGTTGATGTGTAGGTTCCGCTCTGATGGGGACCAAACTCCCGCCACCTGTTCGTGACTCATGTGCGCTCCCCACCCTTGGGTGGAGGCGTCTACAAACAGGTGAGCTGAGGGGGGGCGAGGACGAAGTGGAACGCCTGCGAACACACTCTCGTCTACCCGCCACCAAGCTAGGAACCGATGTAGGTCTGGGGTTAAGACTATGTCGTGACGACAACGCGTCTCCCTGATGTGGGGATTCAGGAACACCTGTAACGGGCGAAGGAACAACCTCCCCCTGCGGGTCAGGTCCTGAGCTGACGTTAATAACCCCAACACTCTTTGCCACTGACGTAGGGAGAGCGAGGCGTCGAGCGCGCGATCCATAAGGCGATCGTAACGAGCCATCCGCTCCCTCGTGACGAAACCGCGGAACAGCCGGGTGTCTAGGATAGCCCCTAGGAACTTCAGACGAGTTGCCGGAACCAAGTCCGACTTCTCTAAGTTCACTAGCCACCCCAGACGACGGAACAGGTCCATCGTGAACCTGAGCTGCGCCTCGAGAACAACCGGGGAGCGGTCGTGAGCGATCCCATCGTCCAAGTACATTAGGAACTGAATGTCGCATTGGTGAAGGAATTGGACGATGGGCTGAGTCACCCGTGTGAATAACCAGGGGGCGGACGAGATCCCGAACGGGAGCACGCACCACTGAAAATGTCTGCCGTCCAGGATGAAGCGGAGGTACCTGCGGTCCCGATAGTGAATCGGCACGTGCAGGTACGCATCCTGTAGATCGAGAGACACCATGCAGTCTGAGCGCTCCAAGGACCGCATCACTGAGGGAAGCGTCAAGAGTCGAAAATATGGCGGCCGAACGAGGAAGGAGCGGTTGAACACCTTCAAATCGTGAATTAGCCGCCATTTTGGGTATTACGAACACTGGGGAGTAAAACCCCGGCGTTAGATGCGGGGTCAGGACCTCCTGCACCGCCCGTTTGGAGATTAATATCTCCACCTGTTCCAATGTCAATTTGAGCCGGTCCCCTGCTAAGGGACGCTCCATTGGAGTACAGGTGAGGGGCGGCGGAGACGAGACGGGAATGCGGAACCCCTGACCCAGAATCCGACACACGTAAGGGTCTAACCCTAACTGTACCCAGTTGCTGACAAAGTCTTGGAGGCGACCCCCCACCAAGCCCTCCGACACCGGAACGAGTGGAGGAGGGAGCAGCGGGGGTGACCACGAGTCACTTCCTCCACTTCTTTTGCGGGGTACGACCTCCGGCGCCAGGCCGGGGGGACTTGGGGGACTGACCCGTGGATCCACGGCCACGACCTCCCCGCCGAAAGTCCGTTTTCGCTTTCTTGGGGGAAGGTTGGCCACTGCCCTGGCCTTGCCCCTGACGAAAATTGGTCTGCGGACGCTTTGGTGTCGTTTGCCTCTGCGTGACGAGCCGATTAGTGAGGTCTTGCTGTTGGGCCTCCTGTCGTGCTCTCAAAACCTCCGGGATACGACCACCAAACAGAGTTTCAGCGTGAGCAGGGGCATGTCGAAGGAAGTTCTTATGATCTGGGTTGAGACCTGACCGGTAGAGGAAATTGTCTCTGCGAAGCACTGTTATACTCGATGAAATTCGCGACGCTGACAACATGATCTGCGCAAGGTCCGCAGCCACATCACCAAACGTTTTGAACAACACCGGGTCCCCCGCCTCCATGCCCGCCTGCTTAGCACAAGCCAGCATCGCCTGACATGTGAAAGCCACGTTGTTCCCCAAGCCTAACACCGAACGCGCCTCCCTGTCAAGATGAGAGAACTGTGCCTCAGACACGCGGTGAAGCAGGTTGGTGGTAAACAACCGGGACGCCCCCTGATCAAGGGGAGGCGGAACAAGCTGAAAAGGGACCGGATACAAGGGCAGACGCCGTCTGCGCTTGTCCGGCACCACCAAAGGCGGAAGCAAACGATTGGGCATCGCAGATGATACGACTTGCTCCATATCCTCGGTGGCCTCCAACAGAAGCCTATGAGGTGGAAGGGCAAGACGCGCGGGAGGTACCTCGCCATCGGAGCCAAAGGTCGCCCTCCTGGCCGCCGACGTGCGCGGACCCGTCACGCTGACTTGGCTAAGTGGAACGTCCGCGAACGAAGCCACTTCGGATAGCATAGCTATTGCGTCAACCACTGGAGGATCCTCCGACGATCCCGTACCCTCCGCCTCCGTTTCTATACTGATGAACGGAGGGTTCGACACGTCCACGTAGCGGGTGTCACGTTCCGGTGAGTCCGGCGAGGAGTCACGTAAGGGTGACATCACCGTGACACGCCGCTCCGGGGTGCGAGGGGTACGCGAAGGAGTCGCGGGTGCGGAGGCCCTAGCGGACGAGGAACGCGCACCCTGAGGTACGTCATCCGCATAGGGCTCACACGATCGCGTAGTCATAGTGTGAGTAGGTAAGTTCCGCGGACCCAAACGCGCATCGAGCAAGGAAGAGACCATATCCTTGACGGATGCCAGAAGGAGGGAAGGATCGACCTTGTCGAACCTAGCCTTCTTGGACTTCTTCTTCTTGCTCTTGGGCGTAGCGGGTCCGCCCACCTTAAGTCTAAGCGGAGACAACCGTTGGTCCGGCGAAGGAGGGGACAACGGGTGAGTCAGCGAACGAGAACCGGAACACGACGGCGGAGGGGGGGAGCGTAACTTCGACCCCCCAGCGGGTTCGGACAGGTCCGATTCCCTGTCGAATTCATCCGCCCGTTCCGTGAGGACAATGTCTACATCCTCCACCGGAGACGGATGACGAATGGGAGACACCTCCCTACGTTGAGCTGACGACGTACGCTTCTGTGACGCAGCCCTATTGGCCACCGACTTGCGTATGGCGGAAACGTACGCGTGGAACTCCGATTCGGAGAGAGGAGCGCACTCGTCGCAACGGTAATCCTCTTCGCAAAGGTCCTTGCACTTTCTGCATAACAAGTGCGGATCCTTAGAGGCGGACTTCCTGCCTCCGCAGTTCGTGCAGAAGGCGGAGTACATGGCGAACGGTAACGATAAAACGCGTAACGTAAGCGAAGGTAGAGACAGTCGAGTCACCTACACGGCGTCGCAACAAAAACTCTGAACTCGAAGAGCACAAAGTCAAAATCAAGTAACCACCCGCCAAGGTAAACAAAGACGAACAAGCCAAACCAAAAAATAGGCTAAACACTAACAAGATAAATCAATCTTTATTCACATAACATTCGTGCGTGAACCAAACCTTAAGTGACTGGCGTAGCGAGTCACTTGAACCAAAGTGAGTCACCCTAAGGGTGAGTCACGTATAATCGACCTAAGTCGAACCAAACCCTAAGCGACTGGCGTAGCGAGTCACTTGAACCAAAGTGAGTCACCCTAAGGGTGAGTCACGTATAATCGACCTAAGTCGAACCAAACCCTAAGTGACTGGCGTAGCGAGTCACTTGAACCAAAGTGAATCACCCTAAGGGTGAGTCACGTAGAATCGACCTAAGGCGAATGGTAGGCGAAAGCTAGCAACGGGCAACGCGAGTCACTGACGAGGAGGGTATCCACTGCTCCTTAACCAAGCTAGTGACTCACCTAAGGCGAACAACTAGCGAGCCAGTGACAGGCGAGGCGAGAAGCCAAGCGAGACGCGAAGCACTTGAGTACGGACCGCAGGTGAATGACAAGCGACAAGCGAATGACAAGCGAGGCGAGTCACCCGCGTAGGAGAGATACCACTGCTCCTTTACCTTACGCAAGTCAAACCCACAGTTTCCTAAGGTACAGACCGATAAGCGTATGACAAGCGAGAGCGAATGACAAACGAAGCAAGCCAAACGAATTAGGAGAGATACCACTACTCCTCTACGATACGCAAGACAAACACTTAACAGTTAGCACTAGAGTACAACCGACAGGCGTATGACAAGCGAATTAGGAGTGATTCCACTAGCTCCTTTACCGTACGCAAGTCAACAACCCACAGTTAACACTAAAGTACAGACCGAAAGCGCGTGACAAGCGAAAGCGAATGGCCAGCGAAGCGAGTCAAACGATTAGGAGAGATGCCACTACTCCTCTACCATACGCAAGACAAACACCTAACAGTCAGCACTCGGAACGAATGGCGAATGACCAAGCGAAAGCGGATGACAAGCGAAGCGAGTCACCCGCGTAGGAGAGATACCACTGCTCCTTTACCCTACGCAAGTCAAACACCCAACAGTCAGGTGAGAGAAAACAAAGAATCACGAGCTGCACGTGCGGCGCATGCAATCCACCTACTCCGGATGGTCGCTAGCTAGCACATGTCAACAAGGCCCCTTGAAATCTAACACCTACTTGAAAAACAGATTGTAAACACAACCTGCACTAACGAAGAACAACGTTGATGATATCTCTTGAACTAACAAGAGAAAAATAGCAAGTTAGCAACCCAAGTCGCTAAAACCCCAGTCACAGAACAAAACACGTCTGCCTTGCTCTGCAACTTTTAGGAGAGTGATATGAACCGGTAGTGACGTCACGAGACCATCTAGACTTACCGGCCCTTGGATAAGGGATTTTACGCACCCCTCATCCATTCTTCAAGTTCGTCTGTATTAAGGTTGAAATAGCATTACCCCTGGGAGGTAAGGCAAAGTAGGTCTAGTCAACAGATAGGTATTTAAATAATATATATTTTGCTTGTTTCATGACGCCCTACAGTAAAGACGCGCCAACATTTTTTTCCCAAGAAGGTCACCACATCTTTATTAATTGAATTTCATTATTTCATGATTTTGTTTTTCTTAAATGCCAAACATTCTGGCCCAAAAACATTCTGAAAAGAAAGTGATTTCAACACCCCAAGTGTACTTGAACAGACATAGAAATAAAAGTATTATACTCCGATGTATGAAATTGCGGGTACCTTTTTACAAACCATGTCCCTATTAAAAACAAAATCAATTTACTCTGGCAGCGATATTTCGTTTTTAGCTCATCAGGCCTGAAAGGCCCGATGGGCTTATGGCATGGCATGGCATGACGTCCGGCGTCCGGCCGTCCGTCCGTAAACTTTTTGCTTTTTCGACTTTTCTCCAGAACCAATGACTCTTGAGAGCTGAAATTTTATGTGCAGACTCCTTGGCCAATGGGGATTCTAAATTGTAGATTTTGTGACCCCATGACCCCAAATGGGGTCACAGGGGTCACATCCTTAAAAACCTATTTTCATCTTCTTCTCCAGTTCCAAAAGGTCTAGAGAGCTGAAAAATTGTGTGCAGACTCCTTTGCCAATGGGGATTCTAAATTGTAGATTTTGTGACCCCATGACTTCAAATGGGGTCACAGGGGTCACATCCTTAAAAACCTATTTTCATCTTCTTTTCCAGTTCCAAAAGGTCAAGAGAGCTGAAAAGTTGTGTGCAGACTCCTTGGCCAATGGGGATTCTAAATTGTAGATTGTGTGACCCCATGACCCCAAATGGGGTCACAGGGGTCACATCCTTAAAAACCTATTTTCATCTTCTTCTCCAGTTCCAAAAGGTCTAGAGAGCTGAAACATTGTGTGCAGACTCCTTGGCCAATGGGGATTCTAAATTGTAGATTTTGTGACCCCATGACCTCAAATGGGGTCACAGGGGTCACATCCTTAAAAACCTATTTTCATCTTCTTTTCCAGTTCCAAAAGGTCAAGAGAGCTGAAAAGTTGTGTGCAGACTCCTTGGCCAATGGGGATTCTAAATTGTAGATTGTGTGACCCTGTGACCCCAAATTGGGTCACAGTGGTCATGATCTAAGAACGTATCTTTTGCTTGTAAACAATAACTTAAATAACTTAAATATTCAACTTTAGATAGTAAATCAATGAAATCCTGATGAGCTACAGAGCCCATGGCACTATTTTTTACACTGTTGAAATATGGTGACGTTTATTTTGGCATTCTTGTCTTACCTTTGGATCATATTTTTTTCTCACAGGGTTATTGGGTGGACTCGGGAAGAGGAATGCAATCACTGATGCCCTAAAAGATCTTGCGCCTGCCCTTGAAGGTGAGCATCGTCCTAAACAGGTCATAACTCGAACAAGTCTCTTTGCTGCATTTCGTTAACTATTCAGTTCCAGCAGAACACCCTATAAAGTTCAGGTGATGCGCGCTTCTACCCTAGCATAGAAAAACATAGAACTGTAGCCATGTTTGACTTATCCAGTGATGGATACTTATGACTTGCAATGAAAGTTAGCTCGTTGGCTTCAAAAGCAATTTGAAAGTTTGTCCTGTTCGTCATCATGTCCGATTTAATTATCAAAGCAAGAAATCAGATGTATAAAAGAACGAAATACAAAAGTAGTATGTGATAACATCATTATAGTTACGTTTAAAGACAATAAATTTACTAATAAGAAATAACAGCTGTACTGGAATGGTTGATACATATTTGTGTTTACCTGATTTCTGAAACTGATTTCTGGAGCTGTATTCAGATAAGTTATTTCAGCTTGCTTACCAATCAATTTCTGTGTGGGATTAATATGTTTAAACCATACATAGTGTTTAATAAAGTGATGCACTGAGCAGAGGAAACTTTGTGTATTTGATTTCTGGTACATCGGTTTGATAGACCTGGGACAAGAAGAACGGCCACCTTGAAATATTAACTTCTATAGAGAGTATTAAACGAACAAAAAACTCGTTTCGTGAAATACAATTTCTATTTAGGTCATTCCCTTTTTATATAGAATAGTTGATTCATTTAAGTAAACATATAGATTAACACAAAAGTTTACTTTACTTACTTTTGTTTACAACATTTAGAAGTGACTTCTAATTCTGGTTTTGTAGGTGCTGTTCTGAAGGCTCTTGAGGGCGTTCTAGTGGGCAAAAGGGATTTGCTTCAAGACATTCTGGGAAACATCCTCCAAGGAGGAGATTTAGATCTATCAGGTAACAACTCGCATCTACCTTGAAAACTAAGAGCGCATTTAGAGACTGAATATATGAAGTATGAACAATATCTTCTGACAACCGATTTTTTTGTTGTTTTAGAACAGATACGGTGTTTTGGTGTATGTTGACAGTTATCAGTATGCACACTTCACAATAAATGTATGAAATCCGTTAATTCCACCAAACAAAACGTCATGGTTGTTTACAATAACACAATTGTTATTGCTTTTTCTTACAGTCATTCTAGTTTGCGCTAATACATGTCGTGTGAAAAACGAGATGGTTTCTTTTACACTTTGTTGGTGCGATGATTATGAATATTGTATTTGATTTCAATTGATCGCGGAACAGTATACTCTTATATACATGCGATGTCTTATACTTGCTCACTTAATATAACACACTTAATATATTGTAATAATATATATAATATATATTTTGCTTGTTTTATGATGCCCTACAGTAAAGACGCGCCAACAAATTTATTTCCAAGAAGGTCATTTAAGTCGACCACATCTTTATTAATTGAATTTCTTTATTTCATGATTTTGTTTATCTTAAATGCCAAACATTCTGGCCAAAAACCATTCTGAACAAAAAGTGATTTCAACAACCCAAGTGTACTTGAACAGACATAGAAATAAAAGTAGTATACTCCTATGTATGAAATTGCGGGAACATTTTTACAAACCAAGTCCCTGTAAGAAACAAAATCGATTTACTCTGGCAGCGATATTTCGTTTCTTACACTATTGAAATATGGTGACGTTTCTTTTGGCATTCTTGTCTTACCTTTGGATCATATGTTTTTCTCACAGGGTTATTAGATGGATTTCAACTCGGGAAGAGGAATGCAATCACTGATGCCCTAAAAGATCTTGCGCCTGCCCTTGAAGGTGAGCATCGTGCTAGTCAGGTCATAACTCGAACCAGTCTCTTTGCTGCATTTCGTTAACTATTCAGTTCCAGCAGAACACCCTATAAAGTTCAGGTGATGCGCGCTTCTACCCTAGCTAGCATAGAAAAAAATAGAACTGTAGCTAGGTTTGAATTATCCAGTGATGGAAACTTATGACTTGCAATGAAAGTAAGCTCGTTGGCTTCAAAAGCAATTTGAAAGTTTGTCCTGTTCATCATCATGTCCGATTTAATTATCAAAGCAAGAAATCAGATGTATTGAAGAACGAAATACAAAAGTAGCATGTGATAACAACATTATAGTTACGTTTAAAAAGAATACACTTACTAATAGGAAATAACAGCTTTACTGGAGAAGTTGATACATATTTGTGTTTACCTGATTTCTGAAACTGATTTCTGGAGCTGTATTCAGATAAGGTATTTCAGCTTGCTTACCAATCCACTTCTGTGTGGGATTAATATGTTTAAACCATACATAATGTTTAATAAAGAGATGCGCTGAGCAGAGGAAACTTTGTGTATTTAATTTCTGGTACATCGGTTTGATAGACCTGGGACAAGAAGAACGGCTATGTGGGTAACTTGAAATATTTACTTCTATAGAGAGTATTAATCGGACAAAAAACTCGTTTCGTGAAATACAATTTCTATTTAGGTCATTCTCTTTTTATATAGAATAGTTGATTCATTTAAGTAAACATATAGATTATACAAAAGTTTACTTTACTTACTTTTGTTTACAGCATCTAGAAGTGACTTCTAATTCTGGTTTTGTAGGTGCTGTTCTCAAGGCTCTTCAGGGGGTTCTATTGGGTTGAACTGCACGCTGAGGTAATATCAGGTTAGTTAAAGTGTACACAGTGAACAGTACTTAAAGGCACAATTTCACACCTTTGAAGGACAGTTGAATTTACTGTTACAGATGCATTAAATAGCTGTTAAATATTTCTATAGACGCCATAGAAGATTTACAATTATTAATTCCCTGTAATGTTGAAAACGTTTAGACGGATGGAATAAATACAGAATAAAGCAACAATTAGCATTCTATAAGAAGCATACATGCAGACAATGGAAAACCGATCACTAGGTGCAGCTGGTAATTACTGCAGTTTTTGCTATTTCTGAAGCATTCATTTGACGATATTGGATACAAAAGGGTACATGTCATTGCAGATCCAGTAATCATAGGTGTAAAGATAGCTGGTACAAAATGAGCTTATTATCCCCCGCCACTAAGTGGAAGGGGGATATAGGTTTGGGCTCCGCCCGTCCGTGCATCCGTCCTTCCGAGATAAAGCTAGTCTCGGGAACTATTTAATTTTGTATGTGGCTTCTGGGCATTAATACATTGATGGAGTTTGAAAATGAGAAGTCAATATTTAATTGTTTCGGAGTTATTGCCCTTGTTCCATATTTTTGGACTTTTTGTTCATAGGGGACAGCTTTTCTCCTGAACTATTTGAGACCAAATCAGTTGTGAGGCTTGAGGGTATCTATACCTTAATGGAATGCAAATGAGAAGTGCACAATTATTTCTTCTCGAATTATTGCCCTTGTTCCGATTTCTTGGGTCTGGCACGGGATGAATATGTCTTCTTGTTGTCATTGTCATCGTCAACGATTCTTCAATTCAAAAGAGTTATTTAAGTTGATTCTATGATCGAAACGCGTACATATTTCAAGAAGCAGCTGATATTGTAACTTCCTGGAACGTTCTTTGTTTTTATAGAAAACAGGGATGCAGATTATTTTGGAACAAGGTGTGCAGTTGTGCCTTTATGCGATTAAGAAAAACGGTTTAATTCATGGTCTAAAGATGTAACACACTAGAATTTGACGTACAACTTTAAGTTGTTATATGAGGAAATAAAGTATTTGTTTAAAGTTGTAATTTCATTAAAATTTCTGCACTTTTTAATATATATGTTGTATATATATATATATATATATATATATATATATATATATATATATATATATATATATATATATACATATATATATATATATATATATATTTATCTGTACTAAACCTTTGTTTTGTATTTGCAGAGATGGTTATCCAACGTTGATATGATTGGTGTTCCAATATAAAATAAAAATATCGACGACATGGTTTTTATCTTTGATATTATAATATAAATGCTTGGAACAAAGAATCCAATCGCATATGAATTGTTTAAATAATCGGTCTGAAGAAAAGAAAATGCCTCTGTTTACAGACATCTCATCCTATGTTAATCTTTGTCCACTTCTTTTGGGATGCACTAAATCGCAAAAGAAACGTCACCAAGTTTGCAACAGTGTGGAAATCGAAATACTGCTGCCGGAGAATGTCGATTTTGAATGCTTATTATAGGGACATGAGTTGTTTAGATATACCCGCAATGTCTAAATGAAATGTACTGAAACGGCTTTTTCAACTCTATTTTTGGCCAGAATGTAAAGAATTTGATCTTTAAAAATCAAAAACTGTAAAAATGTTATTAATAAAAGAAGATATCGGCATATTTCACCTTCTTGGACTTAAATTTGGTGACGCGTCTTTACTGTTGGACGTCATAAAACAAGCCCAAAAAGTCCTTTTTTACCCTCCTTTATTATCTAGTTAAAGATGCAAAAACGACGAAATATGACCAAATACTGTTTTGAAAATTTGAATTGAGTTTAGTTGGCTTCTGAGTATATGATGCATCTCTGTGTTTCAGTCGTGTTTATCTCTTGTGGATTGAATTGACTTGTATTTGTGACGTTTCTTTTGCGGTTGAGTGTAAGAATTTAGACTTTTAACGCAGGTTAACTACTACGTGCATCACACGGTTACTATAACATGTATAGTTTTTATTCATATATGTTGATATGTCAACACTAAGATTCACATATTTACACGTACTTTATATATTATTTCTTGAATTGTTAAATCATTGGTTACTCTGTTCATGTTTCAATCAATGTTATGTGAATATTGCTCCGTAGCCGCTGAAGCTACGATTTCCACATAGTTGTAGTTTGCCCTGAGACTGCGAATCTTTTGAACTAGGTTTCGAGTCTCTACGAGCAAAAAAAAAAATGTTTGGAGAAAAATTGGTGCAGTTATCGATTCGGGATTTAGAGTTCTGCCCCCTTGAAATATGTCATACATACTGAGAAACCGGACTTTTTTCATTGAAAGGTCATTGTGAAAAAAGTATTACGAGTTCGGTAATGAAATGAGCAATCTTTGGTTCACAATGCTTTAGACACATAATTTGAAAATTTCAGCTCTTAGATGCTGGTATCTTAAAGGTGCATGGGGTCACATAAGGGTGGCGGCTAAACCACGTGACCTACGAATTCGCTATGATTTACTTGTTTACTCACATTATCATTGCGCATATTTTAAAAACAGTTGCAAGTCTGTAAGTGCATTTTGAAAATTTTCCCATGTTAAAAATCGACATTTAGATTCGAACTGGACCTCTACTGGCTTGACCGATTGGGCCCAAAAGTTTCGCAGTTCTATTCCAGATTAAGGGCTATATCTATGGCAAATTTGGTTGCATTTGCTTCAGCCGTTTTGGCTGAATCTTGTTCACAAAATTCTTGAAAGAAAAATAATAATAAACAGGCCAATAACAATAAGGATTCTGCCCAAAGGGCCGAATCCTTAATAATGTAATTACGCTACAAGGTAAGCGGGATATATACATGTAGCGATAATTTCGTCGGTCCCTCAGTCATGGTCAATTTTCATGTTCTTTGATTTCAAATTTTTGTTTTCCCTTGTAAACGTCACTTTTTGGATTTCATCTTAAAGTGTTCAATTAGTACGTGCTTCCCCAAAAACTATAACACATACAAATATAGGTGACAAAAATTATGGTTGTGAGTACTCCTTACCATAATCTTTGTCGAGTCCGAAGGCCAAATGGGGTCATGTTTTCTCAGAAACTAGTACATGTAGCTGAATGAAATTTAGCATTCAGGTAGTCCGGGCGATACTCTTGGTCAAGTTCTAAAGCCAGTTCCGAAATATACTTTTTTGGTAGCCCTTGAATCTTTAATTCAACTTGGTACGAATAATCGCTTTGATGTTCAAACGGGGGCAAGTCTAGGAGGAAACAACTACATCTAGGTGAATGAAACTTGGAAAGCAGTCCTCGTGATACTTTTAATCGAGTATGTAAGCCGTTCACGTAAACTAAATATATTAACATTGAAATAAAGATATTTTAATTGAATGGGATTTTCCAAGATAATACCTCCCTGGTCATATATGAGATCAGATTTATCTACCTATGCTGATTAACTTGTCTGATTATGAGTCACAGACCCCCAATTTTAGTAATTTGTAATTATTACTAATAATTGAAGTAATATGTAATAAAACTACTCCATGTACACAGTGAAGCGAAGCGTAACTTATTAGTAGACACGCTAACCAGGATAAGCAGATAAAAGTGATCTCATTTTTATCCTCGACGCAGTATCCCTTTAAGTTAAATAATACTCTGCATCAGCAGGTCATTGCCATCGACTAACCCGACTCGGTGAAGCAGCCTTTCTCACGAGAAATATCATCCCATTATAGTGTATATCAGTTTACAGTCAGACATGCAGACATATATTGTATTACAGGTCTCACCTCATACAAATATATATTTACAAAGGAAACAAAATAGAATAAAAATGATTAGCCGTCCTTCACAGGAGACTATACAAAGTTTACAAATGTATAAACATGCCCAAAAATTCAAGGTTCAGCTGTGACCTAAATAATTATGTGATCACTCTAATGCATCATGTTAATCTAACAATCGTTTAATCTTCTCTAGAAGCTAAGTGTAAGGTTTAAAGGAATGCACTCAATGGGTCTTGAGATATCCTACTGACACGGGGGAAATGGAATCTTGTTGTGACTTTGAAATGAAGGTGAAGGTTGTAATAATTAGATGACAGCTTCGTTAGTGTCCATTGCACAATAATTGCATGACAACGAACATTGATATTGACACGATTCTCTTGAACAAAAAACATGATTGACTGCAATAAAGAAATGAAATTTTTGAACATCAATGAACGTTAATTTACTGTCAGTGCAATAAATGTTGTTATACTATTTACACAGAAATATTACATAATATACATCAATATTACGGCCCCGGCATTCTGCAATAGTTATTTATACTATTTATCAACATTACCTGATTGTTTGCCTTCTAAAACATCCACACAATGATTCCATTGAACTAGGAATCTGAACATACGAGGGGCGTTCAATAAGTGTTGCAACTTCAATATAAAACCAACTCACGTAGTCAATTTTTTAGTTTTATTTTTCAATATAGTTACCCTTCACCTCAATACACTTATTCCATTTCTCTTTAAGACTTTTGATGCCGCTTTTGTAGAAGTCTTCCGTTTGCCCCCCTAACCACGCCTCTATGGCAGCTTTGACGTCTTCGTCATCCCGGAAGTGCCTTCCACGTAGGGCGGATTTCAGGTTTCTGGCTAGGTCTGGTCTGTAGGGTGGGTGGTTAAGCTGTTCGAATCCACAATCACGTATAGCGGCCTGTGCAACTCTTGACTTGTGGACTGGAGCGTTGTCATGCAAAATCAGAACACCACGTGTCAACATTCCACGGCGTTTCTGTCGAATTGTCTTTCGCAATTCTTGCATTAGGTTGGCATAATATTGACCATTCATTGTAGTTTTGGTTGGCAAGTAATCAATTAATAATATGCCTTTTGCATCCCAAAAGATTGTTGCCATAACCTTGCCAGCTGATGGTTGAGTGCGAAACTTCAGGGGAGGCGGTGATATCGGGTGCTTCCATTGCTTGGATTCCAGTTTAGTTTCCGGGTCCCAGTGGTGGATCCAGGTTTCATCACCTGTCACCAGACGAGACAAAAACCTGGCTTCATCCGCTTTAAACCGATCCAGGAGCTCCATGCAACTTTCGATTCTTTTCTGGCGATCTTGGGCTGTGAGGTTTCTGGGTACCCATCTTGCAGATACCTTGGACATACCAAGATGGTCATGAATTATTTTTTCAACACTTCCAACTGATATCTGGAATTCCAAAGACAGTTCAGAAACTTTAACACGGCGGTCAGCTAAAATTCGTCTTTCGATAGCGGCAATAACTTCCGGTCGGGTGACTTCAGATGGCCTGCCTGACCGTGGGTCATCGTCTAAGGACTCCCTGCCCCGCTTGAACTGAAGACACCAGCGACAAACTGTTGAAAAGTTAGGAGCATCCTTACCCATCACATTACACATACGATTATGTATTTCTGTAGCTTTGCATCCCTCTTTAGTAAGGAACTTGATCACAGCGCGTTGTTCATGTTTGAGAGAATCCATGATTATGGAGACCCCTAGGTCAGCGCAGCTATTATATCTAAATAATTGTTATGTCTAGAAATTGTTTTGACATGTGTCAATGTTATGTTTTGACTATAGTAACACCTGCTATAAGCTGGCACTGTTTATGTAAACACCAATGCCCCGCTTGCAACACTTATTGAACGCCCCTCGTATGTCAGCCATTATCTATCCATGACCACAACCTCAGAAAATGCCAGGGTTCCGTTCAATAACAGCGAGCGCTTAAATTGCTCATTGATCGCTCAATGTAGCGCTCAATGTAGCGCTCAGTCTCTCCTGAACGATACAGTGCAAATTCCTCGAAGTTTGCTCGCTTTGCTACGTACCGCTACATTGAGCAATCGCGTTCAAGATAGGTTTAAAAGTAATCGCTCATTGAGCGATTACTTTGAAACCTATTTTGAACACGGCCCAAGCAACACTCAATAGAAACTGAAGCATCATAAAATCTAACAGTTTTGTCTATTACAAACTCAACTCTCTTGGAACATTACTTTTACTATGGTCAACCTGTATACTAAATAAGAAAAGGTTCCAGTGAATAAATAAGTTTAACGGTTTGAACTGGAAAGAGTAAATAATGCATTAAAATCGGATGTTATAGTATTTTTACCAATATAGACCTTAAGCAGTATAAGTTACCTGAAAACCGCGATCTGAATGTATTCTGAGCGCGGTCAACCGCTGTAATTTGTTCCCGAGTGACATTCTGATCGCGGTAGGTATCGATAAAGGTAATTAACCCTCTGTAGTTGTCAATACTCGTACAAAAGGATGACATTTCACAAAAGAGTTACTTCCGTATTTTGCAGCATAAACGAGGTTTTGATAGTGAAAGTGAATTTGGTAACAAAAATGGTGTTTTTGACATGACTTTTATTGCGTAGTTAAGGCACAATTAAGGACAATCTTTATTTTCGACAAACAAAACCAGTACATTACAATTTCGGTCCCAAATTCTTAAAATGTCAACGTGAGTCTGTCACAAAATCTACCTTTCTCATGTCGAGAGTGATTTATTCAGTCAAATTATCATAACGCTCCCACATCATCACAATTCAGTTTTGAATATTGGGGGTGCTTAACCTTTTTCCATATGCATATCTCCATCGCCTCGTGTTTAGCCAAAAGTCACAGAAACTGATAGATTATAGAAAACCAGATATATGTGCTTCGATAGATATGCTTATGAGGAAGATAATTGATTTGCCTAGAAAGAGCGGGAATAAGCCACATTCGTTTACATTCGAGCTTAAGGTTTGACCTCAGCAGTATACCCGATATAACCTCATCTCCTTCTTGATCTCTTTCATGGGTAATTGATTGGGATGCAGCAATGACGTCATGGATTCACATGTGAGGTTTAGCTTATCTCTCAGGTGAGGTGATGTGAGTTTAACGCCTCTTTCAAGAGTATTTCACTTATAATGAGGCTGCTAGTATTATGGCAAGGAGAAAGCCCGCAGTGCCATGTGGTTATACATTGCGGTGAAGCCTGCGAGGATCGGCTGAAACTAGCGAACCATGGGTGGTACTACGCTGAAATTCAGTGTAGCATTGCACCCAAACCTGACTGCGTGTAGAACAGTTCTCTACTGCAGACAAAGTTGCCGTGCCCCTGGCGGGATTCGAACCCCGGACCTCTTGATCCGAAGCCGAACGCGCTATACCCACTTTGCTATCCCGCCCCAAGCTACCTTATCTTTCAAAAACCTGCGACGCTGTCTATTTCCATATCTAAAATTAATTGTTCAGAAATAGTTTAATTTTTATCATTTAGTAGTGAATTGATGTTTAAACTTGCATCCATTTTACAAAGGTGTACTATGTGCATTTTGCTCATTTGAGTTAATGGTGGTTTCGTTAACGGTAGCTAAAAGGCTTGGTCATGCAACAAATCAAAAACTGAATTGTAAATTGAGAGTTGTGGGGGTTCAATTTACACTTCATGATCCTTATCCCAAAGTTTTAATAAAATCTCAAATGAAAGAGTCGTGCATGACAATCACGTTTCAGTCTGATTAAAATCGACCTTGTTCCGAGGAATAAAATTTGCAAAATGATATATCTACCGGGATACGAACAGGTTCTGTAGATTCCTCCCCAGAGGTCTGTGAACATCCCGTATGGGCGTGTGTTTCGAACCAGTTTAGCGCAGCCAAAGCCCAGTCAAATAGCTGACCAATCACATCACAGTATTTAAACGATCGCTGTTTTGAAAGCATTCGGAACAGACAAAAGGATAGCTGTTTGGGGTTATTTGCCCCTAGCTTCTCGCACCGAAAGCATGTGTTGGGCATCTTTTGATTTGCTACCTGAATTGCGCTCGAACACGCGAGTCTACGGGCTGTAATCAGACTGTTTGGCGTGGAACCTACGACTGATATGAGTTCGTATCCTGGTAGATGCACTACTTTGCAATGTTTATTCCACGGAAAACCGGCGATTTTAATCAGACTGAATCATGTTTAAAACTATTAAAAATATTTCCCCCTACATCTTCCCCATGATAAGTTTTGGAATTTGGTAGTGAGACTTGTCACTAGTGTCTGTGACTTGCCGTGTGTTGCGGGGTGGGGGCACTGAATACTCTTCATCGTCCTCTGAAGTGTCCACCACATCACACATACCCTGATCACCTGCATACCCTGAATGCCCTTCTCTCTCGTGTTCAGTCGTCAAACATTCAAGTGCCTTCTGTACAAAGGTTAAATGCCCCCCACTGTCTGTGTCTGACGCCATACGTTTACTGTTAGTCTTATCTAAGGCTGAGTGTCCTGTGTCTTTTTCCGACGTCATTCGATAACGTTTCTTCATTTCAAAGATAGAGTGTTCTTTTTCGCCTTTGTCTGATAGATTGGACATGTCTGAAGCAGTGTCATAGTTGGCTTCGCTGCTAGCGTCAGAGGTGCCAGACAGACCTCGAGGCCTTCCGTCTGTCCGAAACTCTGGCCTGGTTCCGGACATCTCCTCAATCTCCAGTCTCCAGGCAGCTATAGTTCCTGTAGCTGATGCAGACAGGCTGACACCATTACATGCAGTCAACTCCTTTGTTCCTTTGGATCCAACGTCCGTTTGGGATGATGTTCTTTGGCTTCCTCTCGAGTTGGGGCTGATGTAGCCATAAGACTGCCGACAGAAGTCCACGCCACCACATATAGGGGGCGCTGGGGTCCATCCTGATGATAGGGCCGAGTCTCTACTATCAGAATCTGCCATGGCTTCAGAGTTATCAGCGGCTGCATCAAGTTTTCCAACATTACCCAACAAGTTTGTGTTTTCTTTATCTTGATGCTGTATTGCAAAAAGCTTATTTTCTTCCTTGACAATTTCTTGGCTGTGCACACTCTCTCTGAGTTATGAAAAAATACAACATGTTATGCAAATATCATTGTAACACATGTTGATATTGAAAGCTGCGTTTAAATATTTAATAGATGCAAATATGAAAATATATATAAGTCATGGAAGAGTATATCTTGCTAACCAGGGAGATGAACAGACACGTAAAACGCGCTATAATAGCTTAATTGTAAATACAACATAGGATGCTTTTGAAAGAACAAACATGTTTATCTATCCATTCTTTATTAAAAAAATTCGTTGTTATATTTCAAAACAAAATGACAGAAATACCCATATGCAAATAACTGAAAACAATCTAATCGTAGTCAAAGTGCAGTCTGATTAAAATCGACGGTTTTCCGCAGAATAAAAATTGCAAAATAGTGCATCTACCGGGATACGAACTCATATCAGTCGTAGGTTCCACGCCAAACAGTCTGATAACAGCCTGTAGACTCGCGTGTTCGATCGCAATTCAGGTAGCCAATCAAAAGATGCCCAACAAATGCTTTCGGTGCGAGAAGCTACGGGGAAATAACTCCAAACAGCTATCCTTTTGTCTGTTCCGAATGATTTCAAAACAGCGACCGATTAAATACTATGATGTGATTGGTCAGTTACTTGAATGGGCTTTGGCTGCGCTAAACTGGTTCGGAACACACGCCTATACGGGATGTTCTCAGACCTTGTCGCGAGGAATCTACAGAACCTGTTCGTGTCCCGGTAGATATATTATTTTGCAAATGTTATTCCTCGGAACAAGGTCGATTTTAATCAGACTGAGTCAAAGGATTACCTTCTCTTCTGTCGTTGATTGCAATGGGCGCACAGCAGCAACAGTGCAGTTATCGCAAGAAGTCCGCCCATAGCAACCGTTGCCATGCTGTACAGCTCCATCTGGTGAGAGAGTGAACGTGTAGGTAGTTATTAAGCTGTTTTATCCTAAAGGAGCACATGTACATACCGTTAACATGTCCAAGATATAATATTACTAATTGTTCACTGGTTGAAGATATCAACGGCCGATTGACTTGACGTCACAGTTGTTATAATATGACGTCACAATGTCTGCAGTGGTCTGTGACCTACTTACAAGTGATCTCGAGCGTCATATCAGCTATTATGTTGCATTCTCGCTTGATTTTTTGCAACCCGATTTTGCTCGTTTAATACTAAATCACTCACACGCATCGTTTCACATATATGGTATTAAACGGAACATCGTTTAGTATTTTCTAAGTATTTGTTTAGTGAGTTACGAGCTTTCTCCCTGCAACAATACTAGCAGCCGTGAAATACTCTTGAAGTGGCGTAATCACTTCAACTCACCTCACCATATTTGCTCAGTGTACGTGTATATGTATTAGATACATGACGATGACAACTACTTTCGGTTTCAGTAAAGTGCATTATCCGATTGAATGTAAGAAACTTGATCTTCAATTTATCTAACCGATAACCGAGAGCACTGACTGGTTTGTCCCTCTTGGTCAGTGTATATTTGTTATGTGTGTTATTTGTTCAGAACTTAAAACATTCGGGAAGATAAATTCGTTGCAACATTCCTCGAAATATAACAGCAGAGGCAATCCCCCTAATGCGGTTCTGATGTCAACTTTGGGGGAATATGTTAGCTTTTATTATTCTTGGGGAAATAGGTGTGAAATAGTGTCTTACTAGTTCACATGAAGTGAATGAATTGGCAAGCGAGAGATATACCTATTTATTATATGATTGCCGGTGAAATACCGGGATCTATCAATGAAAATAAACCGTGTTATCAGTCACTAGTGAAAATAACAATGGAACGTGTTATCATTCACTAGTGACTGATATAACAATGACCTGACGTCATAAAACAATGCTCCGACGTCATGACACGTTTATGACGTCACATTGTTGCTGAGGCGACAGGCTCATTCTGGAGCCGACTTAACGAAAATGCAAGTCTATTTCGGTGAATATGCAATGATTTGGTCATATAATAAATAGAAAATTTGTCTTTTATTTTATTGTCTACCATCTCGTGTGGTAGAAAAGTTATATATTTTCACTCGTGGCTGCGACACTCGTGAAAATATAACCTTTCTACCTCACTCGATGAGATAAACATAGTATTAATCAAGAAAAGCCAAATATCCTCTAAATGTTTCCAAGTGTATCGAATGGTACCATAAAGTTTTCCCCATGGGGCCCCTACGAGGCGCAGCCGAGTAAGGCTCCAAGAGGGACTGTAAGGTATCATTTGATACACGATGAAAAGTATGGGTATAGCTTTCTTATGCCCCACTTACGGTCGAGTGTATTTTCATAATATTTCTAAACAGATGCAGCTGTAAACAAACTTGTGTATGAAACGCACAACCCAAATACGGCCTCATCTGTGACAACTACGCTCAGCCCGTGCTGTGTTGTATTGTTACCCATGTGTGGGGCTCGAAATCTAATTGATATGACCCGATGACGGTATTGTCAACCCAGACATTTTATAAAGAATCATCACTTAGATTTGGAAATTTAGAAAATTGACTCCATTAATTACTCAGTTGTTAAAAAGTGTAGGTGTATTAAAAAAGTGTAGTTATATCAGAAAAAGTGTAGGTATGTCAGAAATAACAAAAGAAACCATAGCAACGAGGCCGAGGGTGAGGTATAAGTAACATTGCAGTATGAGACTTTATGGTCCCCGTGCAGTTTAAATAGGGTCTTTCGTTGCCATGGCATGTAATTAATATAATCATCAATGGACAATAAGGTGGCTATGAGAATCATCAATTACGAATATAGAAACCATACTAGACAGATGCTGTTGATACCTGTTACACATTGATAGTACCATATCCTATTGATCGAGGCGTATTGTTGGATATTGGGTATTATCATTTATTACCCATATGGTTGGAAATAACCAAGTTAATATTGTTGATATGAGCACATGTGCACATATCACGTTTGCCTAGCAACCATTTTTTCACCGCGATTTCCCCTATTATGTCGTCTGTGACGTCATAAAACGATTATTCGTGACGTCACTGTAGGTTGTCGTCGCAAGAAAAGTGGGCCGCTTCCTGCCTATTTTTACGCGAATGAAACGGAACAGAATGGGTAATAAAGAAATTATTACACTCGAAAGTGTGGCATATGACGTTTACGAAACTCGCGCAAATATGTGTATAGCCCTCGCTCTTGCTCGGGCAATACAACAATTCACACTCGTTTCGTAAAAGTCATATGACACACTTCCTCGGGTAATAATCTTTATAAATCTGTGATATTCCGATAGATATCGTGTAATGAGTGACTTGATATCTTGCGTCAAAAGTGTATGTGTTTTAGGCAATGGCGGGGCGACAGGGCATCATAGAACTGCTTATATCTTCGTCCGTGAAACTTTTCCCACCCCGATGTGCGGAAATGACTAGGTTTCAACAGTAAACTTACAACCTTTGCATGCTTACATTATGACATCATAATATGGTCTATGACGTCACGCAGATGGATATAAAGTTTATCGCCATTGTTTAGAGTGACGATAAATGTTATCGCCGCTGTATCTTGATGGAGGTATTATTTCACTGAACAGAGCATCTTGCTCCATATTATATAATGAAACCACTGTGTCGGCGTATGAGTGTGAGCAGAGCAAGGAAATAAATCACTCATTTGTTCTTTAAATAGCTCGGAACAAGGATACATTTTAATATCAACTCAACTTCCTTTTTGCAATGCGACGTTTCGGTGCGGATACAATCCATTATCGACCATGTGACATATATTTGTTTGAAGTCTAGTAGAGTCGAAACTTCCTAAATTTATTAACATCATGGTCTTGAAAACCTTAGATGGTGTTGCACTCGTGATGTTCGTAATCATACCTTGAAGCCTTGCAAAGGTAATTTACATATTTAAACTGCATACTGCTTAAAGGGGCAGTAGGACGTTTTTTCACTCAAATAAGTCGATGAAATGTATTTGAAAAAAAGTGTTACCAATGATAAAACATCCATATTACTTCGGACTATCAAGTTAAAAAATGAGTGTACATGGTTCAGTAAAGCTACGGGAACCGTTTTTGTCATTCAAAATAATAAAATGTGTTCACAATAAAATGGCCACCATGCAATTTATGCTTTATACGCAACACCGTTATTACCACTACGGATAATTGGTTTCTGTAATAAGATGTTTTACCCTCTTAAGTAGATATAAATGACATATACTACCATTTTAAATGGGAAATTTGAAAAAATAAAAAATGCAAAAAACGTGCTACTGCCCCTTTAAAACCTCATATAAAATATTTAATTTCATAATTTAATATTTTTTGGGAAACTGAATTGTCCCCAATGGAGCATCACAGCGATTATTAACACCAGGTTCAATTACAGATTCAATTTAATAACTCCGTATATACAGAACAGTAGTCAGTGACTATTTGAACAGTAATCATAACCGGTCTGAAAACGAAACACTTCATTATTGAATACATATTTCAAACAAAGTATTCAAAATGTGAATGGAACACTACTTTTGTCACAAAACACCAAGGTTATCGTAAGTCACTATTGTTGTCTTAATGCAATGTCAAAGAACCTTAACCTTACTAATTAAGGCAGCTTTCTGAAAGAAGGTCCAGCTCACAATATAGGAATAGACCCTTGTAGTCGGTAAATGAAATATCAGAACTCTTCAGAAACAACCAATACAGTCGTTAGATAAGACAGAAATATGCCCACAATCTACAACATATGACTGCAAGGAAACACATTCCTAGATTGTGATCATTCTTAGAGTGTTCAGATCTCACAAACTGCAGACTGTTTTAACAATCTATGAATGGTGAAACATTCCTAGATTGTTCAAACAATCTGCAGATTGTGATGATTCCTAGATTGCATGGAACATTTACCTACCTTCGTGTAAATAAAGAGAGGATTAACAACTTCGTGCTGAATTTGATCCTCCTGAACCAGATGCTTCCTTGCCGTGTGTGAAAGGGAAACATCAAGGCATGTGACCAGTTCATGTCCTTGTGCTGGTTTTACAACCACAAGAATCAACCTCTGGATCAAAGGTTATGTAAACCCTGAGTCAGAAAACACTTCCTGTTATTTGTTTACGTTCCGACGACGTTACGGATTGGTATTCTCAAGGAAGACACGAATTCTATTACTGATCAATCTTAAGTTTAACAATGGCGACATCTTCGTACATATCCTTAAACCGTTTCAAGCATCGAAGTATCTCACTTATATCAATGTGACTTGTAGAAAGCGCGCGTCGGCTGGAACTACTTCACAATGAATATTACTCTACTGAATTTTAAAGGTACATCCATTGTGTTTTTGGCGGTCAAATATGACAAACGTTATAAATTATCTTATTTTATCGAGAAGTACCAACTGTTACCGAAAACAATCATTTTAATGATACTCGACTTAGTATATTGACGATATGAAGGTAAAAGTAGTGATTTCCGATCGAAAACCGGACAATGCACCGCGTGTGGCGCGCGCCAATGAGTCAAAGGTAATTTTGGAATCTTATTTACACCAGACAAAATAATAAATTTGGGTTGATAGTGTTCAATTTTAGGTCATATAACTATTGTGCTTGTAAATAGGACGTTCACTTTCGGTTTCTGCACGTGCATAATGATGTTACTCGATTTTAATTGGAAACTAGTATTTATGATATGTTTGGCGATTTGGGATGAATATGCAAGCTAGGTGAATTTTTTAATATTGTAAACAGCACATATGGTGTGTTGGAACGTTTTAAAGCCAAATTAAATGTTATGAAACACAATGGATGCACCTTTAATGTATCATTAATAAATGCTAAAATACCTGAATATTTTACGTCATTGATATACTTCTTTTGACGTAGTCACAATAGAAATACTTATTCAGCTGTAAAAGAACCCTTTTAGACGTAATTATTTTATGTTTGCTTTTTAAACAATTACCCTTTTCATATTAAACTATATAAACCTGTTTCATTAGGTATATGTTGTGTATATATAATATGTCATAAACTACCATAAAATAAACAATGGCTGGTTATTAAACATTATTACGCTATGTGTATAGTCCTGTTCATGTATGACGCATGGGACTTTGTCTAAGAGATTGATTCACATTATATCCTTAACATATTTTGGTTTCAGTTTCAGTTTCTGAAGGTTTCACGACATTAAGAAATAATTTCCCTCTATTATACGGAAAGATTATAATAGATTACCATGCACCAGCTGAGTAGAAAATGCTCGCTTGCATCACTAGGAAATAGTAACAGAGAGATCGCCTGCTTGTTGTGACAACGTACCGATGAAATCAATATTAATATTAACTAAATCAATTGCGGTGAAATGAAAATTGCGAATCCTCGAACAATGCGAAATGGCGAATAATGTGTCAGTGAAACCGTCATTACCACATTAATGCGATAACCGTTCAAAATACACAAAAGAGACATTCGAGCCGCATTATGACCATCTCATAACATATCGGTCTTACTTATAACGTATAGCTAATGGCCGGATGTATTTCCCAATACATTTCGTATATAAACACCACACTTGTCTACTACTAGTCTATATAGACAACGGTGATGTATATATGTATATAAAACAACACGGTACTTTTAGCTGAAAGCAGTCAATTAGTTTAGGTGTATTTGTGATTTATGGAACCTGTAAGACTTAAATACTAACATTTGGAAGGGGTCCAGCTAAAAATAACAAAAACATTTTCTATTATAAAGATTATTCCCTAGATAGTGTAAAAACGTTTAGATACCTTAGAAATACGTTTCACAGAAATGGCAGGATGATAACATACGAGCATGCTGCCGATGTGGGTAATAAAGCTTCAATGTCTTGTGCTACCTTTGGATGTCTTTTACCTGCCTTTGATAAACTTGTCCTTCCTATTCTGCTTTATGCTTGTGAAATTTGGGGGTTTGAAAACATAAACAGCGCGTTCATTTTAATTTTTTACAGCAGGTTCAACACCCAGAGAACCCCTAAGTATGCAAATTGCAAAACGTTTAATACGTTCTTTTACTGGTGTAAACTATCTTATTCACAGTCTGCAAAAGCCTATTGCTTAATTATAAGCACCACAATCATATCATTATTTAAATTATGTGAAAACTATATTTAAAGCATGTGGTCAAATACTTATTTTCCATTATCCCTAGTATTTCTGTATGGAATGGATAGTTACAACGATATTCAATGTTTTAAAATATATGGCGCGTACATAGCGTAGTGACATTATCAAATCTACTATGCTGTCATTAAGTATGTTTTGATCAATATATTATACAATATTATGTTAGTATTGTTAGTAATACTTAATTTGCCATTTGAAAAAGGTCGATATCACAATATCCCGCGTCAAGAACGAAAATGTACATTATGTAATTCCATCCAGATCGGAGATCGGTGACCAATTAATTGCCACAGCGGTTGAATGATACCGGTGATACCTAGACGAAACCAAACGATGTGCGAAAGTTGGTCCATGCCCTCGTTGCTGTCGAATACATCCTGCAAGTATTTGCTTCCATCAACGCACAACAACAGCTTCATCCATCATGCTCCAGACGTCCTGTTGTAAGGGTGCTGCCAGTATGTTTCCCTTCCCTGTTTATCCAGTCCGATATGTACATGTACGTGCACAATATATATGTTTACAGTGAGAAACAACAACACACAAGAAAGTTTTAAAAAGTCAAGCATCAATTGAGTGTCAGTGGAATGGAAGAATGTGGATATCCTATTTATTATATTGTTGTCGCATGTAGGATATTCACCTCTGTTGCGGGTACTGTATGTTTTATCCACTCTCCATTCCAATCCTAAGGTTTCCTCACGTGGCGAGTTGCAAATTACTTAAACTGAAGAATCACTGATAAAGCATATATATTTCTTAAGAAAGGATGCCGTAAACAAGCAGCACCTATACTCATTTAGGACGATATCTTGTCACACGGGATCAGTTCCAATGTATTAGTCTTGAAAGCACTGGGTTATACCATCTGGCACCATTTGGTAATAAATTCACACAAGGTTAAAAAAAAATTCTGGTAATAGACGAATAACTGAAAAATACAGTCAAATATGTAGTACTAAATCACAGTTAGCATAGCCTGTCCAATAAAGGGGCACTTCCAGAATGAACATCGCAAACAGTCACAAAGCTGGTGAAATATGGAACAGTTTCCAATTTTTATGAGTCCCAGATAATACATATATTGGAGATATACGGTGAGATATAGGAGTTCTAACAATGGAGTAATTGTTATAAACCAGATTTATTTACCATTTAGTCACAAATAGTGCTGCCAGTGGTGTAAATGTAAACGTTGAAGGTTGTATGAACATATTCACTTTGTGCTATATTCCAGTAGTTGAGTTTTATTATGCAAGAGTGTTCTAAAAATTAGTCCAATTATCTAGGTGCTATTGAGTATGCAACATCCCCGACGAGACCAATTTACAAGAAACTGCATTTCAAGAAAATGTCACAAAACGTCAAACCGAATGCACTGCAAGCACTGAATCTGGTGGCGAGATCACACACTTGGCGACTTCATGCGTTTAATATCAGAGACATGTGCGACAAGTGGTACTCCCAAGTTATTTTCTTCTGAGAAATACGTTGTTACAGCGCCAGCGTAGTTGTTTAAACTGAGCATCCGAGTAAAGCTTAGGTCCAAGGCATATCTGACCTCGTGATATTGCGAGGAAAGTCACGAAAACATCCGTGGTAGACCGTGGTGAGCAATGTGGAAAGAGAGGAAGTGACGTAAGTACGGGAAGTGATGTAGTTGAAGGAAGAATGTAAACGGAAGGTTCGCACTTTCATGTTTGTTGATATATTCTGTTTGTGGCAAGCCTCTCCATAAATCCATTTATCCAAGATTGTTAAATGTAATTAAATGCTATGCTATTTAGCAATGAGTAGCAATATTACAGCCAATAGACAGCTATCGGCCTCATGGAATTAGGATAGGCTGGTAGCATAGCATCCTCGATAATCCAGCGCTATTGTTCCGATAAATCTACACACAAGCGCGCTTGTGTGTAGATTTATCGGAACAATAGCGCTGGATTATCGAGGATGGTAGCATAGCGGATACAGAACATCCAGTTTTAAACAGGATCTGTATGACGAGAAGTGCCATATTGTAGCATACATAACAACAGCAGTCGTATATTGTTGAAGCCGGGGAATACATGACAACATATGTGGACCTAACATCATCATGAGGTGCTGTATTGGGACTGATAGATGTCTACCCGACCATCAGACAGTTATTGGAAGTACCTGCAACATTGCCAGTCAAAATGTCGAAGCTGAGAGAACATTTTCCTCCTTGAGACAGATCAAGTCCCATTTCTGATAAACTTTGGAAATGACACTTTTGTGGAATTGTTAAGAAAACATTGTCACATGAATCGTCTGTTAAACGTATATAAGTTTATGTATCTGCGCTGTAGCACGTTTTTGGCATATCATATTTTCTTAAATTTACCGTTTATTATTAAGTTTATGCAATATAATGTTACATTATTGGGTAAAGCATCTCATTACATGACCCGACAAGTCTATCCATAGAGTACGGTTATCTATATTGGATGAAAACGGTGCGACATATAAAGCGACAGTGGTGTTGAACTTTTCAGTGTAAGGGGTAGATTTGTTGCTCTCATGCGAGTTTAGACAACAAGACGGTTGACCATTCCAACTGTGTACCATATTAAAACTCTATCCTGAGTGTTTAGGTATCACTACATCAATCAGATCACTTGGACTGCCTTCGAGCAGCCATTTTAAAGTGAACACCTTACAATTGCCGCTAGATGGGAAATGGACACGCGTGGCTTAACTGAAACACTTTTTTTATTGATTAGGGAGGATAATTTAGCCATTGGTAACACATATTTATATTTTTGTGAGAACATTTTATTTCAGTGAGAAAATCGTGCTACAGCGCCTTTAACATATGCTACTATTAAGCTACTGTCAGGGATGAACATAAATATATAATATAAGATTACGGCAATCTGGATTGGCTGTAGCTAGCAGGGACATGTATAAGGTGTGATAATTTGAATCTAGCATGACAAAGAAATTAATTTGAAGTTAAATTAGTTAACCATAATTTGAATTATTTATTGGTTCTAAACATAAGAAAAATACTATACCCTGATGAGAAGCATACTATTAGTACATATTTCTTTTCAAGTATATTGAAAGTGATCTCAAGATCCTTTTATTTTCATTAGATAACAATTGTATAAATATGTGTTGAGTTGGGAAATGACAGTATAATTTCCCGAATTTCTGTCAAGTAACACCTAAATTGAGTTCATCACAAATCAAGAAATGTGAGCTTAACATCTAAACCTAGCAAGTACTTGGAATAGAACAGAATAAAAAAAAACTAAATCAATACAGTTTTGTTTGACAGAACATGTTGGACAATCCCTCGTCCTGGACTGTCCAGGCACATGCATAACCTGTTCGAAACAGAAGCATTTTAACATGTGAAACCCAATCTACTATACCGTTTTCATCTTTAACATTATCAATTGTTGACAACGATACCTTCAAAAGTACAAATTGTTGTACGTTTTCGGACCGAGTCCCTTGCTGGATTCGCAAAGCCGCAGAATCAGGCAACAGCACTGACAGTACCAACAGCTTACATTTTCATCTGTTGTTTTCGACAGAAGTCCAGATAATTAAAAACGTACAATGTTCTCCAAGGACTGCGCCAGGAGATGTTTTCTTATTAAGTCGTAGATAGTGGTTAAAAAATTACGTTGTACCAAATTTCAATGGCTTAACATGCAATAGATACTATTTTATTATCGAATATTGAAATAAATACTTTGAGCGAAAGGTGTGAGTAGAATTTCGTAAGCTGATTTATTAGGAAACAAGCTTTTGATACAGCTAATGTTTCACAGGCCTAGGCTTTCGACCAACCCAACCTAGAGGAGAAACAATTCCTATAAATATATTTAGTCAGTTACTGTTATTATTACTGTTTATGTGATTAAACAGTTCTAAAGGGGTATATTCCGTTTAATGATATTTATGTCATAGTCCATTATTTATATAATTATAAGCATCCTTATGTTTGGTACGTAGAGAAGTTTTGGGACATAATCGTACTCGTCCATCCTTACTTGAGGTAAAGACCAGGAGATTAGTGGTGCGGTGGACCATGAACTTAGGTAGTAGAAGCTATGGCGGTGTATTCTTTGGACGTGGACACCCTGTGTCGTGTAAAAACAAAGTCTTGAAATAAGAAGAAGAAGAAGAAAATTGGTTTATTTAAAAAAAGTGTCACACCCTGAAACAGGGTCCGGCCTACACAGACCTGTGAGACACCATTTACACAATGATAAAAAAATTCATTAAATTGATAAAATGCGGTACATTACCCAATTACAATACATGAACATACCTACATTACATACACACACATAATATACATACATACACATACATATATATACATAATAAACATGGTATACATACATACATACATAAGCTCTTCGTACATATTTACATTCATACATGGTCACACACCCACACACACGCACACACACACACACACACACACACACACATATGTATACAATACATACATATACGCACATACCCATACATTAGTACATTAGTGCATTAGTACCAGTCTACACCACATACATTCATATACCCATACATTAGTACATTAGTATATTAGTATGCACATACCTGTATACGTCCATGTCATGCGAATGTATCACTGAGCTAATTAACGCCAGACAATAGAGGGAGTGTGTGATAACAAGACATCGGGTAATTCTAAAATCTGAACATATAGGAAACGAAAGGCTTTTTTCATATTTTAGGTAAGCGGGAAACAGTGTCGGTAATCTGAATGGCGGTGATATCACCACGGTTGCAAGATGCTAACCAGCTTCATAATGCACCAGGTTACATTCTGTCTTTACTTGTTCTTCTGCCCGGAAGAAGATCAATTCGACTTTCAAATTCACCCTCAAATGCTTAAAATATCAAATATAAATAGGTTTCAATGGCAACCAAGGAACGTTCTCATGCATGCGTGTGTAGTTGCCGACAAGTATGGCTCTATCTCACGTACGTACTCGTCATATAACCTATTAAACGCTATACAAGTAATTCGCTTCATATCTACTTCATAAGAGTTTCCAAAATTACATTTGACTTAGTGGCGGCAGCAAGCCAAGGTCCATCGTCCGGTTTTCGATCATGACCACGAATTTGAATGGTTGTATTTTCCTTATACTGAAGTGATTGACCTTAGACTAGTTATTTTCGGTTATAGCTGATAATGCACTGATTTCATTTTTGTCAGAAATATACAGCGAAATATTGAGTGAAGGTACTCACTTATTAGTGCATTTTATTAAATAAATCAACACTGACAGCAATGTTTGTTTAATCTCACTGATGGACAAGGCTTGCCGCATTGAACGGAGTTCACGAATAAATTAGCACAGAAAGTTAATAGTATGACATAGAATTTAAAATTTATACATTTACATTTACATTTATACAATTAAAACATAATTGTATATGCATATATATAAATAATATAAATACTATATAAACTTACATAAGAATTGCTGTTTGAAAGAATAAAATGGCAGGTTTTGGCAGCAATAAAAAAATACATTGGGAGTTGATGAATAAACTTTCATTGTAATTTAAAGGGGCAGAAGCACGTTTTTTCGTTCAAATAACTTGAGAACATGTATTTGAAAAATAATGTCACTAATAGTAAAACACCATTCTCTCTTTGGAAAATCAAGTTAAAAATTAATGTACATGGATCCGTAAAGTCATTTTTGTTATTCGAAATAATAAATGTGTTCACAATAAAATGGCCGCCATGCAATTTTTGCTTAATACACAACATCGTTATTACCACTGTGGATAAGTGGTTTGTGTAATATGATGTTTTACCCCCTTAATTTAGTATAAATGACATAAACTTTCATTGTAAATGGGAAACTTGAAAACATAAAATTTGCAAAAAAACGTGCTACTGCCCCTTTAAGTTAATAAAAAATATCCCTTAATCATTACATTAGTTTACTAAAATAGACCTCTCACACTCATATAATGGCCATCTCAATAAAACATGACCATCATCTTCAAACTCATCCTTAGAAAATAAACACAATCTTTCACTCAAAATGATGCCATCTTACGTGAGCAACTCCGTATCTAAAACAAAATAAGGTGGAGACGTTCTACGTATTCTTCAACAATAAAATCATTCATAAAATTACAATATTGTGTTAACTTATTGCCAACAACACCCGCAGAACTAGAAGGCTGTGATATTTCCTGTCATTCGGAATTTAGAACCCAGTTCACATTTTAGCACTACCCGATCAGTGTATCTTTTACTAAAACAAGAAAAGGCCTTTAAAAAGGCAAGCTAGGGGGGGGGGGGGGGGGGGGGGCAACTGAGTAGCTCTAGTGAATGGAACATGAGGTTGTGATTTTTGGTGAATATCGGTGCACAGGTGAAGTTTAGCGCAATATTTGCGCTAAACTTCACCTGTGATCAGTGCTCGATGTACAGGCGGGTGGGCAATGCATGGCGAGGGTCTTGCCTGGGTGTTTGCTAGTCTAATCAGAGTCTTAAAGGGACACTCCGTGTTTTTCATGAATTTTTATTTAGATTTGATACATACACAGATATCAACTGTCCTGATTTACGTCCAAATCATCTCACTCGACTTGCATATGTATCCCCTAACGCCAAATATTTGACAACAACTTGTTTTCAATGAAACTCGAGCAGCTGCGTAATACACGATGAGAAGCCGAATTCATGCGCCCATTTACATATATGGCATATTATATGTTCTATTGAACAGTACCAACAAATATCTGTCTCTTTGTCTGCCATCTATAAGTTTTCAAAATGACGTTTGAACAATTGACGGTAGTTTTCGATCATAGTCAAGACTGAATATCTTAATAATGTAACTATACTGAACAGATTGGCACTAAAGGGGTAATTTTCGACAACAATCATTACTTCTCGATAAAAGAACACCCTTGGTGACTTTTAACCTATGTTACTACAATAACAGACGGAGTGTCCCTTTAAGTTTAAGAAATGACTGTCAGTACTGTTTTTATAATTAGGCCTACCATTACAATAAACCCATGAATGATTAATTGGATAACTTGATAACATGAAAACATGTTGTTTAACCTTATTTAATTTTATATTTAACCTATGCGAAATCAAATCCAAACAGAGTAGCCTACGCCTGACCCCATGCACGTGAATGTGCAAGCTTTCTCCATCCGGTAAAATCTTTTAATCAGACTTCTCTTTTCATGTTCAGGTTAACGCATGTTTGATAATATCCTCTCTGTAAGTTTAATTACCATCAAGTTTGAAGTTTTACTACCACAGCAAAAATGAGCTGGTTTCCAGAACACTGAAACTAACAAGATACCCAATGGAAACCATTATTTCCAGTTGGTATTCAGACAGTTTTTCACAGTTTCCATGTGGTTTCAAGCAACACTGAAACTGAATTTTGCACCAGTATCCGGATGGTATCCAGTGCGAATAATTACCCACTCCTCCAAGTGGTATCCATCTGGTTTCCATGAATAACTTTCTTGTAGGTTTCAACTCAGTTTCCATGTGATAGTTTCCACTTGGTTTCCACTTGGTTTCCATATTTCTTAGTTTACACTTGGTTTCAACTTGGTTTCCATGTTCAGGTTTACTGTAGGTTTCAGTCTGGTTTCCATGTTTAGGTTTATTGTAGGTTTCAGTCTGGTTTCCATGCTACGGTTTACCTGTAGGTTTCAACCTAGTTTCCATGTTCAGGTTTACTGTGGGTTTCAGTGTGGTTTAAGTATAACGGTTTACTGTAGGTTTCAGTCTGGTTTCAGTGTAATGGTTTACTGTAGGTTTCAGTGTGGTTTCAGTGTGATTTCAGTGTTATGTTTTACTGTAGGTTTCAGTCTGGTTTCCATGTTAAGGTTCACTGTAGGTTTCAGTGTAATGGTTTACTGTAGGTTTCAACCTGGTGTCCACAGTTGACATTTGCATGTTGTTCTAAACACGCATAACAAGCATGTTATGATTTAAATGAATACAGTGTTAACACCGACAACATCAACTGCTATCTTCATCAAGAGCAATAATGCTTCTGAGAAAATAATTCTAGTAATGACAAAAATAATTGTACTTTGTTATAAAGTTTATTACATAAAGTGCCAATAGCAAAGTCAATCTTGGAATGTTATTTTAACTAATTGCAAAAAAAAAGGAAAGACATTTTGTCTGTTGTGTACTAGTAATACAAAACAAGTGTGTTGCATTATTTAGTTTATTACGTAAGGGTCAATATTCCCTTGTTCCTATATTTGTTATCAATTTGGAAGATACGTGATGTTGTTTTGAATAATAAATTTGTTATAGATGAATAGTGTGAATTTTAGTTTCAAAACTTTAGAAAAAAGTCCATTGTCCAAAATCAATGAGGTTGTCTATATATAGAGTTATGACGTACTTTTGATTTTTGTTCGCATGGTTAACGTTTTAAAATAACTTTAGGTCATACTTGTTCGGTTTTGCAAGTTTTGATTTATTTTATTCTGTAAGAATGAAAAAGTTTCATACAGGGTGTGCCCTGACTGCTTTCAGAAACACAATTACTTTATTTTCAATGTTACAATATTTCGAAGGTATTTGATCAACTTTATTTAATTAGTTATTCAAACATTAGAATATTGGACACACACAATAAGAAAAACATGAACTGTAAGTATTACATGAAATACGCACTGTACCTGCATTCAGTTGTAGAAATATCATGTTGTTTTGCCCTCACTGAATGAAAACAGTTGCTGCCAGTGAAGTTCACGTACACCCGGCAGATAAGATTCTGTTTCTTCAATCAGTCACGGGTTATACTGGCAATTTAATCGCGCCAAAATGTGGATGATGAACAAAGCTCTTTGTCCGAGAGAGCACATGGTCTGGCTGTTATAGAACACCATATGGTGGAAAGCGAGCGTCCGGCGATACGGCCGGCCCATACATTTGACCTACATCTAATTGATAAATTAAGGCTCACTAAATCTCAGGGTTTGTAATTGATATTATTGTTTAGATGTTAAATACTACGTCCAACGTTACACACGCAATACAATGAATAATACAATAAAACATATCATGGTTGATATAAGTTATGGCATTGTCGAAATGAAAAGGAATACGGTACATATCATATCATATCAATCAAGGGTTTCAGTTATTTACTTGTTTATATAAATATAACATTTGCAAGACTTTATTTTTCTCAAAAGTACAGTTAACCATTCTTTGTTAAAGCTTCATCTGAAAAATTGATTTAAACATGTTTATCATAATAATTGATATTGAATTACTTTGCTTTGAATACATGTGCAATTTGAAATATTGGATTACTAATTTGGTTTCTATGGGTCTTTTGATTTGAACAAATTGTTAACAAATGGATACACGGGTTATTTATTAGTTCATTATCTGTTTCCATTACACTACATTACACTACATAACACTTGATAGTTTCATGTTGGTTTCCAATTAATGGAATCAGTAATTGTAAAGTTCAGGTAATGAAACCAACATTAAACTATACTTGATAGTTTCATGTTGGTTTCCATTTTCGGGAAACAATAATTGTAATTTACACTAATGGAAACCAACATGAAACTTCACATTATAGTTCGAAACCGGGTTGCCAAGTTTCAGTGATAGGATAGCAAGTGGATACCCCTATTACCAAGTTAACAGTTGGTTTACCGATTTCAGGATACTCAGTCATGTTTGCTGTGGTAGTTTCATGTTGGTTTCCATTTAATGGAATCTTTCAATGCAGATTTCCAGGAATTTTAACCAACATGAAACTTCACTTGATAGTTTCATGTCGGTTTCCATTTTCTGGAAACAATGATTGCAATTTACAGGAATGGAAACTAACATGAAACTTCAGATTATGGTTTCATGTTGATTTCCATTTCATGGAAACATTGATTGCAATTTCCAGGAATGGAAACCAACATGAAACACATAACCATGGTTTCCAGTTGGTTTCCATCTCGGAAATACTTAATGTTATAGAATCCAAAATGGATTCTAGTTGGAAACCAGGTTACCTAGTTTCAACAGATGGATACCAAGTGGATACTCCTATTACCCAGTTTCCAGTTGGTTTCCAGATTGCAGGATACTCAGTCATTTTTTCTGTGTACGACTAAGGTTTTACCGATTTTTAAATATAACCTAGCAACTGTTTAGATTTCAACCTTCCCTACATTCTCGGTAATCCTGAGTATAACTAATTAACATTTAAGGGCTCTTACCCCTGGCGCTTACTGGAGGCCCGGCTCTTATTTGAGGCGCGGACCTTATTTTATTCGTAGGTTTGACCAATAAACGTGGTAATCTCTCATAACTGACTTAACTTTCTGAGAATAACACACAAAGTCCTCGCCATTTCATGCATACCGGATTTAATGTTGTACTCTTAGTGCCTGGGAACATTTAAGTAAAAATGTATCTGATACGGAGTAATTATTAATGCGATATAAATCGGGCCCCTTTAAGAGGCCCGGCCCTTATTGGTTGGAGGCGCAAACCGCCTCCAACCTGATACGCAGTTGGATTTCACGCTATATTACTGTTGGAATATTCAAAATAAACTTTCGACCAATCATGCATGGCCTCTTCATACTTTGGAAAAAGCATATGACCAACGAACACGGCTGTAACAAATTTGTAACCACGTGACCATGTGGGTTATCCGAAATAATTATCCCCTTTTACTGCGAAAAGAGATTTTTTTCTAAACATCTAAAATAGAAACGACCGTTGTGTTATTCTGAGTCTGAAAGTTAGTAAACATAAGATTTTTCAATTCAAAGCCAATTTACACCTCCATGAGCAGACATGGACCAATTCAAGTGCATAATTTCGCACTGCAGTTTCGGAAAATCCAAGAAACTTTACAAGCTAATGTTATACGCGCGGAGCAAGCAAATACTAAACGATAATAGTGGTTGTCAATCAACACACCAACCTTCCACTCAGTTGTCAATATTTTCAATGCCAATCAGACTTGCATAATGGTACTCAATGTACTGTTTGAAATTAATGATAGTGAAGCTTGTACATGTATAAGCACATATTGGATAGAACCATATTTATGTCCAAACTGATAGCACCAAGCATGAGGATAGCGGGCCATTATCCTTGTATTAAAAAAGGTCCATATGTGCCTTCCTTCCACAGATGAACAGAATATGCTTCATAATCAATCGAATTGGTACACTTTAAATTTGCAAATGTTTAACAAATTGTTGACTGCTTGTTTCAGGGAAAATAGGCCTACATATTCATATTGCTGGAATCTAACAATGACACAACTCTCAACAACGTTTTGATCAAATTCATAATATAGGCCTACTTCAAAATTGGAGCAAAAGCACCCGGGAGTTGCGCTTTAAAATAAATCGGGGAAGTTGAATGTTCACTTTCATTTTCAAATGATAGATCATATATAATATATAATTTTATTTTATTTATGAATAAATAATGTATGTAAATTGAAAAGCATATACACAACTTAAATGATCGAGGTGAAATTCTTTTATTTGCGACTTTTGAATTGAATAACTAATTGTGTGATTAGTAATCAAAGCTTTTATCCCCCAAAATGACCATAATGCAGGCTTCATTTTGCTATATGTACATATGACATACATATCCTTTTTATAATATATTTTAGCCTTAACAAGATGCCTCCAACCATGCCTTTTTAAAGGCTTTTCTTGTTGGAGGCTCGGCTCGTTTTCATTTAAAGGTACCTTTACCCCCGGCTGCTATTAGAGGCTCGGCTCCTATTTGCGGCCCGGCCCCTTTTAGAGAAAATACGGTACGCTCCGATAAATTAGCGATTATAGATTTATCGGATCGTATACTCTGGATTATCGAGAAGGCCTTACCTATGATCCGAAATTTTTTTTTTAAACTTTCAAAACAGAATACCGCAGAGGGAATCGAACCCATAACTCTTCTCACTGAAGTTGGTTGAAGACATGTAGAATAATTATTGATATCTATTCGGCTCTCCTCGAATCTTTATTTTTAATTTACTTTCTACACTTGAATTTCCTCATGTTACAATTGCATTCGCATCTGCCTGTAATATCCACGAAGGTAGGCCCCCAAGTGGTTTAATTGTAAAAGAAAAATGAGTGGCAAACAGAATCTTTATATTTACGTCGCTGAATGGAAACTGTAAAAGCTACATGTAGGCTACAATCAAACGTCTTGATGTAGAATCTACCGTGACTGAAAGTGATGGATGGGAATAGAATGATTTCATATTTGGCTAATTTAAGTTGTTAAGTACATTGACAAAGTTTTAAACCGAACTGTTCATTGATGTATTTCGAACTTTGATTACAAAGAAATGCTGCAGTGAGAAAATATGGTATGACAGAATCAGAGCGGAAGACTTGTTCAAAAGTACAACAAACAAACTATCCGGACGGGACATAACATGCGCGCAGCATCAGTGTTTACGTTATTGCAACGGTCGGGCATCTTGGAAAAGTAGGTCAGTTATTATCAAAATTGATTGTGGTTTCCGATTCTGGAATGCAGAATCATGTACTGTATTAGTACGAAAGTGCTAATTTTGCGTAATATTGTTTTAAATTAATATAAAGTAAACAAGTTTATTAAAGTTTCTAGAGACAAAATAAGGAGAAATTCTGTTGATATGACAAATACAGAAAAATCAAATTCCACATCTTATTGTGCCAATTATTTCGGATTACCCACAGTGTCACGTGCTTCATAATTTTAATTAATTTGCTACAGCTCTGTTCATTGGTCATTAGAATTGTAAAGATACAAAGACAACGTATGTCATTGGCTGAAAGTTGTTTAGAACATTCCACCTGTAAAATAGCGTCGAATATCAACACCTAATAACTGTGTGAGTGTGTGTGTAATGCAGACTGGCAAGAGTTATGCCTTGCGTTTGGAAGTTGTTCCACGTCCTGCGAATACAAAATTTCAGATTGTCCACGTCCTGAGAATGAACCGCTATGGATTGTATAGGTTAAACGCTAAACGTTTTAACAGACGGTCTTCACGGTCTGAAGTATAACGAGGTTGAGCTGTTCACTTGTATATTGTGTTTAGTTCTCAACATACTTTTCCTCTTCACACAGTACTTATATTGGCGTGACAGTAGCGATTATTTGACCGTGTACGACTCATTCAAATGTAGAACCATGAGTAGAACTATGAGTAGAACCAGTCGTCGCCTGATAAGGTTTCCCATGGGTGATTTAGTGCAGAGTAACGGAGCATATATACAACCATGGGTAACCGAGGATGGGGAAAATCATGAAGACATCAACTTGTGAAATTAATTATTGGCAACTGTGTATGTATGCACCGTTGGCTAGAAGATACCAAGAAGAATGGCCAATCTGTAAAGAGGTTCACAGAATGTACTTATATTCTCTAAGAACTTAATCGATATCGCCAAAATTCTGTACGACGAACTTAATTAAAGTAAACTAATACGGAATATTGAATTCATCATAAAATATTTTTCTTTCAACTTTAGTCATCCTGTTCCTTCAGTGTATTTGTATCAGCTACCCTACTACACTGCCCTGATTCCCTGAGCCGAAGAACTAGCAATGAACCCAAATGAAAATTATAACAGTTATGTCAATGCCTTAAAGGGGTTTCCATTGTGACGTTATTTTTCAGAAATACAGACTTTTGCCGAAAATTACAATTTTTAGGATAGTCGTCTCAGCGACTATAATTATAAACGTAGTGATTTCTGATAAAAAAAAAAGGAACAATGCACCACGGTTGGTACGCGTCAATTAGTCATGTGTAATTTGGGAAACTTACTGACTACAGACCCCAAAAAAACATATTCGGGTTGATAATGCACTTTCGTTACTGCAAAACGATAATAATAATAATAATAATAATAATAATAATAATAATAATGACAATTTTAACGCCTAATATCCAGCACAATGCTGTTCAGTGGCGGTACATTATTACCCTGAAGGAATTGTACTTTCGGTGCTGCTACTAAGCGCTCCGCGCGACCATATATGTCCGAACTTCCCATGTTCAGGTACCCATTTAGACAGCTGGGTGGACTGAGTGCAATGTGGATGAAGTGCCTTGCCCAAGGACACAACACAGTATGAGACCCAGGTCACAAATGTTTGGTGTCTCCACCGGGATTCGAACCCGGGCCTTTGCGGTGAGAGGCAAGCACGCTAACCACTACACCACTGTGCTCCACAATTCACACAATTAATAAGCAATTGGGTTCTATATCTTGTAGCAACGGTTCTGAATCTTTGTTGATATGCAATTAAAGACAAACACATCTCATCAACATCATTATTTTATTTGGGAACAACAATCTAATCAGAAGATATCAACGTTGCATTACCATCTCTGCAAAATGAATACACAGTTTTAGAGTACAGATAAATAGTATGGAACATGTTTACCAAAAATAAAGAAAAGTAAGGGATTGTAATTGTATTGTGCATCTTATTGACAATTGTTTTTATTTCAAATTCCAGTGTATACTTTTACATCATTACATCTTGAATTAACGTGTTCCTAATCCCATAAAGGCACACCTGCATACCTTCTACCAAGATAGGGTCTGCGTCCCTGCTTTCTATAAAAACCTTCCGGAGAGTTACTGATTCTTGAAATATGTACGCATATCCATCATTCAATCAACTTTTATCACTCTTTTGAATTAAAACATCGCTGGACGAAAACAATGACAAAATGTCATTTTTTACCATCCTTCTCGACACCAATTATCTGCGATGACATGTATGAAATCAATATTTTCAGTTTTACCTTAGAAAACACTTTTTGTGTCAAATATCGTCAAATTAATACTTCAGAAATGTTTCACATAAAGTGCCAATGTTTACATTAACCTTTATACCTGTTATTTCAAATGTCCTTCAAAGGTGTGAAATTGTGCCTTTAAGTACTGTTCACTGTGTACACTTTAACTAACCTGATATTACCTCAGTGTGCAGTTCAACCCAATAGAACGCCCTGAAGAGCCTTCAGAACAGCACCTATAAAACCAGAATTAGAAGTCACTTCTAGTTGTTGTAAACAAAAGTAAGTAAAGTAAACATGTGTGTTAATCTATATGTTTACTTGAATGAATCAACTTTTCTATATCAAATAGGGAATGACCTAAATAGAAATTGTATTTCACGAAACGAGTTTTTTTGTCCGTTTAATACTCTCTGTAGAAGCTTATATTTCAAGGTAGCCACATGGCCGTTCTTCTTGTCCCAGGTCTATCAAACCGACGTACCAGAAATCAAATACACAAATTTTCCTCTGCTCAGTGCATCTCTTTATTAAACATTATGTATGGTTTAAACATATTAATCCCACACAGAAGTGGATTGGTAAACAAGCTGAAATACAATGTAACTTATCTGAATACAGCTCAAGAAATCAGGTAAACACAAATATGTATCAACTACTGCAGTAAAGCTGTTATTTCCTATTAGTAAGTGTATTCTTTTTAAAATTAACTATAATGTTGTTATCACATTCTACTTTTGTATTTCGTTCTTCAATACATCTGATTTCTTGCTTTGATAATTAAATCGGACATGATGATGAACAGGACCAACTTTCAAATTGCTGTTGAAGCCAACGAGCTAACTTTCATTGCAAGTCATAAGTATCCATCACTGGATAAGTCAAACATGGCTACAGTTCTATGTTTTTCTATGCTAGGGTAGAAGCGCGCATCACCTGAACTTTATAGGGTGTTCTGCTGGAACTGAATAGTTAACGAAATGCAGCAAAGAGACTTGTTCGAGTTATGACCTGTTTAGGACGATGCTCACCTTCAAGGGCAGGCGCAAGATCTTTTAGGGCATCAGTGATTGCATTCCTCTTCCCGAGTTGAAATCCATCTAATAACCCTGTGAGAAAAACATATGATCCAAAGGTAAGACAAGAATGCCAAAAGAAACGTCACCATATTTCAATAGTGTAAGAAACGAAATATCGCTGCCAGAGTAAATCGATTTTGATTTTAATAGGGACAGATTAAAATTAGATTATTATATTAGATTTAAATATACTTTGCAAGATGAGGAGAATTGATGGACTTGTTATTTTATCGCATTTTAACTCTCCTTAATCGCTAACTTACGAAGATAAAAAAATGAAGATGTCGTTTTCAGAAACATGTGCAGATACTGTTGTAACCATAAAAAATGTATTAAGCTTTGCTTCTGGAGACACGGTGTTACAATTTCAGTCATATATCTCCCTCTGGGATAACATCGACTGGTCATTTCGAATTTCCTCTATCTTTCTTAAGTTTTTTTCCAGATACGGTCTTACAGAGCTTCGCACAGTCAAATTGGCCAAAACACGGCAAATTTTCTAAGTGAAAAGGTACATAACATGACAGCAAGCCCGATATTTTCCTTCAAAATGAATATTTCAGGACCAAACTTGGTTGAGATGTACATTACAAGGTGTTCCATCGACTGGTCATTACGACGAATTTTACTCTATCTTTCTTAGGTTTTTCTCCAGATTCGGTCTTACAGAGGTTCGCACAGCCAAATTGGCCAGAACACGGCAAATTTTCCAAGTCAAAAAGCACATTAACTGAAAGGAAGCCCGATACTTTCCTTCAAAATGAATATTTCAGGACCAAACTCGGTGGAGATGTACATTACAATGAGTTTTATCGACTGGTCATTTCGAATTTCCTCTAACATTCGCTCTTACAGAGAATCGCACATCCAAATTAGCCAAAACACGAGTATATCTCCCTCTGGGAAACATCATCCTGCTTTTGTTGGTAACATTTATTTAGGGGTTGTTAATGTGAGCTGAACATAATGTGCATTGGTGACAATTTAGGTCAAACTATAGTTCTCACATGATAATAAATCGTCTTCTTCACACTAGATATATTGACAATTACAATCATGTTCGTCCTATTATCGTATTACATTAATATTTCCTTTCAGGTCATTATTTTTTAAACAAACGTTTAATCGAGGTTGTCAAAGCTATATTATTAACATATATTAAGTGTGTTATATTAAAGGTGCATCCATTGAGTTTAATAAAAACAATTATTTGTCTCTAATACGTTCCAACTCAATAAATGTGCTGTTTACAGAACAAATAAATTATCTCAGCTTGTATATTCATCCCGAATCTCCAAATATATCATAATTACTAGTTTCCCATTAAAATCGAGTAACATCATTATGGGTGTGCAGAAACCGAAACTACACGTCCCATTTACATGAACAGTAGTTATATGACCTATTAAACATGATCAACCCAAATATATCAGTTTGTCTGTTATAAATAAGATTCCAAATTACGTTTGACTCATTGGCGCGCGCCACACGGGGTACATTGTCCGATTTTCGATCAGAAATCATTATTTTTACCTTCATATCGTCAATATACTAAGTTGACTAAGATCAAAATGGTAGTTTTCGGTAACAGTCGGCACTTCCCATAAAGTAACACCATTTATAACGTTTGGAATATGTGACCCCCCAACAACACAATGGATGGACCTTTAAGTGAGCAAGTATAAGACATCGCGTGTATATTAGTGTATAATGTTCCGCGATCAATTGAAATCAAATACATATTCATAATCATCGCACCAAAAAAGTGTAAAAGAAACCATCTCGTATTTCACACGACATGTATTTGCGCAAAATGACCGTAAGAAAAAGCAATAACAATTGTGTTATTGTAAACAACCATGACGTTTCACTGGGTGGAATTAACGGGTTTCATACATATATTGTTTAAACAGTGAAGTGTGCATATTGATAGCTGTCAACATACACCAAAAAAAAAAAATGGTTGTCAGAATATATTGCTTATTTCTCATATATTCAGTCTCTAAATGCGCTCTTAGATTTCAAGGTAGATGCGAGTTGTTACCTGAAAGATCTAAACCTCCTTCTCCTCCTTGGAGGATGCTTCCCAGAATGTCTTGAATGAAATCCCTCTTGCCCAGTACTTTCTGTTCAATGAGTTTGATGGCCTCTGTGGATATAAATGTATGATCATGACCATGTCTATTTGATCGCCTCTCGGGAAATACAGTCAGACTGCGATAGGCAAGTCAATACAAGACAGGGCAATACCAACAGTGTATTGTATTCAGGGAATCACGTCAGTATACAGTTTACAGAGTTTACATGAAACAAAGTTTATTTGAAACAGGTGAATATTGAACTATTTTTTTCAACACATCGTCTCTTAGATTTATCGACATGTTTCATGACAATTTACTGATATTTTGTTAAATGAAGACTAAGTGCCTCTAACTGGGCGCTTCAGGAAATACTTAAGTATATATTTCTCTCTAATCTCATCATAAGAATCACAGAAAACGTTATAACATTTCTTTATATAACGATTTTTACAAGATCCATAATTCGTACCAAATTTTTAACAATACGTTCTAGTCTAGTTCTTACAGAGGTAATGTTACAAACTCACAATAACCAATACATGTAATGTGGACAATTGAACGCCCATTAAATATTCCATTTGCTAAGTACTACAGTATGTTTCAGACGTTTCATAAAGCCCTAATAATTATATAAAGCTCTCACCCTTCTCGGCAAGATCCAAGAGGATGTTTCTCTTTCCAAAAATACCTGCAAACAAGCATTCCCATTATATTTTCCTTCAAAACATCAAAGAATAAATTACTTATGCAGGCTGTAATTGTTTTCACGTGGGTGACCAACAATGGGGTGTTCCTACTAACATATGTATTCAAAGTTACATTTCATTCCCAACCACAATGCCAACATCATCTGTAAATGTTAGTTTAAAACAATGGGTCCCCAATATGTTGTCCTAAGCGGTATACAAAGTGTATTCTATGATGACCACTGAATCAATGAACACTATTATCAGTCGCTAGTCTAAATAACAGCGTAACATTTTAAGAGTCTTTTGTGACCGATAATAACAATGCTCTTCTGTCATCCGACTTTGCTCTGACTTAATGCATGCTCATAGCGGTATGTTGATGCTTCCAGGATGTGCTCCTCATGTAGCCCACTCAACGTAAACGAGATCCGAATCCTTTCTTAAAACATACCATGTTATGGAGCAGAACAGTTACCTATTACTGGCTAAAGGTAATACGAACTGTTAACCCCACTCGATGAAATAAAGAGGGCCTTCGTCAAAGAAGAAGAACTATGTTCTAAATATTTTTACATTTATTTAATTTTATTTTCAAAGTTTAAATACTGTATTAAGTTCAAATTAATTCGATATTTAACTGGGTGAAATAACGTTACTTTGTTATAAAGTAATGGCATTCAGGAAGCATGGCATTGTTTTTGGCAATGAAATAAATTGAATAAAAGAGTATGTATAAGTCATTTTTTACATATACCCTCGTGACTGCAGGCACTCATGTCAACCTAAATTTATACTTCACTCGATGATTGAGTACATGATATTTGAAACTTTTAAAACTTTTAAACTATTAAACAAATACTGTACTAATTTTCTAGAGATACATAACTAAGTTATATTTCAAATCGTTAAACTGAACTGTGTTATCATCATAATAATTAGATGGAATGTAGGAGCGATTACCCGTAAGATCGAGTCCTTGTCCGTCTGTTCCTCCTCCGCTGAGCAGTTGGTTAAGGATTTCATCGATGATACTCCTCTTTCCAAATTTGAGGTTACTTAGGACTGAAGTAAGTCCCTTTGAAAGCGCTGGTAAACCCTCTGAAAAAGACATCATATTCCATATCCAAACTGCAGCAAACCCATCGATACATCGCATTATTCTATTGTCATTGATATAGGAAATATGAACTACAAAGGAAAAACTTTCACTATCTTCAAACCCCCAGTACTGACGATTGCCGATAATTTACATATATCATCACTCGGACTGTTCATCAGGGAAACTCGTAATAAAGGCGGATGATTGGAGTCGTGTGATGATAACATTAAAATAAATATGGCTTGGTGTAGGATTGTGAGAACATGTTGATTGGCATGAGAAAAATTAGTTACCTCGCTGAAAACCCCGATAGTCAGAAAAATGTTTAGGGATTGACAAAGGTTCTAAGTGCAATCGACGTAGCAGTCTCACTTGCTGATATCAATGGCAGATGGACTTTTTGTATCTACATCAGCATGGTGATATCAGTACCATAACTAAATACCAGCGTGTTCATCGTCATCTTAAAGGTCAGTAGCACGTTTTTCGCTGAAATAAGTCGAGGAAATGTATTTGAAAAATAGTGTCACTAATAGTAAACCACCCTTCTCTCTACGGAAAATCAAGTTAAGAAATTTGTGTACACGGTTCCGTAAAGCTGTGGGAATTGTTTTTGTCATTCAAAATACTAAATTGTGTTCACAATAGAATCGCCGCCATGCATTTTTTTCATTATAGGCAACATCGCTATTATCACTGCGGATAATTTGTTTGTCTAATAAGATGTTTTACCCTCTAAAGTAAATATAAATGACATAAACTATCATTATAAATAGGAAATTTGAAAAAATAAAATTTTCAAAAAACGTGATACTGCCCATTTAACAAGGTCACTGCCGTAACGAATAGATTAACAAACTATTTTCTCTCCGCTATTGACATCAGGGTTCATATTGTCTGCGCTTAGATTTGAGCGTACAGCAGACTAATCTAATAGGAGAACATGAATGCAGCTAGTTTAATCCACTTCCGATGAAAAAAAACTAGGCTACAATCACTTGTCGTGTCTAGAGCGATACGTTGCCACCTTCTAAACGAAGACGGATTTTTGTTCTAAATCTTTTCAAGTATTTAGTCAAATGTCCTGTACAACAATCCCCATCATAATAATGATAACATTGTACGAGTAGACCGCAATGCGTTACAGTACGCTTGGAAATAATTGACTAAATATATATTTAGAATGGAATTAGTGCGATTTATCAACTCATTTTGGGTATATATATTTGAATTAGATGCATTTTTTGGCAATGTTCTTGAATGTTTAATAACATACTCAATAGCTCTTTACAACATGTGGAAAATGGATTTGCAACTGATCAGCTTTGACAGGTATGTTAGATTGCAGCTTTTATTCTCATACAATTATGAAATCATTTGTAAGTTTGATAGCTTCAAATGTCAAAATAGACATATATTTGTAATGTTATCGGGGGAGACATGTAATTCGGTGATATTAGAGTCAGTTTGTGAATGTTACAGCATTATCGATACTCTACAGTACTTCAGTACCGAATGTAAATGACATTTTCATTGGCTGTATGGAAGCAACTGGTAAGGGGCATAACTCAAGATCACAGTAGTCGTCACTGCTTCGTTTCACAGTAACTGTTAATGATATCGATGAGGTCAAGGTAGAAAACGAGTAGAGTTTATCTCGATACGTGTTCATCTTGCCGTGGTAAGATGTATCATCGCTGGCTATCGCTGATTATTTGGTCCAAAACGAAATATGGATAAGAACTAAAAGTCGTAGATCTCGATGGGTATTTGGACAGATATTGAATTAGTAATATATTATATCCTCTGATATTTGTGTTGATGGATACAATATTTTCTTATCAAATATAGGCTCGTCCAAAAACAATGATTATTTAGAAACAAATGTTTGATGGTAGATTACATTTGAAGACTTTTGTTAAGAAAGATGATTTAATTTTTTAATATATTACGTCGCTTACTCGCAAGAGCTTGATCCACCCCCTGTTTGAGCAAGTCTCCAGCAAGTTCTCCAGTTGCAGTTCCAATAGCGGTTCCAGCACTGGTGCCAAGAGCTGCAAGGAGAAGATCTCCAGCGTTGTCCTCAGGCACGGGCACGGCCAATGACGAGGCGAAGAGGCATACCAAAAATGCACTTGCAAACATCATGATTAGGCTGTCAGTATCTGCAAGATACATGTGAATACATCCTATAGATTTTACCCACCCATCACCTCTCCTCATCGTTCTTAGATTATCTTTTTTTTGTCACTGTATATGTAATATATCTATAAAATACTAATATTCAGTTATATTTTATTCAACAGTGGTACAATTACATATCTAATGATAAATACTATACACTTTATATTAAAATTTCGAAACAAGAAAATGTATTACTTTGGCAATCATTTGGTTTTCAATATGCAAAGGTAGACACCACCTAATATATTTCGTTTCCAACATAGTTTAAATATAGGGTACAAGTTATACAACTCTCCTAACAAATCAATCTTTAGGTGAAGGGAAAGCAATGTAATGGATAAGAAAGAACTTATTTCCCTCGAAAGCGTGCCATATGGCATTTTTATGAAAATCGAACAATTGTATATTTAATCCTCGCCCTCGTATTATACAACATCTCACTTGTTTCGTTAAAAGTATTATGATACACTTGCTCGTTTGGAAAATGGTTACATCCTCAATTAAATAGAACCACTGAGTTTCATCATACAAAATTACATAAAGACAACATAAATTATGAAGTAAATATGTGATAACCCCTGATACATATTGTTCGCAACGTATGCTTCTATAAAAATTACATCCATAACATAAGAAGGATAACCCTACAGTAACTGGGAACCTTCTACACTTTATATTATGGAATGATGATTTAAAGGGGCAATAGCACGTTTTTTACGCTCAAATAAGTCGATGAAATGTATTTGAAAAATGATCTCACAAATAGTAAAACACCCTTCTTTCTTCAGAAAATCAAGTTAAAAATGAGTGTACAGAGTTTGGTAAAGCCCTGGGAATCGTTGTTTTGTGCTTCGAAATTATTAAATGTGTCCACAATAAAATTTTGCAAAAAACGTGTTACTGGCCCTTTAATATGTTTTATCAATGTCGTATGGTAAAATAAACGATTGCCTTTCTTGACTCACTATTGACTCCTGTCCAATGTTACTATATTTACTATTATTCCTTAGGAAGAATATGTCTTTTGGTACTCTTGTTATTAACACTGAACCCAAATAGTTAGGGATATTTTGAAATAAGATATGAATAAAGATGCATTTTTTATTTGTCATACTAATGAAATATTAATTATAAAACAATTTATTTTGCCCAGTATATAAATTGTATGACTGCTATACTATTACTCTCCCGGCCAAATAATGAAATCAACTGTTCTGTTCTGTTCATCAAATTGGTGACCAGCATTGAAATGAAATATGATATATACATGTAACTCTGACATATATTGATCACAATATTAATCACAAAATTATAAAGTAATTTACATCTGAAGTTCATTGTACCATGTTTTTGCATTTTCATACTGCAGGTGTTCACTTGATGTCATAAACAATGTGAGGCCTCAACTCGTTACCGACAAACGATGCTCTCGGGGTGTTCTGGACAATGCAGTACATCAAAATGGACACACACAATTGGCACCAAACAACATAAAACACATTACTGTGCTTTAAAGGGGCAGTAGCACGTTTTTTGCATAATTTATTTTTTCAAATTTTCCATTTATAATCATAGTTTATGTCATTTGAATTAACTTTAGAGGGTACAACATATTATTACACAAATCAATTATCTGTAGTGGTAAAAACTATGTTGCGTATACAGCAAAAAATGCATGGCGGCCATTTTATCGTGAACACAATTTATTATTTTGTATTACAAAAACGATTCCAATGGCTTTACCGAAACATGTACACCCATTTTAAACTTTATTTTCCGAAGAGAGAAGGATGTTTACTATTGGTGAAATTATTTTTCAAATACATTTCATCAACTTATTTGAGCGTAAAAACGTGCTACTGGCCCTTTAAATGCTGAGATGCATAAGCGACCACGGCATTGTTAAATATATATGAATTTCAAAGTACATGTAAACACGTTGTTTCACTATTGTCTGAAGAGACTTTCTTGACAAGGTTTTTGCTTAATTACCAGTGTCTACTTACCTACCTGGAAGACGAAGACTGATGTAGGACCAGGGACTCAGACTTCTTTATAGCTGTGTGCAGCTTGCCTAGTTCCCAGACAATCCTCTCCTGACTATCCCAGGACAAAAACTCCGCCCCAGTAGGGAGTCACATGATGCTTATCCTAACACTAAACCTAACACTTATCTACAGAACACTGATATCAACAACAGCCCAATAAGCACTTTCAATTGACCAATGAGAAATGACCTTAATAGGTCAACTCTTTTACTCAACAGTATGTTTTATCTACATGACACATATGTTTTAAGAACTGAACCGTTTGAACTGAAACTATCCTTCTCTTCCTACAGAAGTCATTTCACTCAGTCCTTACCTCTGTTACAGAGGGGTAATGTCTCACGATTGTCGCAAAAATCCTTGGCAGTAAAAGTTTGCAACACTTGTAGTGTCCGATCATTCATTGTTTTACATCTGCGACGGACTTCTGTCTTGCAAACGATATATGCGTATTGTACAGATGGAACAACGCTTTCGTTTATACGGTATGCTCATTTTGAAGCGTTGTGCTGGTTGCATAACTCACACTAAACTCACTATTCTCTATTTCTAGTCGAGAAAGTGCTCGATATGCTACAGAGGTTAGGATGGAGAAACTGAGTGGAGTAACCTCTGTGGAGAGAGAATGTAACTTAAAGGTAATATAGTTCTTTTGAAATCCAGTTTCATTTGCTAATGTTTATTGGTGGACTATAAAGTATTTACAATGTACTCTACCATGTACTTTTATAAACAAATAAATATGTTTATTGAATTAAATCAAGGGTAGCTGAACGATTGTTTAACACCTCCTTTAATAACCTTTGCAAGCAAGGTGTACACAATGTATGTATGTATCATTTCCATATATCGTTCATTCATGTGTGTTGTACGTAAACTTATATCGTTCTCATGTAGCCATAACAACAAAATAATTTATTATCAATTCCAGGAACAACAAAATCGTTACTAACTTGGAAAGTAATGAATGATGACAACATTGTGATTGTTGATGCTTACAAGTACCTTGGCACAATAATAAATAGTACATTGAATTGGAATGCTAATACTGATGCTGTTTTAAAAAAATGTCAACAAAGATTACATTTCTTGTGCAAGTTGTGATCTTTTAATGTCAATGAATTTGTATTATCTCGCTTTATCAATGTTTCGTTGAAAGCATTTTAACTTTTTCTTTCTAATTGTATGGTTCCTTGTCTCTCGTACATAAATCTGGCTTAGAAAAAGTTCTTCTAATCGCTAGTAAAAATAGTAGGAGTTTCGTTTACAAATTGTTCATATATTCATGAAAACAAGAGTTTTGAAATTAGCCCTGAACATTTTATGTCTAATTGCCTTCTGGAAGGAGATATTTACTGCCGAGTTTAGAAACCACTAGAGGTCAAAATACATATATTTCTTTCAATATGCGTCTTTTAAATGATACTTAAGATGATCGAGGTCGATAAGTCTGTATACATGCTTGTAACGTGTATCGTCTGTGTTTATTGTACACAAGCTCTGTCATGATACAAAATGAATTCCTTTCGGGGATATAAAGTTTAATTATTATTATTATTATTACTGTTTCTAATGTTGAGATGAGGGGGACTTTTATTGTCACTACTTTATATCGTTATCCTAAATCAATGTTTCATCACCATTGGAATATACACTGCTGCATTACCATCGATGTGTTCAATGATACATTACCAGAGAGGTGTCAATGTACCATAACAGAGGTATCAAATATTACATAACCAGAGAGGTGTCAATGTACCACCACAGAGGTATCAAATATTACATAACCAGAGAGGTGTCAATGTACCACCACAGAGGTATCAAATATTACATAACCAGAGAGGTGTCAATGTATCACCATAGAGTAATCAAATATTACATAACCAGATAGGTGTCAATGAACCACCATAGAAGTATCAAATGTTACATAACCAGAGAGGTGTCAATGTATCACCATAGAAGTATCAAATGTTACATTACCAGAGAGGTGTCAATGTATCACCATAGAGGTATCAAATATTACATTACTAGAGAGGTGTCAATGTATCACCATAGAGGTATCAACTATTACATTACCAGAGAGGTGTCAATGTATCACCATAGAGGTATCAAATATTACATAACCAGAGAGGTGTCAATGTATCAACATAGAAGTATCAAATGTTACATTACCAGAGAGGTATCATTGTATCACCATAGAGGTATCAAATATTACATAACCAGAGAGGTGTCAATGTATCACCATAGAAGTATCAAATATTACATTACCAGAGAGGTATCATTGTATCGCCATAGAGGTATCAAATATTACATAACCAGAGAGGTGTCAATGTATCACCATAGAAGTATCAAATATTACATAACCAGAGAGGTGTCAATGTATCACCATAGAAATATCAAATATTACATAACCAGAGAGGTGTCAATGTATCACCATAAAGGTATCAAATATTACATAACCAGAGAGATGTCAATATATCACCATAGAAATATCAAATATTACATTACTAGAGAGGTGTCAATGTATCACCATAGAAATATCAAATATTACATAACCAGAGAGGTGTCAATGTATCACCATAGAGGTATCAAATATTACATTACTAGAGAGGTGTCAATGTATCCCAATAGAGGTATCAAATATTACATAACCAGAGAGGTGTCAATGTATCACCATAGAAATATCAAATATTACATTACCAGAGAGGTGTCAATGTATCACCATAGAGGTAACAAATATTACATTACTAGAGAGGTGTCAATGTATCACTAAAAAGGTATCAAATATTACATAACCAGAGAGGTGTCAATGTATCACCATAGAAATATCAAATATGACATTACTAGACAGGTGTCAATGTATCACCATAGAGGTATCAACTATTACATTACTAGAGAGGTGTCAATGTATCACCATAGAAGTATCAAATATTACATTACCAGAGCGGTGTCAATGTATCACCATAGAGGTATCAAATATTACATTACTAGAGAGGTGTCAATGTATCACCATAGAAATATCAAATATTACATTACTAGAGAGGTGTCAATGTATCACCATAGAAGTTAACTATTACATTACTAGAGAGGTGTCAATGTATTACCATAGAAGTATCAAATATTACATTACCAGAGAGGTGTCAATGTATCACCATAGAAATATCAAATATTACATTACTAGAGAGGTGTCAATGTATCACCATAGAAGTATCAAATATTACATTACTAGAGAGGTGTCAATGTATCACCATAGAGGTATCAAATATTACATTACTAGAGAGGTGTCAATGTATCACCATAGAAGTATCAAATATTACATTACTAGAGGGGTGTCAATGTATCAACATAGAAATATCAAATATTACATTACCAGACAGGTGTCAATGTATCACCATAGAAGTATCAAATATTACATTACTAGAAAGGTGTCAATGTATCCCCATCTTGTAATCAGTCTTGTAATCTTTGTTTGAATATATTTAAGAATGATTTGATGTCACCAATCTCATGGCTTAACCATGCAAGACCAAATTCATACTGAAAGAGAATAGTCCTGGGCCGTGTTCAAGAGAGGTTTCAAAGTAATCGCTCAATTAGCGATTACTTTTAAACCTCTCTTGAACGCGATTGCTCAATGTAGCGCTACGTAGCAATGCGAGCAAACTTCGAGGAATTTGCAATGTGTCGTTCAAGAGAGAAGAAGCGCTCATTGAGCGCTACATTGAGCGATCAATGAGCGCTACGAAGCGCATCATTTTGTTGAACGGCCGGCAGTTGTTACTGGCCTATGTAATCTTCTCACTTTCATCCAAGGACTTTAGCATGAGGCAAGGTTGATGTGGTTGTCTCTTTCTCTCCATTTGGATAAGTCTGCACCAGAAGCTGACTGTTCTTGTCATGTATTGGTACTGTAGTGGAGTTTTGCCACACTCACCGAGAACCATGCTGTTATGAGTATTTCTGTTGAGTTTAAATTGCTTTCTGCAGAACTTCAGAACCTGTTCAATTACTTTACAATAATGAGTGCCCAATATTACTGCACCATAACATAATATAGGACATATCATGATGTCAAATATTCTATCTCAATCTTTATTTTCAAGTATGTAGGCCCCTGGGCCCAAATACAGGGAAAATGAAATAAAGAGTTCATTTAAATCCAAATATCCAAATGTTTGTTGAAATCTGTTGAGTGAGAATAGAGCTTTGGTTGCTTGAGCTGCTTTTGCCACGTGAGTTTTTGTCCAAGACAATTTTAGTGTGAATATTGTCTCAAGATATTTATAAGAATTTTATGTTTTAATTTCTTGAACTTTGAAAAAACACTTTTCATTGTTCCACAGAGGGCCACCGTTCCTGAAAACAATGATTTTAGTTATAATATAACATTTTCAGCTGTTATAGAGTTGACAAAATGATCAACATTTTCTTACAATTAGGGAACGTACTAAAGAAGTCCCAGCAAAAAAACTCAAACCCGTCAGTTTATTGTTAAAATTGTATTAATCGGAAAATAAATCCGTTTAAATCAGCCAGTAATGCAGACTGGCAAGAGTTATGCCTTGCGTTTGGAAGTTTCAGGCAAGGTGGTTCACGAGACGCAAATAACTCTAAACCTACAACACGTTGTAGATATGACTGGCTTATCTTTTTGAAAATTTATCTGTAACAGATAAACTTAATTGACGTCCCAAGAACGTTGTTGAACAATCTGGATTTAGGAAGGGCTTTCATACTACAGATAATATCTTTATTAATATAATTGATCAATACATATCTTTGAAGGCGGTGGACTAAACTGACGGGCAAAAGAAAGTATATCACACACTTGTTTTCGATTAATTCGATATTTTAAAGAAATGAGATGCATTTGATAACCGCACGCTACAATAACACCTTTCGGCAGTAGTTTGAATAACTTAATAGGTGACTGTTTTATTGTTTAACTTAAATATCATTATTTAAAGTAGACAGGGAAATGAAAGTTACATCAACATGACCCCTACCATGTTCAAAATGTTGTAAATGTGTGCAGGGCGAAGCACATTTATTGATTTTCACACAGAGTATGTGTTATATGTCGATGAACAGTTGTGTTTTATCAAAATTAATTTGGGGGAATTTTAAAATTTTAATTTTTAATTTTGATAAAAAAAAATTCAAACCGCGTAGAGGTATTCTTTGACTGATTTAATGTTTTGGACTAATTTCACCAACTAGTCCGTTTTTCAATACGACGTTGAAAACTCGAGATATTTGACTTTGAAAATTTTACATATGATAAATACAACTGAGCCATATACTTTATTTTGCCCGTACGTTTATAAGTGGTTTTAACGAGTTAAAGGTAGCCTTTACCGGCCCTTTGACTGAGTTTGTAAATTTTCTTTCTTAAAAACTATTAAAAGGAGGTGTAAAGCAGCGACTTTTTTAACATTTTTAATTCGGTTAAATCTTGAGTCTCTTTGGATTATGGTCATACAGAGTTTGTCGAGAGTCTTTCCTGAGTTGTCAGTTGTCACCATTTGTATTATTATTTAACGTTAATGTCAAGGAGCTGAAGTTGGAAGCCCAAAGTGTCCCATTGCCTCCTATATCCAGTTATAAATGTATTATTGTCAATTGATCCTAACAGTAAATATCATTGGATTTTAAAATGTTAAATTACATCTTAAATATATCCTCAGTCGGTTCATAAGTTAAACGGCCTCGGGATAGTTATTATACATAAATACTTGATATTCGCATCATGGGGCGACAGTTCATCCATGACACCGTTAATTACAGATCAAATACGTTACAGTACAACATAGCACAGTCCGAGACTCAGAGTAAGAATCCATGCTTGATTACATACTTGATACACCACGACATAGAGCTTGATTACATACTTGATACAACATAACATAGAGCTTACTTTCATACTTGATACACCACCATATAGAGCTTGATTACATACTTGATACAACATAACATAGAGCTTACTTTCATACTTGATACACCACAATATAGAGCTTGATTACATACTTGATACACTACGACATAGAGCTTGATTACATACTTGATACACCACAATATAGAGCTTGATTACATACTTGATACACTACGACATAGAGCTTGATTACATACTTGATACAACATAACATAGAGCTTACTTTCATACTTGATACACCACCATATAGAGCTTGATTACATACTTGATACACTACGACATAGAGCTTGATTACATACTTGATACAACATAACATAGAGCTTACTTTCATACTTGATACACCACAATATAGAGCTTGATTACATACTTGATACACTACGACATAGAGCTTGATTACATACTTGATACAACATAACATAGAGCTTACTTTCATACTTGATACACCACCATATAGAGCTTGATTACATACTTGATACAACATAACATAGAGCTTACTTTCATACTTGATACACCACCATATAGAGCTTGATTACATACTTGATACAACATAACATAGAGCTTACTTTCATACTTGATACACCACAATATAGAGCTTGATTACATACTTGATACACTACGACATAGAGCTTGATTACATACTTGATACACCACAATATAGAGCTTGATTACATACTTGATACACTACGACATAGAGCTTGATTACATACTTGATACAACATAACAAAGAGCTTACTTTCATACTTGATACACCACCATATAGAGCTTGATTACATACTTGATACACTACGACATAGAGCTTGATTACATACTTGATACAACATAACATAGAGCTTACTTTCATACTTGATACACCACAATATAGAGCTTGATTACATACTTGATACACTACGACATAGAGCTTGATTACATACTTGATACAACATAACATAGAGCTTACTTTCATACTTGATACACCACCATATAGAGCTTGATTACATACTTGATACAACATAACATAGAGCTTACTTTCATACTTGATACACCACCATATAGAGCTTGATTACATACTTGATACAACATAACATAGAGCTTACTTTCATACTTGATACACCACAATATAGAGCTTGATTACATACTTGATACACTACGACATAGAGCTTGATTACATACTTGATACACCACAATATAGAGCTTGATTACATACTTGATACACTACGACATATATCTTTATTACATACTTGATACACTACGACATATAGCTTGATTTCATACTTGATACACTGCAATATAGAGCTTGCTTACATACTTGATAAACTACAAATTGAGAGCTTGACTTTATACCTGATACACTACCACAAAGAGCAAGAATATGTACAAGTTATAAAACAACAAACTAGCTTGCTTTCACAACTAGGTCACCAACTACCATTATCAGAGAGGTTTGCAACAATGTCCTGATTGCGTGACCTTGCCTCTGGAAATGGATTTCAGTTATATAAATAAAGTATATAAAAAATACAGATGACTAGTTTGATCGTAATGTTTTTTTTCAATTTATCATTACATAAGTAGTTTAATTAAGTACCCGTTAACATCAATTTGAAAGTAGGCTGGACAATTCAGAACATATTTCTGTCAAACATGAAACATGAAATATAAATAATATACAAAGTTCTATAATAGTCATCCAACCAACCATTTCTGTAATCTTTATAAACTTCAAAGTCTATAGCATATTGAAATATTTACGTTTTTTTAATTAGTTTTATCGCCGATATGGTGATTGAGATTTGGTTCTTTTTTGAAAATATCAACGATTGTATTTCAAGACCAGTTGCATATACATATATATCAAGATGAATAAGGTATATATTTTTGTATGTCAGTGGATTGAATCTTGAACCAGTTTTTATTTATTACGTGTGAACCTCCATGTGCGACTAAATTAAATGACTCTACAGATAAGGGTTTTTATCTGTTACTAAAATAAAGGATTGGAGATACATGTAGATTAAACATTTCGTTTGAGCCTTGTTGTGGACATAATAAAAATAGTATTAATGTAATAACAAAAATCTTAACGGCTTGTTCTTTGACGAGGTCGGCCTCTTGTCTTCCATGGCGGTACATTGTGTCGACTTCTCCACATTTATCTTATCATTAGCGCACTTTTTACAATTACAAGATAGTTGCAATGACGCGATTGACAACCATTATTGGGGATAGTGTACACCTAGAGTTAACTAATTATCAACATTAGAAATACATGCCATTTAGATAGTGAACAAATATAACATGATTATATTTGGGATAACACTACCTTCAATAGTACAAATTCTTGTACTTTTTCGGACCGAGTCCCTTGCGGGATTCGAACCAACACTCCTACTGACCGTACGAGCACCTTACTCCATGACCATTTCGGGCCGAACAAGTATCTTTAATCCGAAATTGAAGTTACTACCAAAACCATTGTGATGCTCCAATGGGGGGAAATTTTCTCGGAAACTATTACATCTAGCTGAATGAAATTTAACTTGTAGGTCGTCCAGATGACACTCTTCATCGAGTTCAGAAAAGTTATTTATTGCCCTCCAATGTGTAATGTCAATTGGTACAAATTACCGCTGTGTTTCTTTAATTGGAACAATTAAGTTACCTGAAAAATATTACATCTGGGTGAATGAAATTTTGTAATAACAAAGCCTGTTCCCAAAAATATTTTGGAGAATATTATAATACTTGAATCTGTTTTTTAAACATTGTACTCTTGACATCTATAATGCGCAATGGGCGGATAGCGGATGACGGAGGTATGTGAGCCATGCTCACTTTTTTCTTGTTATCAAAAGTTTGAATTTGGAATTTAAATGTCTCAGTTCTACAAAGCACCATGTATCATCAGGCTATTTTAATCCGCAAGACGGGAAAGGATTCAGTAACCAGCCAATGAAAGATTATTGAAAGCTCCCCGCGATCATCAACTTACAAATCAAGACATTTCATCGGCTGACATTATACCTGCTTTTAAATGGTGACGCGCAGAAGCAGCTGGCGAGCTTTACGAGTTTTCACAGACACTCGGTGTGTCAGGTAGCCTTACATTGGGAAATGCTTGACTGAGCAAGATGCATACTATGTAGAACGTATTGTCATTATTTAAAGGGGCAGTAGCACGTTTTTCGCAAATTTTATTTTTTCAAATTTCCTATTTATAATGATAGTTTATGACATTTATATTTACTTTAGAGGGGAAAACATTTTATTACAGAAATAATCCGTAATGGTAATAACAGTGTTGCGTATAAAGCCAAAATTGCATGGCAGTCATTTTATTGTGAACACATTTTATTATTTTGAATGACAAATATGATTCCCATGGCTTTACGGAGCTATGTACATGTATTTTTAACTTGATTTTCTTAAAGAGAGAAGTGTGTTTTACTATTGGTGACCTTATTTTTCAAATACATTTCATCGACCTATTTCAGCGAAAAAACGAGCTACTGCCCCTTTAAAACTAAATTTCAAATATTGAAGGATTTATTGTTCTGGAAGAAAGAAAGTTTCCACTTTTACGTTATAAGTTTTTGTTTCAATCAAGGAATTAGATGGAAGGAATAGCAAACTTGTTCAATCTATCAAGTGAAAATCATTCGTTGACAATTAATCGGGTAGGGCGGGTGAATTAACGACAAAATCTAATAGTGCTGCTACAGTGCTGCTCCTTATTTCTACAACAGTCCTTGCTAGTTGCTTATAAGTAAATGACAAAATGAACAGATAAATGACATGTTCACAGTTCAATTATTTTATTACATTTTTAATAGACATTGCAGAATCAAATACTGACATGATCATTGCAACTAGATAAATAAGCATAAATGATGAAAATGAGCTATTTTGAAAATTGTATGTTTATATGTCAATAAATGAATTATGCCATATTAGATACACAATTAAAAGCACAATATTACATGGAAATGAAGAATATTTTTCATTTTTATTACGAAATAAGTTGTGTGTGCAATCAGAGAAAATAGGGACGAAGACGAGGCTTTCATATTCATCAAGGGTTTTTACAAGGCACTTGTTCTTCCTGTTACGTGTAGGCACCTGAAATAAACATTTATATATATAATCACATGAGAAGAGTAAATATATGTCATATAATATATATCATGTTTATTCCAAATTAAACTATAGGCATAGGAAGGCTTTACTCAGATTTTCATTTCTTGCTTTGTACACTCTCTTCCAGGAGGCACAGACACATAAAGCTATTTTACACACTTTTTTTTATAGATATGAAAAGAACCCAGATTTATTAAATTACATGAGTACATTCACCATATATAGCAGTATGCATCGAAACAAGTAAGAAGGCTGAGAAAATGGTAATAACCGATAGTTTGTGCCTAAATTGAAGACATATTTTTAAGATTATTTCTTGAGATATCCCGATCAGACTGAATTTTACACATTTTCAATGCCATTTTTATCGAATACACAGAACAAAGTTTCACATTGAATGGCAGAAGTACAATCATTGGTTATATAAGTATCTCTCATCTGACCTTTTTATCTAAGAAGTTTCTGTTAGACATTAGCCACATCGGCAACTAAAGTGAACGTAATTTTCACCATTTTTCCTAAATTGAGCATCCGCCATCTTGTTTGAATATCGCGCCGATGTTGGCGACTGGTTGACGTAAGAAAATTATCATTTACACTATTTCCCTAACATTGTATCCTCAAATACTGACAGATGTGGATTCCACACTAGTTTTGATTGAAAATAAATTAATATACATGTGATATGCGTCTTTATTCAAATGGACAAATGTTCCTGATGAACATTTACATGCTTTTACTGATGCACGTTTACAAAGTTCTATCGAATCAGAACAAGGTTGTCTTTATGATTGTTTAGAAGATTTCCTGTTGAATGTTTCAAACATGTTCGTATTAACTATTTATAATGTTTTCTTTATGACCATTCAAAGTGAGTGTTTTCGTTAAAATCATTTTTTACGTTTTTCAAAATTATAATTAACGTTGTTTTAGAAATGACCGTTAACAAGGATTTTTTAATGACTGTTAACACGATTTTCGTAATCATCGCTTACAGAGTTTTTCTAAGGACTACTTGCAAGGTGTTCGTATTTGCCATTAACAAGGCTTTGATGATTACCACTTTAAGTAATGACCGTCAACAAGGTTTTATTATGATCATTTACAGAGATTTCGTAATGATATTTCATAGGATAACTGTTTACACGGTTTTTATAATGATCGATTCGGGGGTAGTGACCTGTACGGTTTTTGTCATGATCGTTAACAAGGTTTTTGTAATGAGTGTTCACGGGGTTTTTGTAATATCAGTTTGTGTCATAATGATCACTCACCGGGTTTTGCCAATGATTGCGTAAACTGTTTTAGTAATAATATCTTAATTGGTTTTCGTAATGACCGTTTTTAGAGGCTCTTTTGCGATGGTCGTTTACAAGGTTTTCATAATGGCTGCTCACGGTCTTTTTGTAATGACAATAGCAAGGTTTACGTAAAGAGCAACTACAGCAATTTCCGAGGTGGAAATATGCAGTTACTTAGTCATAAAAACGTCAAAGTATAACTTTACTCTTCATTTACTCCTCAATAGATGAACTATTCATATAATAACTTACAGCACATTTGAAACAATATTTTTGTGGAAAAAATCCTGAATTTCTATGCAATTTTTCATGAAGAGTTTCCCACATTTAGGTGAGGTGAGGTGAGTTTTCAAGAGTATTTCACTTATATCGCGGCTGCTAGTATTACAAAATTATAACAGGTAATAATTTTAAAGTTAGTTTCAGCACCTGATGACCACTTCCCTTATATTTATATATATATTTTTGGGGTGATGGGGGGGACTGTCACATGTATGTCATTTGCTTCGCTCCAATGCTGCAAAATATATAGAAAATACATGTAATTGTTATTGAATGGAACACAATCTCATCATTATAAACACTTGCGACGCCCCGATGTTAGTACAATGGTTTCATATTAGCGGAAATCTTTAACTAATATTTCCCTTGAATTAATTGCTCAAAACATACTACTAAAATTTTCCATTTTATACCAGTTAATCAACCTCGTCGATGATTACGTATCAAACTCTCTCTCGCTCGCTTGTCATCAAATCAACAACACGTTTAATGAAACTGTTATTACACGGGGTTCGTTTAGTATTTTCCACTTATCTCGTAGCTTTAGATTGACACGTACGTAAAAAGGCTCACACCTGCTGCCCTTTGATAAAAGACAACTGGTGTCCTGCTGACATGGCAACTTTCCCGTAGATAAGTACGTAATTGGGCGAACTGACCAACTAACCTATAACATGACTTTGAAAAGCACAAGGTAAAACGTGGTACAATGAAAGAAATAGAGAAAACTTATGCATCTACATGTACATATCATATCATCATATTGACGAAATATGTTTTAAACTTGGGGGCACGGTCGCCGAGTCGGCAAAGGCGTCAGGTTAGCAAATCCAGCGAGCTTGAGGTGCCGGGTTCGAGTCCAAAAAAACTTGGAGTCAACTTTGAGTACGGACTCTTTCAGTGTTGTCACAACCCCTTGTGTACAGTACACAACCCTGTGCACTTAAAAGAACCCACGAATCCGTTGGTAAATGACCAGATGTTGGCCACATGAATACGTGCAGACACCTAGTTGCAGGTACAGCAACGTGCAGTATCCTTGGACAAAATACTGTGACTATGTGTCCTAGTTCACCCAGCTATGAATGGGTACCTCGTAAGGATGAGCATGGTGATTTAACTTGGTGCGCCTAGTGGCTGCAAAAGTACAACTCCAAAAGGAGCTGAAATTGACAAAGAGTGTCGTTAACAGTGACATCCAATGATCGGGGGCAAACAGAGCGCCTTTGAGCAGCTTAGCTTAGCTGGATATTGGCGCTATACAAATGTTTATATGTATGTAAGTGTGGAATATATACTATACCACAGTGAAAAGGGTTTTGAATATTGTATTAATCAGAATTAGAATTATCGATAGACACTTACACCTCTCATACATATGAATACGTCGATATTATGACCTTAGTAGCATACACATAATTAAAATCTAAATTTTCACTAACATATTGTGCAGTGAAGTATGTGATTTGTTCTAATTGGTCTATAAAGCCGTTCCTCGCACATGATTGTTAACGAAATGTGTTGGAAATTATAAAGTCAATTTAGTATGTGACTATGAAAGTAAAGAAAATATCGTGTATTCCATTACAGTGAGTGCAAAAAGAATTATTGATAAGGTAACCTGAGCTTAGCTGACTGGAAACATGTAACGTGTTTATGTTATATTAATAGTACACAATGCAACAACGTTAAAGATTTTTTTATTACTCGCGGAAATAGATATGAAATAGCCTTAAAACATTTCTTGATAAATTTTCATTGTGTCATTCTTTTTTTCTAAAACTTCTTATTTACTATAATTTATACCTTTTTATCTCAGATTTTCTCTGTGTTAGGTAGGGCTGAGTATTGCACTAAATTTCGTATTGCGATATATTGGGTGACTTCATTCATCTGTTTGCAGTTTAAACGTTACAAGTTAAGTAAAAAATCTTTCAAATCTTCCGAAAAAGAAATTAGTCAAAAGTTAATTTTGATGGTATATATCTAGAAAACATTTGTAATACAGTTCAACAAGTTAAGCTGATAACTATGCCTAAAAACCCTCACAAAAACATTGTTGGTGCGATATATTGCGATATAAAAATCGTATTGCAATAATTGTATTGCACAATCTGTATCGCAATACTTTGGTTTTGCGATAATATTGCTCAGCCCTAGATGTAAGCAACTGACATAAATATTAAAAGTTTCCTTTTCTACGTACTTGTTCGTATCCATGGTTACCAACTGCAACTTTGTGATAATAACATTATGTAAAGAACACATAATGCATCAATTGGCTTTGAAATACTGGTTTAAAATGTTGAATATCCATAAAATTGCCCCTGCAACTTACAGAATGCAACGTACATGTTGTTGGACGAAATCATCACACTACTTCTTTTCTCCCAGTACCGATAAACATTTTCGATGGATACGGTTTGTCGGGTCGTGTAATGAAATGTTTTACCCCCTAACGTAACAATAAATCAGATAAACTTTATCAATAAATTGAAAATTTAAGAAAGAAAATTTGCAAAAAACATGCTGCAGCGCCTTTAAAGGCAGTGGAATGTGTAACTGTTCTATTCACAAAAGTTATCATTTCGTTTTCAAGCATGTTTGCCGTGGCGTGTTGAGTATTCACAACAAGACATGTAATTGCGATGGAAATATATAGTTAACAGATTAACTTGTTACAAAATTCTTTTTGGGTGCAATAATATATGTTGAACTGTATTACAAACGTTTTCTAAATATATGCCATCAAAATTAACTTATCATTTTGACTAAAGGTGTATTTTTCGAGACATTTCAAAGGCTTTATACTTAATGTGTAATGTTAAAACTGCAAACAGGAGCATAAAAGTTAAATGTAGTTTTCACTCAATACATTGCAATACGTATTGCAATACAGGTTGTATGTATTCCAATATATCGCAATACGAAATTTGATGCAATACCCAGCCCTACTAAAGCACAGAGAAAATCTCAAATATTGATAAACTGTTAACTGAGGAACGGTTCCTCTCCTTGATGAAAAAAAATATCGCAACAGAAATAGGAAATGGTTTCAATAGTGGTGAAGAGTTCTTTTTCAGTGGAATGGTTTTCCACAAAAGTTTCACTGCTTTTCCAAAACCGAGAACGTACAGAAGGGAGGTAACTCTTCCCGCCTTAATGCTTCACGATTTCAACTCCGTGAATGAAAGTCATTGTTTCATATAGGTAAGAAATATTTCGTAAGAATTAACTAAAATTATGACATAAGAATCAAATTTCATTTGAAATATATCTTACATAATTATTTTTATAAAAACTAGTAAATATACTCATAGTACTAATTGTTGATACACCCTAAAAGTTATAGGAATGAAATGTTATATAAACAACGTAACGTGTCAAGTTTCGATTATTTTTTTGGTAAAAAATAAGAAAAATGAAATTTATTCAAGAGAGAGAGAGAGAGAGAGAGAGAGAGAGAGAGAGAGAGAGAGAGAGAGAGAGAGAGAGAGAGAGAGAGAGAGAGAGAGAGAGAGAGAGAGAGAGAGAGAGAGAGAGAGAGAGAGAGAGAGGGGTATTCTTTATTTCTTCCAGTTTACACCGAAGATCAGCAAAAATTATACGAACATTTTACAAATTGGAGTATATACACATATTTGCAAAACTATTAGACAAGAAGAGTCGCTAGTGGACGCTCAACATGCAATACATCAACATACCAGTAACAACACTTATAATGAGGTGTTATAGTTAACACAATATAAACACAAAGATAATCCATCTATTAGTAGTATGTAACAAAGGTAAAAGAGTAGATTAATTATTATTATTAATTGTTAAGTGTAATATTGTAACAGGTGGCGTCTTAGTTGGAAAAGATAAAGTGAAAAGTTTAGAACAATGGTTACCCGAATGTTTCTTGTTCAATATGTTGATTAGAATCAGTTATGCCTCCTAGAAGGAGAGCTAGCATGTCTGTTTCATCTCGTAATTCAAATGGAACATAGGTTTCCACTTCCACAGTTCAAGGATATTAGCCTTTGACTGTAAATGGTCTTGCTAATTAGCATACATGTATATCGTTAATGTGTCTGATTTAAATAACACAAATTAATAATCTATTTTAGCTTGTTGTCTCTGATGTTGGTGTTCTTTATTCATCAGCATGATTATGGTCAATAGAAAATATCGAGGAAAACATTAAAAAAAGAAAACGTTTAGCAAACGTTTCTATTTCCAAAAATAGGGAAAATGTCACCCTTACAACGGCGCCGCTGATTGCACCTCTAGTTTCTATTAAATAGTATGGGGTTCGGTTTTGTTGGGGATAGTCAGTTTATTTCTCACTTCGAGTCCTTTCTTTCTGAATTCATGGCAAGAGCACAAGATATGTATGTACAGGGTTGGCATGAATCATTAACGGCTAGCTCCAAGAGTTGTTCATATTCATATTATAAACATGTATTTTGTGCTGAGATTTATCTTAGCTGTATAGATATCAAGAAATTCCGTATTGCAGTGCACAATTTCGTTGCAGTTCCCATCAATAAAATATTGAAACTGGTAGATATATCAATAAACCAAGGCATCTTAGATTTTGTCACATTTGCACGGAGGATGTTATCGAAGATGAATATAATTCCCTTCTTATTTGTTCTGCCTATGACCATCTCCGTATATTATATATTCCTCGTCATTATTACACTCATCCCTCATTGTATAAATAGAGATTATTAACCAAGTGTGTTTCCGTATCATTAATATCATATTTTTAGAATAAAAATTGTATTATGCGAGCCTCTGGCGAGCATAATACATTATTTTTTATTCCAAATATATGATATTAATGATACGGAAACACACGAGGTTAATAATATCTTTATCATATATATCATTATTAAAATAAGCGTGTTTTTGTAGTAAAAGTGGAAAGAGAATTGACCTAGTTTTAGCGGAGTAATATCACAGACGGTACATCAAAGTGATGGTCACGACATCGGCTGTGAAGTGCCTAAAATAGTTCTTAATTAAAACAATTTAAAAACACATGTGCGCGATTCTTTAAAAAATCAACAGTTGGTCCTGGTTTCTTGTTCATGGAGATATTTTCAATCAGTTCATAAGCATCTATCTAAAGCACTCATAAATAATTTGGTCACGTTGCTAGAACAAGGGAAGTAACTCTAGTTTCAACGTTTTGGAAGCTGCGTTGTCGGGTTGATTCGGATTGCTGCATAACAGTATCTTTCGCACTTAAACGGTAATTATTTGTGAGGTGAGGTTGTTTCCTTTGTTTATGACAATAAGTACCTATTGATGTACCAAATACCGTATGCTCAGCCCTCAAGAACTGCCAAAATGCTAGTGCGATCGACGAGGCGCGTCGGTAGGTCACACACTGACACATCAAGATTCATTTTGTACAAAGGACACTGCAGCTACTTGCTGATGATGTTGGTTAGTGACTGGAGTTTTGAATGATTTTTAAAACAAATCTACAATTATCTTGACTCTGTTAACACTATAAATGCACATAGTGTACCATATCAGATGATTTCGTGTTTTTGAATATCCATTCTTTCAAGCGGAAATACTCGGGTAAACTTCCGGTTATACGCTTTTCAATGATACGTAAACAGTTTTAGGATTCGCATGAAAAGAATGGAATTCTGCGAAAGTAGTTCGTGTATTTGACCTTTGACCTGTTTTGCATATTTATCAGATTTGGATACCAAGTTTATCAGATTGCTTTATTGCGTCGATAACACTCTCCATTATATGATAAATTTAATAATATGATGTCTGTCGACAACATACATGTATTACGAAGAAGCCTCTTGGTGGCTGTAGAATAAATACATTGTATTATGGGCCGATGGCCTACATACGTACATCTGAATAAAGAATTGAAATACAACTGATCAGGACTCTTCATTTCTAGCCGAGAAATTCGTCATATTAAAAGATAAAATCGAAGAACTGAAAGGGGTACACTCTGTAGGGAGAGAATGTTGAAGCCAACGAAATAACATTTTTAATTTTTAAAACATTATATTTCATTTTTCTAAACAATATAATCGTCCGTGTGGAATCATACTCAAGTAGGAAGGACAGGAAAGTAATATGTGCATTTTTCGCTTGTTTACCACATTTTACAGTTGATTTTATGATTTTTTAAATTTATTTATACAATGAAAGAAAACATGATTTCGTATAGATGTATTCATTAACAGTATTGTTTGTGTTGACAAATTGCTACATATAGTGATTAAGAAGTATTTTATAAAAGGGCTCTTCGTCAGCCATGTTTATGAGTTCAGCCACAATTTGAAAACCATGTCATTCGATGTTCAGCAACCCTTTGGTCCATGTACTTAGTGGAATACTAAACAGACGTCTTGTTCGATATCAACACTTCCCTGGAACATAGGGGGTAATCGACTGTACATGAAAACCGGATGTTCCACCCTTGAACAACTCATTTTCCACTATACAGTTTCCTAGAAGCAACCCTGTCTTCACGTTCACGGTAATGAATGCATGAATGAATCTCTTTATTTCCTCGAGATTGCGATCCGAAGATCATTACACATTAATACATTAAATATTTACAACAACAGTTTCACAATAACATAATCATACAGGTAGGGAATACAATAGGAAATGATCTAAAATGTACAATTCACTGATGTTCGCATATAATACAGATAATTACAGAAGAGAACTATCATACATTTATGCTTATGATTATGATGATGTGACATTTGTTCAGTCTCTTTATCGGGATGATTTAGTACTGTCGCCAATCAGATCGCGTTATCATGACTTAAGAAAATACGTCTACATTTGTTCATCGCGGCAATATATATAGATGAATTATGTCATTCAATTATACATTTTCTATCATCAAAGACAATGCAGATTTTATTACATGATGCCCAAGGGACGTAATTTGGACTGTTTTGACTCAACTTGAACTAAATTGTACGTTAAATGGTTGCTGCTGCTGTCTCGGACCTTGACTGAATATTAAAAGTAATATGCATTATTTGTGATTTTATTCATGTATGATTGAAGTCGCTCTCATTCAGAATAGTGTTTCGCGAAAGTTAACATGTTGGATTTTCCTTACATTCTTCACGAACTACGCCAATAAAAGCTAAAAACTACAACATTCTATGCCGTGGAAGAAGCTGCACGATCAAATACGGCTTGAAATTTCACTCGGACACCATTTGCAATGAAATATGGAGACGTGAATGTGTCATATGGCATAATAATTCAGTCAGACTTAATTTCTTGTTAGTTTTACACGTATAATGTTTCGAATGTTTTTAGTTTGAGGTTTTATTATACCCCTTTCATCTCCAAGGTAGTAAGAGTATATAGCGCTCAGCCTGGCTGTCTGTCCGTTCGAACAAGCTCGAGCATGGTATATTTCAAACACTTTTCGTTAGAAATTTTATATATTTTACAGATTATGTTTAATATGGAGTTTTAGAATTGTCTTTTGAAGACATTTATTCTTTGATTGCCTACGTGTAGTTGTGCCTTTTTGTAGGAATTAATCAATTACTTAATTTGTATGTTAAATATTATTTGTCAACTTGTATGTATTTTATATCTCTGTCAGTATGTATTATAGACCTTTGATATTACTACATAGAATGTTTATACTGGATAGTTAAGTTCTGCCTTTTGATGATTGTTTTCATTTCCCCCTAATTCGCATACTTTATACACATTTTGCAAATTTTGTATATGCATTGTATACCTTTCCATTTTTAATTCCGGAACTTTTTTCATAGATATTAGTAACTTGATTGTTTTGTATGTTTGATAAATTTCAATTTCATTTGCTAATTAAGATAATTTTTCGAATTTTGTTTCGGACTTTTTTGTTAGAGACTCTTGGTAATGATACAATATAAGAAGGGTTAGTTAGTTCAGGGTTCATATATTGTTTTATCGGACGCTAATGCCATCACGATTGACAAACATTCGGGGGGTATGTGAGCTCTGCCCAACTTTATCTTGTTTTACCTGTGCTGCAATCCAAAAATCCGTGTCGGTCCTATTAAAGATGTGTTTCATGAGCGTCAACAGGATGACGTATAACAGATGTTACCAAGGTTTTAAACATCAACTGGATCAACAACGGACTCATTTATTGGTGCCATGAATGCTTTTTTATTACTTCAAAAAATGAAGAATTCTGTTTCAACAGGAAAATAAAATAAATCCACTTTACCACAAATGTCGCTATATACCATGCATTATAGTTACAACAACTTCCTGTACAGTCAACACTTCTTTGTCTGCAACTCCATGTACATGTACAACTATCCGAGCGTATCCGAAAATTCAAGGACATTTTATGATGAACTACTTAAGAATGATACTGCACCCAAGTCATTGGGATATTGGAACAAGGTATTTCTGCATGAAATTGACTGGAAAGATGTGTTTAGTTACTATAGGAACTGTACAAAGGACTGTAAGCTTTAAGACTTTCAATACAGATTTATTAACAGAATTGTGTATACAAAGAAAGAATTATTAAGAATGAAGTTAGTTGATGATAATACATGTACTTTTTGTAAAAATGCTCCAGAAGATATATCACATGTTTATTTTGAATGCCAATTTGTTAAGAATTGTTGGGGGAATATTGAGAAATTCCTAAACGATAACCTCCAATCTAACTTATCTCTTTCTAACTTCATTGTAATGTTTGGAGTATTCTCTCATAACTAAGTTATAAATCATATTTTACTTCTCGCCAAAAGATTTATTTATACATCAAGTTTAAAACAGCAAGATCTATCTTATGCAGGATTTCTGACATTGCTTAAGGATGTATGCAATATAGAAAGATTAATTGCAATAAAAAATAGTAGATATCAGCATTCCACTAAGAAATAGCAAAATCTAGAAATTATTCTTTAATATTGAAATGAAGCACTCATAAAATACTCGAATATTTCAATTTTCCTATTGATCATCACCAAATCATTACTTGTTACTTCTCCTATGTGCAAATTGAATTACTACATGACTATACCATGCCTTCATTTCACACTTATGTGTATTCCTATTTACATTTGAATGCCAACACATGTTAATCTTGCCATATACTGTACATGAAGCTTGAAATGGAATAACAATTTTTTTCAAAAAAACAAACAAACTATCCGAGCGTACAGTCACTTGTTTGCCTTGGTTCTCCTTAAACATAAAGAGATAAGCAGTGAAAAGTCACTGCACTGCGGATAAGCATTTTTTTAATACAAGTTAACAAACACATCGTATGATCATCACCTTTGTAATAACATGAGTTAAATAAGCTTTTTTCGCGATTGCTTCAATCGGGTAGCATTTAAGACAAAAACAGAAACATTAATGTCATCATGTGCTTGTAAATATGATGAGGAAAGCTTTAAAACATTTTTTATAACGTTTCGATTGTTTAAGGATGAGAATACCTAAAAATAACCGTGAACGTGAAGATTGTTTCTAGTAAACTGTACAGTGGAAACTGAGTTTTCCGGTTTTCATATACAGTAGAATACCCCTTGTGTGGAGACGCGAACATATATGTATATGGCCACATTAGAAATTAGCGTTTGCGACAATAGAAATAGAAAGTTATTTTCATAAGTTACTGACATGTTTATGTTATTTTGCTAAGGCCAACTACGCTAAGTAGGTTGTTGTTTAAAGACGCCGTATTACATTTGCCGTGTCACGAGGTGGGCGCTGAGCAAGTAATTCCTTTGCTTCTAATTTTAACAGAGATAAAAGGCCATTTTTTTCGGTCGACTAAATAATTTGCAAGTATGTACAATTTGAAATATATTTTTATAATTATCAAGTGGTCATAAGGCATTGAACTGAACCTTTCATCATGCGTTTAAACTAAATGACATAAACGTGAAACTCTCCTCGAATTTAGTCTCCGCAAAAATGCCCTGGTATTACCGAGTCTGAAAGTTTAAAGGTGCAGTAGCACGTTTTTTCGCTGACAAGTCGATGAAATGTATTTGAAAAATAATGTCATCAATTGTAAAACACCTTTCCCTCTACGGTAAAACAAGTTAAAAATAAGTATACACGGTTCTGTAAAGCTATGGGAATGGTTTTTGTCATTCAAAATAATAAATTGTGTTCACAATAAAATGGCCGCCATACACGTTTTGCATTATAGGCAACATCGCTATTATCACTACGGATAATTGGTTTGTGTAATAAGATGTTTTACCCTCTAAAATAAATATAAATGACATAAACTATCATTATAAATTTGAAATTTGAAGAAATAAAATTTGCAAAAAACGTGCTACTGTCCCTTTAAAATAGCACCATTTATAACTTGAAGTCGCGTTTGAATCGAGTAGCATCATTGGGGTCCGGTGTTTGGCGAACACCACTCAGTTTATCACGTGGAGCCTGATGATTTAATTAATCACCCATGTGCCTTGAAATGATCAAAGGGAAGATTATCCGACGGGGGATGTTATGTGTGTAAATAAGAGGGTTGGTGTAAACAAAGACTGGTGCTGAAAACGGCAATCAACGAGCAGGGGAAAATAGAGACAGTTTGTTTAACTACATAATTATAACGTTTCACTTGCAACGAAAATTATTGGAAAAGGGAGGAAAAGAGCCTGGAAACTGCACGACAGATGTGCAGCCATTTCGCCTCTTGCCCGAGTCCCTAAGGAACTGCCCCTGTCATACCCACGCGACCCTGCCATCGAAGCAGCGCGCTAATATCGTTGAACAGACAATTCAAAGAGAGATGTTATCCAATTATGCTTTGAAATGGATTGAGTTTGTTTATCAAAAGGTTCATCGGCCGAACTGTACTATATATATCAGCTTTTCAGACAGGTCGCGTGTAATATATTCTGATTAACATGGAGTGCTGCACAAATTCATTTTTCTAAGGTAAAGTACTACTAATTTTGTACAGAAAACCCCAGTTCAGAGAGATTTATAAAAACACACGACGATGTATACTATGTAATATCTCCATCAGTGATGATTTGCATTTTAAGAATATCTTCCACGTGAAAACCATCCAAAACCTATTTTACTAAAACTTTTTGAAATGCATTAAAGGGGCAGTAGCACGTTTTTTCGTTGAAATACGTTGATGAAATGTATTTGAAAAATAATGTCACTAATAGTAAAACATCCTTCTCTCTTCGGAAAATCAAGTTTAAAAATGAGTGTACATGGTTCCGTAAAGCCATGGGAATCATTTTTGTCATTCAAAATAATAAATTGTGTTCACAATAAAATGGCCGCCATGCAAATTTTTGCTTTATACGCAATATCGTTTTTACCACTACGGATAATTGGTTTGTGTAATAAGATGTTTTACCCTCTAAAGTAAATATGAATGATATAAACAATCATTATAAATTGGAAATTTGAAAAAATAAAATTTGCAAAAAACGTGCTACTGTCCCTTTAATCTATGACTCGTTCGAGTACAAACACGTACATCTTTTGTATGTCTTATTACGTATGTTTTAAATCCTCATTTACCTCTTCTTTCAGATTTGACTGTACATGACTGTACATAACGGGAATAACGAGAATTTCAATTCTATTGTTTGGCTTGTTCTGACATAAGTTTCCTTTGAATGCATATATATGTTTCTTAAAGTACCCGTGCTATCAGGGTAGTTTTTGCGAAAACAAATTTAAATGGTATAATCTTGTCGGAACCACTCGTTCTTTTACGCCAAGCGCGTTAAAAAATAGATATATGTATTGCAAAAATTTATCCTCCTTTTTATAAATGGGCCCATAGACACTGAACATGTCTTGTGATATATAATTAGATATATGGAAATGTAACAAGAACTGTTCAACCCCTATGTGGTTCTATCTGTAAAAAAAGAAGATGAAGTTTTGTGAGATATATCTTTTTTGACGTGAATGTTTTAGTTTAGATCCCTTCGAATTTCAGTTTAGAAATCACGTATATGAGGCCGTTTCATCGATCAAATGCACCAAGTACTCTACAGCTGTCGTTCTTAAGGTTCTGTTATTATAATTGTGTTATTACAACAACCATCCCGCAAATATGAACCAACCATAGTGATAGTTAACATCGGCAAAGACATAATTTTAGATTTTTTTCAACCAACTTATATATTTTTCCATAAAAATAACAGCTCTAAATAAATTCAATCGATAAGTTATATCATGTGGGCAGAAGTCAGGCAAATAAAATATCTCTTCAGCTAATGTCTTTTAAAGTGTAATTACAGAGCACGGGGGCTTTAGAGTACATGCAAATTAACTGTCAAATAAAGTGTCACATTATGCAAAATGAAACCCATACAATTCTATTTAAGCCTTGACTTGAAGTCACGCAAGACTTGCCAAATGGAGAGATTAGATCACTGTATAGTGGGGCGGTGGATCCTAGAAGGTGGCCTCATTTCTAGCTTCTGGGAGACGAGAAACCTCTCGTGTCCCCAGTATTGCCGCTCTGTTTAGACGATATCCCCAGGCAAGTAGACTAAATTGGCTTGAGTTAGCCAGGAGTAGATCCAAACAGCGGCAAGCACATTATTGAATTACTGCACCGATCTAGACTCATTAGGCCCTTCAGAGAGTCATCCCGAGATTTGGGACGTCTTAGGAGTCCGTCATTGTGGAAGACCATTCTCTGACTAATTCGGATGCAAAACTAATTTGTTGTCGCTGTTAGGGCTATTGATGGGCATCCAGGCGAGCAAGCCCAATCCGCGCGGACGTTATCAGCAGTTGCAGCAGTGGCCCTAACACGCCTTATCGACCTCTTCATCTTCTTTGCAGCGGCGATGGTCTGACGGCGGGTGATAAATAACTTTACTGAGGGATTCCCAATAAGCACTTTACTTAATACAGAAATTGACTCGTATATAAACTTCAGATCCAGAAGCAATCAATAATAGCACGAACTGACTGGAGATGAAATAATTTTGCGGCGTGTCGGTTAAGAACTCCGATAAAAGCCCGAGTTGACGTTTATGACCCCCGAGACCCCCTCATCCTCACTCGGCCCTCAATCAGCGCCTTAAGACGTGTTTCTGTCGACTGGAGGAGAGCCGACAAGTCCACGCTAGCAGCAATTACTTCTGGAATGATCACAGTTTGTCTTGTCGTTTAGGAGCCTCTCCTAACGTTTACGATGGTTGCCATCGGCCTCTGAAGCAAGCAGTGAGCTCCCAGAATGGAATGGAACTTCGGGAATGGCCTATTTAGACAGAACCCCTGGGTTATGTACAGCACTTGAAGGGCCTCTTGCTCTGAGGGATTCGCCAGTTTGAACTATAGGGAATAACTCATGTAAATTGTTAATAAAGTCGCACTGTCCTGTTCCATTGCGTGTATCATTCCGGCTCCTAATCTTGCATAGCATTGTAGACGTCTGATTTATGTTGGCAGCCTGTGTCCATGGTACGCAATAGAGAGTTTGATGCAGGTTATTGATGTAGATTTGCTTTGGGCAAATAAATATCAAGTATGAGAATTATTACATGCATTGAAATGATGCATTGTTCTTCGTATTCGCCCACTGTTGTACTTATATAATCCTATAAGTATTACACATTGATATTCATTGCATTGACTTTTAAGAAAACTAATTAATTCTGGCTAAATACAAATGCAATGGAAAGTAACTGTTCATTTAGTAACTAATAGACTTGTACCATTTAAATCATAATTATGAACAATGATATACCAGGAATTATCCTCGAAAGTAACTATCAATTTAGACTCTCAGGGAAAATATCAGGTATTTCCACTGGTCAGTATCTCGAGTTAGAGATTTTGTTTGTCAAATACCAGGTTTATGTTATTGAATGTCATGGGTAAATCATTGGCGCATCCACGAGTGAAATAACAGCTTTAGCCATGTCATGAGATGAAACAATCCTGACATTTGACAAACTCCATTAAGCATTCTATTCATTATATAATTTTAACAATAATATGCAATTACAAGTACTTTCTTATAACAAAGTTACTCTCATGTGTGTATATTTTGAAAAGTACTTCCGACTTTTGGCCAGTGATGATATACAATGTATTATGTATGTCGTCCCTGGTCACAGTGAAAATGTAAGATTTCGTCACTGCAGGCTGATATACAGTTTATTTCACTGATAAAGTATGTCAATGCTCATCATATAATCAATACGTTTATGTCAGTAAATGAAGGTTGATTTACATATTTAATTACTTAGATTATAAATGAAATAGATTACTCAAGTTTTTTTTTTTAAAAACAGGATTATTGCACCTCTCTGTATACGTATAGAGGGGATATTTCACCCGTGGTTATCTACATGTACCTGGTCTTTCAATGTGATAAACAAGGAATAGTACCATATATTGTGTATTTACATTTTTGTGTATTTCTTTTCCCCTAAACCGACCCAAATTGTAATAACCAAATAAGTATAACATTTTACACGGAATAATGGCCTAAAGAAATACATTATAATGCTTGATTTAAATACAGTATTTGTTCAATGATGAAATTCCATCCCTTATCTCCTTTTCCTTACATGGATGCATGATGGCTTCTAAATGCTTCTATTCTATTTCGATTTTTTAATTTATAAAATGAACACCATAGAGATGAGGTATATTGTATCTCAACATGCATTCAACAGTGTTTCATTATTGCTACATGTAAGGATTCTCGTATATGTGTTATTGTATTTACATGTAATTTGAACCTACATATAGCTATAGACTCGAATGTAACAATTGTCTTCTTTTGATTTTTTAATGTCACAGTAGAATAAATACTTCATAATATGTTTAAATACCACCAATTAAATGATATACTATAGCATATAGGTTATACTTTCGATATAGATACTACTACTACTACTACTACTACTACTTCTACTTCTATTTCTACTACTACTACTACTACGATTACTACTTCTTCTACTACTACTACTACTACTACTACTACTAGTAGTAGTAGTAGTAGTAGTAGTAGTAGTAGTAGTAGTAGTAGTAGGACTACTTCCATTTATTCAACACCGTGTACTACCGTTACTTATAAAACTAGTATTACTACAAATAATAATAATCATAATACCAATAATATTAATAATAATTATAAATTCAAGGGTCTCTTAATAATTTGGTTTTTATTTTGTTCACTAAAAGAAATAATAATTTCACTCTGATGATATTTAAAACGAACTGTCAAGTTGACATCGATTGGTTATTTCGGGTTTGTTTTAACATGATGACCCATCAATCTGATCTGACCTGCACATTCGATGAAATATAATTCCATCACTTCATCCAACTGCTAAAAGCCCGATTAACAATTGTAATATCAGTTTTCGACGTTGCCGCTGAAACTAATTCAATTTTCGATTTAAAATAATCTCATTACGCGTTGATGACTTTGTTTGTACTAATTTTGGAATTAGATGACAAATAAAAAGGACGATTTATTTTACATCGGGTTATATGATGCTATCACTAGGGTATCAGTTTTACAACTTAGTTTGTTGTTACCGCATTTGCCTTTCTTATTTTCGAAAAATCTTAACCAATAAACGATACTTAAAAAATCAAGCTGATGTCATCGATAAACAATAGTCACACCATATGTTGAACTTACTAATGAGGCTTTACCATGAGATGGTCACTGAACATATTAACATATTTCTAACATACCAATGTTGTATTTCAGAGAGCGCATTTATAGATGTTTATTTGTATAAAATATAATTCATAGTATATTTTCATTTAGAAAAAATAAACTGATGCATATTATTACTAAGAAAGTGCAGTAACGTATATGAGTCTGTCACTACAGTAATCCTATCTTTTTATAACTTAGTTGTCTAACTTAAACTTAAGATAAAACTTCCATTCTGAAATAATTTAGGCAGAAAAAAATATAAATGTATATTCACTTATCATTTTGTAAGGTATCTGTAAGTCCGACTCATAGACTGTCTTAAATAATATTTCATCTTAATTTTACACTAAACATCATAAACATCAAAAACATGTCCAGATTAAGGATACAAATATAAATGTAAGAATACGGCATCTTTCCAATTGCAAGATTTGATAAACTGGCATTTTTATGAATAAATAATTAAAACTCGTATAAGTTGTTCAAACCTAAAAGTCAGTAATTAAAGATGATATAGCATTCATATCACATGCATGTGTATATGCATTCCAATATGTATAATGTCAGAAACACTATTTAAGTAAGGATATAAATCAAACTAATTTTTGAAACCTGTGTGAAAATTATAGTTAATAGAAATTAATCACGTTTGCTGTTTTTTATGCGCAGGTATATTTTCAAATCTGGGAATTGTGATTATAACATTTCCATATATTTGAAATTTTTACTGCAGAATATATTGAATATTTTTGTTGCAATTCTTAGAGCTTCGAAATGAGGAAAATACTTTCATATAGGCTGCAGTCGCGAAGACAGCTTTTAGCAAGTGGGTAGTTTTCGTAACCATTACGTTATGACATTTTACTTAATTTTACTTCAATAGTTTGATATGCAAGTAGGGACTGATCATGACTTCGTTGAAAAGGAAAGATCCATCTAATTTTGTGATGATTGTAACTTTGATTTCGTGTTATCACATCATCTACACTTCTTTTATGATTTTATAAGGAAAAACTAATTGTTTGTCTTCATGGGTTCTTGATATGATTATTTGTCGGTGATATTATAAAGCTTAAAGGGGCAGTAGCACGTTTTTTCGCTCAAAAAAGTCGATGAAATTTTTTTGAAAAATTATGTCACCAACATTAACACACCCTTCTCTCGTCGGAAAATCAAGTTAAAAAATGAATGTACATGGTTTCGTAAAGCCATGTGAATCGTTTTTGTCATTCGAAATAATAAAACGTGTTCACAATCAAATGGCCGGCATGCAATTTATGCTTTATACGCAACACCGTTATTACCTGCACTACGGATAATTGGTTTGTGTAATACAATGATTTACGCTCTAAAGTAAATACAATTTGCTACTGCCACTTTAAGATATATTTGTATATCTAGAAACGTTTATCATCATCGTTGTAGGTATTCAATTTAATACTTTGGGCTTTCGTTTCTTGAAGATCTATGATATATCATATAACGTTTGAAGTGACAAAATGATTTATTCTATATTACAACATGATGTAATACATTTTAACAAACCTATGTGAAGCACATTTATGCAATATATACATAGACCTATTCCTGCATATACATCGTACATATACCTCGAAAAATATGTGTATACATATTATAATGTGTCCAGCCGACGATTCCTGACACTATAGTCTGGGCGATAAAAAAAAAGATTGTGAATTTTCCGAAATTCGAGAATGTATCAATATGACATGCAATAGAAAAACAAGAGGTCGTAGGATGATTTAATATGTTGTTATTGTCATCTTGAAATGTTAAAATTGCGATTGAATAATCCTGTCAAATATACCTTACAAACGTTATGACATATATAATTGGTTATAATTTGCTTCATCAAATCTATTCAACTGTTCATGAAACATGATGAATTTATTTTAAATTACGTTGATACTTCTTCTTCTGGCACGTTATTAGTCGGCCATTAGTGTAGTGTGTGGACCACTGGAACTCAACGAATTATTAAATCACACCTGTCTGTCCGTCCTACACACTTACAGTGCAAATGTATATACTGCGTACATGTTGTCACCTGTTTAGCAAATTTTCAGTTGCCTGTAATCAATTAATTAATTGATTCATTCATATAACCTAATACGAAGACGTTAATACCCCATAACACTCACAGGACAAAAAGTGGTGGAATCCGATTCCCGGATTCTTCCGGATTCTTCCGGATTCTCCCAAAAATTGGTGGATCTCCAAGAATCAAGAAGAATCCGGAAGGAACCGGCAAACGGATACCACCACTTTTTGTCCTGTGACTAATTCGAGTATCTATTTTTTCTAATATGTTAAGTGAGTTAAAATTCATCATTTGAACATAAACTTATTTACATGAATTTGATTCAATGTTGTTTTTTCCTTTGAACATTTATTTCTGTAAGAATACTTTTAATGTCAGCGACGCCATATCTGTATCTGTTATTTAGAATCTTATCGTTTATTTACTTATTTACTTTATTAAATTTAAACATATAAAGTATGATTCATGTTTCCTTGAATACAAGCTAATTAAGTTGAAATATAATATTTCATGTGTCTTTTCGACTTGAACTATACATTTGTACATGTACGTTTCGACATAGGAAAACCACAATGAAGAAAGAGAAACAAACCTTAAGGATACATAGAGAGTTATTTACACTTCGTGAAGAGAACCATGTATTTATAACCCATATTGTTATGCATAACCAGGGTCATAAATGTCATGTGCCCACATATCATTTCTGTCAAGCAACCATTGCATATATGTGAATATTCGTTCGTCAGTGACGTCATACAACATTTGACCATGACGTCAATGAAGCGGGTCGTCGGTTGAGAAGCGTCTGTTTACTGACCATTTCGAACTGTGTAAAATGAGTTAAAAAATCATTAATAAAACACGAGTTTGTGTATTATGCCTTTTACGAAACTCGTTCGGATTAGAGTACAACCAAGGTGAAACCACACTGGTTTCTTAAAAGTTATATTACACAGTGGCTCTTATAATAATCCTTGTAGAGTAGAGTAGAAAAGATTACTTTCACGACATCGCTCAGATGGGGCCAAAATTACTCTCTTTTCGGAAAGTAATATATTTCTAACTAAGAGCTACGTTATCTATAGTTTAAAGCTTACAAAATAGTTAATTAACGTGTTATTACCTACTCTAACAATCATATCAGGGTTAATAATTTTCATGCAACACTCACATATTACAGTATAGAGACGAGGCATCATTGACCTGCTATGACGTCATGTTTGTGGGTAGCAAAAACCAGGCCAAGTGCAAAACCCCAAGAGTATTTTGTGAAGGACCATTTGTTATTATGTGTGTATTATACAACGCATGTAAACTAATTATGTATATGCATACGCTTTATAGGGGATAGATGACACAGTGTCTATGTCATAATATGTTTACCGTAAAAACCGTAAATTATTCGAAATATTTCCTTCCCGACACTGTGAAACTATGGAATTCATTACCGATAGAACATATAAACTCGCCATCTTTAATGACTGCTGTCCTTCAGGATTCTGACACATACAGTCATTTTGAAGGGGCAGTAGCACGTTCTTTTGCATTTTTTCCATTTATAATGATAGTATATGTCATTTAAATTAACTTTAGAGGGTAAAACATCTTATTACACAAACCAAGTATCCGTCTTGGTAATAACGATGTTGCGTATAATTTAAGCAACACTTGCATTGTGAAAACAATTTATTATTTCGAATTACAAAAAAAATTCCCACGGGTTGACAAAACCACGTTAACTCATTTTTTAACTTGATTTTCGGAACAGAGAAGGCTGTTCTACTATTGGTGACATTACGAGGGGCGTTCAATAAGTGTTGCAACTTCAATATAAAACCAACTCGCGTAGTCAATTTTTTACTTTTATTTTTCAATATAGTTACCCTTCACCTCAATACACTTATTCCATTTCTCTTTAAGACTTTTGATGCCGCTTTTGTAGAAGTCTTCCGTTTGCCCCCCTAACCACGCCTCTGTGGCAGCTTTGACGTCTTCGTCATCCCGGAAGTGCCTCCATGTAGGGCGGATTTCAGGTTTCTGAACAGGAAGTAGTCACTGGGGGCTAGGTCAGGGCTGTAGGGTGGGTGGTTAAGCTGTTCGAATCCACAATCACGTATAGCGGCCTGTGCAACTCTTGACTTGTGGACTGGAGCGTTGTCATGCAAAATCAGAACACCACGTGTCAACATTCCACGGCGTTTCTGTCGAATTGTCTATCGCAATTCTTGCATTAGGTTGGAATAATATTGACCATTCATTGTAGTTTTTGTTGGCAAGTAATCAATTAATAATATGCCTTTTGCATCCCAAAAGATTGTCGCCATAACCTTGCCAGCTGATGGTTGAGTGCGAAACTTCAGGGGAGGCGGTGAACTCGGGTGCTTCCATTGCTTGGATTCCAGTTTAGTTTCCGGGTCCCAGTGGTGGATCCAGGTTTCGTCACCTGTCACCAGACGAGACAAAAACGTGGCTTCATCCGCATTAAACCGATCCAGGAGCTCCATGCAACTTTCGGTTCTTTTCTGGCGATCTTGTGCTGTGAAGTTTCTTGGTACCCATCTTGCAGATACCTTGGACATACCAAGATGGTCATGAATTATTTTTT